>OZ024743.1:203425505-203448005 GCA_964016885.1 Eledone cirrhosa
TACGCATTTCTCCACAGCAAAATCCACGTCAATAGATGGATACAGGGACACAACATCCATACTGCCTATTATGCATTTTGTTAGGTCCCCAGATCGGTTACCCGCGCCGATTCTGCTGAGGAGGTCCTCCGTGCTGTCACATACATCTGGGGACATCTCAATGATGGGGCGTATGATCAGGGAGAGGAAGTAGGACAGTCTTTAGTTACTAGCAATGTTAGCTCCACAGACTGGCCGTGTTGGTGGTCCCGCGACAGGGTCCCAGCCCGTTTTATGGTCTTTTCGAAGCCCATACAACGCCGGCACGTCATTGTTCCAGGCCTGGAAGTTGTTGACAGTCCTTTTGTTGGGCTGCATTATATTCGTCCACATCACCATATGGGCATTGAGGGCTTTTTCTGTATCCTCATGCTTCTGTGGTGTTACCTCTCTTGTGTTAGTGATGTGGGGTTGCATTGCCTGGATGTAGTTTGGCAGGCTGTCAACCGACATTCTGCCAGACTTGTCTGTTGGAAAGCATGCTATCTCTCCATTACGCGAGCGCTGCATGAGCTTACGCAAGCCATTTGCAAATTTTTCTCCCAGTTGCTGGGCCTCTATTCTATTATGCTTCTTGCTATACTGTTCTATAATATTTCTAAGTTCGGATTTGACTATACTAAATTGTGCTTCTGTTTGTTCATCGACCTGCGACGGCATCTGCGTGCGTTTGTTAAATGGTAAAGTCGTGGCGTGGACTCGTCGCAGGTCGAATGATTTATCGGAGGGATTATAAAACGGAGAGTTCCAGGCTGCTGCTTTATGTGTACTAGTGCTATTGTTATTGTTAGTTGTGTTGTTTCTATTTCTATTTCCACCAACAGCCTCATGGTTGTTTCTATGTCTCTCATAATTACTCCTGTCTCTTTCCACTGGCTCAATGTTGTTATCTACCCTATTTTGTGTGTCTGTGTGTTCGTCTTGGTTATTCTCTTTGTCCTTAGTCTCCCATCTCCTTTTCCTTTTAATCCTATTACTTTCCCTTATTTCTCTGATTTCTGTGCTACTGTCATTACTTGTTTTCTGTGTCTGTGTGTTTGTTAAGATTGTGGTGGTGGTGAGAGGCATTGAATGCGTGTGTGTTGTTGTTGTTGATGTGTGCTGTTGTTGATGTGTGCTGTTGTTGATGTGTGTTGTTGTTGTCTCCGTGTGTGTTATCGTTGTTGTGTGTGTTGTTATTGTTGTTTGTGTCTGCGTGTCTGTTGTTGTTGTATCTGGGTATGTTGCTATTGTTGCTGTTGTTGATGTGTGTGTTGTTGTTATTGTTGTTTGTGTCTGTGTGTCTGTTGTTGTTGGGATGTGTGTTGTATATGTGTGTGCGTATATTGTTGCTTTTGTTTTTGATGCTCCAGCGTAGTTTTGTAAATGATTTTTCTATTTCTGACAGACAACTAATCATATTTACCTTCTTGAATGTCGCAAATTTGGACGGCAGACATAACACAGACATTTCATTATTATCTATTTCCGTGTTCCCATAAATGTTGGTATTTTTGTTGTTGAACTCTTCTGATAATGAGGTGTCGGCCATGTTGATACCGTCAATTTTGTCGGGATATCTATACTGATTGCGGATTTGGTACGGGTGATGAGAAATGTGTCCCGCATGTGCAACCCCGAAGAACTAGAGAGACACATACAACACTTCATCCACCGTATGCAGTTCTCTGGCTACAATCAGAGAGATAGAATCAGAGTGTATAGAGGAGCCAGAACTAAATGGGAAAAAATGGTAAATAATGACATAAATGGGACCTGCCCCTTGTATAGGAGCAAATTTTGGAATAGAATAGAAAGAACTAGGAACAAGGCCAATAGAATAAACTCATGGTATGATAGCAATAAATACCAGAGTGTCATGTTCATCAATACAACCCCTAGAGGCGAACTAGCCTACATATTTAGAAGGGCCCTAAATAAACATAAACTCAATATTAAGATAGTAGAAAGACCAGGTACCTCCGTAAAAACACTTATTAGCAAGACATACCCGTTCCAAAGACCCTCATGTATAGATAAGAAATGTATAACCTGTAAAATAAGCCCCCATATTAACTGTAAAACTAGAAATGTAGTGTATAGCATAAGATGTACTGAAGGACAATGTAGAAACAAAAATATAGTGTACATAGGTGAGACAGCTCGTAGTATAGGGGAACGAATAAATGAACACTGGCGAGACCTTCAAGATAATAAAGAATCATCTGTGCTCTACCAACATGCTAAGATAGAACACAGGGGTAGATTACAGAACATAGAAATAAAAATAGAATCCACACACAGAAAAGATGGAATGTTTAGGCAAATTACAGAGGCAGTAAGCATAAAAGAATTACAACCAAAATTAAATAGAAAATATGAGTGGAACAGCAACATCACAACTTACAATTAAGGACAAAATGAAAACACACACAGGACAAAATGAAAACACACACACACATAGAACAAATAACCAACCAACAATAAATAAATAAATAAATAAACAAATAGATAAATGAACACAAACACACACAGACACCCGGATGTGGCGCATGCGCAAACTGAACACACAACACACACACAGAAACAAAATGGCGTAGGATAGAAGAAAGGAAAGGCACAGAAACAAAGAAAGGAATCCCCAGTCACTGAAGAGGTCACAGAGTGTGTGACGAAAGGACTATGACTATATATAAACAACTATCTGGTTGTGGAACCAACCAACCAACCAGAAATTTATAAGTTTGTAGATTTGTAAATTTATAAATTTATAAATATATAATAAATTGAAGTGAAAGCAACTGTTGCGTGTGTTTCTTATTGGCAACATGACCCTCCCAAAGTATAACAATATCGGTTTCAACACACGATTTCAGATAAAGAATCTTGCTAAACAAATTCAGAAACGAAATATATATATATGTATATATATATATATACATACATATATATATATATATATATATATATATATATATATATATATATATATATATATATATATATATATATATATATATATATATATATATATATATATATATATAACGAAGGAAATGTGGTAAGGAACCAGATGGACCATAACGCACCAAAGTACTCAATACTTAGGGTAGTAGAGTGGGTAATAGGAACAAGTATGAACCCGACGGCAGAGCTCAAGCCGTTTCGACGGCTAATTCTGCACTAAATAAGAATTTTTAGCCTGGTAAATAAATAGCCGAACTTCTCAGGGGGTAATCCCATATATGGGAAGATAGTAACTGTCAAAATGATTGGTCAAAGTTTGTTGTAAAGACATGATTCTATCATGGCATTTAGTGGGAGGTATGGGTAGCTGAACTTGCCGGTAGAACAAAGAGGGAGTGGGGGAAACCACGTCAAGCGTTGAAAGTGAAATCTATACAGCAGATTCTAAGGATAGTGTATAGAAGGTGAAAAAACGTGTACTGGAGAAGGGGAGGGGTGGGAAAGTTGAAAGAATAGGTAAATCGAAAGGGAGTAAACAAAAAAGCCATTATAAAAATGAGGAAATATATATATAAAAAAAACACGCAAGTTCAGCTACCCATGCCTCCCACTAAATGCCATGATAGAATCATCTGTCTTTACAACAAACTTTTGACCAATCATTTTGACAATTACTATCTTCCCATATATGGAATTAACCCCTGAGAAGTTCGGCTATTTATTTACCAGGCTAAAAAATTTTATTTAGTCCAGAATTAGCCGTCGAAACGGCTTGAGCTCTGCCGTCGGGGTCATACTTGTTCCTATATATATATATATATATATATATATATATATATATATATATATATATATATGCATAAGTTCTATTTAAATTGTGGGGATACAACAAGCAAATATTTTTATAACTGATATAAAGCACTCCACAATAATTTGGAGTAGATATACGATATTAACAAATGTAAACTATAATTATAAAACCATATTTATTTCATTATACATATTTCAAGGATACCAAGTTAAATTATGGTATGCCTTCATCAGACAAAATACAATATATACCAGTTTTATAAATAAACATTGACGTACCCTTTCAAAATGCAACCGTTACTTTTGGAAGACATCAGGATAGTGGTTTGTTTATTTTAGTAAGTCGTTGTGTTAAGGAGAAGTAAAAAGACGGAGAGAGAGAGAAACGTGGAGAAAAGAAAGGGAGAGATAAATAAAGAAAAAGAAGAAAGAAAAAAAGAAAAAAAAAAACAGAGCAAAACAACAGAGAGATATCAAACCACCAGAGAGAGAGAAAAAATCAAGAGAGAGAAATATAGAGATAGAGAGAGGGGGAGAGAACGAAAATCTTAAGTCATGTCATATTAAGTTGAGCTAACAATTGAGATGAAATGAATAAATAAAATTAGAAATAATAATATTCATGAATGGAATATACATATATAATATGAGAAATTAATCATTGTTTAATTATGATTAGATATTTAGTTTAAAAATTGAGATAAATATATTAAAAATTGGAATTTAAACATTACGAAATATATATATTGCTAGAGAAATTACCTATCATATAGCACGTACATATAGGCAAAGATACATAAATATATATATACACACACACTCAGAAAATACACATTATATCTACTCCCGCATATAATATATACATACAAAGCATAAGTGATTTTTTTTATTACTGCTATACATTCCTTGTGTTATTGAATAAAAATTGTTAGTATATATATATAAATATATAGGATTAACTTTCATCCATTTACGGCTGTTAAATTATGCATATCTGCAATCAAAACTGCATGGGTAACCATGTACATGTACACACACAATTCTTAGATATACATATATAAATATGTGTGTGCATCTTCACCCAATTGGTAGACACGCGTCACTCATACATATATATTGACAGACATATACTCATAAAAAAGCATATAACAAATATATATGTAAGTTAATACACATATATACATACATAGTCGTATAGAGATAAGTATACATTAATATATTAGATAGTACAATTGAGTATATAAAATACAAAAGGATTATATTTTGGAAATATAATTATATCAATATAACTTAAAAACAAAAGAATTCTACAAATATCAAAATATTAAAATATTTTAAAATATTATAGAATATTTTAAGTTAAAATAATATGTTTAATACATTTAGTATAGAAATATACGTAAGATAAATTTCTATACTAAATATATTAAACATATTATTTTAACTTAAAATATTCTATAATATTTAAAAATATTTTAATATTTTGATATCTGTAGAATTCTTTTTTTTTTTTTTTTTAAGTTATATTGATATAATATTTTATTTATTTTTTATTAGGTTTGTTTTTATTCTGATAGCTTCTCATAATTTTCAAAAGTTTATCCTCTCAATATCTTGATTAAAATATACGTAAGATAAATTTCTATACTAAATCTACTAAACATATTATTTTAACTTAAAATATTCTATAATATTTTAAAATATTTTAATATTTTGATATTTGTAGAATTCTTTTGTTTCTAAGTTATATAGATATAATTATATTTCCAAAATATAATCCTTTTGTATTTTATATACTCAATTGTACTATCTAATATATTAATGTATACTTATCTCTATACGACTATGTATGTATATATGTGTATTAACATACATATACATGTGTTATATGCTTTTTTATGAGTATATGTCTGTCTATATATATGCATGAGTGACGCGTGTCTACCAATTGGGTGAAGATGCACACACATATTTATATATGTATATCTAAGAATTGTGTGTGTACCCATGGGTACCCATGCAGTTTTGATTGCAGATATGCATAATTTAACAGCCATAAATGCATGAAAGTTAATCCTATATATTTATATGTATATACTAAACATTTTTATTTAATAACACAAGGAATGTATAGCAGTAATAAAAAATTCACTTATGCTTTGTATGTATATATTATATGCGGGAGTAGATATAATGTGTATTTTCTGAGTGTGTGTGTATATATATATTTATGTATCTTTGCCTATATGTACGTGCTATATGATAGGTAATTTCTCTAGCAATATATATATTTCGTAATGTTTAAATTCCAATTTTTAATATATTGATCTCAATTTTTAAACTAAATATCTAATCATAATTAAACAATGATTAATTTCTCATATTATATATGTATATTCCATTCATGAATATTAATATTTCTAATTTTATTTATTCATTTCATCTCAATTGTTAACTCAACTTAATATGACATGACTTAAGGTTTTCGTTCTCTCCCCCTCTCTCTATCTCTATATTTCTCTCTCTTGATTTTTTCTCTCTGTCTGGTGGTTTGATATCTCTCTGTTGTTTTTCCTCTGTTTTCTTTTTTCTTTCTTCTTTTTCTTTATTTATCTCTCTCTTTCTTTTCTCCACGTTTCTCTCTCTCTCCGTCTTTTTACTTCTCCTTAACACAACGACTTACTAAAATAAATAAACCACTATCCTGATGTCTTCCAAAAGTAACGGTTGCTTTTTGAAAGGGTACGTCAGTGTTTATTTATAAAACTGGTATATATTGTATTTTGTCTGATGAAGGCATACCATAATTTAACTTGGTATCCTTGAAATATGTATAATGAAATAAATATGGTTTTATAAATATAGTTTCCATTTGTTAATATCGTATATATATATATATATATATATATATATATATATATATATATATATATATATATATACACACACATATACATATATAGTAATAAATAGCTCGAAGGTCATATGCAGTGGTATTTAGTTTATTTTTATCACCATATCACATATATTGCTAAGGTCTACGCCAAGATAGTTTTCATCCTACCAATTCCAATAGACTGAGCTCTTCAGATGGTATAAAAAAAACAACTTTAAAACGATTTCGCCCAACTGGAAAATCTTTAAAATATTTTTAAAACTTCTCCAAAAATTTTTTTTAATTTCCCCGAAATTTTTTTTGTGGTTTCGAGTCACAAGGGACGACATAATATGTTGATGTTGTTTCTATGCCAGCCGCCTCTATATGACCCCTAACGCTGTGGAAGTGTGGGTCTGTTCTTTTCCCTCATCATTACCGTCAAATGTCATAGACTGATGTCGTAATTACTTGTCCACAGAAATACATTGTCGATAAAATAAAATACCAGAAAAGCACTCTGGTCGATTTAATTGACTTTCCCCTCTCCGAAAGATCATTGCCCTTGAGCCTAAATCGGAAACCATTATTATAAGAGGAAAGTCGATTAATTCGACCCCAGTGCGTGACTGGTACTTTATATTATCGACCCTGAAAGGATGGAAGGCAAAGTTAACCTCGGCAGGATTTGAACTCAGACCGTAAAGGGCCGTAACTCTATGATGTAATGCATGCTGTCTGACTCTCTACCGATACTGCCAATCCACCGCCATAATAATAATAACGATAACAATAATAATAATTGCAACTTTCATTGGTCAGAGGGGCCAAAGTCGTTAAGGGCAATATAAGGGCGAATTAGAGCAAACAAAATCGTGATTAATAATATTGTTGTTCATCTAACTATTATTGTTGAATTACACGTGAAATGGAAAGGAAATGAGCTGAGCGAGAATTTGGACCAAGGAAACTATGTTTCAATTGTTCTTTCCACTGCTGACATTATCTACCCGTAACAACACATTAATTGCTTGTAAATGAAATATATTTCTGCGTATATGACGTTTGTTTCAATTTTATTCCACAGATTAATGATGCACGGATCATCATCGGAGGATTCAGAGAAAATGCTGCCAGAAAAGTTATATGTGAGGTGAGTTAAACGATTATTTAAACCTTGGAACTTGACCAAATCAAAGTTGAGCCAGTGGAGAAGCCATGTTGTATCTATAAATTTCATTCACATTATACCTTACTGCCGTAACAAGAAATACACATTAGATAATGTAGTTCTAGATACATTGTACCTGAAAATATCACAGGATTATAATTGTATCCAGGGTTGGAGTTAGACCTTTGATGGGCGAAGTACTTCAGGTTTGGGAGGCCCCACGTACATAAAAGATTAGAATTCAACTCCACCCCGCCCCAATTTTATATATCTAAGTTAGCTTGGCGCAAAAAATTGGAATTGAAAAGTCTTACTTAGTTATTAAATTCAAAAATTCTAACCATCCTAAAATAAAACGCCCAGCTGAAGGCACATATAAATTGCTACGGCCGTCACTGGTGCTCCCCAAACATACACACACTGGAAGGGTCCAGGGAAAATGTGTTACTTTGCCCCCCATTAAATGAGGCCCTGATTGAAGAATGCAAATCCCTTATTTGGGATGCCACACGCTGTGATACATTCTCCGCGTCCAACTTAGTGGTTCATCAGAGGAAGGAGATCCGCGAGGTGGGAAGGCTGTTGTATAGGGTGTCACTGGCCATTGCCCACGGGAATGCTTTTGCGGCCTTGTCCGTGGGAGGTAGCCCTGATACCGCCGCGCCTTTGGCCTAGAATCGATCATTCTCTCCATTCTTCTGTAATCCTAGGGCCAAAATAAACACGGGAAAGCATTTTTTTCGACGCTCTAAAAATTCAGCCAATAAATTATTATAATGAATTACTACAATTATTCTTCGTTGCATGATTTTACATGTTCACTGTATTAAGTATGTTAACATTATCTTAATTATTTGGCCACTGATGATATTCTATATATTAGGTAAATAGCATTACCTTTCAAACTGTTGAATCTATCACGTTGCAAATACATATTATATGATAATAAATTGCGTCAATGTGATCGTGCTGCTCATAACTGTCTGCAGCTAGTCTATTTTTTTTAATTGACCACATAATCTTTTGACGTAAATTTGTTAACAATTTCGATCAAAATGTTTGTATATCGTTAAAAATAAATGTGAGACAACATGGCAACGGTGAATAAAATATAACATATCTTGATCGAGCTATATATATAAAGAAATGTATATACGTTTGTCAAAGTTTCGGTGATAATAGAAATCAATGAAATATATATATATATATATATATATATATATATATATATATATATATATATATATATTTCTAAGGCGGGTAAAATTCCCGAGATCCATGGACGAGTTCTTTCCAGCGGTCTCTGTCCCTCATTATCGCTGCCATGTCCTGCGTCTCCAATAGACCAGTGTCTGTCCTTAGGGCATCAACATACGTTAACCTTGGTCTTCCTCTTCTAGTGTGTCCATGTAGGGGAGCCCCTACATGGGTATATATATATATATATATATATATATATATATATATATATATATATATAATGAATGAATAATGACAGGTAGACATCATAAAAAGGTAATTTATTCTGTGTGCTTATAAAATTTTTCCACGGTGGTTATACAGCCTAGTTATGCTATGTGCAAATTTATAACTATTTGCAAAACTCAATTATCAAATGCTGTGACCACTGTATCATCAGAGCAGAATGGTTAAAATGTACAATGTAAATACCCTTAAGTGAGGTTATTGGGGAAGATAGAGTAGAAAAGGAAGAGAGAAAAGAAGGGGAGAGGGAGAGAGAGAGATATGCAGGGGTTGGAGAAATGGGAGAGAGTGGTTTGTAGATATCTTAATCAAAATGTTGTGGTAGGGGTTTTATTATACTGGTTACTCTTAAAGCGACCACCTTAAGCGATGCGTTGATAGTCAAGGTTGGAATTATTTATTGCCACAGAGGGCAAGTTCATAGATGTGGAGAGGGAGGTGGATCTAGGGAGAGGGAGAGAGAGAGAGAGGAATGGATAGAGAGGGAGAGATAGAGAGGGGACAGACGAAAGCTATGGGATGGGTGTACATTGAGTTCATAGTAGTAGTCTACAAATTGCACTAAGTTTCCATTTATAGTGATAAGCAGGGTATTGTCTTGTAGTGTGCGGGAAGAGAAAGTGGTTAGCTAGAAAGCAATGTTATAGTTACGGGTTCGAATGTTAAGTTATTTTAGAGTGAGAGAATTTAGCCTACAGTACTTCAATCCACTCCGATATGCACGAGCGCTGGAAAGTATATCCCATTTCAAGGTGAACTGTTGGTTGCGTTCACGGAGTTGCCAGTTTTTGTTGGCGAGCGTGGTCACAAAACGGTGATTAGGATGTTTAATTGACAATCGATGACGATACCAGCGAGATTTAAAGGAGGTAGTGGTAGAGCCGATGTAATACCATTTCTGGTCGTTCGATTCAACAGTGCATTGGTAAACAATGTTGGACTTTAGGCATTTATTCTTCAATGGACATCTTTCAGGTAGATGGCAGTTACAGTTTTTATTGTGGGTAGAGGGTATGCCATGGATAGGTTGGGATAGCAGTACAGGTGGGTTGTATAAAACCCGTCTCCCATTTAGTGGTTGGGAGGTCGATATTCCGTTATGCTCATCTGTTATTAAAATATATTGTTTTGTAGTGTTGTTTAATTGCTTTAAGTTAAGTCTTTTATGTATGCTTTAAGGTTTGGTGCCGTGGAGTAGGATAGTTTAATAGTTTTAGAGTTCAGAATTTTACTGTATTTATGGGAACTAGGGAAATGCTTGTTGATTAACTTAAAGAATGAAAGAGATAGTTTTGTACTAATCGAAGTATTAAAAATGGGATTATACCAGATATACTTTCTACAACGTGATTTGTTTGGTGATGATTTTCTATTATTAGTATGTCTGTTGGTACTGCGTATGTGCGTTTGTATTTCAGAACACCGATTACGTATTCTTTGATTTCGTGTAGAGCTATGTGTGTTATGGAGATTCTTATCAATGTATTCAATTGTATCCCGGTGGTCGGCATTCCTTAATGCATTATTATAGTATTCAGCATGTTCACTGAAAATCTCAGAATCAGACGATAGGCGAGAGATTCTAAGAGAAATATTACGGGGAACCGATTTGATCATGGAAAGTGGGTGGTTTGAGTTAAAATTGATATAGGTAAGGTTCTCATTTATCTTGTGGAAGGGTCGTATCAGTCCGGTATTTAAATTAAGAGTTACGTCTAGAAAATTTACTACTTTAAGATTGTATTCGTACGTTATTTCTCTGAGGAACTGGAATCATATGATTCCAGTTCCTCAGAGAAATAACAACCCAACCAGGAGCTGGACATATCGGAGTATTGACGGAGTAAAACACTTTAACAACATGTGTACCTGTCTCTACCACATCAATTCGAACTGCCTGAAGAGGTCACAGCCAATGATGGCTGTCACCGAAATATATATAGCAGTACATCTTTAATAAACGAAGCCAAATCTTAAATATCTGACTTAATTACTTTATTTTACATTACTCCGGAGTAACCAAACCTACCTGCGTACTTCGTCGAGTGCTCCAATCTGCATACTGAGGTGTCGGTAAACAACCAACATATACTCAAAATGTATATATATATATATATATATATATATAAACAAAGAATGTCTGTCTGTCTGTCTGTCTGCCTCCCTAAAACATAAGAATTACCCAATCGATTTGTTTCAACCTTTACACATGTAATACTTATGGTCATGTGAGTGTTTTGAGCAAAACATATTTCAAATTTTCAATGACCGCATTAGGCGTCGGTTAGCGATCTCTCTATCTTTCTTAGTCTGTCTTTTTAGATAGATATATAACTATAACGTCGCGCCCTTATAATATCTGTCTGTATGTCTGGCTGTCTGCATTACGACATTATGACAAATATTGTTCTCATTGCTGACGTATTATCTTCGCTATTTTGCGTTCATTGCCAGGGAACATCTTCACGAACCAAAGTATCGTCTTCCTGTTTTCCTTCGATTGCAACGTTTTTCGAAATATTTACTTCTGCGTTCACAGATTGATTTTTTTTAGTTTCAGAAGATCCTGATAAGGGTGAAAGCAGCGATTCTTTGCTTAAACTTTAATCTGTTATTTTAATATATGTTTTTCACACGGGAAACCATACGTTGGCTGCTCAATAGTGGGAAGCATGACAAATCTCTTTGCATATGCACGACACGGAAGAACAAGGAACATTGTGTACAGGGAGGTGCTACAATCATTTTTTAGGTAGATGAGGCAGAAGGAGATATACACGATTGGCTGAAGAAGGGCGTGGCTGTGTTAGTAGTACGACCAACAGCTGCTATCACACCAACAGCAGGAAAAACAAAAAAAAAGAGAGGGAACGCAATTACATGGTTTTGAAAAATCTTAATGGAAAATTATTTGCCTATCACCCAAGGTGATTTATTAGGACTTCTGCATCAATTGGTGAACATACGACGAAACTGTTTCAGAAAGGAGGGATAAACATGCAAATCTATGTTTAGAATCCCGAGCAACGCCGGGCCATTCTGCTAGTATATATATATATATATATATATATATATATATATATTAAAATAACAGATTAAGGTTTAAGCAAAGAATCGCTGCTTTCACCCTTAACGGGATCTTCTGAAACTAACAAAGTCAATCTGTGAACGCAGAAGTGAATATTTCAAAACAAATTGCAACCGGAGTAAGACAGGAAGACGATACTTTGTTTCGTGGAAACGTTCCCTGCAAAGAACGGGAAAAAAACGTCATTATTTGGAGCGGTGAAAAACAATTACACGCAAAGACAAAACCACATTTATGGTATAAAAGAAGTCGTAGAATAATATTCTCTTAGGTGGTTCATAGAGACGTTCTCTGACAATGAACGGAAAAAACGAAGATAATACGTCATATGTGGAGCGTAGAGAAGAACTGCACGCAAAGACAAAACCACGTAAATGGTATAACTGAAGCCGTAGACTAAAATTCTAACTAGGAAACCAAATGATTCTCGGCTTCAGAGTTAAGAATAAAGTAAATAAAATACAGAGGTAATTGAAATTAAATAAATACATACACCCATCCACATATTGCATACACAAGCATACGTGAAAACACTCGCCATGGGTATACAAATACACGCACATATAAATATGTGTGTGTGAGCGCGCGCGTGTGTGTGTGTGTGTGTGTGTCTGTATACAAATAATTAAATAAACAATATAAATAAATAAATACTTATATAACAAACGCACACACATACATACATGTAAATACACATATGTTCGGAGACATACGTCAACCAAAACACGAAGTACACATATACACACACCCTATATACGTACGAACTCGCATACTCACACAGACGCAAAACTCACGTATACACATAACCAAAAGCATATGTACCAGAATATATAAGATATACGCCATAACATATACAATCAAATATATGTACGAGAAAGTATACGTACCTTCACAAAACATACAGGAAAAATATACTTACCTATGCAAATAAGTAATGGTATAAACATAACATATACTTAGCTACCACCTCAAGACGTAAAATATCCGCGTATAGATCGTACTATCCGTTAGGGTATAATGTGGGACTGTAATACAGGAAAGTTTTGTGCAATTTTTGTTTACAAGCCGAAATTGCCTCAGATTTTTTGTTTAAGATGTGGTCTGTGGCGTAGAGTATTTCCAGGGCCTCAGCGGCGCAGAGGTCACATGGTCTTTTATTTCCGTTATACGATCTAGCCCTAGCTAGGATCTCCCAGTGTAACTTATATTGGGTGTGGTTGTCTTTTAGACTCCAGATATAAGCTGAAAGTGACGTCATATTCCTTCTAAGAGGGTAACGAAAAGAATGGGTATGCATGTAAAGACGCTGCTTGAATCTATTGGCGGTTAACCCTATATAGGCCCTACGGGACGTGGGTGTTTCAACCTTACATTTGTAGACAATGTTACTAGAGAGGCATTTCCCGGATAGGGGGCAATCAACCCGATTCCTACAATTACAGTTAGTACTAACTACAGGGTTGCACGTGTTCCTACGGCTAGGTAGTTTAGCTAAATTTGAAGCTGTGATGTTATGTGCAAGGTTAGGAGTCGTAGAGTAAGAAATTTTAATAGTATTTCTATTAAAAATGTTACTATATTTATGTGTAGGGGGAAAATGCTTCGTAATAAGGGATAGAAAGATCTTAGCTAATGGTGTGGCCACCTCCATATTATATGGTAGGTTATACCATATAATGCGTCAGGAACTATTTCTTCTAGGTCTATTCTCGTACTCTGTATATGCTACCCTTTCGACAAAACCACTCCGAGTAAGAGCTTCATTGTAATATGTGGAATGGTCGTTGAAAATATGCTCGTTAGTAGATAGACGGGAAAGCCTCATATCTATATATATATATTTTTTTTTTTTTTTTTAAATTTAGGCGAGGGCTAATTAAGAAAGAAAATACTTACCCCAATAGGCTAATATATGCAAACGTATATATAGTGACGACACATGGCTTGGTGTTAATGGTGTTCGGCTCACGATGAGAAGTTCGATTCCCGGCGATGCGTTTTGTATTTGAGTAAGACCCTTTATTTCACGTTACTCCAGTCCAATAGGCTGAAAAAATCCGCTGTATTTGTAAATCAAAGTCCGGACCTTTCTACACAGTGTCCTACTGAATCACCCTGAAAATTACATTACGGACACACATTGCTGTAGAATGCTCGGCATAATGCACGTTAATTTCAGGGGAAGATTGTTCCATCAGAGAAGCAACTGGAACAGTCGCAGACCTGCCAACTTCTAAAATCATAAACGAGGAGTACCATGAAAAAAGGTGCCCCGAAACGAGGAGAAATGAGGCAAACTTGGGAGATTTTTCATAATGAAAACTATACTCATTTTCACAAGAGAAGACATCTCTCACCCACCCCAAAGTGGGTGGGAGATTTCCCAGGCAAACGGAGAGAGTTGACAGGTTTGCAGTCGTTGTGGTACTTGATGGAGGTCCAATCTATACACACACCAACGCATACAGATAAGTGTATTTTAAACACCTTTGTTGCAAATATACTGAGTAGATGTCCGATCCGAGGACGACTCAATGAAAGTGGCTTCTTGCTTTCTTTGTCATAATAAAGAAAATTCCACATTATAGGCGCTAACCTCTTTTTTGTAAGTCCCAAATAGAACCACCACCAATTTAGATAAAACTGTTTATGTTTTGTATTACTTCATATAGATTCATTGCATATATGAATATCCATTCTTTTATATTAAAAAAATGAACCAAGGAATGTTTTAGAGATTTTTAAGCTAAAGAAAAATCAATGGTTCTTTCTTTTGTCATGTAAGTGAGAAGCTTTACTGATTTAGCAAAAGATAGTCTGGATGAATTATCAGGTTTAAGTGAAACTAAATTTAATACAGACACGAAAAGAAAAAGTGTATTTTCTGGCACCCCCACAGACACATTTATGAAAAAAACTCGATTTCTTTTAAATATTGGTTTCTATAATAGTATTGCGAAATATGGGTGTCTATTATTATAGTGCAAAATATCGGGTGTCTATAATTGTAGTGTGAAATTTTAATGCTGAAAATAAGTATACAGAAATATTGGTGCTTAGAATTGTAGTATAAAGTATTGGTGTCTAGTATAATTCTAGTGCAAGATACTGATAACTACAATTGTCTTAAAACAGTGAACAAGCGGAATCGCTAGAGCATCGGGCAATGTCATTACGCCATTTCTACTAACTCCTTACGTTCTCGGATGAAATCCTGCGTTCGTGATTCCGATATCAATGCAAGTTATATAGAGAGTTAGAATCTTCACACACACACTGTCGCTCACACACATACACGCACACATACACACTCTATATATTTCTCCTCCTTTCTCTCTCTATCTTTATCTTTCAATCGCTCTCTCGGAATCAGATATGCTGCACATTAAGACAGTTATAGGAGAGCACACAGCGTTTCTTTCCTCCAAAACATTGAGAAGGTTTGAGCAAGAGACTCGCAACGTTAACCTTCTCGTCTAAATTTACGTTTCTTGAGACTTTTTATCGGATTGGTTTGGACGAGGTGGTTGTACCCATGGTTTTAGCTATGAGGAGGAAATTCTAGCAGGGTGATGTTCTGGTGTACAAGAATTAGTGTACTAAGTATTACCTGGCTTGGAAATGGACACAGTATTGATGGCATAAAGGGGCAGTTGAGTGAACCAGGGATGACTGAGCAGAGGTGGTAAATCCAGCCAGATTAACTAAGAGACCACAGTTTTATCAATAGAAAAAGCAAACTTAGAGATAGATTATCTTTGTCCAGATCCTGGAAGATAATCGATTCATGTCAAGCTGTCATTCGGTCAGGGCTGAATGCAAGTATATCACAAGACCCTCGCAGATATGGGAGCAATAATAATTTGTGGCTTTCATCTGAAGTTTCCATATTGTTAGTAGTTGATGAGGGATGAAGAATGTTCCACTCCACAAACGTAAGGCCAGACTTCACTATATTGATTATATTGCGCATGTATATTCCCCAGTGATTCTCAGACCTCGCATTTATAATGACGTTCAAGGTTCTATGCGTGTGCTGTCCATGATTTGAGAGAGTGCGATAATGCATTGGAAGGTATTTTCGAGGTCATCGAATCAGTGTAGATTTAGAGTGCGCTATCTGGGCTGCGTGTATTTGGTGCATGTGTGTGGAAGGATAAAATTGAAGATAGTATCATTTGCGTTGGAGTAGACTGTGTAGAGTGTAACCATATGGCCTATGAGATTGTTGATAAGTATAAAGAACACTGTGGAGGTGGTGAAGAATGAAGCTAGGAATACAACGGATTTGATAGATGTAGACTCCGTAGGACTCCATTAAAACAAGCTCAAGCTTTGATGGTGCGAACTGAGGGGGAACCACTAATCCAAGTGACGAGAGTTAGTTGGAACCTAGGGATGGCTAATTGTCGAGATATTTCACGCACCAGACATGGTCGAATGCTATTCTGATATTGTGAACAACAACAGTTTAATAATGTCAATATTTGTAATAATAGTAAGAAATACGGAATATTGGTGTCTATATTAGTAGTAACAAAACATTGGTTTTTATAATTGTTGTACGAAATATTGATGTCTATATAATACGAAGAAATGAAGTATTGTTGTCTGTAGTTCTAGCAAGAAACATTGACGTCTGTAATATTATTAAGAAATATTGATATTTATAATAGTAATAAGATATATTGATATTTATAATAGTAATAAGATATATTGATGTCTATTATAGAGGCAAGAATGTTTATGTCTATGATACTAGTGTAAACCTGACCTTATACGTTTTCGTGGTTTACTTTTCTGTTAAATATTTATTTTCATTGTGTAAGATTCTGGGGTCGGAGATTAATAGTATTACAGTAATACAGATAGGGTAGAGTGTTCCAGCTACACGGTTTATCATGTTTATTATGTTAAGAGATTGAGATATGTTTATTACTGTAACTGACAAGGAATAAAGTGTAAATGAGATATAGCCCAATTAGTTTATTACATTAACTTACTGTGATTAGTGTGTAATGAAACCTGCTCTGAATAACAACAGACTGAAAGTAAGGTGTGGATGAGACATGGTTTAACATTTGTACTATATTAAGCGACACACAGTTAGTAAAATCTATGAGTCACGGTCCAACTTTTTATTACATTAAGTAGACCTGTCAACTCTCCCATCGGACGGAGAGATCTCCCACCCACTTTGAGGTAGGTGAGAGATGTCTTCTCTTGTGAAAATGGGTATAGCTTTCATTATGTAAAATCTCCCCATTTTGCCTCATTTCTCCCCGTTTTGGGGTACGGTTTTTTCATGGTACTCCCCGTTTGGGTTTTTAGAGGTTGGCAGGGCTGATTAAGTTACCTTTGTTGTGGATTTACCCTAGATAAGCACTAAGGCAGCAAATCTATGGTTTTAAAGGTATTCCAGCTGTGACTATCTTGTCTTCCAATAAATATCCAAGGCTGTATTATCTAATGTTTTCTTTACACTTTTTATACTATAGAAGGAGACGTGGATGCCCAATTTGAGCAAGTCATGTGACAACATAAAGTCTGTCTTATGGGTTCATATTACAAGCATTTTCTTTCTGGCTTATGTCTGTCTATTATCAGATGGTAAAGAGTTAGTAATATACTAGGTTTTGACTTAATAGAATATATTCCGCACTTATAACCAAATTTACTCCTACCCAATCATTTTGTGACCTAAAAATCATGTACCAATTCATTACAACTATTATCGTTTTAGCAGAAATCCTAGATTATCGACGCAAAAGTATTTCAGTAGATGTATTTTTATACTCTTTGATATCACCTATGGCGTTTTCTGCTTAAGTTAGTATACGTCGACAAATTGTCGCAGGTGGTGTACTGCTTACCGATATTAGATAACTCATTAATAAGAGTTATGGCAGATACGAATTCAACTCGAAAACTTGATATATTTCGTCTAAGTAGCATTTCTGATATTGAATCCAATTTGAATATTTTTGAGTTGTCGTCATTTCTTTTAAATACTCATATCAAATTTGGTGTCTACTTCTATCTCTGGTGTCCACTTCTTATCTTACCTATTCACGTTTCTATCTAACTACATATCAATGGACCTCTCTCTCTCTCTCTCTCTCTCTCTATATATATATATATATATATATATATATATATATATATATATATTAGTTAAGAAATCAAGACCACAAATTCACATGGAAGACGCTTTTGGCTTCTAATATCTTCACCAATCTCTCCTCTCCTATCTCCATCTCTCTATTTAAGATTGGTTTACTCTTGATCTGTTATATATATATATATATATATATATATATATATTTACCCATCTGCATTGTCGAGGCTTCCAAACGACTTAAAAAAATTTACCTTATTATTCCACAATGCTTCAAGCAAACTTCAATACTCTCATATATATATATATATATATATATATATATATATATATATATATATATATATATATATATATATATAGGAACCAGTAAGACCCCGACAGCTGAGCTCAAGCCGTTTCGACGGCTAATTCTGGACTCATTCTGAGTCCAGAATTAGCCGTCGAAACGGCTTGAGCTCAGCTGTCGGGGTCTTACTGGTTCCTATTACCCACTCTACTACCTCAAGTATTGAGTACTTTGGTGCGTTATGGTCCACCTGGTTCCTTACCACATTTCCTTCGTTATATATATATATATATATATATGAAGGCGCATGGCTTGTTGTTAGAGCAATCGGTTCGATTTAGCTCGATTCTCGAATCGGGTGATGCGTTGTGTGAAGTCGTGAATGGAGAGGGAGTTGGTATGTTTCAAACATGTGAACGTGAAAGCGAGCTAGCCAACAGAGATATCCAGTTAACGAAAGTGTCAGAGATGCCGAAAGTAAAATACTAGGAAGTACAAAATGATGTGACGATATAGAGAAAAGAGCCGATGTGTTCCTGGAGGAGAGAGAAAGAAAGTGAGAGAGAGAGGAGGTCGACGCACTTTCAAATGCATTTATATACTTAATCATAAACATGAAGAACTATACATACCTTATTCAGGTAGAAGAAGAAGAAGAAGAAGAAGAAGAAGAAGAAGAAGAAGAAGAAGAAGAAGAAGAAGAAGAAGAAGAAGAAGAAGATTCCCTATCGTTTTTAAATAGACACATTTTACTAATATGCAGGCAATTGGATTGGCAGTATCGGTAGAGGGTCGGACGCCATGCTTTCCAACATAGTTACGTCCCTTTACGATCTGAGTTCAAATCCCGCCGATGTTGACTTTGCCTTTCATCCTTACGGCGTCGATAAAATAAAGTACCAGTAATGCACTGGGTAATTGCTGGCCTTGTGCCTAAAGTAGAAACAATATTTTGAATACCAATACAAGCTTTGTAGAAACACCAACAACAAAAAATACTTTATGGCTTTCGTTTGCTTAATGCAATAGCTATTTAAAAATTCATTTTGGGGAGGGTCAGATACAGAGAAATAATTAGATGGGTGGTTGAGTAAATTATTCATACATATAGAAAATTAAAGCAAATATGTATAGAAATGTATGTATACGGATAAAATTATGAAAGAGAAATATAAGGAGGACGAATACCTGTAAAAATTGACAAAATGTTCTTTTAAACAATTTACTAGATAAGTAGAGAAGTGTTGGTTTCTGTTGCATTAAACAACCAACACACTGAAGAGTACCATAGGAATTTACAATGATAACGGAAATATCTCATTTCACAGCATGAGTAAAATTAATGTTGACAGCTTCAACTAACATGATAAGGAAACCAATTTTCGTGGACAGAATTGTGTCTGTGTTTGACCACCGTCGGTACTGGCAGCCTGTATTCAAGTTGTTCAAACAACGGAACAGCCTGCTCCTGTGGTTGAGCTCTCCACAGACACTCTTAACGTATCTAATAAATATTTGCTTCTTAAATTACAAGCACAACTCATATTTGCCAGCGAAGTAGGCCAAAATAAAGTGTCTTGCGGAAGGTCAAAACACGTCACAAGGATTCGAACTAACAGCCTTACGATCGTGAGCCGAATACCCTACCCACAAAACCACACGCTTTCATCAAGGCGCAGAATTAGAACTATACAATTTAGCGAGTTAAAAATCTTGTGAAGCAAAATTCAACACCATACCGTTTTTATCATTACACCCTTTCAGGACAGCCCCATGGCATAGACTCTGCTCAGTCACTTAGACTACTAGAATGGGCAGTAGCTGCAAAAGACGCTGGACATCAATCAAATGAGTAGAAATACAGTCGGTACAGTGGGTACACACACGCCGAAGCGATGTCAAAGAAAAATACAATAAATATAAGAATTTACCAACATAGCATTCACCGAAAAGTTAGTTTACAAAACAAAAAATGCTACATTGGCTAAATCTCAATTTGACGATGCAAATTGGAAATATTGGGTCAACCATAGCCCCATACACACACAAGCAAGAACATTTAGTTCAGTCTTCTGCTATACGTGTATCGATTGAATTGTAACATCCGTATCTCCAAATAGTGTATGTTATAGTATATACACATACGTATCGCCCAAAAAAGTGTATGTCTGGCTATATACACATCCATGTGAAGAGCAAGCAATCAGCTCATATCGAACTCAGTATGTACCGCTGTCGCATTGAGAATCCGAGTCTCCAAATCTGTGCGTGCAAGCAACCGTTATGTAGGCCAGCAAGGGGATCCGTGTAGAGTTGGGTATTTGGGTTAAGGTGTCAGTAAGTGCGATTTCTCATCATATGGGCCCTTGGGTTTTTAAGATAGGTGTTTGAGTGGTGGAGGTTTGTTATCCAACACAAAAGGTAAAGTAAAATAACAAAGGATAGCAAAGCCTAGAGGATGTGTGTAGGCCCATTAGTGGTGTTCAATCCGTAACTCCATGGTTAGATGATCAAAACTAAGAGTAGTGTTCAATCGGTAGGAACGTGACCAGTCGTAACTGTGGGAACTCAATGTTTAAAGAAAACGGGTACTGTGTGTAAAGTTATGTATAGAGAGCGTAAACGGTCTTAACTGAGAGTGCAATATGTCTAGCTATATCCAACCGAGAGAACTCAAAGGTTAGGGTATCTTAACTAAAGGTAAATGCGCGTAATTTGCCTGAGTGGGTAATCATTTACTAACTAGGTATTCTGAGTGTGTAATCATTCTAACTATTTACTAACTAGGCATTCTAAAAGGCACTCAGCTGTAAGAACTCTGTGGAAACAGGCCGAGTACCGTTTGTAAGTGCGCAAACGATCTTAGCTGTCTAAATTACCTGAGTGTATGACTGTCTGCTTATTGAGAGAACTATATGGTTAAGTAGAGAGAGAGGAGTTATTGGTGGGTTATTTTCCAAAATTCCTGCGGTAGGTTTTCGAGGTTCTACGTTGGCAGTTGCTGAAAAAATTCGCTCTTCTATTAATTAATAGGGGGCCGCCTCTAATAATATTAAAGGTTTCAGCTATGCACAAATTACAGAAGCCAGTGTTGCCGTTGTAAGGCTGGGCTGAGCACACTATGGACCAGGATAAGGAGTGCTCTATATTCTCTTGTTTAAGCTTCCAGACTAATTCTGAAAGCGCCGTGCTATTTTTTTATCTAATCTATTAAAGGTACGGCGGTGATTATACCATCTATCCTTAAATTCCGTGGCAGTTGCCCCAACATACCTGAAGGTTGTATCAAGTGTGGAGACCTTACAGTCGTAGACTATGTTTTTGGTGAGGCATTTCCCAACCATGGGGCAAGTGAAATTACATTTTCTGTTATCGACCTGGGTACTTCCAGAGGAACCACGGTACCTTTGCGGTCGGGTCTCAGTTTTGTCTGCTCTACGGGTAAGTTCCCAGGGGTTAGGGTGACCCGACTCGCCTCACGTGTATGAGTCCGTTCATCCATAGAGCTGCCATTAGTTCTGCCATGTCTAGTACCCCCCTCCCCTCCCTTGGGCTGTCCTAAGTCTACTATAATTCATCTTAGCTATATTCTGAACTATGTTACTGGTTGTGGAGTGCGACAGCTTGATGATATTCTTATTGAATATTTTATAGTATCTGTGTGATCTAGAGAAGCATT
>OZ024743.1:203458005-203488005 GCA_964016885.1 Eledone cirrhosa
GTTTTACACCCCGTGGATAGAACAACCCTCAACACCAGGAATACGTGTTGTAGGTGTTCCCGTCTTCCCTCTGTTTATCTTCCTCAATCTACATGTTTATATACAGAGAAGGTCCATTCACTCGGGCCATTTTCGCCACATTCACCCATCTTTTAGCGAATTTACTGGGGTGTAGCACCTCTCTGTCCACTCTCACCTTCCTTCTGAAGTGGTACTTAAAGAAGGGGATAAGTTGTTGTCCGGAGAGAAAGGTGTTTGCCCTCAGTCCTTTTAACCTCGTCCACCATATTACCTCTTTCGCCATAGCCACCAGACAGAGGAAAACCGCCTCTCCTTCATTCTTGAATGAAGGCGGCGGGTTGATCCTCACGATGGACTCGGCTGACCAGTGTATGCGTCCCACATGTGACAGTAGATGTTCGACATAATTCCACAGGTCGGTCACCCCTGGGCAATGAACAATTGCGTGCAAAACAGTTTCGATGTCCTGCTCGCATATTGAACAGGTCCTTTTGGCAGGATCTCTGCCAGGGCGTCCGTGCCTGTAGATTTTGTCTCGAACTGGTAGAGCTCCTCGCTAGCACTGCCAGGCCAAAGACATCTGGAAGTTATCCATAGGCCCTGGACGGAAAGTCCTCCCGAACAGATTGGTCTGTTCATCCCCCTCGATGCCTAGAATTTCCCCGAGAACGTCGTCGCACTTATCCTCCACTAATCCCCTATAGAATGTCGAAGTGGAGTGTCCGCGCTGATTGCCGTTTCCGCTTGCTAGAGGGCTGTGAGCGCCTGAAGACACTCAAGATGCCAGGAGATAGATAGATAGATAGATAGATAGATAGATAGATAGATAGAAAGATAGATAGATAGATGGATGAATAGATAGATGGATGAATAGATAGATAGAGAGAGAGAGAAGGAGAGAGAGAGAGAGAGAGAGAGAGAGAGAGAGAGAGAGAGAGAGAGAGATAAAGCGTAGTGCCATAGACGAAATCAACTAGCATGATTCTAATGCATTATAACACAAATTTTCAATACAAATTAGATTCCTTTAATCGTTTACATCCAACATCCTCACCAATTCACTATCCAACCTTTGACAGAAAGCCAAGATATAGGCAAAGCATTTGCAGAAATCTTCTCGCGGATCAATGAATACAGCAATTATATATAGTGCATTATATTTGCTAGATTCCTGCAGCATCTGCATTGTGTGCCGATTATGCAGATTGATGTTTTAAAATGTGATGTAGATGCACGATAATGTTATGTTCATGGTAGAAAGGTCAAATGTATTAGAGTAGGATTACTACATAATGTTATAACCCACGACTGACTTTCATATTCTGAAACTAAGGCGACACTCATCGAAATGGGCGCATATATATATATATAATAGTAATAATAATAATAATAATTGTTTCTACTTTAGGCACAAGGCCAGCAATTTGAAGGGGAGGCGAAAGTCGATTAAATAGACCCCAGTGCATTATTGGTGCGATACTTAGCTATCTCGGCGGGAGTTGAACTCAGAACGTAAAGGGCTATAACTCTATTATACAAAGCATGTTGTCTGACGCTCTACCGTTACTGCCAATCAACCTCCCATAATAATAATATTAAATGGAGTATTAAAATTGCTTTACCGGATAGTTAGATGCTTTAAAATGTTGACGTTTTTTTAACTGGAGTTCTATTACCTCAGGACGATGTTTAGGTCGGCTGAAACACATGTCAGTTTGAAAATACATTGATTATTTGGTGTTATATATATATATATATAATTCAAAATGGTAACCCTCCTGTCAGGAGATCAGAAAATAACCACATAAGGTACTCAATATGGGAATAAGTATATATTTTTTTATATAGCAATGGCTTCTCCAAGACTAAGACCGTTTCATTCATATGAAATCATCAGAAATTTCTGATAATTTCAATAATAATAATTTCTACTGTAGACAAAAGTCCAGCAAATTTTGTGAGTAAGGGAAAGTCGATTAAATCGACTCCATGGAATTATTGGTACTTCATTTTATCGTCGCCGTAAGGATGAAAGGCAAAGCTAACTTCGGCGAGATTTGAACTCAGAAAGCCACGAAACATAGTGTCCGACTCTCTACCGATACTGCCAATCGGCTGCTCTATAAATTCTACAATAATGATTCATGTTATTGATGATATTCTGTATGAAATAGGCGTTGCACGAGAAAGCCTCTGATCACTGCTATCAGATGTTGCCAGGTATGTGGTCAACGTAGGTAAAATGATAAAAATGCCTGTCTTAATTGTTTTCGTGTGACATGTGCAGTACATCTCCTTCATAATTGCACCCTAAGAGTCAACACTTTCTATGAAGACGTGAACCGTCTCATTTTATCGTTAAAAGCTTCAACTGTCAAACATCGCTCTAGAAAGGCGCTTTTCAAAGGTATCGGATTCCCTTCTGAAACAATAGTCACTCGATTATGCAATTGGGTCGAAGCAGTTGAATATTATGCCAAGAATTTACGCTGCGTTCGTGAGATAATTAATGGAATGGATGAAGGAGGAATTCTTGTGGAAAAAGCTAAACGATGTGTCGATTCACCAACAATAGAAGCGAGATTGATACATAGTGCGATGTTATTTGCAGAAGGATTTAATTTTTAAAAAATCGGAGGATTCACAATATTCAATTAAGGAAGCATTTAAAATCTCAAAGATTTGAATTGTACCCCAGCTCTAGATTGCAGGAAATCTGTTAAACATTCTTACAATGTAAATGATGAACGATTACATATGGGACGAGGAACATTCCTTTTTCTTTACAACCGTGCCACCGGGATATGGTCGATTGAAGTAAAACTCAAAATTAAGAGAAAGAGACAAAAAATACATACACACATACATGTTTATATATATATATATATATTCCATAGATACATACATGCATACATATATATATATATATATATATATTACATGCATACATACATACACAAATACATACATACATACATATATATATATTACATGCATACATACGTACATACATACATACATACATACATACATACATACATACATACATACATACATACATACATACATACATACATACATACATATATTACATACGTACATATATATATGCATGCATGCATACATACATGGTGGCTGCCAACTCGTTTTCGAGTACGGCCACCACTTTATATCCATGTAGGAGAACCCCTACCGATGCACTCTGGCAAAACACTACACTTGTGACAATTATTGACACAGTGCTGGGCCCATAGTACCATGTGACAACAAGTGCAGAGCGATCTCCAGATATAAAGCAATGCCTGTGCCGTGAAGCTTTTATAGTGAGCAAAGGCACTGCACAAAGCCAGTCCCACTCTCTTAACCAAGATGATATTTACCAAAAAGAAGAACAAGTCAACATCATTGGATACCATCAGGGTTGCAGGTATTATATCAGAGTTTTCCTTCTCCTAGAATTCTGCCTTGACAAAGGCTAAGGGGTCATCTCTCCCGGAATACATACATACATACATACATACAAACATGCATACATACATACATGCATACATACATACATACAAGCATGCATGCATGCATACATATATACAAACATGCATGCATACATACATGCATACATGGTGGCTGCAAACTCGTTTTCGAGTACGGCCACTACTTTATATCCATGTAAGAGAACCCCTACCGATACGCTGAACGTTGCAGGTGTTATATCAGAGTTTTCCTTCTCCTAGAATTCTGACAAAAGCTAAGGGGTTATCTCTCCTGGTGATTTTGGATGGCCATTGACTCTTAAGAGCTCCTTTGGCCTTTGACAGGGTTTTTTTTTTTTGTCCTGCAGGATGTCCAAAGTCACCCTCCTCACCAAGAAACCTTGGTGGGGTTGCCAGTTTAGTCGCCAACGACCCGACCATGAGACAGGTTGTACTGGGATACATGTTACAAGTAGCACCAACTGGTGACCTGACATACCTGGCATACATACATACATACATACATACATACATACATACATACATACATACATACATACATACATACATACATGGTGGCTGCCAACTCGTTTTCGAGTACGGCCACTACTTTATATCCATGTAGGAGAACCCCTACCGAAGCGCTGAACGAGTGTGACTTTTTAGTCCAGCCAACGACTTGAAAACTCTGGTACAAACACTACACTTGTGACAATTATTGACACATAGTGCTGGGCCCATGGTACCATGTGAGGACAAGTGCAGAGAGATCTCCAGATATAAAGCAATGCCTGTGCCGTGAAGCTTTTATAGTGAGCAAAGGCACTGCACAAAGCCAGTCCCACTCTCTTAACCAAGATGATATTTACCAAAAAGAAGAACAAGTCAACATCATTGGATACCATCAGGGTTGCAGGTGTTATATCAGAGTTTTCCTTCTCCTAGAATTCTGCCTTGACAAAGGCTAAGGGGTCATCTCTCCCGGTGATTTTGGATGGCCATTGACTCTTAAGAGCTCCTTTGCCCTTTGACAGGTTTTGTTTTTAGTCCTGCAGGATGTCCAAAGTCACCCTCCTCACCAAGAAACCTTGGTGAGGAGGGTGACTACATACATACATACATACATACATACATACATACATACATACATACATACATACATACTACATACATACATACATACATACATACATACATACATACATACATAAAAAAAATTGACCAATTTACAGAAAAAGTTGTGCATGGATACTTGAGGCGTAAAACACAGACCATAGAGGGGATAAACCACTCAAAAAGCCTGGCATGGAGTTCCGACAAGTTTATGACATCACACCTTGAGGGATATCTCTATGCAATACAGGAACAAGAACTCCCTACCAAATATCTGCTGCACAAAAGAGGAGGGCCAGCAGCTGACAATAGATGTAGGCTATGTAAAACAAAGATCGAGGATGTAAGCCACATTGTTGCCAGCTGCGAAAGAATGTCATCTCGCTACTACCTCCCCATGAGACACGATGGGATAGCTAGAACCATCTGGAACGCACTTCGGAAAACAAAATCAACAACAAACGAGGAAGAATATATTGAGACAGATGGCACTAAGGAATACTGGTGGAACCTGAAAATAAAAACTGCCACCAAATTAAAGCACAACCGGCCTGATATTGTAGTTTGGGACCACACATTGAAAACGTGTTCTGTTGTGGAGATCAGCTGCCCACTTGATGTAAACGTTGTCAGAAAAATACAGGAGAAGGAGGACATCTACGGACCATTGATGAGGAGTTTACAAATCCAGTATCCAAGATACACCTTTAGCTTCATACCCATCATTATTGGTGCTACGGGTTATATACCAACCCGCTTGGACCAAAGTATGACTGAACTTGGATTTGCGGACAAAAAGCGCAGCTCCCTAATTCATAGTCTACAAATGGCTGCGATAGCTGGCACCTTCAAAATTTGCAAAACATTCTTGCGATTCAAGGGATGACAATTTCTTTTCTTTTACAACCTTGCCACCAGGAAGGTGGCCGGTCAAAAAATATACTCAAAATTAAGAGAAAGAGAAGACATACAACGCTTAATGTTGGAATTGGAAGCGGTGAACGAAATAGCTGGCAGTTATCTGAAGGCTATACGATGTAAAGGTGTAGAAACGACATTTGAAACGCTTAATGTTTTGTTATATGTTTCAGCTGTCACATTGCTATCATATAACACACATCTAAAACCACGCAATCAAGATACAAACGGAAAGCCTGAACCAGCGTGGATGCGAAATTTAAAAACCAAAATTTTGTCCCTGAGACGAAGTATCTCACACATCGCAGTCGTTATGAAATGCAACATAGAGAGCAACTTCACACGACACCAGGAAGACCTAAAGAAAAAGTTAGAGAGACGATTTGGAGATACAAAATTTAAAACTTTGAACTCCAAATTACACCAGTTGAAACAACAACTCACAACTACAACAGAAAGACTAAAATATAAGTCAACAGCACATAAACGACAAGTGCTAAATAGATTGTTTGCCAGAGATCCTAAATCAGTTTATCGCAGCTTTGGTGGCAAAAGCTCAATCCCTGTAAACGACACCCCTTCAAAAGAACAGGTTGAGAGCTACTGGAGATCTGTATGGGAAACGGATGACGGATTCAACAGACAAGCTAATTGGCTAAAAGAACTGGAACAGGACTACTGCCAACATGTCCAGACAAAACAATATGACATAGATGGGTCAATACTGGAAACAGCTCTACAGAAAATGTCGAATAGGAAATCACCAGGCCCAGACCTCATTACAGAATACTGGTTGAAGAATTTCACTTTCTATCGGCAAGATCTCATACGGCTGTTTACAGAAACCATTAAGGGCACACAAGAACTGCCCAGATGGTTATCAACTGCCACTACTCTCCTCATTCCCAAAAATAGCCAAACCACCCTTGCTAAAAATTACCGCCCAATTGCCTGCCAAAACATCATGTATAAATTATATACTGGGTGCCTTAACCTGTTCTTACAGGATCACTGTGCTACCAACAACATCATAACACCTGAGCAAGCTGGTGGAAAGAGGGAGGTGTGGGGTTGCATAGATCACCTACTAACTAACAAAATGATTCAGGAAAAAACAACAAAGAATCGCAGAAACATGACTGTGGTGTGGCTGGACTATCAAAAAGCATTTGATAGTGTACCTCATGGGTGGATTATTAAGGCTTTACAGTTAGCTAAAGTCCCACAACCATTGGTAGCTGCTGTTGAATGCCTGACCAAGAACTGGTACACCAATTTGATCCTTAGAGGTGAGAAGGAGCACGTTAAGACTGATAAGATACATTACCAGAAGGGCATCTTTCAGGGTGATAGCTTGTCAGTGCTACTCTTCGTTCTCTCACTGAATCCACTATCTTACCTACTCAGGAAACAAGGTGGACAAAGAAGTGGGCCCAGAAGTATCTCCCATCTTTTCTTTGTTGATGACCTGAAGTTGTATGGGCCAAATATCAATGACATCAAGAAACAATTGAACCTCATTACACAATTTTCAACCGACATCAAAATGAAATTTGGTGAGTCCAAGTGTGCATATTTGGCAGTAAAACGTGGAAGAGCTGTGCCCTCCTCTAGAAATCTAGAGATGAACGGCCTGGCAATACAACCTCTGCAGTCAGGTGACAACTACAGATATCTTGGACAGGATGAGAATGTCAGATATGACGGACCCATAAATAAGGAGAGAACCAGAACTGAATACCTCAGAAGAGTAAAGAAAATATGGTCATCAGAACTGTCAGCATACAACAAATACATTGCCCACAATACTTATGCTGTGCCAATTCTAACGCCAACATTTGGCCTACTGAACTGGTCATTGCAAGAACTAAGTGAGATGGATGTTAGAACTCGAAAACTTCTCAGTGTTACTGGCAACTTTAACATCAATGGTGATGTGGATAGGCTATACTTCTCACGCAAGGAAGGTGGCCGGGGTCTAAAATCAATATTAACAACATATGAGACCCGGATAGTAACACTGAAGCAACACCTTCAGCAGAGGAAAAAGTTTGGCAACCATCTTGCCCAGATTTATGAGCATGAAAAAAGAAATATCATTAGAATAGCGACTGATCTGGAGGAGAGATGTGGAATAAAGCCTGATATAAATCTCTCACCCAGAGAAATCGGAAGATCCTATTCAATGTTCAAACAAGATAATAAAATTGACCAATTTACAGAAAAAGTTCTGCATGGATACTTGAGGCGTAAAACACAGACCATAGAGGGGATAAACCACTCAAAAAGCCTGGCATGGAGTTCCGACAAGTTTATGACATCACACCTTGAGGGATATCTCTATGCAATACAGGAACAAGAACTCCCTACCAAATATCTGCTGCACAAAAGAGGAGGGCCAGCAGCTGACAATAAATGTAGGCTATGTAAAACAAAGATCGAGGATGTAAGCCACATTGTTGCCAGCTGCGAAAGAATGTCATCTCGCTACTACCTCCCCATGAGACACGATGGGATAGCTAGAACCATCTGGAACGCACTTCGGAAAACAAAATTAACAACAAACGAGGAAGAATATATTGAGACAGATGGCACTAAGGAATACTGGTGAAACCTGAAAATAAAAACTGCCACCAAATTAAAGCACAACCGGCCTGATATTGTAGTTTGGGACCACACATTGAAAACGTGTTCTGTTGTGGAGATCAGCTGCCCACTTGATGTAAACATTGTCAGAAAAATACAGGAGAAGGAGGACATCTACGGACCATTGATGAGGAGTTTACAAATCCAGTATCCAAGATACACCTTTAGCTTCATACCCATCATTATTGGTGCTACGGGTTATATACCAACCGGCTTGGACCAAAGTATGACTGAACTTGGATTTGCGGACAAAAAGCGCAGCTCCCTAATTCATAGTCTGCAAATGGCTGCGATAGCTGGCACCTTCAAAATTTGCAAAACATTCTTGCGATTCAAGGAATGAGAATTTCTTTTCTTTTACAACCTTGCCACCAGGAAGGTGGCCGGTCAAAACAATATACTCGAAATTAAGAGAAAGAGAAAACATACATACATAAATACATACATACATACATGGTGGCTGCCAACTCGTTTTCGAGTACGGCCACTACTTTATATCCATGTACGAGAACCCCTACCGATGCGTGGAACGAGTGTGACTTTTTAGTCCAGCCAGCGACTTGAAAACTCTGGTACAAACACTACACTCGTGACAATTATTGACACATAGTGCTCGGCCCATGGTACCATGTGACGACAAGTGCAGAGAGATCTCCAGATATAAAGCAATGCCTGTGCTGTGAAGCTTTTATAGTGAGCAAAGGCACTGCACAAAGCCAGTCCCACTCTCTTAACCAAAATGATATTTACCAAAAAGAAGAACAAGTCAACATCATTGGATACCATCAGGGTTGCAGGTGTTATATCAGAGTTTTCCTTCTCCTAGAATTCTGCCTTGACAAAGGCTAAGGGGTCATCTCTCCCTCTGATTTTGGATGGCCATTGATTCTTAAGAGCTCCTTTGCCCTTTGACAGGTTTTGTTTTTAGTCCTGCAGGATGTCCAAAGTCACTCTCCTCACCAAGAAACCTCGGTGAAGTTGCCAGTTTAGTCGCCAACGCCCCGACCATGAGACAGGTTGTACTGGGATACATGTTACCAGTAGCACCAACTGGTCACCTGACATACATACATACATACATACATACATACATACATACATACATACATACATACATACATACACATATACAAACACACATATCAGTCAACGCGATCAGTCGAATATTTTGGCGTGGGAGACTATTTATTAAATTTAAGATGAATACTATCTCCGACAGTAATGCCACAACTACAGCCAGGCTGAATAACTGGTTATTCTGCTAACTATCCCTTCTGAAGACACCTTTTATTCGAATTCGTAGAGATATCCGACTAAATACATAATTCATTTTACAAGGATTTGCTACAAACAGCATGGCTGAACACAACATCAACATCAAAATTAAGGAAGAATCGAAGACAAATAACAAAGAAGGTAATAAAACTTTATTCAGTTGTAGCTACAGAAGAAACCGAAATTATAAATCGCATTTCTCTTGGAGCTGCGAACTTAATAACGATTTATTTAATTGTTATAAAATGGCAAAAAACAATCCGTCCATTGGCTATATGAATAGAATGAAGCTACACTGGGACGAAATGCACCAAGAGCTAAATTATTTCACAGCAAAACAATTACGCCAACAAGCAACGTTTGTTTAACGTAAAAATAAGATAAATATTATTAATTGTAAGTCCCCCACAAACATGGAAACAACAACACGTGCTACTTTCTTTGTGGACGATATTAAACTCTATGCCAAGAACATCGATGGGATGAAGAAAAATCTTGACCTGGTTACAACGTTCTCAAAGAATATAGGAATGGAGTTTGGCCAAGATAAATGCTCATACATGACTGTAAAGCGGGGAAAGACAACAACCCAATCTAGCAACATTGTCATCAATGGTCTAACTGATTCACCGATATCTGATAAGGACTGCTACTGATACCTGGGGATAGATGAGAACATATCCTATAATGGTATCTGTAATAAAGAACGCGTAAGCAGGGAATACTACACCCGATTAAGAAAGATCTGGTCATCGGAACTCTCTGCTCAAAACAAAACAGTTGCTCACAATGTGTTTGCTGTGCCTGTCCTAACACCAACGTTTGGAATACTCAATTGGACGATAGACGAAAACCGAGCAGTTGATGTTGGAACTCGAAAAATACTGAACAACACCGGAAACTTCCACATCAACAGTGACATAGAACGGCTTTACTTGAAACGCAAGCAGGGAGGCAGAGGCCTAACATCAGTCCAGACAACATTTGAATGTCGCATCATATCTCTCCGACAGCATCTACGAACCTCGAAGCGTAGGAGCCCGCTTCTCCAGCAAGTCTATCTGCATGAAACAGATAAGATCATGAGAGTTGGAAACGAACTCCTTGAGAGATATTTCCTGTGTGATAATCAAAAACTCACACCCGGCGATGTCGCTCAGCAGTATCGCAGTGAATCCATGGATGAAAAACTGCATGCCTATCAGCAAAAAATCATGCATGGATATGTTGCCAGGAAGCTCCAGAGTGAGAGTAATATAGATAAGGAAAGTAGTCTATATTGGACCAACAACCGCTATATTGGCTCCCACTTTGAAGGATACGCTTTTGCAATCCAAGAACAGGAGTTTAGCACGAAATACCTGATTCACAAAAGAGATAGGGATGCAGGCAAAACACCTAGATGTGATAACAAGTGCAGACTCTGCAGAACTAACATCGAGGATATGACCCTGTCCTCAGGAGCTGTCCAAAGATGTCATCTCGGTACTATCTACCTATGAGGCATGATATAGTGGCCAAAACACTGTACAATGCAGTTCGTAAAAAAGATAGCCCGATAATAAACACATTAAAAGCTACTACAATGTGGAAGACATCCATGTACATAATATGAAAGAGTACTGATGGAATGTTCCAGTAAAAACCCCAATAAAATGCAGGCATAACAGACCAGATATTATGATATGGGACAGGGAGAAGAAAACATGCACAGTAGTGGAAATTAGCTGCCCAGCAGATGCCAATATAATATCAAAGATGTGTGAAAAGGAGAATATTTATGCAGGACCAATGAGAAATCTGCAGATACTCCACCCTGATTACACCTTCAGATTTATGCCTGTGATTATTGGAGAACTGGGATATGTTAGTAACTGCCTCAATACACATCTTGAGAAGCTAGGCTTCACAGGAACAGAAAGAACACAACTAATTAGGAAATTACAAGTACGATCCATTAATGGAACAGTAAAAATATATAAAATATTCCAAAACCTTTGCATCTAATAACTGCATATACACATGTACAGATACAAAGCATATACAGATGCACACATACAACTCAAAACATACACATCCACACATGCAATAACATCCATATCTACACATTCATGCATACATACATATCTACCTAGTTGATGTTGTGTAAATTCCAATGAGAGAGTATTGTGTCTATGTTAGAAACCGACTCTCCCTCTATTGGTAAAACTTTGTGAACTTATAAAACCAGAAGAACATACATATATACATATGTATTTGTAATTAGGAACGCGTAACCAGGTAATATTACACCCGATTAAGAAAAATTTGGTCATCGGAACTCTCTGAACGTAATAAAATAGTGGCTCACAATGTGTTTGCTGTGTCTGTCCTAACACCAACGTTTGGAATAGTCAATTTGGCGATAGACAAAATCCGAGCAATTGGTGTTAGGACTCGAAAAATAATAAAGAACACCGGAAACTTCCACATCACTAGTGTCATAGACCGCCTCTAATTGAAACGTAAGCAAGGGGGCAGAGGCCTAACATCAGTTCTGACAGCATTTGATTGTCGCATCTTATCCCTCCGACATCTACAAAATTCCAAGTTTAGGAGCCCATCTATCGAGTAGGTCTCTCTGCATGAGACAGATAAGATATGAGAGTCGCGAAGGAGCTCCTTGAAAGATATTCCCTGCATGATAATCAAAATCTCACACTCAGGGAAGATTCCCAGCAGTACCGCAGTGAATCCATGGATGAAAAACTGCATGCTTATCACCAAAGGATCATACATAGATATGTTGCCAGGAAGCTCCAGTGTGAGAGTAATATAGATAAAAATAGTATTCTATCTTGGACCAACAACTGCTATATTGGCACCCACTTCGAAGGATACGCTTTTGCAATCCAAGAACAGGAAATCAACACAAAATACCTGATGTGACAACATATGCAGACTCCGCAGAATTAACATGAAAGATGTCACCCATGTCATCAGCAGATGTCCAACGATGACATCGCAGTACTATCTACCTATAAGGCATGATGTAGTGGCCAAAACACTGTACAATGCATTCTGTAGAAAAGATGGCCCCGATAATAAACACATTAAAAGAAACAGCAATGTGGAAGACATACATGTACATAATATGAAAGAGTACTGGTGGCATGTTCCAGTAAAAACCCCAATAAAATGCAGGCATAACAGACCTGATATAATGATATGGGACAGGGAAAAGAAGTCATGCACAGCAGTGGAAGTTAGCTGGCCAGCAGATGACAATATAATATCAAATATTAGCAAAAAGGGGAATATCTACGCAGAACTAATGTAAAACATTCCAAAAATTGTGCATCTAATAATTGCATATACACATGTATAGATACAAAGCGTATGCACATGCACACATACAACTCAAAACATACACATCCTCACATACAATAACATCCATACCTGCACAGACATGCATGCATGCAGACATGCAGACAAATCTATCTAGTTGATGTAGTTTAAATTCCAATGAAAGAGTCTTGTATCTATGTTAGAAACCGACTCTCTTTCTATTGGCAAAAATTTGTGAAATTATAAAACCAAAAGAACATACATACATGCATACATACATACATACATACATACATACATACATACATACATACATACATACATACATACATACATACATAAAAACTGATATTCTAGCGGAGGTATCTTACTGACCTCTACCAACAAGTTCTTAAGGGAAATACACTTATACCAAAATGGTTGACATTAGCACAAACATTACTAGTCCCCAAGAACAAAGAGATCCACTTGGCAAAAAACTACCGACCAATTGCATGCCAGAACCTGATGTATAAGATGTATACAGCCTGCCTGAACCTATTCCTCCAAGAAATAATAACATCATCACAGATGAACAAGCAGCTGGAAAGAAAAGGGTTTGGGGATGTGCTGAACAACTCCTAATAAAAAAAGCTGCGATGTCGGAAGTGCGACAACTTAGGAGGAATATGACTACAGTCTGGCTGGACTACAGGAAAGCTTTCGATTCTGTTCCCCACTCTTGGATGATAGAGGCCCTCCAACTTTCTAAAGTCCCAGGCATTATTGTCAGAGCCACAGAGAGGCTGTCTTCTTCTTGGGCTACTATCCTAAGTTTAGAGACAGAGAGGGAGGACTCTATTTTCACTGATAGAATAAAATATTGCAGGGGTATATTTCAGGGGGACAGCCTCTCTGTGATATTATTCATCTTGTCATTAACCCCCCTGTCCTTTCTACTCAAGAAATGTGAGGGATACATCATTGGCTCACAGGAGGACAGAAATACGAACTTAATCCATAATTTCTCTGTGGACGATCTGAAACTCTATGCCAAGAACATGGATGGGAGGAAGAAAAATCTTGACCTGGTTACAACGTTCTCAAAGGTTGTAGGAATGGAGTTTGGCAAAGATAAATGTCCATACATGACTGTAAAGCGGGGAAAAACAACAACCCAATCTAGCAACATTGTTATCAATGGCCTAACTGTTTCACCGATATCTGATGAGGACAGCTACAGATACCTGGGGATAGATGAGAACATATCCTATAATGGTATCTGTAATAAAGAACGCGGAACCAGGGAATACTACACCCGATTAAGAAAGATCTGGTCATCGGAACTCTCTGCACAAAACAAAACAGTGGCTCACAATGTGTTTGCTGTGCCTGTTTTAACACCAACGTTTGGAATACTCAATTGGACGATAGACGAAATACGAGCAGTTAATGTTGGAACTCGAAAAGTACTAAACAACACCGGAAACTTCCACATCAACAGTGACATAGGCCGCCTTTACTTGAAGCGTAAGCAGGGAGGCAGAGGCCCAACATCAGTCCAGACAACATTTAAATGTCGCATCATATCTCTCCGACAACATCTAGGAACCTCGAAGGGTTGGAGCCCGTTGCTAGAGCAAGTCTATCTGAATGAAACAGATAAGATCATGAGAGTTGAGAAGGAACTCCTTGAGAGATATTCCCTGTGTGATAATCAAAACCTCACACCCGGGGATGTCGCTCAGCAGTATCGCAGTGAATCCATGAATGAAAAGCTGCATGCCTATCAGCAAAACATCATGCATGGATATGTTGCCAGGAAGCTCCAGAGTGAGAGTAATATAGATAAGGAAAGCAGTCTATCTTGGACCAACAACCGCTATATTGGCTCCCACTTTGAAGGATACGCTTTTGCAATCCAGGAACAGGAGATTAACACGAAATACCTGATTCACAAAAGAGATAGGGATGCAGGCAAACACCTAGATGTGATAAAAAGTGCAGACGCTGCAGAACTAACATCGAGGATATCACCCTTGTCATCAGCAGCTGTCCAAAGATGTCATCGCGGTACTATCTACCTATGAGGTATGATGTAGTGGCCAAAACACAGTAAAATGCAGTTCGTAAAAAAGAGAGCCCCGATAATAAACACATTAAAAGCTACAACAATGTGGAAGACATCCATGTACATAATATGAAAGATTAGTGAAAAGGAGAATATTTATGCAGAACTGATGAGAAGTCTGCAGATACTCCACCCTGATTACACCTTCAGATTTATGCCTGTGATTATTGGGGCACTGGGATATGTTAGTAACTGCCTCAATACACATCTTGAGAAGCTAGGCTTCACAGGAACCGAAAGAACACAACTAGTTAGGAAACTACAAGTACAATCCATTAATGGAACAGTAAAAATATGTAAAACATTCCAAAAATGTTGCATCTACTAACTGCATATACACATGTACAGATACAAAGCACACATACAACTCAAAACATACACATCCACACATACAATAACATCCATATCTACACATTCATGCATACATACATATCTACCTAGTTGATGTTGTGTAAATTCCAATGAGAGAGTATTGTGTCTATGTTAGAAACCGACTCTCTCTCTATTGGTAAAACTTTGTGAAATTATAAAACCAGAAGAACATACATACATACATTCATGCATACATACATACATACATACATACATACATACATACATACATACATACATACATACATACATACATACATACATATCCTTCTATTGTATTGGGATGATGATATTTTCACACCAGTTGCTTTCAGCTTTGATATCATCAAATAGACAGAAACTAAATATATTGGTGAAAATATTTTCTTTTTCTTTTCCATTCTTTTTATCGAAAGTTTATGCAATCTGCAAAAATCACATTTAAAAAAAATGTACGTGATGTAAATAATAAAATCATAAAATCACACATAACTATATACCTCTGAATTTGTAATGTATGTATGTATGTATGTATTTATGCATGTATGTATGTATGTATCTATAATTATATATATATATATAAATCCAGGCGTACAGAATACACACACACACATACACACATATATATATATGTGTGTGTGTGTGTGTGTGTGTGTGTGTGTGTGTGTGTGTGTGTGTGTGTGTGTGTGTGTGTATACATCGAATCTCATAAATTATATATATTTTAATCGAACCTCATAATTCATATACCCACACCCACCCAACTTCCACACTTACATACATATACACTCACATACACGCATATCTACATACACACAAACATTATATATATATATATATCCATATATATATATATATATAAATATATATATATATATACATATACATATAAATATATATATATATATATATATATATATATATATATATATATATGTATATATATATATATATATATATTTCGTTTCTGAATTTGTTTAGCAAGATTCTTTAGCAGAAAACGTGTGTTGAAACCGATATTGTTATACTTTGGGAGGGGCATGTCGCCAATCAGAAACACACGCACCATAATAATAAATTGAAGTGAAACAGCTGGTGCGTGTGTTTCTTATTGGCAACATGAACCTCCCAAAGTATAACAATATATATATATATATATATATATATATATATATATATATATATATATATATATATATATATATATATAATTGAATATCTAGACGATAACCACATAAGTACTATGAATAAAACACATCTAAGTCGAACTAGTATTGCACCACACACACACATCAATAGGCATACTAACAGGTGCAAACCAGCAAATAGAGTCAGACGTAGAGAGTACATATGGTATAACCCCGTGTACAATTCTTCTATTAGCACTAAGATTATCTCACAATTCTATACACTAATCAATAAACACTTTACAACTTCACATAAATACTATAAAATCTTTAACTCGCGCACCATTGGACTCTCATACTCCACTGCACCTAACATAGAACAACTAATTAGAAAACTCAACTCAGCAATACTGAATAAGTACATCCCTAATGACTCAGCGCACCAGCATAGCAACATGCAACGCACTAACACGCAACCACAACCCCACCAAACAATCCAGGATTCTACTGCAAAACATAAAAATAGTTGTAACTGCACCAAACCAGGTACGTGCCCACTGAATAACCAGTGCCTAGCACGCAATATTGTCTACCGGTGTACAATAAATTCCGGGACCAACAAATGGTATTACGTCGGATGTACCGCAACTTCTTTCAAGGCTCGCCTATACCAACATCGATCTTCGATCAGGCACCAGAAAATGCGCTCCGTAACAACCCTCGCCGATAAAGCCTGGCAGCTTCGGAGGAACAATCAAGCGTTCTCCCTTGATTGGCAAATTATTGCAGCTGCGCCTGCATATCAGCAAAATCATCGATTCTGCAAGTTATGCAATTTAGAGATATACTGCATTTTAACGTCGGTAAACAAACTTTTGAACAGCAAAATTGAACGTTCTCTATACTGTAACCATCGTTTGAAAACGACTTTTTCTTTTTTTATATGCATATAATGTTACCTTTTTACACCAACGTTTGCAAATTTCTGTCTTATATGTTTATACACTAGATATTGCTTTCTATAATAATAGTACTAAACACTGTTTTTCTGGACCCCTTTAGAAATAACCTGCTACTATAATAGTCCTAATAACTTGTCTGTGACATTGTACCACTTTGACCCCTCTAACTAAATTTTGTCCGAACAACACCACTAGAAGAATCTACTTCCCAGCCAACCTTAACACGCCTCATTAAGCTAACTGCTGCCAAAACATTCTCTCTTCACAATCTCTACTAGTCTGACAGTCTTAAACCCTAGGACTCCCTCCACCTTACTCACTTCCCTCTTCCCCTTCTCTTCCTACCTCCTTCTTTATCTTTTATCTAGTGTATAAAATATTTTCATATCATTCTAATACAAAGGTCTGATGACATGGTGTGCTGGCTTACAGTGTACTTTCGGTTTTTGATAATATTTGTGTATTATTCAAATAGCGAGGTATAGGTAACTCATACACTATAGAAACAATTGTTACCTAATAAATTCTATATATCCGCATTTCCATTTCGTAAATTTTTCTCTCTCTCTCTCTCTCTCTCTCTATATATATATATATATATATATATATATATATATTACATATATGTGCAAATATCATGTGTGTGTGTGTGTGTGTGTGTGTGTGTGTGTGTGTGTAATAGCTTTTATTCCTCTTTATCTTTGTGCTACGGGTTTAACTCACACTTTTATTGAAATTTTCTTTCTAGTCTTGCTTGAGTTTTGATAATTTCAAACCACGCCTTAATTTGTCTGTGCTTATTTCTTATGTCGGACGAAATAAATATAGTTCTTCCTACTGTTTCTTGAAACTTTTTCATATCTAATAAATACCGCTCTTTAGATTCTGTGTTCTTATTGTTGTGAAAAGCGTCATTTGTACGAATGTTTAAAAAGTTTTAATTTCCTCTTACATGCAATAATAATTTCTACTTAAGGCAAGGAGGACCCAGTACTGTGCAACCAAGTAGTTGTACGTGACGTGTTGGTGTATGATATAGCTTTCAGTTCTACAGTATACTATAGGACAAATATAATGACTTTAGCCGTCACTGCATATGTAAACCAATTAATTGTTTCTACTTTTTTGGCACAAGGCTGGAAATTACCCCAGTGCATTACTGGTATTTTATTTTATCGACCCCGTAAGGATGAAAGGCAAAGTTAACGTCGGCGGGATTTAAAAGTAGACTGTAAAGGGACGTAACTATGCTGGAAAGCATGGCGTCCGACTCTCTACCGATACTGCCAATCACCCGCCCATATGTAAACCAATTAATATTAACTAACTAAACTGGTAGAAAGTCCACCGCTGTGGAAAATTAAGACACAAGAATTTCAGTTAACCTTTGAAAATATATTTTTGATACTAATTACCTTAAACCTTTTGTTAACTGTATATAATATCTTGAAAGGTTTGTGTATGTGTGGGTGGACACTTTATAGTTAGACATTTTTAAGTGAATTTGCAATATCTAATTAAAAGCTGCATTTCACTGTACTGTTCATGGTATTACTACAGACTCAAGATTTCCTATTTTAAAATGTATTTGGTTTCGACTCAGCGTGCTGTGGAATTTCATTTGTTATTCCTTAAAACATATCTTCTTCTTCTTCTTTTTCTTCTTCTTCTTCTTCTTCTTCTTCTTCTTCTTCTTCTTCTTCTTCTTCTTCTTCTTCTTCTTCTTCTTCTTCTTCTTCTTCTTCTTCTTCTTCTTCTTCTTCTTCTTCTTCTTCTTCTTCTTCTTCTTCTTCTTCTTCTTCTTCTTCTTCTTCTTCTTCTTCTTCTTCTTCTTCTTCTTCTTCTTCTTCTTCTTCTTCTTCTTCTTCTTCTTCTCCTTCTTCTTCTTGAGAGGGTGTTAGTGGCAGAGTCTTCAAACACTCCTTCCAGCGGGTCCTGTTCATAAGCAACCGTCTCGAACTGATCCGGCTGGATCCCCCATCTGTCCAGCGATTCTTTCCTTAGACATTCTAACCGCATACCCATAGTATCGGAGCTGTGATCTCTCAATTATGACATATATATTATATCCTTATGCCATTGTGTAGCATGATATAATTATACCATTAATTTAATACTTACGTAATACAATGATTCTTTGTTTCGTTTCCTTATTGCTATTATCTTTCCTAAAAAAAGCAACAGTTAAATGCAACAAAGTGGGGAGCGTTAAATTATTAACGATATAAATATGAATATATATTAGTTTCCTTAAAAAAATAACTACAAATTTAAAACAAAATAACTTTACTAGCTGCTATTCTCAGTATAACATATGTGCGCGTGTCTGTGTTTGACTATGTCAGGTACATCTATATATATAAAACTGATGTTGTCTGTGCGTGTGTCCTCATTTTTGCAAAGTCTATGCAAATCCACGTTTCTACTCACTTCAAACTTCCATTTAAATATTCCTTGCGGTCTAACGATACTAACTGCCGCTTTTATTTTGCAATTTTCTGTTGTTAAAGAGGTCTTAGGCGCCGGTTATCGATCGCCGTCGAGCCCTTATAATATCTGCCTGTATATCTGCTGTCTGCTGTCTGCATAACGACATTCTGACGAACACGTCATTGCTGACGTATTATCTTCACTACATTCACACACACACACACATATATACATATATACTTATATATATATACATATATATATATATATATATATATATATATATATATATATATATATATATATATATATATACAAACATATACACATATATAAATATATGTATACACACACACACATACACACACATATGTATATATATATATATATATATATATATATATATATATATATATATATAATGGAAAAATTTGAACAGGGACAAAACAGAGAGGCAGTACAACGAATGTTTATTAATTTCACGCTCTGGAGAGTGGGTGTTGGTGGAGCACGACGTTTCGGGCATAAGCCCTTCCTCAGGTGAGAAGTGTGTGGGAACAGAGTTCAAAGGGTGTGTAGGGGAGTGGTGGAGAGACATATAGCGAAAGGAAACGGTGCGAAGGAAAAAAAAAAAAATAAAGATAAAAATAAAAATAAAGCATGATCAAAATACAAGGAATGAGATAAATTTAAATATAAAGGCATGATCAAAATAAACTGAAATTAAAAGGGGGGTAAAACAGGTGGTGGAAGGGTGTGGGGTGTGTAGGGGTGGTGGCGGGTGGAGTGGGGAGAGGGAGACGGGGTGTCCGAGCGGGGAGGGCTGAAGGTGGTGTGTGTGTGTAGGTGTGCGTGTGTGTGTGTGTATGTGGAAGTAAGGGTTGGGGGAAGAACGGGGTTGCATGTTCAGGAAGAGGTGTGTGTGTGTGGGGGGGGTCGGAGTGTCTGTGCGTGTGTGGATAGAGGGGTGGGGGAGAGGAATCAGGAGGCTGAGGGTGTAAATATGTGGTGGAAAGCACGTGTGTGTGGGGTTTAAGCGTGTTGTGGGTGTAGGTGGCGTGTGGAGAAAAAAATGTTTTGGGGTGTGTGTGTGGGTGAGTTATATAGGTGATTACGTAAGAGGATGGTTGAAAAGTAGGTAAATTCCGAAGATGTTTAGTGGATTCGTTGTTGGTCAATTTCTGCGTGTGGGTATTCCATGAAACGATGGTCGGAAGAGGAGAGAAGTGGGGTGCGCGCGCAACAGGAAGTGGTCAAGCAGTGGGAGTGCTGTGTATCTGTTTGTGCTGGGAGGTGGTCAGAGGGCATAGCAGCAGTCGGTGGAATGGTAAAGGGGCGAGGATGGGTAGGTGTGAAAGTTGGAGTGAGGAGGGTGTGTGTGTGTGTATTAGTAGAGGTGTTAGTGGGATGAGTGAGTGTGGAGTGAGGGTGTGGGTGGCGCGGGGAGAGAAGGGTGTGTGTGGTTCTATGGAGGGAGTGTGGTGTACTGGTGTGTGTGTAGTTTGATGAAGAGGTGTTAGTGGGTGTTAGTATACGGGAGGTGGGGAGGGGTTGAATGCAGGTGTGAGTGGGGGTTAGTGGTGGTAGGGTGTGTAGAGTTGGTGGTTTACGAGGGTGTGTGGGTACGTGTGCGTGGGGTTGGGGGGTGTTAGTGATGTTAGTTGCGTGTGGGGTGGGTGGTGTAAGTGGGTGCGTGTGTTCGTGTGCTTGGGGTTAGGGGGTGTTAATGAGGTTAGTTGCGGGGTGGTGGGATGGAGGTGTGGAGGTGAGAGGTGTGGCGGTGAGGGTTAGTGGTGGTAGTAGGGTGTGTGTTTAGTGTGAGCGCGTGTATATATGTGCCGGTGGGTGTGTGCGTGTGATAAGGAGGGGGGAGGTGGAGAAGAGGGGAGGGATGTTAGTATGTTAGTGGGGGAAGGGTGGTCAGATGAGGGGTGGAGTGGAAGTGTTAGTATTGTTAGTTGTGGGGGGTGGGTGGGTGAAAAGGAGTGGTGTGTTAATGATGTTAGTGGGGGATAAGTGTGGGGGAGGGGGGGCGGTCGAAGGCTAAAGGAATAAGGGTGGGGAGTTCAGGCCGGGGGGAGTGTGGGTCTGTAAGATGAAGATAGTTCGTTGTTCGACCGTAAGGCGATTGGCGGTTGTTCCGTGGCACTGGAGTAGGCCACAGACTGTGAGATGGCGTGCGGAATGTCCAGGGCCACCAAAGTGGTGGGCGACGGGGGAACTGCCCCCGAGACGAATATCCCGGAGCTACTCTATATATATATACATACATACATACACACACACATATATATATATATATATATATATATATATATATATATATATATGCATACATACACACACACACACATATATATATATCTATCTGTGTATGTATGTATATATATATATATACAGATACATTGTAGGTTGCTTTAACCCGTCTTTTTTTTATTCAAAAAAGTTCTTGCTAATAAACATTAACCCTTTGTGCGCCATTCATCTAACTGTAGACCAACAAATACCCAAAAAAGGATGACAAGAGCGATGGCGAATGAATGTTCGAGAAAAGCAGTTTCCTCCTGCTACACCTTTTCGTAATAATACCGAACAGCGCACTCCTTCCTCCAAAAGCCGTACAAAGCATACCTCTCTCTCTCTCTCTCTCTCTCTCTCTCTCTCTCTCTCTCTCTCTCTCTCTCCCTATATATATATATATTTTTATATATATATATATATATTTGTTATAAGAACAGATTAAAGTCTAAGCAAAGAATCGCTGCTTTCAACATTAACGGGATCTTCTGAAACTAAAAAATTTAATCCGTGAACGCAGAAGTAAATATTTCGAGAAACGTTGCAACCGAAGGAAAACAGGAAGACGATATTTTGGTTCGTGAAGACGTTCCCTGGCAATGAACGGGGAAAAAACCCAGGATAATACGTCGTTATGTGGACTGAGAAGAACAATTTCATGCAAAGACAAGACCAAGTGTATGGTATAAATGGAGTCGTTAGACTAATATTCTATTTAAAATAACCGAATGATTTCCAGCCCCGGAGTTTAAGAATGATGTAAATAAAATTGAAAACGAAAATGACAGAGATTATTAAAATAGTAAAAGTAAATAGTGAAGACTTAGGCCAGTGCATACGTATGCGCCGACGTCCATGCACATACATATACATACGAACACACAAATGCATACACACACACAAACACACACACACACACACACACGCACGCACGTGAGTGTGTGTGTAATCCTTATGCATTTCTACAGTAATTTCACCAAACTTAAGACATAGGTTACTTATGTACTCCGGATGGTCATGGGCACTTTCATTTGTCCAGATATTGATTATAGAGCCTCCCGGCAGATAACCCCCTTCAACCGCTTCCTTGGAGTCGACTGAAGCACTGCAATGCAATGCAACAAAACGTCATAACTTCTGGAGTTGGCAACCGATTTTCACAAAACTTGACACATGGGCTACGTTTGTCTTACAGATGAATGTGAACTCTCAGAATTGGCACATATTGAGTAGGGTAACCCTGGCGGCAGGAACCCACTTTTGGAAAAAGCCGATGATTTTGTAAAAGTATAGTTTTCGAAGCAGCACTGAAGTATTGACATAAATGGTATACATAACTACTCTTTAATACCCGAGCAACGCCGGGTACCTCTGCTAGTAACGTGATATTTCCTATTCCCATCAAACACAAATAAATAGATTTCTTTCTTCAACCACACAGTATTAGTGTTTCTTCTAACATCAACACACAAATAAATAGCCTCTTTCTTTTGCCTCACACCTTTACTATACTTCCAAATACTTTTCCTCATACCATTATTATTACTTCTTCAATCAGAACATTCTCTCTCGATTTTAGCTTTCTTCCACCCACGTCACACATGTACAAACATTAATATTGTAGACAAGCTGGTCCTGTGAACATTCCACTGTTGTAGATACTAAGACATTACTTACTCTGAATATTTATTATTTCAGCATTGTAATATTTGAATAATAAAGCAAATATTAATATGAATAATGATAATCATTATTTCAAATCCCGCTGAGGTTGACTTTGCCTTTCATCCTTACGAGGTCGATAAAATAAAGTACCAATAATACACTGGTTAATTGCTAGCCTTGTGCCTAAAGTAGAAACAATTATTTCATCATCCTAAAGGGCGGTGAATTGGCAGTATCGGTAGAGGGTCGGACGCCATGCTTTGACTCATAGAGTTATGGACCTTGCCATTCTGTGTTCAAATCCCGTCGAGGTTAACTTTGCCTTTTATCCTTACGGGGTTGATAAAATAAAGTACCAGTAATGCACTGGATAATTGCTGGCCTTGTGCCAAAAAGAAGAAATAATTATTTCATCATCCTAATTTACATCATTCATTTAACAGTTCCTTATGTATTGTAGTTTTAATAATAGTCTTTTATATCTTTATCTGTTGGTATTAACTACTCTAACAAAATCATCAGTTAATTTTCTAGCCCTGGAAAATATATTATATTACTGCCCATGACTGATCTTTGCTTGTAGTAAATAACTTCCTACCATATTAAATGGTTCATTCTGTGCTTTGTTTTTATCATTAAATGAGCTAACCTAAGTGGAAACTGAATTCTTTGGAAGAGGTTTAGATTACCAGAGGAGAGTTAATTTCACTAAAGTGCATATATTAAATAATTGATGATTTAAAATGCGATTAAATATTATCAAAATCTACAGTCTTCGTCTCCTCAGCTTTGTCAATACCCCCGACACCTCTATTAACCAATATCCATACTGATAACAATACCACTTGCTGTTCTCAGTATATCACATATGTGCGTGCATATGGGCGGGGGTGTTTTTGTGTGTGTTTCCGTATGTCCATAAGTTGCGTTTCCTCTGAATGTCTGTTTTTTCCCTCTTTCTCCAACCGTCTTCTACTTCACATCACCGCTACTTTCCTTTCCATTCTATCCCACTCTCACTTCCTCTTACCATGGAAACCCTATCTTTTCTTACCCGTAACAATCCCTGTCACATACGTACAAGCATAATAATTATATCGATTATATACATAATACTAATGTAAATTGAATAGAAAGAGAGGGATCGACTAAACTATAATTTCAAATGTTATCGCGTACTTCTCATCAATCACTTATCCTACATTTCACTGACCACAATGAAACTGTACCTAAAGCCACTATTATTAAGAGCTTTAATAAAACAGGTATACTGATTTGAATATTTGAGGCATTTTTGCCAGTTCGATTAACTGATGCGGTAGTAATATTTGTGATGCTATAGCATTTTGTAAGAAAAAAAACCTAAAGATCTTTGTCGCCACTGCATTTGTAAAATAATTAAGTGTTTCTACTTTAGGAACACGGCCAGCTATTATCCAGTACATTACTGGTACTTTATTTTATCGACCCCGTAAGGATGAAGGGCAACGTCAACCTCGGCGGGATTTGAACTCAGATCGTAAAGGGACGTAACTATGCTGGAAAGCATGGCGTCCGACCCTCTACCGATACTGCCAATCCACCTGCATTTGTAAAATAATTAATATTAATTAGATACAATGGCTTTACATTTGTTTGCACAATTTCCCTGTGAACAGATAATAAGGAAGGAACTGGACTATAATTTCAAACGTGATTACGTTCTCACTGATCGGAAACCGCCTACTCTACTTTTAGCTGATCGCTGTGAAATTGTATTCAAAGCCACTATCATTAAGCGCTTTATTAAACAGGGTACCTGGGTTTGAGTGTCTGGTGCATTCTAAGCAATTACTTCGATGAAAGAAATATGTTAGCAGTGTTATTACAATATTTGATGTGGTGATAACTTAAATTACCGAAATTAAGTGAGAGCTTGGAACGGGAATTAATACGTAGTTATTAGAAATAACAAAATATGAATTTATATGTCATTGACAGTGTGAAAAAGAAACATTGGTGATTATTTCTGGAAATGTCATAACAAGCACACAATTAGGGACAATAATATAGTATTTGACGAACCATAACGTTCCACGCTGTTCGATCTCAGGCGAGGTCCCATACTTCTGCGGCTTTGATGTTGAAATTGTCAAAAAATGACCCCCTTTGACAACCTCTGGCACGCTTCCCAGGAATTTTCCCGCTAATGGAAAAGTCTTCCAGCATGCCTTTCCTGATGGCATGTCCTCGGAACATTAGTTGTCTCTTTTTAATAGTAAGCAGTATCTCACGTTCCATCTGCACTCTCTTCAAAACCTCTTCATTATTTATTCAGCCTTAATGCATATATATTCATCACCACGAACCAAGAAATGGAGACACTACAGAGTACACTACGCTTTAGCATAAAGAGGGCTTTTCGTTATAGATCTTCCCGTGTGTGTATTAAGTATATATCTTGATAAAGCACTCATATTCAATAAATGCTCTCTATTATTTATGAGGGCCGGTGGATTGGCAGTATCGGTAGAGGGTCGGACACCATGCTTTGATGCATAGAGTTAGGTCCCTTGCCATTCTGAGTTCAAATCCCGCCGAGGTTAACTTTGCCTTTCATCCTTACGGGGTCGATAAAATAAAGTACCAGTAATGTACAGGTATTTGCTGGCATTGTACCAAAAGTAGAAACAATTATTTATCACTTATCTACCGCTAAATTTCTAAGCAATAATTCCGGGATCCATAAAGCAAACTCTTTTAATTTTCTATATTGCTGGCTCAATTTGGCATATATTCAATTCTATTGTGGTTTTCATTCTCTCAATGATTTTGCAAGTTTTTGCATATTCCACATTCTGTGTTCGGGTTTAAATTGTTTTTGTTTTTGTTTTTTTTTATTGCATTTTCATTTTTTTCTCTCCTATTTTTCATCTACTTGAGAATTTCCTGGCACAAATTCTGTTGTTTTTTGCTCTGTTTCTTCCTGTGACGAAATAGGCACACCGCTAAGTATAAATATCATGACGGTATCCCTACGAGTCTACCAGGAGCTAAGGACACAGAGATAGATGAACATTTCCACTGTTTTGTGTTTCATCACTGTCCTATCCGAAAATGTGATGAGAACTTGTGAACCGGTAGAATCTATCGAGCGTCGGACAAAATGCCCAGTGGTGTTTGTTGCCGTGGTGGTGGTCTTTGTTGGCTATAAACCTCTTGGGACATTGTGGTTTTGGTGGTGGTGATGGTTGATGATGGTGCTGGTGCTTGTATTCATGATCTTGGTACTATTATTTGTGTCTTGGAGGGCGGTGGATTGGTAGTATCGGCAGAGGATCGGACGCCATGCATTGCACCATCGAGTTACGGCCCTTTATGATCTGAGTTCAAATCCCACCGAGGTTAACTTTACCTTCCATCCTTACGGGGTCGATAAAATAAAGTACCAGTAATGCACTGGGTAATTGCTGGCCATGTGCCAAAAGAAGAAACAATTATTTAGGGGGTTGGATTGGCAGTATCGGTAGAGGGTCGGACGCCATGCTTTGCAGCAAAGAGTTACGGTCCTGTATGATCTGAATTCAAATCCCGCCGTGGTTAACTGTGCCTTTCATACTTACGGGGTCGAGAAAATAAAGTACCAGTCACGTACTAGGGTCGATGTGATCGACTTCCCCCTTCCCCCAAATTGTTGGCCTTGTACCCATAGAAGAAACCATTATTTGTGTCTTGGTATAACTGTGTGGGTGTTGATATGCAAAATATTCGTACATGCATACATACACGCACATGCACACATGCACTCTCTCTCTCACACACACACACACACTCGCACACACACACACACGATGGCGAGCTGTTGGTTGTGTTAGTGCACGTGTATGTATATGTGTATTTATATTTATGCGAGCGTATATGTGTATGTGTATCCATATGAGTGTATATGTGTGTGCATGTCGTTATGTACATGTGTATGGGAACATTTTACAGATCTGTTCATGTGCAGGTGTGTGCTTGTATATTCGTGTAAATGTATGTGTTTGTGTGTGTGTGTTTTTGTGTATATTTGAGTGTGTGTATGTGATTGCGTGTGTGTGTGTGTGTGTGCATGTGTGTCTGTGTGTAATAGCGTGTTGGTATGTGCGTGCGTGCGTTTGGGTGTGTGATTGCATCTGTGTGTGTGCGATTGCGTGTGTGATTGTATGTGTGAGTGTACCTGAGTGTGTGTGTGATTGTATGCGTGTGTGTATATGTGTGCGTGTGTATGTGTATGTGTGTGTGTGAGGGTGTGTTTGTGATTACATGTGTGTGTGAGTGTGTGATTGCACATGGGTATGTGCGTGCGTGAGTGTGTGTGATTGCATATGTGTGTGTGTGCCTGTGTGTGTGTCTGTGTTTGTGTGTGTGTGTGTGTGTGTCTGTGATTGCGTGTGTGTGCATGTGTGTGATGGTGTGTGTGATTGCATGCGTGTGTATGTGTGTGTATGTGTATGTGTGTGAATGTGTCTGTCTGTGTATGTATGTGAATGTGTCTATGCATGTGTGTAAAATGTGTTAATCAAACACGCATATAGTGATGTGGAATGGCGACCAATTGAACATTTTTCTTTGAAGAAACAACGCCCAGTGTAAGATAATGTTTACTGTTTTATGGATGACAAACATTAAAATAATCAATGTACACACACACAATATAGCTTGGGGAAAATATATCAGAGAATTGATCTCCATACTGAATATAAACACTTTAATGTCTCACGTGTGGAATATAGTAGTTTGAAAAACTTCAATTAACTAAAATTATTCAAGGAATTAGCCGACAAACTCTCTCTAGAAGGCTGTATAAAATCTTAAAAGAAGAGTAATAATAATTGAGATAAACCCTATAGATAAACCAAATGCTTGTGAGAGTGGATTTTGTTTTAAAAACAGATTGAATGCAATGAGCATGTTTCATTTTCCGTAGACATCCCTAGCTTAGAATATTTAGCTTAGTTGGTAAGATTTAGAAGAGATCCGTATTTATACAACAAAGAGACCAGCTATTGAGATTGACGACTTTAGGGTCAAAGAGGCAATTAAGGAAATGAAAAAAGGTAAGGCGGCTGGACCGTCAGGGATAGTTGCTGTGATGCTGAAGGTATCAGGAGAAGTAGGAACTAAACTGGTTACACGCATAGTTAATCAAGCTATATATGGCGGAGTCATACCCAAAGACTGGTGCAGCAGTATTCTTGTAAATTGCTACAAAGGTAAAGGGGTGCCCTGGAGAGGAGCAATTATAGGGTATAAACCTGATGGATTAGGTTATGCAAGTGACAGAAAGAGTGCTAGCTCAACTAATTAGATAAAGATGCAGTTTGGTTTTGTGTCTGGGAAAAGTACAACAGATGCTCTCTTCTTAGTGAGACAACTACAAGAGAGGGTCTTAGAGAAGAATAAGCCACTATATTTAGCTTTTTTTTTTTACCTCGAGAAGGCATTTGATAGAGTACACCTATCTGTCATCTTGTGCTTCCTAGGGAATGGCTTGTGAGGACAATGTAAGCCATGTACAGAGGAGCTGTCAGTAAAGTGAGAATAGGAATGGAGTTTAGTAAGGAATTCCAGATACAAGTAGGAGTTCATGAGAGTTCGGATCTCAGCCCAATCTTATTCATTATAGTTCTCCAAGCCATAGCAGAGGAGTTTGAGACTGGCTGCCCATGGGAACTTCTCTGTGCTGAAGATCTGGTACTTATAGCAGAATCAGTAGAGGAGCTAGAGAATAAGGACGGATGGAAGAAGTTTAGTGAGCTGCTTCCTCTGATGACAACGAAGGGTTTCTCCTTACGTCGGTTATATGATACCTGTGTGAGATGCTCGATGCTGCATGGTAGTGAGACATGGGTAGCAACTGCGGAGGATATGTGACGGCTGGAGAGAAATGAAGCAAGCATGCTCTGATTGATGTGCAATGTCAATGTGCGTGAACGACCAAGCATAGACGAGTTGAGAGAGAAACTGTGTAAAAGAGGGATAAACTGTAGTGTGCGGGAGAGAAGACTGTGTTGGTATGAACATGTGATGCGCATGGAAGATGACCGCTGGGTGAAGAAGTGCCAAGAAATCTCGGTGGGAGGAAGACGCAGTAGAGGAATACCACGAAAAACATGGGCGGGGGTGGTGCGAGCTGACCTCAGATCGCTGAAGCTCACAGTCGAGATGACGAGGGACCGTGACGAATGGAGAGATGCTGTGTTGCAAGGACCCGTCCCATCCTTGCAAGCAGAGAAAAGCGGTCGTAAAATGATGAGGCTGATGAT
>OZ024743.1:203493005-203523005 GCA_964016885.1 Eledone cirrhosa
AATTCGAAGAGAGAAAGAAAATGTTGGAACATCGGAGTTTGGAAACAAGTTAAGAAGGCTTCTGTATTAGGGAGTGTAGACCGAGGTGGAGTGTCCAGGTGTGTCATGAGTCTTTTATGTGTTTACCGATGGAGTCCATTCCATGGGTGTGCATCATTGCTTCTCTGAGTTACGCCCTTTTACGGTCTGAGTTCAAATCGGGCGTAGGTTAACTTTGCCTTTCATCCTTACGGGTTCGATAAAATAAAGCACCAGTAATACACTGTGATAATTGCTGGCCTTGTGCCTAAAGTAGAAACAATTATTGCATCTCTGTCTGTGTGGTTGATGTATGGTTGCTGGAAATGCGTGTACATATGACTGCGCGTGTTTGTGATTGTGATTTTTTGTGTGTGAACGTGTGTGTATGTTTTTTGTTATATGTGTGTATGTGTATACGTGCGTGTCTGATAATTATCAGACACGCACGTATACATAATAATTATATAACGTATACATAATAATTATATAACGTATAAAAAATAATTATAATTATTTTGTTGTATATTTTGTGTGCTTGTGTTTATGTGTGTGTGTGCGTACATTTCTGTATTGTGTGTGTGTGTAAGTTTGATTGTGAGTGTATACATGTATGTCTGTGAATCCAGTGGTTTATGTATGCATATGTGTACACGTACCTATGTTTATGTGTGTTTTTAGTTAGTTTTTTGTGTGTGTGTATTTCTTCGTATATGTGTATGTTTTTCATGAGGGTGTGTATGTATATATATATGTATGAGAGTGTGTTGGTGTCACTACGATTTAATAGATGTCGACAACGCAGATAAATAGCTCAGTCAGTTTATTTCAACGGTAAAAGACCAAATTGTTTTAAATACTTACATATTAGTTACTATTCAAAGAATCCAGGAATCAATGACAACTCTGAGAATCACTTTCAAATATACAATTAATGTGAGTGGTATATAAATATATACAGATACATCAGATCCGAAAACAATGGAATCAAACTTCCACTGTCACTGCCTCCGTCTTTCCCGCACACTCCATCTCTTACTATTATGAGCAAATTGGGACCCACGCACTGGACACCCCGTGATCCCGGCCGACAGATTAGAGAAGGGGTTTCCCCGGAGGATAGTGAGGGAGACGCGCTGAAAGAGTCATTCCAGCTCGCGAGGCCTACACCTGCGGGTCGCTAACTCTGTGCCGATGGTGGTGTGCCGATGGGGGTAGTTCTAGGGCCAAGGACACCAGAGTCGCCACTGCTATGGGTTCGACATCAAATCTGTCCGAAAGCGATCGATACTTGGAGAGTTTACCCTCCTCCGACCGAAGTGCAGCATAGCCTGGGTTAGTCGCAGACTGCACCAGGTTGCCGCTGGAGAATGTGTTGCTGCATATGGCATCACATATGAGGGGTTTACCACCACGGAACGGGAAGTTGGTCATGCCGTCTGGCCTTAACGAAATATTTGTTGTTGTCATTACGATTTAATATATGTCGGAACCTCAATGCTCAGTTAAATCGATGCATTGTATTTATTTTAATTACATGCCATAAATAATTAAATAAGAAATAATTAAATAAGAAATAAATAAATAGAAAAGTTTAATTGACTTAAATTGTCTTAGATGCACTAATATAATTGCTAATTCTCAAGACAGTTATATCTACTGGCTTACTTAGCAGTAACAATATGCAAATTGCCTTCATTGCCGTACAAAGGTGATATTGAATCTAGAATCTATCTCTATAAGCCAAAATATCTCACGATAATTGGCCTGTGTTTCGTGGAGAAGCGCGTGGCAAAATGTTTAGGGTGTTCGATTTGGAACCGGTACGTTGTATTTTTGGGCAAGGCACTTCTATTTCCCGTTGTTCCAGTTCATTCAACTGGAATTAAAATATCTAGCATTTTAACAGTGCACCATGCTGAATATCCATGAGAGCTACGTTAAAAGCATACATGTCTCTAGAATGCTCAGCCACTTCTAAGTGGCTGAGCACACGCACACGCTGTTCCATTGATCAAACATCTAGAATGCTCTTCATCAGAACCGACGAAGGTCCAGCACACAATCAAAACTACAGACACTCTTAGGAGTGCATCACGAAAGTAAATGAGCTCTTTAATTTAAAATTGCTCCCACTTGCATAGTAAGAAGACGGTATATTAATGGAAGCTAATTACATCCGAATATATAGTATGTTTATGTTAATTACAACCAATTATTTACTAGTACTAATACAACTCTTTTTACGCATGTGTCAATGCAGTTATAAGATTTTTGTCATTTATAAATACAATTCCGTACAGAAAACGACAATGTAATTGCTCAACTCGCCAGAAATAGCAGTCAAATCTGCCCTTTCATATTACACCCTACTATCTTTAAAAAAAAGGACACATTAAATAATGTAGTTCTAGATAAATGATGCTTCGATAAAGGACTTGGTAGTCATAGCTGGAATGCGTTTGATCTTAAGTTTGCTTGATCAGTTCTGACCTGGGCCTAACTAACAATAACAATATCAACAACAGAACAGTTTGAAACAAATCAGTACATCGGAATGAGCCTCTTTTCAATTGATACTGATATAGCTTAACGAATTACCGTATTCAGAAACATATATTTAAACAGTGAAACCGGCTCATCATATTGCAGTCGTATTGTATTTGTATTTCTTTTGCCGTTTACTTTTGTAGGCTTACAGACTGAAATTGTACGGAAGGCGCCACGTCTGGATGTTAAATGGAGGCTATACCTCGGAATGGTGGAGGGCAAAAAATGACACGAACTGTTCAGAAGACCAACTGACCGAGGTACTCCAGGGGTACTTTACAGTAGCTAGCATAAACGCCCTGTCAGGCAGCCTGGGGATGCGGTCTATAGGCGGACTGGTGAGTTGATTGTTGTTTTTTTAAATAGAATTTTATTGTTTTCTTTACCACTATCATCACTCATATGTACCGAATTAGCCTTCCAAACACACGCGTACTCTTAATATAATTTTCAGGAAAATTCATCGTGACACACTGTGCGACATAACTGGTCCTTTGAATTACAGGTACAATCCATACGACGGACTTCCAAACATTTTCCGTCTATCCAATATAATACAGTTGCCTCAGATATCACACAGAAGGAAAGAATCCGTAGCTTAATAATTGCAAAATGAATTCTTTTAACCAACTGGCCCTGCAGTGTCTACAGACATACTTATACCAAGCTGACGTCACTCATTATATGATTCTCTGCTTTAATAACCTTAACTTTAATCTCTATAACTCAATAAAATCATCCACTTAACAGTCTCCACACCCATCTCTAAAATTTCTCTTAATTCTCCTACACAACTATGAATATAAATGGATTTTCTGAAGCAATTCATTTATTATTTGCACTTCTTAAAATTCTAATCGCCCTGCCTCTTTCCATTCTCTCTCTTACGCTGTCTCTCACTATATGTAATATATATGTATGTGTGCGTGTAAATGCATTACACATAAACATGTATGTATGTATGTATGAAAGTATGTATGTATGTATATACGTATGTACGTATGTACGTATGTATGTACGTATGTACGTATCTATGTACGTATGTATGTACGTATGTACGTATGTACGTATGTACGTACGTATGTATGTATGTATATATGTATACTGTGCCAGCTCAACAATGAAAAACAGTTAAAACAACTGGCGAAAAAAAAAGTGTTACTAGATTCAGGCTTTTATCCAGTCGAAGAAACTAAACCAGAAACAGTTCTGTATGAGCAAGATATGATCACCTTATCTGACTTGTGACACACAACGGGTCACCTCGTCTAACCCATTCTAGCGTGGAAAGATTGACAAAAATGATGATGATGATGATGATGAGGAGGAGGAGGAGGAGGAGGAGGAGGAGGAGGAGGGGAGGTAGAGGAGGGAGATACATATACATTTATATATATATATATATATATATATATATATTTATAAAGATTCAGCGAGAATCGTATTTCGGCGGGCAGGAAAGCCGAAGCGAAACGCAAAAATCAGAAATGATACTGGCAAAGTGCTCAATAGTTAAAAACCAGAGCTAAACAATGTGTTAAGAAGCCATACAAAACTGAAAAGGTGGTCAAGAAGGCATTAACCACCCAAGCCAAAAACCAAATCAAGCTAAACAGGTCAAAACAAAATAAATGATAAAAATAAATTATAACCCGACCTGGACTCCCGGAATTGCTGTTAAAATCCGATGTAGAGTTTCTGTGACACCTAAATCAAAATACAGTCTGCTTAAAAATATAAGCTTTGTGTATAACGATCGAACAAGGAATATCACGTTATCAACAGGTATTTCGCTCTGTACCAAACAAGTGAATGACACGGTGGTAAGTTAAACCACGTGTGAAAATCACAAGGGGAATAACCCCAGATTTTGGCAAAGTAATTCAGTGAGTGTAAATCATGCGAAAAATATTATAAATAGCACAAATCGAATAAGTTCTCAACTGGGTGGTTTTAAAATAAACTTATACAATTAACATGTCAATAGAAATTATTAACAAGTTAATTGTAAGAAACGGGAGATTAATACAAATAAAGATTCAGCGAGAATCACATTTCGGCGGGCAGGAAAGGAGAAGCGAAACGCAAAAATCAGAAATGATACTGGCAAAGTGCTCAATAGTTAAAATCCAGAGCTAAACAATGTGTTAAGAAGCCATACAAAACTGAAAAGGTGGTCAAGAAGGCATTTACCACCCAAACCAAAAACCAAATCAAGCTAAACAGGTCAAAACAAAATAAATGATAAAAAAAAAATGATAACCAGACCTGGACTCCTGGAATTGCTACATATATAGAGAGAAAGAAGTGGTAACACAACTGTTAGTTCACCATGCCAAGAAACTATTGTTCTCGGTATGGTGAACTAACTGTTGTGTTACCACTTCTACCTAACTCGTCCCATGGACTGAGTGCTCTAACACTACGGATATAGCTTCCAGTGTTCTACATATATATATATATATATATATATATTTATTTATATACTTAAAATGCAGTAGGAGTGTGAAGAAAGCAAGAATGGAGTGGTGGTGAGTTTTCTTCATCAGTTGTCTACTGGGGGTCTCGGATATTTCTACGCTTTAAAGACAAGATATCTCACCCCAGGGCGTCAATAACTGGATAAGTTATTGGGAAAACGGAGGAGGGGGCAAGGAACATAAAAGGAAGAAAATAGAAAACAGTAAAAACACAACAAACCGAGCAATGTACGAGCAACTTAAGGTAAGGAAATCCAAGACCACACGATAAGAGAACTTAAGTTCAAGACTGAGTGGTCGAGAGAAAAAAGACAACGTCTGATCGTCGCAGTTGTAAGTGAGAAGAGAACTGTTAAACGGTCAGGCGTGGGGGTGAAAGTGAGAGGGAGAAAGGGAGTGGAAGAAAGAGGGGTGATAGTAGATATATATAACAAAAAAGGTGTGGTAAGATTCCAGGTGGACTATAACGCACCAGAATACTTGATACTTAGGGCAGTAGAGTGGGTAATATGAAACGCGTCAGGACCCCGAAGGGTGACCTCCGGCCATTTTGACAGCAAGATCCGAAACGACAGCTGTCGAAACGACCGGAGCTCAGCCCTCGGGGTCCTGACTCTTTTCATATATATATATATGAAAGGTGGATAACGGCGAAGTCATGATGAGAGGTGTTAGCTTCTGTATGATGGGAGGGCATTCATTCATTTAATTCTCATTTTTTTCTTTTTTTTTCTTATTTTTTAATCCTTTACTCGTTTCAGACATGAGAGTGAGCTTTGCTAGGGTACAGGCTTGATTTCATCGGTCATGTTGACCCTAGTACTTATATGTTCTTCTCTGCTGTACATTTTAATTATCTCTGTTTCGTGTGAACCCCTAACTAAAGAAACATATACACAGACACAAACGTAGGCTTGACACAAACCGCACGGACGCATATATATATATACAGTCGATCGACTTTCGTCAAATCGGACCGAGGAAACAATGTTTGCGTTGGTCTTTCAAATTTCTAATACTATCAATTGGTCGCAACTCCAGGTAGAAGGAGCAACGTGAAATAATATATATATATATATAGGAATATAATATATATATATATATATATATATATATATATATATAGGAACCAGTAAGACCCCGACAGCTGAGCTCAAGCCGTTTCGACAGCTCAGCTGTCGGGGTCTTACTGGTTCCTATTACCCACTCTACTACCTCAAGTATTGAGTACTTTGGTGCGTTATGGTCCACCTGGTTCCTTACCACTTTTCCTTCGTTATATATATATATATATGTTTATATGTATATATATATATATACGATATTAAACAAATGGAAACTATATTTATAAAACCATAGTTTAATATCGTAAACCTACTCCAGAAACTGTTGAGTGCTTTTATATCAGTTATAAAATATTTACTCGTTGTAACCCAACAATCTTAAATAAAACTTTTGCATATATATATATCATCATCATCATCATCATCAGGTTTAGCGTCCGTGTTCCACGCTTGCATGGGTTTGGACGGGGGTTTTCCCACTTGAGGCAAGAGTGGTTGTCTTGCTCGCATAGGACTGTCTGGCGGGTTTTCTACTGTTGGATGCCCTTCCTAACACCAACCACATTTACAGTGTGGGGCTGGGAGGTTTTTACCGTGTTGCCTACACGGCCACATTACAGCGTGGACTGTCTGGCGGGTTTTCTACAGCTGGATGCCCTTCCTAACACCAACCACATTTACAGTGTGGGGCTGGGAGGTTTTTACCGTGTTGCCTACACGGCCACATTTACAGCGTGGACTGTGTGTTTTTTGTCGTGACACCTACACGATCTCATTTGTTTCGGCCTGGATGTTGTGGGACCAACATAACTTTACATTGAAAGGGGCGGTGTGGGTGGGGTGGAGGTGGTGGGACGGGGGTGTGTTTTGATAGAGATGCCTACTGACTGTAGTAGGTTTTTACTTTGTATTTAGGTAAGGCGGGTCTTCTCTATTACTGAGTACCGCCAAAGGTCTCGGTCCAGTGACATTGTCTTGGAGAGGTGTAAGCGTGTGAGGTCGGAATTTATCAGCTCGTCCCATGTTTTTCTGGGTCTGCCTACTCCGTGGTTACCGTCTATCTTTATTGCCCTGCACTTTGTTATACAGCTGTCGTCTTTCATGCGCATCACGTGACCGTACCAACGTAGCCTTCTCTCGAGTAAACAACATCTGATCCCTCTTATTTCTAATTTTTTCCTTAGTTCGTTTATGCTTTGCCGTTCACGTATATTACTATTGCACATCCAGCGGAGCATGCAAGCTTCGTTCCTCTCTAGTCTGCGTATATCCTCTGCACACAATGCCCAGGTCTCACTGCCATGCAGCATTGCTGTTCGTATGCAGGCATCGTATAACCTGCCTTTCATTTTTAGGGAGAACCCTCTAGCGGCTAATAGTGGTATAAGCTCTCTGAACTTTTTCCATCCAGTTCTGACTCTAGCTACTGTACTTTCAGAGCACCCTCCCCCACTGCTGATTTTGTCACCCAGATAACGGAAGCTGTCCACTATTTCTATAGAACCCTCTGCGCAGTTGAAGGAGCTAGTATTTTGTGGGCACTTGTTGCTACTTATTGCACCAGAGCACCGGCCACATGTAAAATCTATGTTCTTAGTTAGCTTACCTGTGATCCCACTACATCTTTTATGCACCCATACTTTGCATTTGGGACATAAAATGGAGTTTCTACCTACGCCTTTCCTACACACTGAGCATGGCCATTTCCCAGATGGGACCGCCGCCTTATTTTCTTTCCTACAAACTAGAACTTTAGTCTTAGCCAGGTTAATTTTAAGGCCTTTTGATTCAAGGCCGTGCTTCCATGTTTGGAATTTCTTCTCTAGTTCGGTCATTGATTCAGCTATGAGCGTTAGATCATCTGCGTATAGGAGTTCCCATGGGCAGCCGGTCTTGAACTCCTCTGTTATAGCCTGAAGGGCAATAATAAATAGTAGGGGGCTAAGAACAGAGCCCTGATATATATATATTGGTAAACGGAATAGAAAATGCTGACAAATTGTTCACAGTGAAAAATAAAAAAATAAAAATATATATATATATATAGAGAGAGAGAGAGAGAGCGAGAGAGAGAGAGAGAGAGATAGGGAGTTACTAATTAAGACTAGTAAAACCATTGTTAGAGCAAGTATATATATATATATGTGTGTGTGTGTGTGTGTGTAAATAAATTTTGATATCACACTGAAAAATCTCTTCAACATTTTCTACTGAAATAATCCTGTTCCTTGCTAATATTTGTTTATATATATATTTATATATATATATATATATATATATATATATATATATATAAACATCAAGTATAATCAACAAGTTTAAATTAATTTCGTTTATTCATAGTCTATGAATAAACGTTAATTTTAACCTGTTGACTTCATGTTTATAAATATACTCGGGAGTAAACAGAACCCCCCACTCGCACTTCGAAGAGTGCTATTCTCTGTATCGGTGATTAAAGAACACATACTCGAATTAATTATATGATTATATATATACAGCGGGCTTCAGCATTTTCTATGAACCAAATTCCGCTCGTAAGGTATTGAGCAGCTTGAGGCTATAGTTGAATAGTTGAAAACACTTGCATAATATATCTCCCAGCAGGCCTGAACCCAGAACAACATGGTTGCACAGGGAGCTCCTTGACCTTACAGGCATAACAACTTTTCACAGAGATTCATATGCAGACATATTAACAATTGTAATCGTTAGTTTCACTGACAGCAAAGAAGGTCTCTCCTTGGACTTATTCTGAAATCAGAAGCTCATCGAACCTGTAGTTTACCCGCCATCAAGGGAACCACGAAACTGATGACCTATTGATTCCAGAGTCGAGCCCCATCGATACGGATCGTACTTTGACCTCATCAATCGTGAAACGCGCATCACACCTGAATAAATCTAATTTATATATATATATTTATATATATATATATATATATATATATATATATATATATATATATATATAGCAAAAGAGTCAGGACGCCGATGTCTGAGCCCCGGCCGTTTCGACGCCTAGATCCGAACTAGCTGTCGAAACGGCTGGAGCTCTGCCGTCGAGGTCCACTCTACTACCGTAAGTATCGAGTACTTTGATGCCTTATGGTCCACCTGGTATCTTACCACACTTTCTTTGTTATATATATATATATATATATATTTATATATGTGTGTGTGTGTGTGTGTGTGTGTGTGTGTGTGTGTGTGTGTGTGTGTGTGTGTGTGTGTGTGTGTGTGTATACGTGTGTTTATGTATATATATATATATATATATATATATATATGTATATATGTATATATATATATATATATATATATATATATATATATATATATATATATATATATATATATATATATATATACGAATATATACATATGTGTGTATATATATATATATATATATATATAATCTTTTACTCTTTTACCTGTTCCAGTCATCCATATCAGATGCCAATGTATATATACATATCCGAGGTGTGTCAGAAAAGTTCCAGGACTGATGTCACAAAAGATTTATTTCAAACCCAAACTTCACACTAAGAGTTTTCTCCTTCAAAGTAATCCCCCTGGAGTCTAATGCACTTTCCCATCCTTTTCTGCCACGCTTGCATGCTCTCCTGAAAGGATTCTTCTGGGATCCTCCGCAGTTCCATCGTCACGGCTTTTTTGATGTCGTCCACGTCTTCAAAACGGGTCCCCTCCCGGTCGTACTCGAAGATCCATGACTCATCACCGGTGATGACTGTCCCTAGCAAGTATGGTTCGGTTTCAATACGTTTGAGGATGTCTTGGCACACTTGTAATGCCTCGACCCTTCTGGTCCTCGTTCAGCAGTTTTGGCACCAACTTCGCGCAGATTTTCCGCATGTCCAAATCTTCAGTGAGAATCTTCCAGACGCTGTCCCGATTCATACCCAGCTCATTTGCCATCGGTCGAACAGTCAGCCGACGATCGCTACGCACCATCTGCCTGACGCACTCAACGTTGACCTCAGTCCTGGTTATTGAGGGCCTTCCGCTCCTGGGGTCATCTTCCACGTTCTCGCGTCCTTCTTTAAACCTCTTGCACCACTCAAAAACACGTGAGCGTGACATCGTCTCATTTCCATACACTTGCTGCAGCAACCCCAGTGCTTCTGACGGAGTTTTCCCCAACCGTACCAGAAACTTCAAGTTTGTTCGTTGCTCTGTGCTCATTGCTTGACGACCTGAAATATAGGACTGTATATAAAATTATGAAGAAAAAAGTTTGATCGTTGCAGAGAGCTAAGATTACAGTTACATACACCAGGGGGATTACTTTGAAGGAGAAAACTCTTAGTGTGAAGTTTGGGTTTGAAATATATGTTTTGTGACATCAGTTTTGGAACTTTTCTGACACACCTCGTATATATATATATATATATATATATATATATATATATATATATATATATATATATAAATATATATACATATACACACACATACATACATACATATACGTGTGTGAGTTCATTAGTTGTCAGTTTTGCAGTCTGTACGTGTATCTGATGCATATCATATTTCCAGTATCTATTCTCTATTTAACCACTGCTTAATTTACGTTCGCTTAAATGACAATCGTATAACCTAAAGTAATTATCGGATACTGCTTGGCTAATGCTGCATAACCATACAAAATCCGGTTCTCTAATGTCCTATTACACTCGACCTATAGAGAAAGATGCTCATAAAGGCAACTGATTAAATCTCGCACTAAATACATTTTCTATTTGAACTGTGATCTCAATGTTGACATATCAAGTATCGGTGAAAATTACTGAGGCGATAAATACGTTTAGCTATTCAAGACGTTTATATAAACTTTGCTTCTATTCATATACTTGCCTAAATGTTTTCGGCACATGATAACTAACATATTATAATTCATACCATCCTCCAATCTATTGTAGCCTTTCATCGTAAAGATAATTCCTCGCTTACTAATTCTAATTGAATGAATTAGCGCATTGCAACTTCTATAAATGAACAGACTCCCTCGGTGTTTGCGTGTGTGTGTGTGCGCGCGCGCGCGCGTGTGTGTGTGTGTGTGCGTGTATTTGTGTCCATGGGTGCAGGCGGTATATGCTTATACCACCCTCTCTCACACACACTCTCCCTCTCTATCTATCTATCTATCTATCTATCTATCTATCTATCTATCTCTCTATCAGACGTGTATAACTTCGCGGAGAAGTTTCCGTTAATTTATGTAAGAAAAAAACGTGAGTTTTTAGTTAAATTTTATATCATTGTGTAACTTGACCCCCCGTCTGAACCTTCAGGTGGTGGGTCAACTCATTTTCGCCCCTACAGGGACGGAATATCCATTTAAAAAATTTTTCTCCATCGAATCTTGGAAAAAAATATTGTAAAATTTTGATTACGTTATGAACGCTGCGTCCAACGATAATGGTGGTGGAGAGGCGGTAAGACTACAAAGCTCGTAGTCAACAACGTCTTCTTCACTAGATACTATAGAGATGGAAAGACAAAATGAAAATAAAAAAACGAATTCACATCCAAACAACACAAATGACACCAAACAGCTCAATGACAACAAAAATAACAGCAAAACCAATAATGATGATAAAAGCAACAATGATAACAACAACAAAGAAAAAAATAAAGACAACGCCAATAACACCAGCATCAAAGACAACAACAACACCAAGGAAAATACGGATGATACCAACATCGGTGACAACAAGAATAACAACAAGAATAACAACAATAATGACAACACCACCAATACGGATTCCACAAAGAAACCAAAAATCTCCTTTGCGGAGAAAGTTCAAAAGAAAGAACACTTGATATATCTCGACATAACAAATGCTGAACAACTTTTAAAGGACGCTAAGAGATATGTCACCTTCGAAAAAAATGGTGCTTTCAGCATCAATTCTCCGGTAGAAATTCGCAAGGAAACTGCTCTCAAAACGATAGTTTTTAGGACAGTTTCCAATTCTACCCGAAAACCAGTCCAATTGTCACAGAAAGATATTGAACTTGTTTTCAAAGATTCAATGAATGATATTGCATTCATTCAAAGAAGCAAACTTTTTGGGAGTATTTCGGTACTGATGAAGGATCAATTGACGGCCCAAAACTACTCTGTGTCGCCAATTGTATCCAACCTGTACACCTTTTTCCCTACATACATGGGAAAAAGGACACAAAAGATCAGAATCACAAGTGTCACACCAAAGGTGAACATATGGTGGATACTGTGCGGCTTCATCAATTTTGATGAAGACAGAGTACTGTCAGTAGGCAAGTCCCCCAGAAATGTATTCAATGGGACTAGCATTGAAGTTCTGGTGCAAATGAGCCCAGAGCGAATAGCTATGATCCCACAGCGTGTACTCCTGGACGGACTTACCTACATAAACCTTTCGGTTGAGGGTAGGCGGCCTTCATGTTACCATTGCTTTAGCAGGGGTCACCTGAGGGCTTCCTGTCCTAAACTAATGAACCAAAAAAAGGCTCTTCTGCCGACACCCATCAAAACAACACAACCACCAACACCACCACAACAACAACAACACCAACACACAAAAATAACCACAACAAACACAGTCCCACCCAACCTCACTCCACCTAAAACCACTGCAAAATCACATACAGACACAACAGCTTCCCAAGACATACCCCTCCCCAATCACACAGACGATACAACAGATGAGGCTATCTCGCCATCACCCAGTGAAGACGAGGGAGAACCCCATCGCTCGAAAAGAAAGAAAAGACATCACAAAAGCAAAAAACCAGCAAACACTACCACAAACATACAGCCACCAACACAAACAACAAAAATATCACAAACAAAACTCCCACCTCCTGAAAACAGAATACCTACAACAAAACGAAAGCACACACAAGAACTACAGACAAAAACAAACACAACACAAGAAAATTACACTTTCACTTACATAAACACTGAAAACAAAACACTAATGGAGACCATCACGAACGACCCTTCGGTTTTCACCGAAGGGAAAACTTTCGCCCACTCTATAAAAAATAGCAAAAAACTGAACCTAAAACTGATTAGGGTCCCTATACAAACTTATAGGTCCCTAAAAGAAACATTTGAGAAGGATGTGGGGAATTCCTGCGTGAAACCACTCAACCGCGTCCTTCTCGAATGCCTCCCCACCCCAGACACCCCCATCCCACCAGACCCCACCCCACCAAACATCTGCGTCCCCACCCCGCCGGAAACCACCACCCATCCAGACAACCCCTTCAACACCCCCATGGAAATCGTGTGGCCTGGTCCCCAGGAGGCGAAGGGTGAGTGATCTCTTTTCCTCTTTTAACTTTTCAGCACCAACATGGCCAATATAAGAGTTGGATGTGTGAACGTACGCGGCCTGGGGATGCCCTGGAAACAGGGCAAACTCTTAAACGACCTCAGGTCGCACAGTTTGGATGTGGTAGCCATTTGCGAGTCCAGGATCCACGGCGAGCGACAGCTGGCCCCCATCTTCGATGACTTTGAGATCTACGCATCTCTCTGTCAACCGGGGGGTGGGGGAGGAGTTGCCGTTTTGCTGCGGAAACACCTGGGCCTCGTAACACAGACGGTACATCTGGACCCGGAGGGTCGACTGGTGGTCCTAGACCTTGACGGTAGTGAAGGTGGAGCCTTCAGGCTGGTGGCCGCATATGCCCCATCCGGGACACCGCGGCCAGACTTCTTCAAACGTCTAGAGACTTTTCTGGGAACGTCCCGCTCCTTGCTTTTAGTGGGGGACTGGAATGGAATCCTAGATGCACGTTGGGACTATGTGGGAGCATGTCCCGAAAAAGGGGGGTGTAACAGCCTCAAACAGTTAATCGACCGATTTGACCTGGCCAATAGATATCGACTAGATTTTCCGACTGCGCCACTGTGGACGTGGAGTAATCGTAGCGGAACATCTAGATCGTACCTAGATAGGGTTCTAGTTAGAAATAAGGATAGGGACATGTTAAGCTGTCCACAAATGTTCATGGTTGCCCATTCAGATCACAAACTAGTGACCTGCATGGCCAACCTTGTTGGAACCCATAGACAAGGACCCGGCTACTGGAAGCTGAACTTGTCGTTACTGACAAGCAAAGCCTACAGTAGACGGATTAGCACTTTAGTTAAACAGCACTTGACAGGGGCCATTGTCAACAACAGATGGTGGTACTCTCTCAAGAGGGCAGTTAGATTAGACTCGATAGTTTTTAGTAAAGAATTAGCGTTAGATAGAAATAGAACCGAGAAGGAACTGGTAGATAAAGTAGAAGAGGCAATTAGAAGTGGCAACGTAGCCAGCGTGCTAGCAACGAGAACGGCCTTGGACCAGTTCTTCGACGCAAAGCACGAGGGCTGCGTTGTCAGAAGCAAAATACGTGCTCTGGGAAACGAGGGAGCCAAAGCTGTTAGCTGGGCCCGAGTGACGGAGGCAAAAAGTGGCAACAAGTCCACGATTCGGTCTTTGAAGGACCAAAACGGACGCGTGATACGTGAGCCGAAGCAGATGTGTTTGCTTTTCAGCGGCACTTTGCTCGGCTGTTCGGGGGGAGCGGGGCGCCGGGAGAGGCTATGGATTTCGGTCCATACCTCGACGGCCTACCGCGACTCTCGGACAGTGAGGCGAAGTTCTGCGAAAAGCCGATTTCAGCCACTGAGATAGGGGACGCGCTGAGCCAATGCGGCAAACGCAAATCTCCAGGTCTCGACGGTCTACCCTACGAATTTTACGTAGCAATGCCGGACTTATTCTCCGGTCTCCTGGAAGCGGTCTACTGCAACTGGCAACAGAACGGGAGAATTCCCAGTTCTGTAACCGGGGGCGTGGTCACACTAATCAGGAAGGACGAGAATAAGGGGGATGATATAGGCAACTTCCGGCCCATAACTCTGCTAAACACAGAGTTACAGATTTTGGCCAAGGTGTTGGCAAAGAGGCTGGCGCTTGTCGTCGAGAACCTGGTGGGAGAAGCGCAGACATGCGCGATCCCGACCAGGTCCATACACGACAACCTCCACCTCATGCGATACATCATAGAGAGGGTAGGGTGTAAACCCGACTTCGGTGGGGCCCTGATCAACTTGGATCAGTCTAAGGCTTTCGATAGGGTTGACCATCGTTACCTGGATGCGGTGCTCGAGGCGGCAGGCTTCGGACCCGTGTTCAGGGGCTGGATTGCTGCAATGCACAACAGCAACATCTGCTCAAGGGTCAAGGTGAACGGTTACCTCTCGGAGCCGTTCCATATTACGCGATCCATTCGACAGGGATGCCCTCTCTCCTCCCTTCTGTACGTACTGACTCTCGAGCCACTACTGCGGAAGCTGGAGCTATTGCAGGGCATCCCTCTGGAACCGGGACTGCGGAAAGCGGCGTCGGCCTACGCCGACGACGTGACAGTAATGGTGTCGAGCGCCTCGCAAATTGAGGAAGTCGGCACCTTACTAAAGGAATACGAAAGTCTCACAGGAGCGAAGCTGAACCGGGACAAGTCCATCGGCTTGCAACTCGGATCGTGGAGAGGCAGACCGATGCCTTCCGATGGCGTCGTCGGACGCTGGACGGAAGGACCGGTAAAGCTGCTCGGGGTCTGGTGTGGTCCGGACCTCCAGGTGGAGAAGAACTGGAACGAAGTGACGGCCAAGGTGTTTGCACTCACCCAGAAGTGGGCCGAGTGCAAACTATCCTTGAAAGGTCGAGCGGAGGTGGCGAACACTTTTATAGCGTCCGCCATCTACTACCGCTTGACCGTCGTGCCTTGCCCAGCCAAAACGCTCGTCAAAATGGAGCGCGCCCTCTTCCGATTCCTTTGGAAGAGGCGGGCTCCTTTGGTAAGAAGATCCATCTGCTGCCAACACCCTTCTAACGGAGGGCTAGGGATGCCGTGGTTGACGATGCGCAAACACGCGCTCAGGCTGCGGCATCTCTACGTATTCCTCACCGGACAACCGGTGTGGGCCCCGTTCGTGAGGCGAGCCTTCCCACGACTCGTCTCGCTGACCGAGCTGCAGTCCTGGGTCAAGCAGAGACCGAGGAAAATGGGCAACTGGCACATCGAATGTGCTCAGGCGCTCACAGCCCTCTGGCAGGCGGACCCGGCGATCAGTGGAGACTCCACTTCGTCATTCTATAGAGGGTTGGTCCGCAGCAAGTGCGACGACGCGCTCGGTGAAACTCTAGGCGTGGAGGAAGATGAACTGGCCAGTCTGTTCGGTAGGACCTTCCGCCCGGGACCGATGGACAACTTCCAAAAGTCCCTGGCCTGGCAGTGCTACCGAGGAGCTCTACCAGTTCGAGACAAGCTCTACAGACATGGGCGCCCGGGAAGGGACCCTGCAAAAAAGATATGTCCGAGGTGCGTGCGAGACGAAGAAACCGTCGCGCACGCATTCATACACTGCCCGGGCGTCACTAACCTGTGGGGCTATGTAGAACGACTATTGTCGCGGGTGGGACCAATCCAGTTGACCACCGAGTCCATTGTCATGATCAAACCGCCACCCTCCTTCAAAAACGAAGGAGAGGCGGTTTTCCTTTGTGTGATAGCTATGGCGAAAGAGGTTGTATGGTGGACAAGGTTGAAAGGGCTGAGGTCAGACACCTTTCTCTCCGGCCAACAACTGATTCTTTTTTTCAAATACCACTTTGGAAGAAGAATCAGGATGGAGAGAGAGGTGCTGTACCCCAGCAAGTTTTATGAAAGGTGGGTGAAAGTGGCGAGAATGGCCCGAGTGAATGGGCCTTCTCTCTATATCAGCCTGTAGGTTGAGGAAAAGGAGGAGGAGAGGAAAGGAGTACAAGCTCTTCGTACTCCTGGAGATGAGGGTTGCACATTTTTTTTCGGGGGTATGTGTTACCCATATAAACTGTCTCCCTCTATTGGGGAAAATCGACTAACTTTTAAATTCCATCTGTGATAACATTTTACACGTTTTTATTGTATGTAAACTTCCCCCTTTGTATTTGTCCCCTTCTTTTGTGCCCCTGTGGCTAATAAAGAAATATATCTATCTATCTATCTATCTGTCTATCTATCTATCCATGTCTCTCCTTTCCTGGCTCATATTTTCCCCTATTTCTTCTTTTTCTGTATAAAAGTACAATATATCGTACCAGGAAAAGTCACACAGACGCACACACATACATACGCACATATACCCACACTCATATATACATATATACATGCGTATATATATATATATATATATATATATATATGTGTGTGTGTGTGTGCGTGTATATATATATATATACATACATATATTTGTGTCTTTGTGTGTTGCAGGTGTGTGTGTGTATAGAAGGCTGAGTGGCTGGATGGATGGAAATACTATTGCGAACACAATATTTTGAAAATTGTGTGATTTACAGAGTATATACAGAGGTGGTGGTGCTGGAGATGGGGGCATGACCACCCCCCAGTAATTAAATTCACCTCCCCAAACTACTAAAACACACATCTATTTGCATATGCGCTACAATTTATGTACATGTTATATTTATCGCATACCGAAGTTTTTTATATCTTGGTTGTAATTTGATAATATATTATATTAACTTTCATAGTAAATTCTTTTGTCATGTCATAACTTTTTCTCCACATATCATTATTTGCCAATTAACTAGTATGTGTATTTAGAGACAGATTTCATAGGTCATTTTTCTATAATCACTTCATAATTATTGAAAGCTATAAATATTATATGACCTGCTTGGACTCAAATTGTATTTTCTGACCATTTTAGAGCGCAAAGAGCTAGAGTATAGTGTTAATTGATATAGAGAGGGGTATTGGAAGAGAATACGGTGTAGTAGGTATGGTGAGATGGAGAGTATAGTGGTAATTGATATAGAGAGGGGTATTGGAAGAGAATACGGTGTAGTAGATATGGTGAGATGGACAGTATAGTGGTAATTGATATAGAGAGGGGTATTGGAAGGGAATACGGTGTAGTAGATATGGTGAGATGGAGAGTATAGTGGTAATTGATATAGAGAGGGGTATTGGAAGAGAATACGGTGTAGTAGATATGGTGAGATGGAGAGTATAGTGATAATTGATATAGAGAGGGGTATTGGAAGAGAATACGGTGTAGTAGATATGGTGATATGGAGAGTATAGTGTTAATTGATATAGTGAGGGGTATTGGAAGAGAATACGGTGTAGTAGATATGGTGAGATGGAGAGTATAGTGGTAATTGATATAGAGAGGGGTATTGGAAGAGAATACGGTGTAGTAGATATGGTGAGATGGACAGTATAGTGGTAATTGATATAGAGAGGGGTATTGGAAGAGAATACGGTGTAGTAGATATGGTGAGATGGAGAGTATAGTGGTAATTGATATAGAGAGGGGTATTGGAAGAGAATACGGTGTAGTAGATATGGTGAGATGGAGAGTATAGTGGTAATTGATATAGAGAGGGGTATTGGAAGAGAATACGGTGTAGTAGATATGGTGAGATGGAGAGTATAGTGTTAATTGATATAGTGAGGGGTATTGGAAGAGAATACGGTGTAGTAGATATGGTGATGTGGAGAGTATAGTGGTAATTGATATAGAGAGGGGTATTGGAAGAGAATACGGTGTAGTAGATATGGTGAGATGGAGAGTATAGTGTTAATTGATATAGTGAGGGGTATTGGAAGAGAATACGGTGTAGTAGATATGGTGAGATGGAGAGTATAGTGGTAATTGATATAGAGAGGTGTATTGGAAGAGAATACGGTGTAGTAGATATGGTGAGGTGGAGAGTATAGTGGTAATTGATATAGAGAGGGGTATTGGAAGAGAATATAGTGTAGTAGATATGGTGAGGTGGAGAGTATAGTGGTAATTGATATAGAGAGGGGTATTGGAAGAGAATATGGTGTAGTAGATATGGTGAGGTGGAGAGTATAGTGGTAATTGATATAGAGAGGGGTATTGGAAGAGAATACGGTGTAGTAGATATGGTGAGATGGAGAGTATAGTGGTAATTGATATAGAGAGGAGTATTGGAAGAGAATACGGTGTAGTAGATATGGTGAGATGGAGAGTATAGTGGTAATTGATATAGAGAGGGGTATTGGAAGAGAATACGGTGTAGTAGATATGGTGAGATGGAGAGTATTGTGGTAATTGATATAGAGAGGTGTATTGGAAGAGAATACGGTGTAGTAGATATGGTGAGATGGAGAGTATAGTGGTAATTGATATAGAGAGGGGTATTGGAAGAGAATACGGTGTAGTAGATATGGTGAGGTGGAGAGTATAGTGGTAATTGATATAGAGAGGGGTATTGGAAGAGAATACGGTGTAGTAGATATGGTGAGGTGTAGAGTATAGTGGTAATTGATATAGAGAGGGGTATTGGAAGAGAATATGGTGTAGTAGATATGGTGAGGTGGAGAGTATAGTGGTAATTGATATAGAGAGGGGTATTGGAAGAGAATACGGTGTAGTAGATATGGTGAGATGGAGAGTATAGTGGTAATTGATATAGAGAGGGGTATTGGAAGGGAATACGGTGTAGTAGATATGGTGAGGTGGAGAGTATAGTGGTAATTGATATAGAGAGGGGTATTGGAAGAGAATACGGTGTAGTAGATATGGTGAGATGGAGAGTATAGTGGTAATTGATATAGAGAGGGGTATTGGAAGAGAATACGGTGTAGTAGATATGGTGAGATGGAGAGTATAGTGGTAATTGATATAGAGAGGGGTATTGAAACGGAATGTTGTATGGTAATTATATAGAGGAGGAGAGCTTGCTGGTAATGTATATAGAGAGGGGGATTCAGAGAGTGTTATGCATGGTAGATATATATTTCTATTTATTTGCCACCAGGGCATCAAAGATTGGTACAAATACAAAGGGGGGAGTTTACATACATTTAATAAGACGTGTAAAAAACATATAACAAATTAAATTTAACAATCGACGTCCTCAATAGGGAGGGGCGTTGACATGGGTCGCACACACACCCGAAAAATTGTGCAACCCTCCTCTTCAGGAGCACAAAGAGCGGGTGCTTCCTTCCTCTTCTCATTCTTCTCCTCTCTCACCTACAGGCTGATATAGAGAGAAGGCCCATTCACTCGGGCCATTCTCGCTACTTTCACCCATCTTTCATAAAACTTGCTGGGGTAGAGTACCTCTCTCTCCATTCTGATCCTTCTTCTAAAGTGGTACTTGAAAAAAAAGACCAGTTGTTGGCCGGAGAGAAAGGTGTCTGACCTCAGCCCTTTCTTCAACCTTGTCCACCATACAACTTCTTTCGCCATGACTATCACACAGAGGAAAACCGCCTCTCCTTCGTTTATGAAAGGAGGAGGCGGTTTGATCGTGACAATGTTCTCGGTGGTCAACCTGATTGGTCCCACTTGCGACAGTAGTCGTTCTACATAGCCCCAGAGGTCATCAACGTCCGGGCAGTGTACGAATGCGTGTGCGACGGTTTCCACGTCACGCACGCATCTTGGACAGATCTTCTTCGAGGGGTCCCTACCCGGGCGCCCGTGTCTGTAGAGATTGTCCCGAACGGGTAGAGCTCCTCGGTAACATTGCCAAGCCAGGGACTTTTGGAAGTTGTGCATCGGTCCCGGGCGGAAGGTCCTACCGAACAGACTGGCTAGCCAGCTCGTCTTCCTCCATGCCCAGAGCCTCTCCAAGATTGTCGTCGCACTTACTGCGCACCAACCCTCTTTAGAATGTTGAGGTTGAGTCTCCACTGATTGCCGGATCCGCTTGCCAGAGGGCCGTGAGCGCCTGGGCACATTCAATGTGCCAGTCGCCCATTTTTCTCGGTCTTTGCTTGACCCAGGATTGCAGCTCGGTGAGTAAGACGAGTCTCGGAAAGGCTTGCCTCACAAACAGGGCCCACACCGGCTGACCGGTGAGGAATACCTGGATGTGCCTTAGCCTTAATGCGTGTCTACGCATCGTCAGCCACGTCAACCCCAGCCCTCCGTTCGAAGGGTGTTGACAGCAGATGGATCTTCTCACCAAAGGAGCCCGCTTCTTCCAAAGATGTATCGCATGAGGTGGAGGTTGTCGTGTATGGACCTGGACGGGATTGCGCATCTCTGCGCTTCTCCCACCAGGTTCCCGATGACAAGCGCCAACCTCTTCGCTAACACCTTGGCCAAAATCTGTAACTCTGTGTTTAGCTGAATTATGGGCCTGAAGTTATCTATGTCATCCCCCTTGTTCTCGTCCTTCCTCACCAGCGTGACTACGCCCTTGGTCACAGAACTGGTAATTCTCCCGTTCTGTTGCCAGTTGCAGTAGACCGCCTCGAGGGCACTGGAGAACAAGCCCGGCATCGCTACATAAAGTTTGTATGGTAGACCATCGAGACCCGGAGATTTGCGTTTGCCGAATTGGCTCAGCGCTTCCCCTATTTCAGCGGCTGAAATCGGCCTCTCGCAGGACTTCGCCTCCCCGTCCGAGAGCCGCGCCAGACCGTCGAGGTATGGACCGAAATCCATGGCCCCCTCCGGCCCTCCGCCCCTCCCGAACAGTCGTGCAAAGCGCCGTTGAAAGGCCGCGCTCATCCGCTCAGGTTCAAGGATCACGCGTCCATCCTGGTCCTTCAAAAACCAAATCGTGGACTTGTTCCCACTTTTTGCCTCTGTCACTCGGGCCCAGCTAACAGCTTTGGCTCCCTCGTTACCCAGAGCACGTATTTTACTCCTGACAACGCAGCCCTCGTGCTTCGCATCAAAGAACTGGTCTAGGGCCGTTCTTGACGCCAGCACGCCGGCCACGTTGCTACTCCTAATCGCCTCTTCTACTCTATTTGTTAATTCCCTTTCACTTCTATTCCTATCTAATGCTAATTCCCGACTAAAACCTATCGATTCTATTCTAATTTCTCTCTTGAGAGAGCCCCACCACCTGTTGTTGACAATTGCCCCCGTCAAACGCTGCTTAACTAGTGTGCTAATCCGCTTACTGTAAGCTTTGTTTGTCGGTAAAGACAAGTTTAGCTTCCAGTAACCGGGTCCCTGTCTATGAGTTCTATCAAGGTTGACCACTCCGGTCACCAACTTGTGATCCGAATAGTCAACAATGAACATTCGTGGACAGCTTAATATGTCCCTATCCTTATTTCTAACTAGGAACCTATCTAGGTACGACCTAGATGTTCCGCTACGATTACTCCACGTCCACCGTGGTACAGTCGGAAAATCTAGTCGATATCTATCGGCCAGATCAAATCGGCCGATTAAACGTCCCTACATAGTCCCAACGTGCATCCAGGATACGATTCCAGTCCCCCACTAAAACAAGGAGCGAGACGTTCCAAGGAAATTCTCCAGGCGTCGGAAGAAGTCCGGTCGCGGTGTCCCAGATGGGGCATACGCTGCCACCAGCCTGAAAGCTCCACCTTCACCACTGCCGACGTCTAAAACCACCAGTCGACCTTCCGAGTCCAGGTGTACCTTCTGTGTGGCAAGACCCAGGTATATTCGTAGCAGAACGACAACCCCACCCCCACCCCTCAGCTGACAGAGAGATGCGTAGATCTCAAAGTCGTCGAAGATGGGGGCCAGTTGGCGCTCGCTGCTGATCCTGGACTCGCAAATAACCATTATATCCACTCTGTGCGACCTGAGGTCATTTAAGAGTTTTCCCTGTTTCCAGGACATCCCGAAGCCGCGTGCATTCACACACCCAACCCTTATATTGGCCATGTTGGTGCTGAAGAATTAAAAAGGAAGAGGAAAGGAAATTACTTACCTTTTCGTCTCCTGGGGACCAGGCTGCACAATTTCCATGGGGGTGTTGGAAGGGTTGTTTGGTGGGGTGGTGGTTTGTGGTGGGGTGAGGACATCATTGTGTGGTGGGATTAGGGTGTTTGGTGGGGTGTGGGTGTCTGGTGTGGGGGTGGGGAAACATCTCAATAGGACGCTGTTATGTGGTTTGGTGCAATTGGCCCCACATGCATTGGATGGTTCTTTTTTCAATGTTACATAGGTTTCCGTTGGGACCCTAATCATCATTAGCTGCGGTTTGTTCGCTGCGTAGGTGAAAGTGATCCTTTCGGTTTCCACCGAAGGGTTATTTTCTATCGCTTTCATCAACGTTTTATTGTTCTTGTTAATGTATGTATAGAGTTTTTGTTGTGTTGTGTTTGTTTTTGTTTGTTGTTCTTGTGCGTGTTTGCGTTTTGTAGTACGTGTTATGGTTTGGGGAGGGGTGGGTTTTTTATTTGTGATGTTTGTTCTGTTTGTGCTGGTGGTTGTGTGTTTGTGGCATTTTTGTTAATGTGGTGCCTTTTTTTTCCTTTTCACCTGTTGAAAGGGTTCTCCCTTGTCGTCACTGGGTGACGTTGATACGGAGTCCTCTTCCAATGTTGTTGGGGAGGGGTATATTTTGGGGTTTTGTTGTGGTTGCTTTTGTATTTGTTTTAGGTGGGGAGGTGTTGGGTGGAACAGTGTTTTGTGTTGTTATTTTTCCGTGTTGTTGTTGTTGTTGTTGTTGTTGTTGTTGTTGTGGTGGTGGTGGTGGTGGTGGTGTTGGTGGTGGTGGTGGTGGTGGTGGTGGTGGTGGTGGTGGTGGTGGTGGTTGTGTTGTTGTGTTCGGGGTTGGCAGAAGAGCCTTTTTTTTTTACTCGTTAATTGTGGACAGGCAGCCCTCAGGTGACCCCTGCTTAAGCAGTGGTAACATGGGGGCCGCCTTCCCTCCACTGAAATGTTTGTATACGTTATCCCGTCCAGAGGCACGTGATATGGGATATTCGCTATTCGTGCTGGGCTCATTGACACCAGAACTTCTACGGTGGTCCCACCAAATACACCTCCGGAGTACTTTCCTATTGAAATTGTCTTGTCTTCGTCAAAGTCAATGATTCCACATAGTATCCACCAAATATTTACATTTGGTGTGATACTCATTATTCTTATTCTTTGTGTCCTTTTTCCCCTGTATGTGGGGAAAAAGGTGAAGCCGGGGGACACAATGGGTGATACCGAGTACTTTTGAGCTGTTGACTGGTTGTTCATTAGCACCGAAATGCTACCAAATAGTTTACCTTTTTGTATGAAGGTTAAGTCCTTCATTGCATCTTTTAGAACCAGCTCAATTTCATTTTGTGATAATTGAGCTGGTTTTCTTGTTTCGTTCGATATTGTCCTGAAAACCACAGTTTTCAGGACAGTCACTCTACGTAATTCCTGTGGAGAATTGATGCTAAAAGCACCGTTTTCGCCAAAAGTCACGAATTGTTTTGCGTCTTGTAATAGTTGTTTAGCATTTGTTATGTCTATTGGCGTGTATAGTTCGTTTTTTTTTACAGTCTGTGCGAATGTTGTTTTGGTGTTGTTGTCTTTTTTGTTGCTGTCACTGTTGGTAATATTGTTCATGTTTTCCTTGGTGTTGCTATTGTTGCAGTTGTTGGTTGTGGTGTTATTGTCATTGTTCTTGTTGTTGGTACTGGTATTATTTACCGGGTTTTGTTTCGTGGTTTCGATATTTTTAACGTTTTTCGATGATGCGAGGGGGGAAGGCTGCAAGTTTTGTACTCCTACCTTCCCTCCACCACTTTTCTTAGTGGGCGTGGCACTCACGACAGTGTGCGAGGTGGAAATGGCATCCATTGCCACCAAGTCTACAGTTTTGAGATGAAAATTGAAAATTTCGCCCAAGAAAGGGGCGAAAATTAGTTGACTCAACGTCTGACGGCCCAGGCAAGGGGTTAAACTAAACAATGTTATTAAATTGAGCAATAAACTCACAGTTTTTTTTACAATAATCCGTAAAAATCCGGAGCGAAGTAAATCACGTCTATATCAAGTGGTAATTGATATAGAGAGGGGAATAGTTTGGTAGTAATTGATATAGAGAGGGGGGTTGTGAGAGATTGACTTGTAGTAGATGTAGAGAGGGGTAGATTTCAATGATTGTAGATATAGTGAGGGGCTTGGGAAAGATAAATATTGCCAAATATAGAGAGAGGGATTCAGAAAGACAGTGTCGTAAAAATATAGAGGGGGGGAGTTAGAGAGGAGGAGAGTTGGGTAGTACTCTCGGGTCCCAAATAATAGGAGGGGTTGGAATGGGGATCCTTGGAAAATCGGTAATTGTATAGTGTACGTTCGTAAATATGGGATTTTTTGCTGTTGTTGTTGTTCTTTTTGACGTTTATGATGTTTTTTTTTTATGTAAAATAAAATCAGTATTAGATTCTCCAGCTGCTGTATCAATATTAATCACTTACAATAAACTTTCGCCGGAGATAGATTAGCAAAATTTAATAACCTGGGGAGGGGGGGGGGGATACAAACTGAAAAATTAATAAGCGTTGGGGGACGATTATTCAAGACCTAAGCGTACGTGAATTATTGACGGACGTAAAAAAGGAAAACGCAATACCGAAGTATAGCTTAAATATTCATTTATTATGGCTAAGTGTTGAGCCTTGTTACTCTGGAGTTTCACCTGTGTAGTCCACTGGATCATCATATAAGAATGGTGATCCTGTGGGTACACAGGTGACACTTTAGAGTATCAAAGCACATCAATATCCATAATAAATGACTGTGTATATATATATAAATATATATATATATATAGGAGACGAATAAATTTAGTATAATACCAGTTTCTTACCAAATGGAAAGAAGCTCAATATATTAACCATTTAGGAAAGGATAGAGAGCATAGTTTTTTAATAATATATATATATATATATATATATATATATATATATATATATATATATATATATATATATATATATATATATATATATATATATATATATATATATATATATATATATATATATATATATATATATATATATATATATATATATATATATATATATATATATATATATATATATATATATATATATATATATATATATATATATATATATATATATATATGTGTGTGGCCGAGTGGTTAGAGAACTGGATTCGCAATCGTGAGGTTGTGAGTTCGATTCCTGGACCGGGCGATGCGTTATGTCCTTGAGCAAGACACTTTATTTCACGTTGCTCATTCTACCTGGAGTTGCGACCGATAGATAGTATTAGCAATTGGAAAGACCAATGGAAACACTGTTTCCTCGGTCCGATTTGACGAAAGTCGATCGTTAGGAATATATATATATATATATAGGAGCATTGGAACTGGGAAGGGAGCAGGGATTATATTTCCTCCCCAAACTACCAAAACACACATCTATTTTGATATTCGCTACAATTTATCAATTTATGTACTTGTCGCATATCGAAGATTTCTGACAACTTTTGAGTGCAAAGAGCTAAAATAATCACTACTACTAAATTACCCAAATTTGGACCCTAATCCAGAAATGCTTCCACCGCCCCTGATATATATATACATATATATATATAGTGATGGAAGGTGCATGGCTTATATTTTGTGTGTTCGGCTCGCAATCGTCGGTCATGAGTTCAGTTCTCAGCGGTACCCTTTGCGCTTGAACAAGATAATTTTTTTTCACAGTGCTTTAGTCCACAAAACTGGAAAATGTATTTGAACCTGTGGCACAAAGTCTAGCTTTGTTACACATTATGTCGTTGATCTCCCATAGAAATACTTTAAGAGTACACATGACTGTGGAATGTTCAGTTACTTAAAAGTTACTTCTATTGGATGCCTTACATACATAATACATATCTACATAGATACGTTTATACATAAATATTAATGTACATACTCATATAGCGGCTATTTAAATTTGGTGGGGATTCGCCGTTAACGACTACGCTAGCAGGAAATACATTACTTATAGAGATTATTTTTCGGTACAATAATGTGTTATGTCATCAGCAGATTTTCCGTATCACTGGCAGACAATTATATTTGTGAATCCCAACATATTTCTATGTGTGGGTTGATGTTTTCTCTTCACCTGTTTCTCTATGATGTCTTAAAGACAAATTCCACTCGTTTGATTTACTTTCGATTTATTTCTTCAACATTTGCCTCTGGCTGTATATATATCGTAAGGGAAAAACTATCAGTTGTTTTGTCTCTCACTCTCTCTCTCTCTCTCTCTCTCTCTCTTCTTCTTCTTCTTCTTCTAGTTCTACTTATTATTATTATATTAAAGGTGGTCGATTGGTGGCATAGAGTTACGTCCCTTTACGATCTGAGTTAGCTTAACCTTTCGTCCTTACGGGATCGATAAAATAAAATACCAGTAACGCACTGTGGTCGTTTTAAGCGACTTTACTCTTCACTTCAAATTGCTGGCCTTGTGCCAAAAGTAGAAACAATTATTATTATTATGGTCAATATGTTCAAATCCCGCCGAGGTTAACTTTGCCTTTCATCCTTACGGGGTCGATAAAATATAGTACCTGTAATACACTGGGTAATTGCTGGCCTTGTGCCAAAATGTAGAAACAATTATTATTGTCAATATCAAGGGCGGTGGGTTGGCAGTATCGGTAGAGGGTCGACGTCATGCTTTGCAGCATAGAGTTACGTCCCTTTACGGTCTAAGTTCAAATCCCGCCGAGGTTAACTTTGCCTTTCATCCTTACGGGGTCGATAAAATAAAGTACCAGTAATACACTGGGGTAATTGCTGGCCTTGTGCCAAAAGTAGAAACAATTATTATTGTCAATATCATCATCATCGTCATCATCATCGATATTATTACTATTATTTCATTATTATTTAATTTGATTTGAAATATATTTTGATAAGTGATAACCTTTTAATTCATTATCGCCATTAGTATAACTTTCATTTTATTCACCCTTAAAACAATTTCCGCTATTTCTTTCCAGAATTGTTTGGGTAGTTCATTCGAAATATTATTATTTAATTAGCTAACCTGTAATAACATATCACTGAAGAGGTACCGAAATCTTTGAAACAGAATCTATTTGTGATTATAGAGAAATAATGGTTCAATTAATTAAAAATTAATAAAACATGATTTCTAACATTGAGAGGGTTATGGGAGTCGATTATATCGACCCCAGTACTTAATTTGGACTTTATTATACTGACCCCCGAAAGGATGAAAGACAAAGTTGACCTTGGGGAGATTTGAAAGTTGACCTTGGTGAGAATGTAAAGCACAGGAAGAAATGCCAGAAAGCAGTTTTACCCAACACTCCAACGTTTCTGTCAATCCACTGCTCCTCGTGAACTCAACGCTATGGCTTTTCTATTGAAAATATTATGTTTTTATTGTTAATTTACAAGAACAACATATGAAGGAGAAGCAGTAGAAGTACATTAATAATGATTGTTTCTACATTTGGCACAATGCCAGCAATTACTGGTACTTTATTTTATCAACCCCGTAAGGATGAAAGGCAAAGTTAACCACGGATTATAAAGGGGCGTAACTTTGTGCTACAAAGCATAACGTCCGAACCTCTACCGATACTGCCAATCCACAGTAATAATAATGGTTTCTTATATAGGCGCAAGGCCTGCGATTTGGGGGAAGGGGAAAGTTGATTAAATCGACCCCAGTGCGTGACTGGTACTTTATTTTATCGACCGCGTAAGGATGAAAGACAAAGTTAACCTCGGCGGTATTTGAACTCAGATCATAAAGGGGCGTAACTCTGTGCTACAAAGCATAACGCCCGACCCTCTACCGATACTGCCAATCCACAGTAATAATAATTGTTTCTACTTTTGGCACAAGGCCAGCAATTATATCAGTGCATTACTGGTACTTTGTTTTATCGACCCCGTAAGGATGAAAGGCAAAGTTAACCTTGGCGGGATTTGAACTCAGACCGCGAAGGGCCGAAACTCTATATTGCAAAGCATGGCCTCCGACTCTCTATCGATACTGCCAATCCACCAATAATAAATAGGGGTATCAGAAACGATCCCTATAGCAGTAATTGCTATGGGATCGATAAAAAAAATATCCTAGGCAAATACATAACCAGAAAACTCGAGGGTTCAGACATTTACACATATAGAGAAAATAGCACTACTAGACACTGTAGATATGTTACGTCGTGTACATTCAATATAAATTTCGGTGCAGCCGTTACCCTCACCACAACACCACCACCAATCTCTCCCTCTCTCCCTCTCTATCTCTCTCTCTCTCACTCACACACACACTCACACACACACACACAAACACACTCACACTCACACACACACATATACACACACGCACACGCACACACACACATCCATTCCATCAAAATTTGTTGAAACCTGGGATTAAAAACAAAACTTTTCGGTGGTGCCTCTACTGGCGCAACCACTATTACTTTCTCTCTTTTTCTCCCACATATACTCTTACCATCCCCTTTCTAGTGACTGATGTTTTTATATATGAAATATGCAACAAAGGTATCCGAAATATACAACTTTAATAACTTATATAGAGAGTAATCACAAACACAACAATACTCTAGTGTAGCGAAATGTTATAAAATAATTTTATATTTCATTAAATAAAAATGGCGTAGGCATTACAATAAAACAGGAGGAAATATAATAGTACAACTGATGATGTCACAGATGTGTGACGAAAGAACTTTGATAGAATATATATATATATATATATATGTTTATATCTTTATTTTTAACCGTTGGTCAATCAATGATAAACATTGATTGCCAAATAAATTAACTATAGAGATATAAAATATACAGAAGCAAAACCCAACCCAAACCAAACAGTGAGTGTGTTCTGTTATTATTTCTGGCAATATTATAACAATATGACCCTCCCCAAATATAAAAATTATATATTTCTATATTCATATTTCTTGTATTTTGTGTTGTTTTTTTTTCATAGTCAACGGAAGATTTTATCGATGAATATTTCCTGAACAACGGTACGGCACCTATTAGTCCCCACGCTACCAACACATACGA
>OZ024743.1:203528005-203540505 GCA_964016885.1 Eledone cirrhosa
ACTAGGATCAATAGATAAAGTACCGGTTATATACTGAGGTCAATATAATCGATTATATTCTTCATTCAGCATGTACGTTTTTGTGCCTATGTAATAAATAAAAAATATTGACTCACACGCGTAAAGTTATTATTAAAACCGTTGTAGAGAGGGACGGATTGGCAGTATCGGTAAAATGTCGGAAACCATGCTTGGCAGCATAGAGTTACGAATATTTACGTTCTGAGTTCAAATCCCGCAGAGGTTAGCTTTGCCTTTCATCCTTACATGGTCGATAAAATAAAGTACCGTTAATGCTCTGGGGTCGATTTAATTGACTTTCCCCTCCCCAAATCAGAAACCATTATTAAACCCGTTGTAACACTCGATACATTTCGTTGTATCTTTCGATTCATATAATTTATATTTCTATCGACGACTTCTGTTAAAGCCTCTTCATTTAAGCTTAACTTGCGATACTTAGTTGCTGCCTTTCACATTCTGAGTCTAAATTACGTGACGGTCAAAGTTGCCTTTCACCTTTCGGAGTTTGATAAAACAAAGTACCAGCCAAGTACATGGTCGATTTAGCCGTCTAACTTTTCTATTGTTTGATTTTGTGTGATGTTGTGCTTATGTTTTCCAGATTAAAACAAAATTGTTTCATTAGTGTGGCAGTATATGAAGAAGGAAATAAAAACGTTGGAATGAATCTTCTGGGTCGGATATTTTTATCCAAGCGGTGAAGTTGTTGGATAGAAGTTTTCTTTTGTGTGATAAATTATGTCTCGCTCATGATCACTGATAGATTTGAATGTACAACGAAGTCCAACGTCTAGTAGCGGTTTAGTAATAGAGGGGTAAAATTGATTATATCAAACTGGGTGAATTCAGCTCTGTTCTTACATGGGATATATTTGAACCAGGTTATAACCGATGATGTATTGTTTCAGAGTAACAGACTCATGTTGCTGATGATATGTGTGTTGATGTTTCCTAAAATCATCTTATTGGCTAGCCCTAATTTTTTTCTAGCTGGATTTATGAGCCTGCAGGATGGCCTGTTTGTAAAATCCGATTTGTGATCCTTCACGGTAATAAAAGCATCACGCTTAGCTCATCTTTCTACTCTATTGTCAATTTTTAAGTTTCTAGGTAGTTCTTTGGCTTCGTCGTTAAAAGAATTATAAGTGTCAGGTTTAACCTTCTGGTACTTATCTGTTATATTGCTTAGAATACATATATATATATCTTTAAGTCGTTTGGAAGCCTCGACAATGCAAATGGGTAAATCTCCGGGTAACAAGATCCGGTGGTGGAGAGTCAGATGTAAGTGGGTGTACGTTGAGATGCGTGGTGTGTATAAGATGTGTGAGAGATGTAGAATGAAGGGAAGAGTATAAAGGATAAAATTAAAATAACAACACATTGTTATTTTTATTTTATCCTTTATACTCTTAAAGATATTTACTTATTATTTCACAATGCTTCAAGCAAACTTCAATACTCTCATATATATATATATATATATATATATATATATATATATATATATATATATATATATATATATATATATAGATTTTGAGTTTATGTTGGTTGTATACCAACAACACCTCAGTATGCAGGCTGGAGCACTCGACGAAGTGCGCAGGTTGGTTTCGTTACTCCGGAGTAGTGTAAAATAAAGTTAAATAAAAGTCAAATGATTAAAATTTAGCTTCGTTTATTACTGCTATATATATTTCAGTGACAGCCATCTTTGGCTGTGACCTCTTCAGGCAGTTTGAATTAGTATGGTATAGACAAGTACATATGTTATTTAGGTGTATGATATTGTCAATACTCTGATATGCCCAGTTCCTTTTTGGGTTGTTAATTCACTGGGAAACTGGAGTCATATGAATTCAAACAAACGAATTTTCGTGTCACAGGTCCCCTTCTCCTCTCATTGGTCAGTTATTAGAACATTCCTCATTCTAAGTGTTGTTATTGTTGGAGTTAGCTTAAAAATTGATAAAATGGTAGAAGGGACAAGGTGTTAAAGGAACAAAATAACAAAAAAAGTGTCAAACTTCCCATTGTTCAGTTCTGAGAGCATTCCTCAGTCAGAAGTCTATAGAATTCTTTTAGGGGTGAGGCTCCCTGTAGTGTTTTTGCCTGCTATTATTCAGTACATTTGACCTCCACCATTATTTTGGTACTGTTGTTGTTGTAGTGGTCAGCTTATATCTTGCTGCTGCTAACAATTTAGAAGTATCCAGTTTGTGTTTTTTCTTCATCCCTCCCGCCACCATCGTAGTGGTGTTGGGAGGGGGGGGTCTTTCATGAAGATGAAGAAATATAAGGTAATAAATGAAGAAAACAGAAAATAAATAAATAATATAATAAAATAAAATAATTAATATAATTTGTGTAATTTGAAAATAAATAAATAAATAGAGAATAAAGAATAAAGAGTAAATGAGAGATTGGTGAAAAAGTAATGATAATGTATATGGAGAAGTGAGAAATAATGTAGGATAAAGTGTGTGTGTGTGTGCTATAACCAATCTCAAGGTCAGAATATGTTGGATAGATTGGTATGATACAAGATGTTAAGATGAGATATTCAATGTGTTTGTGTTATAATCAATCTCAACTTAAAATAAATATAAGGTGATACAGTGAAGAGGGCAGAAAACAAATAAATTAATAAAGAGAAATCAAGATTTAAGATTGGAACTTGAAAGTCAGAAATCTGGTAAATTAAAAGTGTTTGTGTTATAGATGTTGGCCAAATTATTATGGCTGTGTCCGATTCTATCTCTAGGCTATCATGGTGTCTGCTCCGCCTGGGTTGTTCCCTGTGGCTTGAGGGGAGTTCACAACCTAGGGTGTTGTTATTGCCCATATAGCTTGAGGGTGGTCTGGCCGAGAGGTGTTTTCATGTTCTGTAGAAGTCCCTATAGCTTGAGGGGAGTTCACATCTTCTTGTGTTGCTACTGTCCATATATTTTGAGAAAGGTCCCGGCTCTAAGGTGTCTGCATGTCCCGAAGAACTCGGTTCTGAGGTTTATCAGGCCGCTTCCACCTCTTAGTATCTCGAGGGTCTCGTTCAGGCATAGTTTGCATATGCAAGATCCCCCTTTATCGGGTGGTACTTTCCTGATTATGTACCAGGCCAGAGAGTATGGGGTCCTGTCCAGCTTAAGCTTCCAGATCAGGTCGGAGAGAGCTGTGCTTTTCCTTTTGGCCTCCTTCTTGAATGAATGGCGATGGTTGTACCAGCGGTCCTTAAAGCTCGTTGATGTGGCTCCTATGTAGAGGTGTTCGGAGTTGGGGGTTTTAACCCTACAACCGTACACTAAGTTCTTCTTGAGACATTCATTACCAAGGGGGCATGATTCGGGGTTTCTGCAGTTGCATAGGGTGGTCGGCCTCTGCGTGCCTAGATTAGGGTTCTCATTATGTGTTACATGTTGGTCTTCCCCCATGCTCGGTGGGGGGTCCTTGGGTCTGTTTGTGTTTCTTGGGTGGGCTCTGGGTCCCCCCTTCCCTCCTTTCACATGGTTCTGCTAAGTGTTTGTATTGCCATCTTCTGGTTGTGTGTGGTTTTTAAGCCTACTTCTGTTGATGCTAGCTATGTGTTGGTCCAAATTTCTCGTGGTGGAATACGAAAGCTTCACAGTGTGTCTGTTGAAGATCCTGTGGTATCTGTGGTCCCTCGGGAAGCATTTGTCAAGTGCTCCAAAGAATAATCGGGCCAAGATTTTCTTTAGGGCCGCTGAGTAGGGTGGGTTGTACCACGTGATTTGTCGGTGTCTCCTCCTATACGTGTGGGTTGGGGGCTTCGTGATTTGTTGGAGATTTGTTGGGTTGCTGGTGGTTTCCGCATTGTTGCTTCCCTTTTGGGCTCTATACTTTTTGTTATCTTCGCGGCCCGGATTTGTGGGGTGGTTGTTGTCCGCCCCGGGGGATCCATGGTGGGGTGGTCGCCCCCCCCCCCACGTGTCCTGCGGTTGGGGTTGTCCGTCCTGGGGTAGTTAGCGTCGCGTCTGAGACTGCTACTCATATTGTGCTCCATCTCGTGGTCAAGCGCACTAGTCCCCACCGCCCGTGTGGTGGTGTCTGGTACATGGTGCCTATTTGATTCTGCTCTGCCTGTATTGTTGGGGTTCGCCCTCCCCCCTCTGGCAACGCGGTTGTGGTTGTCTGTTGGGCTATCCACCTCTCGGCTTTTCGGACTATATGTTATATTTTGTCCATGTGCCGCCTTCTTTAGAGCTGCGTTGTAATATTCCGCGTGGTTGTTGAATATTTCCTTACTTGCGGACAGGCTGGAGATCCTGTCCGAGACACTCTTCACCACTGCCTTGGTTATGGATCTAGGGTGGTTTGATTTGGCGTTAACATATACGAGTTTCTCGTTGGGCTTGTGGTAGGGGTAGTATTGCTCGGTGTTCAGGTTTAGGGTGGTGTCTAGGAAGTTAACTACCTTCCTATTTGGGTCTATTTCTATGCTGAGCCCCTGGTTCTTAAAGAAATGGCGAATACGCCTCCTCATACCCTCCAACATATTGGTGTTGTGGTCATGTACTGTGAATAGAGCATCGTCACGATATAATCCGCCGCCCAGGCAGGGGATTTCATCTTTTATCTGCTTCAGCAGGTAGAGCCCAACCAGGTCCGTTACCTGCGCTGAGTCGCTGGAGCCCATCGTGATGTCAAAGTTATTTGGCCAATCACTCCTGGTCCAAAGGTCTCCATCGAAGCGGATTAAGGTCTGTCTTGCGACGTGGATGATGCTCACCTCCTCTCGGGTTAGGTCCGTATTGGACATCGCTAAAAATAGGGCCTTATTAAGTACTATGGGTGAGATTGAGGAGTAGTAGCTTGCGAAGTCCAGTTGTATAAAGCTGGTCCTACTTTTCTCATGCAGTATTTTGAACCACTCTATTACTTCTCTCGTGCATGACCATTGACCACGGCTAATTCTGGACTGAATGAAAATTTATTCTGGTATTTAAATAGCCGAGCTCATCAAGGGGTAATTCCATATATGGTCAAAGAGATAATCACCAGGATTGGTCACATCACAAGTTAGTAGTAAATCTGTGATGGCAAATTGGTAGGGGAAGGGGTAGCTGAACCTGCCGGTAGGAGAAAAAGGGAGAGGGGGTGGAGTAGACACATTCATGCGTTGGTAGTGCCGGCTACAGCTGGGTGTGAGGTCAAAGAAGATACTGGGGAGGGGGAGGGGGAGGAAGTCGAAACGGTAAGTAGAACAATGTAGGGTAAAACTATAAAAAGTACTGAGAGAGAGAAAAAAAAATAAGCAAAGTCTGGTTACTAAGACTTAAGTCTCTCGTTATTGCTAGGCTAAAGAAATACATAAATAAATAAATAAATAAGTGAATAAAAGAATGGATAAATAAATTTAAAAAATATATATATAATGAAGAATAAAAAATAAATAAAAATAAACTAGGTGGGACGGAAATAAAGGGACCCTTATACGAGGTATAAGTGTGTGTATCGTACGGTGACGCGTCAACAAAGGGGGGGGGGGGGGGCAAAATACTAAAGAGACTACCACGAAATAATAAAGGTTTCTACCCCAATCACAGGGCCAGCAACCACCCAGAGCAAGAAAGTAAACTAGTCGAGAATATCATTCAGGGTCCCGCAAAAAAATACTCGTGCTAACTCTAAGGGTACCGCCACGAAACAAAAAGTCTTATACAAGCTACATGAAAGATCGTACGAAGTAAAAGTAAAGAACGGAAAATTAATACAGAACTCCCCCCCCCCAAAAAAAAAGGGAAAAAGAGGAAAGAAATACTGGATAAACGAGAAATTAAAGCAAAGATGCTACTAAGAAATATAGAAGGCACGGAAAAAAGGGCAGCGGTCGGAGAAGGGTGCAAGTATCCGAGGTCTAACACCTCTGCTATAAAAAGCGGAGTCAGCCAAATCTATCATAGAATAGGGGAGGGGGTGGTGGTGCTGAAGCTACAAGGGACCGAGGGGCTACCTCGGGTGGGCGAGAAAAAGACGACGACAAAGAAAGGGAACTGGGGTAGAAGGACTAGGGAGGGATGGGGGAAGGAGGAAATATAGAGGAAGCGATAAAAAAAGTAAAATAAGATCTTACGTCCCCATTGGCAAGCATACAAAATAGGCAAGTGGGGTGTTATAGCCCTATTCTACCCCCCCCCCCCCCGGTCATTATGGGGTTTGAGGTACTCATATTGTGCTCCATCTCGTGGTCAAGCGCACTAGTCCCCACCGCCCGTGTGGTGGTGTCTGGTACATGGTGCCTATTTGATTCTGCTCTGCCTGTATTGTTAGGGTTCGCCCTCCCCCCTCTGGCAACGCGGTTGTGAGTGTCTGTTGGGCTATCCACCTCCCGGCTTTTCGGACTATATGTTATATTTTGTCCATGTGCCGCCTTCTTTAGAGCTGCGTTGTAATATTCCGCGTGGTTGTTGAATATTTCCTTACTTGCGGACAGGCTGGAGATCCTGTCCGAGACACTCTTCACCACTGCCTTGGTTATGGATCTAGGGTGGTTTGATTTGGCGTTAACATATACGAGTTTCTCGTTGGGCTTGTGGTAGGGGTAGTATTGCTCGGTGTTCAGGTTTAGGGTGGTGTCTAGGAAGTTAACTACCTTCCTATTTGGGTCTATTTCTATGCTGAGCCCCTGGTTCTTAAAGAAATGGCGAATACGCCTCCTCATACCCTCCAACATATTGGTGTTGTGGTCATGTACTGTGAATAGAGCATCGTCACGATATAATCCGCCGCCCAGGCAGGGGATTTCATCTTTTATCTGCTTCAGCAGGTAGAGCCCAACCAGGTCCGTTACCTGCGCTGAGTCGCTGGAGCCCATCGTGATGTCAAAGTTATTTGGCCAATCACTCCTGGTCCAAAGGTCTCCATCGAAGCGGATTAAGGTCTGTCTTGCGACGTGGATGATGCTCACCTCCTCTCGGGTTAGGTCCGTATTGGACATCGCTAAAAATAGGGCCTTATTAAGTACTATGGGTGAGATTGAGGAGTAGTAGCTTGCGAAGTCCAGTTGTATAAAGCTGGTCCTACTTTTCTCATGCAGTATTTTGAACCATTCTATTACTTCTCTCGTGCATGACCATTGACCACGGCTAATTCTGGACTGAATGAAAATTTATTCTGGTATTTAAATAGCCGAGCTTATCAAGGGGTAATTCCATATATGGTCAAAGAGATAATCACCAGGATTGGTCACATCACAAGTTAGTAGTAAATCTGTGATGGCAAATTGGTAGGGGAAGGGGTAGCTGAACCTGCCGGTAGGAGAAAAAGGGAGAGGGGGTGGAGTAGACACATTCATGCGTTGGTAGTGCCGGCTACAGCTGGGTGTGAGGTCAAAGAAGATACTGGGGAGGGGGAGGGGGAGGAAGTCGAAACGGTAAGTAGAACAATGTAGGGTAAAACTATAAAAAGTACTGAGAGAGAGAAAAAAAAATAAGCAAAGTCTGGTTACTAAGACTTAAGTCTCTCGTTATTGCTAGGCTAAAGAAATACATAAATAAATAAATAAATAAGTGAATAAAAGAATGGATAAATAAATTTAAAAAATATATATATAATGAAGAATAAAAAATAAATAAAAATAAACTAGGTGGGACGGAAATAAAGGGACCCTTATACGAGGTATAAGTGTGTGTATCGTACGGTGACGCGTCAACAAAGGGGGGGGGGGCAAAATACTAAAGAGACTACCACGAAATAATAAAGGTTTCTACCCCAATCACAGGGCCAGCAACCACCCAGAGCAAGAAAGTAAACTAGTCGAGAATATCATTCAGGGTCCCGCAAAAAAATACGCGTGCTAACTCTAAGGGTACCGCCACGAAACAAAAAGTCTTATACAAGCTACATGAAAGATCGTACGAAGTAAAAGTAAAGAACGGAAAATTAATACAGAACTCCCCCCCCCCAAAATAAAAGGGAAAAAGAGGAAAGAAATACTGGATAAACGAGAAATTAAAGCAAAGATGCTACTAAGAAATATAGAAGGCACGGAAAAAAGGGACAGCGGTCGGAGAAGGGGGCAAGTATCCGAGGTCTAACACCTCTGCTATAAAAAGCGGAGTCAGCCAAATCTATCATAGAATAGGGGAGGGGGTGGTGGTGCTGAAGCTACAAGGGACCGAGGGGCTACCTCGGGTGGGCGAGAAAAAGACGACGACAAAGAAAGGGAACTGGGGTAGAAGGACTAGGGAGGGATGGGGGAAGGAGGAAATATAGAGGAAGCGATAAAAAAAGTAAAATAAGATCTTACGTCCCCATTGGCAAGCATACAAAATAGGCAAGCATACAAAATAGGCAAGTGGGGTGTTATAGCCCTATTCTACCCCCCCCCCCCGGTCATTATGGGGTTTGAGGGCGAGGTAAGTCCTACGTAATCGGTGTTTACATGCAGTAACCAGTTCATCTTTCTTGTTTAGGAGTTGGTCCGTCGAAAACAACATTTGTATAAATTTTCCGTTCTTTACTTTTACTTCGTACGATCTTTCATGTAGCTTGTATAAGACTTTTTGTTTCGTGGCGGTACCCTTAGAGTTAGCACGAGTATTTTTTTGCGGGACCCTGAATGATATTCTCGTACTAGTTTACTTTCTTCCTCTGGGTGGTTGTTGGCCCTGTGATTGGGGTAGAAACCTTTATTATTTCGTGGTAGTCTCTTTAGTATTTTGCCCCCCCCCCCCCCCCCTTTGTTGACGCGTCACCGTACGATACACGCACTTATACCTCGTATAAGGGTCCCTTTATTTCCGTCCACCTAGTTTATTTTTATTTATTTTTTATTCTTCATTATATATATATTTTTTTTATATATTTATCCATTCACTTATTTATTTATTTATTTATGTATTTCTTTAGCCTAGCAATAGCAGAGACTTAAGTCTTAGTAACCAGACTTTGCTTTTTTTTTTTTCTCTCTCAGTACTTTTTATAGTTTTTACCCTTCATTGTTCTACTTACCGTTTCGACTTCCTCCCCCTCCCCCTCCCCAGTATCTTCTTTGACCTCACACCCAGCTGTAGCCGGCACTACCAACGCATGAATGGGTCTACTCCACCCCCTCTCCCTTTTTCTCCTACCGGCAGGTTAAGCTACCCCTTCCCCTACCAATTTGCCATCACAGATTTACTACTAACTTGTGATGTGACCAATCCTGGTGATTATCTCTTTGACCATATATGGAATTACCCCTTGATAAGCTCGGTTGAGCTCAGCCGTCGGGGTCTTACTTGTTCCTATATTTATATATATATATATATATATATATATATATATATATATATATATATATATATATATATGTATATATATGTATATATATGTATATATATATATGTATATATATATATATTTATATATATATATATATATATATATATATATATATATATATATATATATATATATATATATATATATGTATATATATATGTATATATATAGTAATAATATATATAGTATATATAGTAATAATATATATATAGTAATAAAAAATTTGAAGACTAAAATCCAAAGAGGGCACGATAAGGATAAATATATATCAAATATATATTAACCATAGAGCAAATATTCATTAAAATAACAGATTAAAGTTTAAGCAAAGAATCGCTGCTTTCACCCTTAACGGGATCTTCTTAAGGGTGAAAGCAGCGATTCTTTGCTTAAACTTTAATCTGTTATTTTAATAAATATATATATATATATATATATATATATATATATGGGGGGGGGGGGGTTGAAAGCATAAAAAGGATTAACTGAAAAGTACAAAGGCCAGAGTTATTTAGAAGTTTCAACAAAAAAGGATTTTCAAAATAACAGTTTGTTAGCCCTTACATTTCGGAACCTCTTAATAAATGTATGTATGTAACTATAACAATGTGCATATACACACGCAAAAATAAATACAGACGTACATGTATAGAAGTATGCATACATACATAATTGTTTCTACTTTAGGCACAAGGCCAGCAAATACCCAGTGCATTACTGGTACTTTATTTTATCGACCCCGTAAGGATGAAAGGCAAAGTCAACCTCGGTGGGATTTGAACTCAGATCGTAAAGGGACGTAACTATGCTGGAAAGCATGGCGTCCGACCCTCCACCGATACTACCAATGGCTGCATATCAGTTCCGAGAATTACCATCCCTTGCCGTTTTACCCATACAGGGGTGGCACAACCATGACACTTTAGCTCTCCAATGACTTAGATTCTATTCTGTATATGCTGCAGTGAAAACAAAAGGAAAAGGCCATGCTCACGCAACACAGAGGGAAGTTGTTTAGAAGAACAGGTCAACATCATTGGCTGACAGCGAGTCGCAGGTTATACATGACAATGGACCTTCTCTTAGAATAATGTTGTAACAAGAACTAGGAGTCTTTCACTCCCAGTGGGCTAATCACGGCTCGGGCACCAAGCAGAATATTTCCATCTCCCTGCACATACATACATACATACATACATACATACATACATACATACATACATACATACATACATACATATGAAAGAGTATTGGTGGAATGTTCCAGTAAAAACCCCAATAAAATGCAGGCATAACAGACCAGCTATTATGATATGGGACAGGGAGAAGAAAACATGCACAGTAGTGGAAATTAGCTGCCCAGCAGATGCCAATATAATATCAAAGATTAGCGAAAAGGAGAATATTTATTCAGAACTGATGAGAAATCTGCAGATACTCCACCCTGATTACACCTGCAGATTTATGCCTGTGATTATTGGGGCACTGGGGTATGTTAGTAACTGATTCAATACAAATCTTGAGAAGCTAGGCATCACAGGAACAGAAAGAACACAACTAGTTAGGAAATTACAAGTACAATCCATTAATGGAACAGTAAAAATATGTAAAACATTCCAAAAATTTGCATCTAATAACTGCATATGCACATGTACAGATACAAAGCATATACACATGCACACATACAACTCAAAACATCCACATCCACACATACAATAACATCCATATCTACACACGCATGCATGCATACATAATCTACCTAGTTGATGTTGTCTAAATTCCAATGAGAGAGTCTTGTGTCTATGTTAGAAACCGACTCTCTCTTTTTATTTGGAAAAAATTTGTGAAATTATAAAACCAGACGAACATACATACATACATACATACATACATACATACATACATACATAAATGATTGCACAGATACATGCATATTTACACACAGACATTCTTAAATAAATATATACATACATGCATACATACATGTAGATAGATAGATGAAACTATATTTGCATTGTAGCTTTACCTTTAATAAGAGTTTATACAGCCTTTTGACTGGTCTTTCTGATAGGTGATGTTACCATGTAGAGGCTCCTTACATTAACTTCATATAAACATTTGTATATTGTGAATATCACCAGCTGCTCTCAGATTTCTATCTGGCCAAACACTGCAGATACAATTAAATCACTTGGAAAATGGATCTGTAGCTTTGATTCAAAGTAAAAAGTCTTGAAATTTCTGTAAAAGTAGTAAGTAAACATGACAACGAGGGTCGTCGCAAGTAGTTGTTGCTTGACCTTCTCGAAATAGCAGCCAAATAGCTCGTTTTCTATCTGAATCTCTCTCTCTCTGTCTCTCTCTCTCTCTCTCTCTCTCTCTCTCTCTCTCTCTCTCTCTCTCTCTCACCCCCTCTCTCTCTCTCCCTCTCTCTCTCTCTCTCTCTCTCTCTCACTCTCTCTCTTTCTCTATCTATCTATCTATCTCTCACTGTACCTTCCTCCCCCCTCTCTCTCTCTCTTCTTCTGTCTCCCTCACAGACACACATATTTACAAACGCACACACACACACACATACTCACACACAAACACAATGTATATGTTAACGTAATTTGGTGGTGTTTTATCGTAGTTTATGCGTGCTTGATAGAGTAAATTGACGTTCAAACCCGACAGTTTATTATATATATATATATTGTGCATTTAAGAATACAACGAACAATGTGTCCTCCATTTTTTAAGAGGACACGATGTGATTCGAGGATAATGAAGTTATTTTTAGCATGTTGATTGAATATGTAGAGTCACCCTCATTGAGGCTTCTTTTCCATGGTGTAGCTGCGCTTCTTGGTCTTGGATATTCTGTTGTTATTAATTCATAACAACCTGTAATAATTGAGCAAAAAATGTTTTTAAAATTTGTTTGTTAATTCAAATATTTATAGTTTGTTCGCTTTTTACGCCAAGATGCGTTCGTGAATGCGGCGGGTAAAGTAAATTCGCCTAATTCAATATTATATTTCTGATAAATAAAACAATTAAAAACCACACATTTTATAGCGTGTTATTCGCGCAAAGTGAATATTGAATAATATTTTTTCAAGGGGTGTTAAAGCGAATTCGCGTACTTCAACTTCGCGTAAAAAGCGAATAGACTATATTTATAGTAAACTGATCGTTGTGAAAATTTGCAA
>OZ024743.1:203553005-203585505 GCA_964016885.1 Eledone cirrhosa
TATTCCACGGTGGAGAAACACTCATGGGATCATTTCATCTAGCACCATATCTGACAATTTAAAACGCTTCAGCAGAATATAATATAATATCTGATAATGTATTAAGTTGAAGAATTTGGCATGATTCTGCAGAAACTGGTGTCAGTGAAGCCTAGAAATATATGAAGTAAGTTTCATTGCTTCATTCTGACAATATAGGAATTTGGTAGTGTAAGTGATTTCTAATTTAGACATAAGAAATTTGTTGGGTGGCGAAAGACGACTATATTGACCACAGTGCTTTGATAAAATAAACAGTACTTTGATAAGATAAACATTGATACCCACTCAATTTCTTTCGCTATAATGTAAAGCAGCAATAGAGAGATGACTAATATTGAAGAGTTCATTAGATTAAAATGATCGGAACTTTGCCCGCACAGTACAAAATGCGTCCTCCACTTCTGGCATCAATGTAACCAGACACCCTCGAAACACCATGAGCGTCCCACCAGGCAACTACAGGATACCTGCTATACCAACGCACGTTGGTCACCCATTGTAATCAGCTGGATATTGAGTGAAAAGTCAAATTCGCAACAAAGTTCCATATCAAACAAAAAGCAAAAGTATTCCCCATAAAAGAATACTATCAAGAGTTTCTCATGTACAATAGAATTTTTCTTTTTAAAAAATATTTCTCTCAGTGATTCAGCACCAGAAGTAAGCGTGACCCTGAGGCTGAAGGTTGAAGGTGCATGCGAGAGAAATGTTCTACGATTAACCGGATACCATCATGAAATTCTGGGTACCGACGAAAGCAAGCTTATGTGCCATGTATCTTAATTAACATGAAATAATTAACATGAAATATATTTACATAGCGAGAGCTAATTCTTTTCTAATTAAAATGTATACTCAGATAACGATATATATAAATATACATACAGACGTGTGTGTGAGTGTGTGTGTGTGTGTGTGTGTGTGTGTGTGTGTGTGTGTGTGTGTGTAAAGAAAGAAAAAAGGGGGCCAGAAAGGAAAGAGAAATGAGGGGTGGATGAAGTGAAAGAATCTCTAGAATAATAGATTATAAGGGAATGGTAGTATAATAAATAAATAAGAATGCGACAAATAGGTAGTGTTGATGGTCAGGTGAAGAGACTTAGTCTCAAATGGTGATGAAACTTATGATGGTGATGATTACATACATACATACATAGCGTATAAAGGTGCGTAAATGTGTATATAAATTTGTACAAATCTAGTATATAGACAGGGCAAATATACACATTTCCACAAGGAAATGCGTAACCGAGCGTCTTATGTATTCTAAATCTTATAGTAATATCCTGAAATTGACGTACTAATTTACATATGTTTAAAGCTTGTTTTGGTAGTTAATTAAGGTATATATTAAGCTGCGGATGTATATGATAAACTAAAAGGTAACTGAGACTGCATGATAGCCACAGTCCGGAAAGTAGTTCTATGACATAGATGCGATAATAACCAGAGACTGACAGATAGTTATGTAAATTAGATAAATAGATAAGTTTCTATTTATTACCACGAGGGCACAAGAGAAGGGGACAAATACAAAGGAGGGGGGAGGGCGACTTTACACAAAAGAACGAGTAAAAAACAAATAACAAATATAAAATTAACAATAAAGTCCTCAATAGGGAGGAGGCGTTTTGGGGGGTCGCACACACCCCCGAAAAAGTGTGCAACCCTTCTCCTCGGGAGCACAGAAAGAGTGCTCCCTTGTTCTTTCATCTTTTTCACCTGCAGGCTGATATAGATAGAAGGCCCATTCACACGGGCCATTCTCGCCACTTTCACCCACCTTTCATAAAACTGGCTGGGGTAGAGCACATCTCTCTCCACCCTGATCCTTCTTCCGAAATGATATCGGAAGAAAAGGACCAGTTGTTGGCCGGAGAGAAAGGTGTCCGACCTTAGCCCTTTCAAACGCGTCCACCATACCTCTTTCACCATGGCTATTACGCACAGAAACACCCCATCTCCTTCATTTTTGAAGGTGGAGGCGGCTTGATCGTTATAATGGACTCGGTAGTCAACCGGATTGGTCCAACCCGTGACAGCAGTCGTAGGCCCACAGATCGGCGACGCCCGAGCAGTGTACCACTGCATGCGCGACGGTTTACTCGTCGCGCACGCATCTGGGACAGATCTTTTTCGTGAGGGTTCCTACCAGGGCGCCCGTGTCTGTAGAGCTTTTTCTCGAACGGGCAGAGCCCTTCGGTAGCACTGCCAGGCCAGGGACCTCTGGAAATTGTCCATAGGTCCCGGGCTGAATGTCCTACCGAACAGGCTAGCCAGTTCGTCTTCCTCCATGCCTAGGGCTTCTCCGAGGGCGTAGTCGCACCAGCCCTCTATAGAATGTCAAGTGGGAGCCTCCACTGATAGGCCGGTCCGCCTGCCAGAAAGCCGTGAGCGCCTGGGCACACTCGGTGTGCCAGGCGCCTAGTTTTCTCGGTCTTTTCTTGACCCAGGATTACAGCTCGGTGAGTGAGACGAGTCACGGAAAGGTTCGTCTCACAAACGGGGCCCACACTGGTTGACCGGTGAGGAATACCTGGAGGTGCCGTAGCCTTAATGCGTGTTTACGCACCAGCAGCCACGGCATCCCCTCCTTTTGAAGGGTGTTGACAGAAGATGGATTTCCTCACCAAAGGAGACCGCTTCTTCCAAAGGAATTGGAAGAGTCCGCGCTTCATTTTGGTGAGCGTTTCCCTTGGGCAAAGCACGACGGTCAGGCGGTGGTAGATGACTGACGCTATATAAGTGTTCGCCACCTCCGTCCGAACTTTCAGGGATAGTTTCACTCGGTCCACTTCTGGGGCAGTCCAAACACCCTGTTCGGTACGTCACCCCAGTTCTTCTCCAATTGGAGGTCTGGTTTGAACCAGACGCCGAACAACTTCACCGGGCCCTCCGTCCAGCGTCCGACGACGCCATCGGGGGGCATCTGTTTTCCCCTCCACGTGCCGAGTTGCAAACCAATCGACTTGTCCCGGTTTACCAAACCCCCTGTAAACCTTTCGTACTCCTCCAGTAAGGTGCCGATCGCCCCCATTTCTGAGGTGGTCGACACCATTACTGTTACGTCATCGGCGTAAGCCGACACCGCTTTCCGCAATCCCGGTTCCAAAGGGATGCCCTGCAACAACTCCAACTTCCGCAGCAGTGCCTCAAGGGCCAATACATACAGAAGGGTGGATAGACCGCGTGATTTCGAACGGCTTCGAGAGGTAGCCGTTCATCTTAACTCTAGAGCAGATGCGGCTGCTGTGCATGACAGTGATCCAGCCCCTGAAAACGGGTCCGAAACCTGCCGCCGCTAGCACCGCATCCAGGTAACCATGGTCGATTCTATCGAACGCCTTACATTGATCCAAGTTGATCAGGGCCTCACCAATGCCGGGTTCGTTCCCAACCCTCTTTATGATGTATCGCATGAGGTAGAGGTTTTCGTGGATGGACCTGGACGGGATAGCAGATGTCTGCACATCTCCCACCAGGTTGCCCACGACAAGCGCCAATCTCTTTGCTAACACCTTGGCCAAAATCTGCATTTAGCAGAGTTATGGGCCTGAAATTACATATTTCGCCCCCCTTGTTCTCGTTTTTCCTCACTAGCGAGACAAGCCCTTGGTCACAGAACAGGGAATTCTCCCGTACTGTTGCCAGTTGCAGTAGACCGCCTCGAGGAGATCGGAGAACAAGTCCGGCATAGCTAGATATAGTTCGTATGGAAGACCATCGAGACCCGGGGATTTGCGTTTGCCGCATTGGCTCAGCAGGTCCCCTATTTCAGCAGCTGAAATCGGCCATTCGCAGGACGTCGCCTCCTCGGCCGAAAGACGTGGCAGGCCGTCGAGGTATAGACCGAAGTCTACATCCCCATCCGGCGCCCCGCCCCTCCCGAACAATCGGACAAAGTGCCTTTGAAAGGCCTCACACATCTGCTTAGGTTCAAGGATCACCCGTCCATCCTGGTCTCGCAAAGACCGGATAGTGGATCTAATCCCACTTTTGGCTTCTGTCACGCGGGCCCAGCTAACAGCTTTGGTCCCCTCGTTTCCTAGAGCACGTATTTTGCTTCGGACAACGCAGCATTCGTGTTTCGCGTCAAAGAACTGGCCAAGGCCGTTCTCGACGCTAGCACTCTGGCCACGTCGCCGCTTCTAATTGCCTCTACTACACTATCTACCAACTCCCTTTCCTATTTCTATCTGAGACTAGCTCCTTACTAAATCCTTTTGAAACTACTCTAATCTCTCTTTTGAGAGATCCCGACCACCTGCTGTTGACGATCGCTCCCGTCAACCGCTCCTTAACTAAAGTACTAATCCCGTCCCTGTACACTTTACTTGCCGGTAAGGACAAGTTCAGTTTCCAGTAACCGGGTCCCTGTCTATGGGTTCTATCAACGTTGACTATGCAGGTCACTAATTTGTGATCCGAATAGCCAACCATGAGCATCTCTGGACATCTTAAAAGGTCCCTATCCTTATTTCTAACTAGGACCCTATCTAGGTACGACCTAGATGATCCGCTGTGGTTTGCCCAAGTCCAGGTTGGCGCGGTCGGATAATCTAGTCGATATCTATCGGCCAAGTCAAATCGGCCGATTAACCCCTTGAGGCTGTTACACCCCCCTCCATCGAGACATGCCCCTACATTGTCCCAACATGAATCCAGGATACCATTCCAGTCCCCCACTAAAAGCAAGGAGTGGGACGTCCCCAGAAAAGTCTCTAGACGTTGGAAGAAGTTCGGCCGCGCTGACCCAAAAGCGGGGTAGGCGGCGACCAGCCTAAAAGCTCCACCTTCACCACTGCCAACGTCTAAGACCACCAGTCGACCCTCCGGGTCCAGGTTTACCGTCTGTGTGGCGAGACCCAAATGTTTTTGAAGCAGAACGACAACCCCACCCCCACCTCCGGGCTGACAGAGAGATGCGAGCATCTCAAAGTCATCAACGGTGGGGTATAGTTGGCGCACGCTGCTGATCCGGGTCTCGCAAATAACCATCACATTTATACCGCGTGACCTGAGGTCATTTAGCAGCTTAGCTTGCTTCCAATCTGCGCCCAGGCCACGCGTATTCAGGCAACCCACTCTCAACACTGCCATGTTGGCGGCGTGGGGAAGAAAAAAGAAAACACACCTACCTCTCTACGTCCCGGGATCCGGGCCGCTCAACATCCACGGGGGGGGGGGGGGGGGGGGCATTAGAGTAAGGTGGGGTTGGGGTATTTGGAGTTGTGTGGGCATCTAAGGAGGGGGGTGGGTGACCTTTTAAGAGCACGCGGTTAAACGGTTTGTTACAGGGGGGGCACGTCCTCTTTATAAATGTTTTTTAAAGTTTGATAAAGGTTCATGGGGACCTTTATCATTTTGAGGTGTGGAGAGTCATCCACTGTCTTAAAATTTGGCCCTTCGGTTTGCACCGAAGGATTGCTGTTTATTATATTGAGCAGTTTTTTGTTTTGGTTGTTGATGTAAGTGTACTGTAATGTTTTTTTTTCTGTGACGCTGTTAGTGTTGTGTAATGGGGAGGGGTGCTTTGTGTTGTGTTGGTTTCTTCTGTGTGTGTGATTGGTTTCTGTTAGGGATATGTTTCCTTTTTTTTCCTTTTTACTGGTCGGAACGGCTCTCCTTCATCTTCTCTATGCTCCGATGTAAGGAAGTTTTCATCCGTGTTCGGGGGTAGGGGGATTTTTGTGGTAGTGTTGTGTTGGTGTGTGTATTTGTGCTTGTTTTCTGTGTGTGTGTGTGGGGGGGGGGGGGGGGGCGGTGACTGTGATTTGTTTCGTGGTCTTTTGTTTTTGTTGTTGTTGCGGTGGTGGTGATGGAGGTGTTGTTGTTGGTTTTTGTTGTCGTTGTGGTGGTGGTGGTGGTGTATTTTGTTGTTTTTGTGGTGGTGGTGTTCGTTGTTTTTGTTGTTGTGGTGTTTTTAGCAGTGGTTTTTTTGAAGAAGGCAGGCAGTCCTCAGGTGACCTCTGCCAACACAGTGGTAACATGAGGGCCTTCTGCCTTCCACCGTAATATTAATGAAAGTTCGACCATCCAGTAGTACTCGGTCGGGTATTCCGGCGATTGTCTCTGGTGTCATCTGTATGAGAACCTCCAGACTTTTTCCCCCGAACAGTCCACTTGTGGACTCACCTGTGATACTAGAATGTCCTTTTCTAGGACCGTAAATCCTGTCAGGACGGACCAGATGTCTACTTCTGGCGTTGAGCTCCACATTCTTAATCTTTGCGTTCTTCTTCCCATATATGTGGAGAAGAAGGTGTATTGTGGTGACACTATAGGTGCCACCGAGCAGTTTCGAGCCACCATTTCGTCCTTCATTCGGACCATAATGCTGGCATAAAGCTTTCCTCTTTCAATAAAGAGTATGACCTTTATAATGTCTTTCAAGACCAGCTCATTTGACTTTCTGTCAATTGGGGTGGTTTTCTTGTTGCGTTGGATATAGTCCTGAAAGTTATAGTATTCCTATATGCCTGTTGACGTACTTCTTCTGGGAGTTTATCGTAAAAGAACCATCCTCCCCAAAAGATACGTATTTTCTGGCATTTAATAAGTTTTGCTTAGCGTTAGTAATGTCTATGGGTGTGTATTCGATCGTTTCTTTTTACTGTTTGGGCAAAAGAAATGTTGCTGTTTTTGTTGTTTTCGTTTCGTTCATTGTTGTTTGTTGTTGCAATGTTGCTGGTTTTATTAATTCCATTTGTTGTGGTATTTTTTTCCATGTTATCCTTTTCAAAATTTGGGTTTTCACTCAAATTAACAGACTTTTTCACAGTGTTTTTTTCATTCGAGAGGAGGGGTAGTTCAACAGCTTCTTTTGGTGGGCGTGGCGTTAGTTTGCTATATGGCTTCATCGTTTTTAACGATATTAACAAACATTTTAAATTAAAGATTTTTCACCCCAAAAGGGACGAAAATATATTTACCCAACATCTAGAGTCCCAGGCGAGGGGTTAGAGTCAACAATAATAACAAAATTCAAATAACACACTCACAAATAACAAAGTAGTAATCCAAAATCGAAGAGCGGATGTGAAAGACGTCCACTATCAACGATAGATAGATAGATAGATAGATTAGTGGATGGACTGACGGAATGGCTGGTAGACGTATAGGTAGTTTGATAGACGAACCAACGGACGGATCGATCTATTTATAGATAGATTTTATAAACGCATATAGCCCCACAGAGGCATCAGATAAATAGACAGACATATATACAGACAGACGTCAGACACCGACAGGCAGACAAACATACAAACAGACAACAGACAAATACACAGACATCAGACAGATATACACAGACAGACTTTCATCAAATAAACATACATACAGTCATTCATGCAAGCAGACATAAGACAGAAAGATATACATACAACAAACATCAACATTCAGACATAAAGGCAACGATAGCCTGCGCATCGGCGTTTCCCTGAGGCTTGGCTTTCGGATCTGCGAGTCACACAAATGTCACTGTGGTCCACCATGAACTCTTTCGGCCTTCACCCGCTTTCCTGTCGACACAATGCCGGCCGCCTTCCACGCCATGATGTCCTCAACGAGGTCATAAATCATGGCTTAGAAGCTGCAGGCTTCCCCTCACAGCTCGAGCCGATGGCGCTGAACCGAGGGGACAGCAAAAGGCCAGACGGTATGGTGATCTTCCCGTTCCGCGGTGGCAAACCCCTCGTCTGCGATGACACTTGCAGTGACACTTTCTCCAGCTGCAACCTGGTGCAGTCTGCGACTAACATAGTTTCTGCTGCACATCGGGCTGAGGAAGGCAAATTCTTCAAGTACTGGTCGCTCTCCAACAGGTTTGCGGTCGTGCCTTTGGCAGTGGAGACTTCCGGTGTACTTGGTCCTAGGGCTACCTCCCTACTCAACACCATAGGCGCTTAGTTGGTCAGCCGCAGGTGTCAGCCTCGCGAGATTGAATGGTTCTTCCAACGCATCTCCCTTACCATCCTCCGGAGAAACGCCTTCTCGATTCTGTCCGCCGGGGCTGTGGGGAGGCCAGCACGTGGGACGCCATTTGCACAGCTCACCATACGGAGAGATGGGAGGGCGAGAGAGATGGAGGCGATGACAGTGGGAGTTCGGCTCTTCCACGTTCGGACCATATACTTGTGGTTGTTTATCATCTATATAGAAAATTATTTATTTCCCAAGATCGGTAGACAGAGCGACGGACAGGTTGACAGAATGACTTCAGACAGAAAGATAGACAGACAGACAAACAGGCAGATATGTGATAGACAGACAGACAGACGTCAGGCAGACAGACATTCCTATATACACTCGAACAGACAGGTATATCACACAGAGAGATAGATATACTAATAATTACACAAGGAAATAAGATTCAATTTAGATAGACATGCATACATACAGGTAGAAGGAAACCTAACAAATAGAGAGACTGACACTTATACCACAGCGACAAATAGATAGAAAATACGTGTGATGCTAAATTTGATTAAGTTCACATGTATTTATTAAACTTCATTTCTGGTTAATGACTTTTTATTGCTTTAAGAGAATCATTGAGCATCCATGGTTTTCAATAAATTTACGAGAAAAGAAATGTATAGGCAAGATGCTCTCGTGGATAAGTTTTCAACTTTTCTATATCTAGTATGTGATATGTAATTATATAGCCGCACACTACAGATATGTACTGAGATCTATAATATACAATCGAAGGAAAGGGTGAATTTATGTCGATATTAATGGGTAAATTGTACGACTTCATTTGAAATCCGTGCGCGTGTGTGTGTGCGCGCGCGTCTTTGCACGTGTTCGGTGAGTATTTCCATGTGTTCGTTTCTACGTATCTGTGCGGTGCTTCTATATTTATATCGGTTTAATTCATGATATATACACACACACGCACACACACACACACACACATACACACACACACACATATATAGATATATATATATATATCAAGAAGAAGAAGAAGAAAAAGAAAAAGAAAAAGAAAAAGAAAAAGAAGAAGAAGAAGTAGAAGAAGAAGAAACTGATATGTTTTTAATTAATAACAAATAGAAGTCCACAGCACGCTGAGTCGAAACCAAGTACATTTTAAACTAGCAAATCTTGAGTCTGTAGTAATACCATGAACAAGACAGTGAAATGCAGCTTTTAATTAGGGGCTGCAAATTCACTTAAAAATGTCTAACTCTAAAATGTCCATGCACACATACACAAACCTTTCAAGATATTATATACAGTTAACAAAAGGTTTAAGGTAACTAATATCAAAAATATATTTTCAAAAGTTAACTGAAATTCTTTTCATTACGGTGTTTTTTGTTCGTTTTTCTTCGTTTTTTTTTGTATTTCTTTGAGTTTTTTTCTCACAGATATTCGATATCGTGAATTTCCTTGAGTTTGGTTATCGTTTCTGGATCCAGTCAATTAGTTAAAGATAATGTTAACAGAAATCAATATGTGAAAGGCGATATTATGAACGCTCATAGTCGGTGGTAACGTTAATATATAATTAAATTTACACTGAAACGAAAAGGATCCAAAATTTTAATCAACAGTGACAACAACTATAATATAATCCTCGTATCATCATCATCATCGCCTTTATCATAATTTCACTCGACGTAATCATCATCATTACCAAAGCTACGAATAAGCAGCTATATATGATTAAATTACGCAATTACTTACTTGATCAAATTACAGTAAATCGATGAGCGTATTTATTTTAGATAAGCCTCCACACAAATACTCATATTTATATATATATATATATATATATATATATAGAGAGAGAGAGAGAGAGAGAGAGAGAGAGAGAGAGACTGACAGATAGTTATGCATATATATATATATATATATATATATATATATATATATATTAATATAGAAAAGCTTCTACAGGACTAGAACAGTTTCATTCGTGAGAAATCATCAGGGAGCTCCTGATGATTTCTCATGAATGAAACAGTTCTAGTTCTGGGGACTACCGAGAACAGTATTTCACCTTATTCGGATCATCAGCTCAGTATAAATGAGGTTGTACCGAAAAGGAAAAACAACTGTACGAATACGTATGTGCAAAAACGGTCACTTCCCAAAGGTGGGGTAAACCCACGATCTATCGATGGATGCTCGGTATAATTATATATTATTCATGCTATTCAGTCCAGAATAGTATAGATTGTTTAGGCTAGTCAATATGGAGCTTTGTAATTACGTAATACGTGTTTCCAGACGTGTGGACAACGCCAAAAATGCCCATTCCTTGAATTTAGACAAGCGCTATTACGTAAACTTCTAAGGATATTGATTCTTTCTTCAATGCACAGCCCACAAGATGGATTCTCATTTCCGTATGGTTTAGACTTAGTAATAACTTTCCATTGCATGGAGTAATCCACGCTTGTGTCCTTGACAGACCATACGTGGCTCGCGAGCTTCGTGGACGATCATTTGTCCGGGAATCGGAAGGTCGACTGATGATTCAGGGAGCGTTCCGCAAACCGGCCTTCCGCCATACCTACATAGGATTTAACCTCTTGTTCTTGATTTGGACGGTTGGAAGTGACCACAGCTTCGTAAATCACAGCAATTGTGTTACTTTGTAGTTGAAGGGGACAAGCTTCAGACTTTCGGCAAGAGTATCCTGGTGGGGTGCTTCTTTTAGGGCTGTTGATGATATGGGTCTTCATATTCTTAGCACAGGAGTATACTAGTTTCACCCTGTGTCTGTTAAAGATGGAACGGTATTTGTGACCTACGGGGAAGTGTCTATCTCAGAGAGATAAAAAGAACTTTTACCTACATTAGTTTTAACTTTGAGTGAGAAGTGTGTGTGTGTGGGGGGGGGGGGGGGGGGGCAAATTATTTTCCTATTAGCACGATTTCTTTACCTATTGTTGTTGACGTTAGTCGGGGAGTAAGCAATTTGTTGCGAGAAGCCGTTGTTAGCTAACACCGCGTTGTATGAGGGTGCCGCTGTCAAGAATGGTGAACTAACAGTTATGGAACTACTTCTCTCTCTCTCTCTCTCTCTCTCTCTCTCTCTCTCTCTCTATATATATATATATATATATATATATATATATATATATATATATATATACAAATAAAGATTATATATATATATACAAATAAAGATTATATATATATATACAAATAAAGATTCAGCGAGAATCGCATTTCGGCGGGCAGGAAAAGCGAAGCGAGACTCAAAAATCAGAAATGATACTGGCAAAGTGCTCAATAGGTAAAAACCAGAGCTAAACAATGTGTTAAGAAGCGATACAAAACTGAAAAGGTGGTCAAGAAGGCATTAACCACCCAAGCCAAAAACCAAATCAAGCTAAACAGGTCAAAACAAAATAAATGATAAAAATAAATTATAACCCGACCTGGACTCCCGGAATTGCTGTTAAAATCCGATGTAGCGTTTCTGTGACACCTAAATCAAAATACAGTCTGCTTAAAAATATAAGCTTTGTGTATAACGATCGAACAAGGATTATCACGTTATCAACAGGTATTTCGCTCTGTACCAAATAAGTGAATGACACGGTGGTAAGTTAAACCAGATTTTGGCAAAGTAATTCAGTGAGTGTAAATCATGCGAAAAATAGCATAAATAGCACAAATCGAATAAGTTCTCAACCGAGTAGTTTTAAAATAAACTTATACAATTAACCTGCCAATAGAAATTATTAACAAGTTAATAAAACACGGGAGATTAATACAAATAAAGATTCAGCGAGAATTGCATTTCGGCGGGCAGGAAAAGCGGAGCGAAACGAAAAAATCAGAAATGATACTGACAAAGTGCTAAATAGTTAAAAACCAGAGCTAAACGATGTGTTTAGAAGCCATACAAAACTGAAAAGGTGGTGTATATATATATATGTGTATATATGTATATATATATATATATATGTGTGTGTGTGTGTGTGTGTGTGTGTGTGTGTGTGTGTGTGTGTGTGTGTGTGTGTGTGTGAGTGTGTGTGTTATAGGTCGTTGGTGTAGCAGAGAGTATCGGAGAGAATCCTTTGCAATATTTATACTGGCTCTTTATATTCAAATTGTGACGAAGTAATCTTTACTTTCAAACGTTTTTTTTTTTTTACATCTTTCTATGAAACTCCATTACTCATTCGTGGAATATACGGGAATAGATGCCGATCTATGTGACAAATTTTAAGATGATTCGTTGAGAAATGTTGAAGTTGTTTCAAGACAGCTATATTGATTTATGTATATCTTAATATGTTTATTCATATATTGTATACTTACTTTTATATTTGAATATATATTTATATTTATATGTATTTTAGCAGGTTCACGAGGAAGATATTTAAATGGGTCTTTATACTTTATTTATATACATATATATATATATATATATAGAGAGAGAGAGAGAGAGAGAGAGAGAGGATGGAGAGAGGAGGGAGAGAGAGAGAGAGACAGAGAGAGAGACAGAGAGAGAGAGAGAGAGAGAGAAAGAAAGAAAGAGAAAAAGAAAGGAAGAGGGTGGCTTGTTAATTCCCTTTGCGACATAGCTACGATGATATTTTTATTAGTATTGTTGTTATAAATATTGAGGTCTTGCTCCTTTGTCGATTACTAACATCATAGAAACCAATATATATATATGTGTGTGTGTGTGTGTGTGTGTGTGTGTGTGTCTGTGTGTGTGTGTGTGTGTGTGTGTCTGAATGAAAAGTTGGAAACTTCGTCGAATGAATTTTTTTACTAAATATTAGATATTAGGGTATATAAGGCTCACCGTAACGGACAAAAAGGGACATTAGCAACTGTGAGATACGAATCCACACGTTACTGCTTGCTGGGGTGAAATGCTACTATTACATCAAACTGACCGTCACATTTTTGTCCGTTATTTTAAACTATACATACATAGCGAGGGGTAAACACTGGGACGTGTGTTTAGAAAAGATGAGCGGCATTTGAAATTTATGAGAAGTTAGATGCTTCATCGAATTTCTTTACTTTAGAAAAATAGTCTAAACAATAGTGCATATAAGTTCTCTAAACAGAGAAAAGTAACAAGCTTTTAACTTCTCTTAAATTTTAGATTTCCACTCATCGTTTGTAAATACATGTTCTTTATCAGCGTGATCCTTATAAGACTTTGTGTTTTTGCTTCGCTGTATTTGTGTTTCTTCAACTATATATATATAATATTGTAATAGCCTGGAATTCAAGGGCCCTCAAATCTTCAACAAGCTGCAGAGGGATCTGAGGGATCTGCATGGTGTGGAGGTGGATGTCTTCAAGAAACATCTCGGCACCTTGCTATCCAGGATCCCGGATGAGCCCACAGAAAGGCACGAGGGAAACCTAAGGGCAGCAGCAACAAACTCCCTCTTACACCAGTGGCCAATCAATACAGGCTGGAGATAAAATGTGTAGCAACAAGGACGGTGCCCCAGCATGGCCTCAGCCGGATGGTTGGAACAGGTAAAAGAGTAAAAGAGTAAAAAAGTAAAAGAGTAAAAGAGAATAATAATAATAATTGTGAAGACTAAATTCTAAAGAGGGCTCGATAGGGATAAATATATATCAAATATATAAGAACCCTAGAGCAAATATTTATTAAAATAACAGATTAAAGTTTAAGCACAGAATGGCTGCTTTCACCCTTAACGGGATCTTCTGAAACTCAGAAGATCCTGTTAAGGGGGAAAGCAGCGATTCGTTGCTTAACTTTAATCTGTTATCTTAATATATATATATATATATATATGTATATATATATATATATATATATATATATATATATATATATATATATATATATATATAATATATATATATATATATATATATATATATATATATATATGAGTGGGGGAGAAGAGAGAAAGGGAGAGGAAAAGGAAGAAGAAAAGGAGTTAATCCAAATTGACTGAAATTAAGTTCAAAGTCGAATTAACAACAAACGGGATAGGAAGACTAGAGAGGAGAGAACGGATGTCACAGCAATAAATTAATATGAATTAAAAAGACGCTGTGTGGTTACTAATAAATATGATTCAGAAAACGTAAGAGAAACACAAACATAAACACAAGGACAATACCCGTTCATCAGCTGTCTACTGTGAATCACTGGTGTTTCTAACTCATTAAAGACATTACATCTATATATATATATATATATATATATATATATATATATATATATATATATATATGTAAAGTTATATTTAAAATTGTTGGGTTACAACTAGTAAATATTTATAACTGATATAAAAGCACTCGACAAATATTTGGAGTATATTTACAATATTAAATAAATGGAAAACTATATTTATAAAACCATATCTATTTCATTATATATATTTCGGGGATATCATATTAACAATATGCTATGCCTTCATCAGACAAAATACAATATAACCAGTTTTATAGATAAATAGATTCGACATACCGTAATATCACCGACTTCATTTGAAGAGGTTTACGCTGACTGCCAGCGTAAACCTCTTCAAATGAAGTCGGTGATATTACGGTATGTCGAATCTATTTATCTATAAAACTGTTTATATTGTATTTTGTCTGATGAAGGCATAGCATATTGTTAATATGATATCCCCGAAATATATATAATGAAATAGATATGGTTTTATAAATATAGTTTTCCATTTATTTAATATTGTAAATATACTCCAAATATTTGTCGAGTGCTTTTATATCAGTTATAAATATTTACTAGTTGTAACCCAACAATTTTAAATATAACTTTACATATATATATATATATATATATATATATATATATATATATATATATATATATATATATATATATATATATATATATATATATGTTCTTCTGGTTTTATAATTTCACAAAGATTTACCAATAGAGAGAGAGTCGGTTTCTAACATAGACACAAGACTCTCTCATTGAAATTTACACAAGATCAACTAGGTAGATATGTATGTATGCATGCATATGTAGATTGGATGTTATTGTATGTGTGGATGTGGATGTTTTGAGTTGTATGTGTGCATGTGTATATGCTTTGCATCTGTACATGTGTACATGTAGTTATTAGATGCAAAATGTTTGGAATGTTTTACATATTTTTACTGTTCCATTAAGGGATTGTACTTGTAATTTCCTAACTAGTTGTGTTCTTTCTGTTCCTGTGAAGCCTAGCTTCTCAAGATTTGTATTGAGGCAGTTACTAACATACCCCAGTGCCCCAATAATCACAGGCATAAATCTGAAGGTGTAATGAGGGTGGAGCATCTGCAGATTTCTCATCAGTTCTGCATAAATATTCCCCTTTTCACTAATCTTTGATATTATAATGGCATCTGCTGGGCAGCTAATTTCCACTACTGTGCATGTTTTCTTCTCCCTGTCCCATATCATAATATCTGGTCTGTTATGCCTGCATTTTATTGGGGTTTTTACTGGAACATTCCACCAGTACTCTTTCATATTATGTACAGGGATGTCTTCCACATTGCTGTAGCTTTTAATGTATTTATTATCGGGGCTATCTTTTTTACGAACTGCATTGTACAGTATTTTACCCACTACATCATGCCTCATAGGTAGATAGTACCGCGATGATATCTTTGGGCAGCTGCTGATGACATGGGTGATATCCTCGATGTTAGTTCTGCAGAGTCTGCACTTGTTATCACATCTAGGTGTTTGCCTGCATCCCTATCTCTTTTGTGAATCAGGTATTTAGTGCTAATCTCCTGTTCTTGGATTGAAAATGCGTATCCTTCAAAGTGGGAGTCAATATAGCGGTTGTGGTCCAAGATAGACTACTTTCCTTATCTATATTACTCTCACTCTGGAGCTTCCTGGCAACATATCCATGCATGATTTTTTGCTGATAGGCATGCAGTTTTTCATCCATGGATTCACTGCGATACTGCTGAGCGACATACCTGGGTGTGAGTTTTTGATTATCACACAGGGAATATCTCTCAAGGAGTTCCTTCCCAACTCTCATGATCTTATCTGTTTCATGCAGATAGACTTGTCGGATAGATATGATGCAACATTCAAATGTTGTCTGGACTGATGTTAGGCCTCTGCCTCCCTGCTTACGTTTCAAGTAAAGGCGGTCTATGTCACTGTTGATGTGGAAGTTTCCGGTGTTGTTCAGTATTTTTCGAGTTCCAACATCAACTGCTCGGTTTTCGTCTATCGTCCAATTGAGTATTCCAAACGTTGGTGTTAGGACAGGCACAGCAAACACATTGTGAGCCACTGTTTTGTTTTGCGCAGAGAGTTCCGATGACCAGATCTTTCTTAATCGGGTGTAGTATTCCCTGGTTACGCGTTCTTTATTACAGATACCATTATAGGATATGTTCTCATCTATCCCCAGGTATCTGTAGCAGTCCTCATCAGATATCGGTGAAACAGTTAGACCATTGGTGACAATGTTACTAGATTGGGTTGTTGTTTTTCCCCGCTTTACAGTCATGTATGAGCATTTATCTTGGCCAAACTTCATTCATATCTCCTTTGAGAACGTTGTAACCAGGTCAAGATTTTTCTTCATCCCATCCATGTTCTTGGCATAGAGTTTCAGATCGTCCACAAAGAAGTTATGGGTTAGGTTCGTATTTCTGTCCTCCTGTGAGCCAATGATGTATTCCTCACATTTCTTGAGCTGAAAGGACAAGGGGTTTAATGACAAGATAAACAATATCACAGAGAGACTGTCCCCCTGAAATATACCCCAGCAATATTTTATTTTATCAGTGAAAATAGAGTCCTCCCTCTCTGTCTTTAACCTTAGGATAGTAGCCCAAGTAGAAGACAGCTTCTCTATGGCTCTGACAATAATGTCTGGGACTTTAGCAAGTTGGAGGGCCTCTATCATCCAAGAGTGGGGAACAGAATCGAAAGCTTTCTTGTAGTCCAGCCAGACTGTAGTCATATTCCTCCTAAGTTGTCGCACCTTCGACATCGCAGTTTCGTTGATTAGGAGTTGTTCAGCACATCCCCAAACCCTTTTCTTTCCATCTACTTGTTCATCTGTGATGATGTTATTATTTTCACAGTGATCTTGGAGGAATAGGTTCAGGCAGGCTGTATACATCTTATACATCAGGTTCTGGCATGCAATGAGTCGGTAGTTTTTTGCCAAGTGGGTGTCTTTGTTCTTGGGGACCAGTAACGTTTGTGCTAATGTCAACCATTCTGGTATAAGAGTATCTCCCTTAAGAACTTGTTGGTAGAGGTCAGTAAGCTACCTCCGATAGAATATTAGTTTTTTGTACCAGTAGCCGACAATCATGTCTCTTCCTGGTGTTTTCTTATCTTAGAGCTTTCCTATCACAGTCTCAAGGGAACCCTCACTTATTTCGTATGTTTTTGTTGTAGTGTAGGAGCAATAGTTCTTTCGGATTTCTCTTAGCCACACTGCATCTTGGTTGAAATTCTTCTTTTCACCCTATATTTTTCTCCAAAAGGAATCTATGTCTTTCTGGGATGGGGCCTCAGTGACACTTATTATTTTGCCCTTCATATCTCTATAGACTGATGTTTGGTTTCGTCTGAATCTTTTATTAAGCATTTTTCTCTCATCTACCTTCTTCAGGTATCGGCGTTTTTCGCTAACAGCTCTCAATTCTTGTTTGAGGGTGGTCAGCTTATATTGGAGAGTTCTGGTTCTACTGTTACCAAACATCGTCTCTATTTTATTTTTCCCTCTTTGTTGGTGAGGAGTGAGGTTTTTTGTGTTTGTTTGCATGTAAGAAACATTGTCACATGTCCTATGTTTTTTCGTAGGTCAGCACTCTTTTTTTCTATTTTAGTTATATATGATGGTATTTTTGGTGGTGTTTTGTTCTTGTTAATATCTCTGCTATCACCAAGATAATGCTTCACTGTCATTGCTAAGGCATATAAACAGGCGTTGATTTGCCAAAATGTTGGGGTTTTTATCCCCTATTTCGTCAATAACACGTAGTATTTCATTATTTGGTTTTTTATTCACCATTGTCATTTTAACACGTTCAGCGAGAGACATATTTATACATGAGTTAATTTCTCTCTGGAAGATTTCGTTGAGGGAAATTTTCAATTGTTTATACTTTTGATTATAATTATCGATAGTATTTTCCACAATAGTCGAGGGAGACTCGGATAGTATACGTGGTGTCACATTTATTCGCTTTTTATTATTATTTCTTCGATTTTTATTATTATCGATAGTGTTTTCCCCAGCATTCGAGGTAGACTTAGATGGTACAGGTGGTGTCAAATTTCTTACAGGCATAGTTGTTTCAAGACGCTGTTCGACCTGGCTGCTAGAAAGTCTAGTAGCATGGCGATCTGTAGCACGTGTTGTTGATTCCATGTTTGTTGTGGGGGACTTACAATTAATAATATTTATTTATTTTTACGTTCAACAAACGTCGCTTGTTGGCGTAATTGTTTCGCTGTGAAATAATTTAGCTCTGGGTGCATTTCGTCCCAGTGTAGCTTCATTCTATTCATATAGCCAATAGAGAGATTGTTTTTTGCCATTTTATAACAATTAAATACATCATTATTAAGTTCGCAACTCCAAGAGAAATGCGATTTATAATTTCGGTTTCTTCTATAGCTACAACTGAATAAAGTTTGATTAACTTCTTTGTTATTTGTCTTCGATACTTCCTTAATTTTTTTGTTGATGTTGTGTTCAGCCATGCTGTTTGTAGCAAATCCTTGTAAAATGAATTATGTATTTAGTCGGATATCTCTACGAATTCGAATAAAAGGTGTCTTCAGAAGGGATAGTTAGAAGAATAACCAGTTATTCAATCTGGCTGTAGTTGTGGCATTACTGTCGGAGATAGTATTCATCTTAAATTTAATAAATAGTCTCCCACGCCAAAATATGCGACTGATCGCGTTGTATGTATGTATGTATGTATATCTCTTTCTCTTAATTTCGAGTATATTGTTTTTGACCGGCCACCTTCCTGGTGGCAAGGTTGTAAAAGAAAGAAATTCTCATCCCTTGAATCGCAAGAATGTTTTGCAAATTTTGAAGGTGCCAGCTATCGCAGCCATTTGTAGACTATGAACTAGGGAGCTGCGCTCTTTGTCCGCAAATCGAAGTTCAGTCATACTTTGGTCCAAGCGGGTTGGTATATAACCCGTAGCTCCAATAATAATGGGTATGAAGCTAAAGATGTATCTTGGATACTGGATTTGTAAACTCCTCATCAATGGTCCGTAGATGTCCTCCTTCTCCTGTATTTTTCTGACAACGTTTACATCAAGTGGGCAGCTGATCTCCACAACAGAACACGTTTTCAATGTGTGGTCCCAAACAACAATATCAGGCCGGTTGTGCTTTAATTTGGTGGCAGGTTTTATTTTCAGGTTCCACCAGTATTCCTTAGTGCCATCTGTCTAAATATATTCTTCCTCGTTTGTTGTTGATTTTGTTTTCCGAAGTGCGTTCCAGATGGTTCTAGCTATCCCATCGTGTCTCATAGGGAGGTAGTAGCGAGATGACTTTCTTTCGCAGCTGGCAACAATGTGGCTTACATCCTCGATCTTTGTTTTACATAGCCTACATTTATTGTGAGCTGCTGGCCCTCCTCTTTTGTGCAGCAGATATTTGGTAGGGAGTTCTTGTTCCTGTATTGCATAGAGATATCCCTCAAGGTGTGATGTCATAAACTTGTCGGAACTCCATGCCAGGCTTTTTGAGTGGTTTATCCCCTCTATGGTCTGTGTTTTACGCCTCAAGTATCCATGCACAATTTTTCTGTAAATTGGTCAATTTTTTTTTTTCTTGTTTGAACATTGAATAGGATCTTCCGATTTCTCTGGGTGAGAGATTTATATCAGGCTTTATTCCATGTATGTATGTATGTATGTATGTATGTATGTATGTATGTATGTATGTATGTATGTATGTTTATTTATATATATATAATATATATATATATATATATATAACAAATAGTCTTATAGCTCTACATGGCTGAATACAAGAAATGTGAATCTGAGTTTTCGAATATTAATATCGACAAACTCAGATTTACATTTCTTATATATAAATGTTTATAAAGGGTGCGGACGATATTTGTTCGCAATTTTCAACTGCTAATTTTATGCAAATGTGTTTTACTTCCGTTGTCACTCTTGTCTTCATAAAACAGTGACTATATTTCGATTATTTATTTTCAGAATAATTGATTATGAATAATTTTTGGAAGAGACACGGAGTTCTTCTTGGAATCCGCGCCGGGAGGACAAATAAGGAAATTTCAGACTTGATGGAAAAGGTCAGAAAGGAATTGGAAGATTCAGGATTCGACTACGAAGGAACATCAGAGAGAAAAATACATGATCGACGATCGGACGCCTTCAGAACGCCCTAGTTATTCCCTAAGGGCCTCAAGCTGAACGCCGATGTCTACATCCGCGTTCTGAGCGAGGTAGTAAAGCCCTGGATCGACCAGGTAGCTGCAGGTAGGCCGTACATGTGGCAGCAATGAATGACCCAAGCCTGGCTGTCAGAGAAATTCGTCGACCACACTTCACCTGACATCTAGCATCCCAGCTCGCTTGACTGCAACCCCCTCGACTTCTTTGTGTGGAGTGCAGTGGAACGAGACACCAACAGATCTAGCTGCAATACGAAAGACGATCTGAAGGCCAGGATCACAAGTGCCTTTAGGGGCCTAAGTCGGGGGACAGTGACGAAGGCCTGTAGTCGGTTCCGAGGCCGCCTTGAGGCCGTCATCAAATCTAATGGCGGGTTTATCGAGTGAGATGAAAGAACAAGTCATGAAGACAAACTGACCCAAGTTTGATAAATAAATCTTAAAAAATAAAACTACTGTGTTATCTATTCCTAGGCAGTAAGCATGCGAACAAATATCGTCCGCACCCTGTATATATATATATATATATATATATATATATATATATATATATATATATATATATATATATATATATATATAAAATATTAAAAAAATAATGAATAAAACAATGAAACAGTTCCTTATATTAAACAAAAAAGTTCATTATTTAACGATCGTTTCTAGGATATATATGTGTTAGAATTGGCATGCATATTCAACAGATCTATATACAAAATTATACAAAATTATACAAACTATCAAAATTAAATATACATACCAAACACATATATATGCCGTCTTCAGAAATAATAATATAAGGAACTGTTTCATTGTTTTATTCATTATTTTTTTTATATTTTATCTTGACTCTGTATTCCGTTTATCTTTCACCGAAAGTGATTTTTCATTGCATCTCTTCTTTCCATGATATCCGGATTACATTGAGTTCTTCATACGGATTGGACACTACCGTAAACTCTTGGTAGATTTATCTACATATATATATATATATATATATATATATATATATATATATATATATGAATTGGAGATGTTTAATTATTTCTTTTGTGTCAGTTTAAGTGTGTGTTTTGTTGTATCTATATTTATATATACATATATTTGTACATATACTTCCAGGACGGCGTGTTCCCTATGACAAGAATATAATTGTTATGAAATTGAAAGCTATAGATCCCACAGCTTTTTACACAGTTTGTGCTTTATGCATCGTTGGTGTTTCACTGGCTATATTCTTTTTGGCATTCAATTTGTACAATCGCAGTCTCAAGTAAGTAACCTTAGTAATAACTCTATTAAATAAATGTACATATATGCATACATACAGACATGCATGCATGCATGCATACATACATACATACATACATACATACATACATACATACATACATACATACAAACATATGATGGCTGCCCCCTCGTTATCGAGTATGGCCATTGCACGATATACCATTATTAATAATTATTAATTAATTCTATCGTGCAATGTCTGTGCGTGAAGATATTTTTTAAAGTGAGGAAAGACTGTGCACTGAGCCAATCCCACTCTCTGAGAGACAGTAGCTATAGCCCGAAAAGATCAACATCATCGGTAACTAGTGAGCCGCAGGTTTTATATCTGAGTTATCCCAGTTTCCTGAGTTGCCTTCTCTTAGAAGAATGCCCTGAGAAAGGCTAGGGGTCCTTCACTCCCAGTGGTTTAACCCGCAATCGGGTGTCCAGCCCGACTATTTCTATGTCCCCGCGCATATACACACACATGCACCCATGTATATACACATATACATATACATACATGTGTACATGTGTATATACATATTTACACACTTTTGGATGGCTGTTGACCCTTATGAATTCTTCCGCCCTTTGTCAGGTTTTGTTTTTTGTCCTGCAGGGTGTCCAAAATCACCCTCCTCACCAAGTTAACTTGGTCGGGTTGCCGGTTTAGTCGCCTACGACCCGACCATGCGACAAGTTGTACTGGGTTATCCGACATACATACATACATACATACATACATACATACATACATACATACATACATACATACCACCTTGAGGGATATCTCTATGCAATACAGGAACAAGAACTCCCTACCAAATATCTGCTGCACAAAAGTGGAGGGCCATCAGCTGACAATAAATGTAGGCTATGTAAAACAAAGATCGAAGATGTAAGCCACTTTATTGCCAGCTGCGAAAGAATGTCATCTTGCTACTACCTCTCCATGAGACACGATGGGATAGCTAGAACCATCTGGAACGCACTTCGGAAAACAAAATTAACAACAAACGAGGAAGAATATATTGAGACAGATGGCACTAAGGAATACTGGTGGAACCTGAAAATAAAAACTGCCACCAAATTAAAGCACAACCGGCCTGATATTGTTGTTTGGGACCACACATTGAAAACGTGTTCTGTTGTGGAGATCAGCTGCCCACTTGATGTAAACGTTGTCAGAAAAATACAGGAGAAGGAGGACATCTACGGACCATTGATGAGGAGTTTACAAATCCAGTATCTAAGATACACCTTTAGCTTCATACCCTCATTATTGGTGCTACGGGTTATATACCAACCCGCTTGGACCAAAGTATGACTGAACTTGGATTTGCGGACAAAAAGCGCAGCTCCCTAATTCATAGTCTACAAATGGCTGCGATAGCTGACACCTTCAACATTTGCAAAACATTCTTGTGATTCAAGGGATGACAATTTCTTTTCATTTACAACCTTGCCCCCAGGAAGGTGGCCGGTCAAAAAAATATACTCGAAATTAAGATAAAGAGATAACATACATACACTGGCTGCATCACGGTTTCAAGAATTGCCATTCCTTAAACCTTTTCTCACACATGGGTACCACGAACAAAATTTTATCCCTGTCAAGGGTTAGATACCTTTTTACATATGCTGCAGAGAAAGAAAAAAGGCCATTCCCACGCTACACAGGCCAACGTAGAAGGTCACACGCCATGCTTTGCAGCATATAGTTACGGCCCTATACGGTATGAGTGCAAATCCTTTCGGCGTCGATAAAGCAAAGCACCAGTAATGCACTGGGTAATTCCTGGCTTTGTGCCAAAAGTAGAAACAATTATTAAAGCTAACTGTATTGGCGACTGTATTTTCAAATTTCACATTTCACAATGCTTCTTAAATCACCTAAAGCAGGGGTGTGCAACATATTCCATCGCATCGCCGGGTCACTTTTTAACATTGGAACAACTATTAGGGCTATTAATATTTATTAAGTACTATTCCAAAGATTCACCACAACTTCTTTCCATAACATGGAACTGGGAAATTATAACACACATAACCCTATTAGTGAAGCCCTTTAGTATAGGTCAACTAACAGAAAATTGTATTACAGTTACAAAAATAATTCTAAATAAGCCTACAAGGTAAAAATTAAAAACGGTCATCGCGCGCCACTCTGATTGGTCTGGCGGACCTGATTGTGGCCCGCGGGCCTCCTGTTGCACACACCATATATATGATATAGGTCCTACATAAAATAAAAAAAGATATATATATACATATGGAAGGTATATGGGTCTAGGCACATGTGTGGGTGCATGTGTCTGCACCTGTATATGTGTGTATATGTATATGTGCGTGTGAGTATGCATATATTGGGGGTGGGCGTGATACGTTTTTGATTGCGAGCTTATAGTTTATATATGTACACCTTTATACTTGGAGAAAGTATTCTAATTCGAGTTATTCAATTATGACTTGATTTAATTAATTATTCAGAAGACCCGGTGTGCAGTTCATGATCTTTGTATTGTAAGTCCTTGTACCAGATGACTAAGTTCGACTTCAGGGAAGTTCAGTTTTTAAAGTCTGTATTTCCACATTTAAAATGTAGCGAATTCTGAGTCATAAGAGTGTCGAATAGGATGTTTTGCGTTAGTTGTTTGGGATCTCTACACTCAGAGTTCAGATGCCCTCGTTTGTCTTTCGTCTCTTCGGGTCGATAAAAACAGTACCAGTCTATTACTGGAGTCAATTCTATCCTTGTTTGAGAGAAATCAGCCTTCTTCAGGGCTCTGTCAGGGTTAAAAACTACGACGGCGCCTCTACAACTCCATTGAGGGTTAAGATGGATTCTTGGATGCCGACATCGGCAGAAAAAAATATTTTGGTCGCTTGTTACCAAAGAGCCAGAAGATTGACAAATCGGCCCTAAATATGACTAAGAAAGCCATGAACGATACCACATCTTTTTAACTTTGATTTTGAAATTTTGAAAGAAGTTGGAGGAATCATAGACGCTGGTGATCCTGGTCTGAAGTTCGATCCTGGTCGGGAGTAGGGTTCCCGGTAAATCTTTTCAGTTTTTTTTCTATGGGATGTAAAATAAAAACTGCAAAGATTACATGTACTTCTTGACAAGGATTGAACCCGTGACCGAGACCTCCACCATCTCTACTACCTACCGCTAGGCCACTGAGGCAACTACTAAAATTTACTGAAAATTCATACTTATAAACCTACTTTCAAAATGTTCAATACAAAATGATGTGGTTTTGTTCATGTCTCTCTTAATGTTATTGCTCTACTTAAGGTCGACTTCTAAATCATGTGGGTGTTCCATAAACTACATCCTCGTTTTGTTTCTCATCTATTTAGACTATATTTTAACCTGTAATCCATGTTTCATTTCTGTCGCACCTCATTTTCCCCCCTCTCTCTCTCTCTCTCTCTCTCTCTCTCTCTCTCTCTCTCTCTCTCTCTCTCTCTCTCTCTCTCAATTATTGGCATTATATATATATAAGGGCGGTGGATTAGCAGTATCGGTAGAGAGTCGGACGCCATGCTTTCCAGCATAGTTACGTCCCTTTACGGTCTGAGTTCAAATGCCGCCGAGGTTCACTTTGCCTTTCATCCTTACGGGGTCGATAAAATAGAGTACCAGTAATGTACTGGGTATTTGCTGGCCTTGTGCCAAAAGTTGAAACAATTATATATATATATATTATTTGTTTGTTAAAATAATTAAATTAAATTAATTCAACTGTTAAACACACATAGGAATAATAAGGTTGTTACCATAGCGCCAGAAGAGTGACTAGTCGACCCTAAATATGACTAATAGCACTAGGAAAGCCATGAACGACACCACATCTTTTTAACTTTGATTTTAAAAGTAGGTTTATAATTATTAATTTTCATTATACATTTGTAGCTGTCTCAGCAGCCTAATTGGAGGAATCAGAGCCGGTGGTAATCTTGGTCTCAATTTCGATCCTGGTCGGGATTAGGGTTCCCGGTAAAATTTTTCAGTTTTTTTCTAAAAGATTACATGTACCTCTTGACAAAGATTGAACCCAAGACCAGGATCGCCACCGTCTCAAGTACCTACCGCTAGGCCAATATATATATATATATATATATATATATATATATATGTGTGTGTGTGTGTGTGTGTGTGTGTGTGTGTGTATTACTGACCATTACACAAAATAATCCTAACAAGGACTGAACATAATAGAATCAAATTCCCATTGTCACTGCCTCCGTCTCTCTCGCTCTCCCCATCTCTCACTATTATAAGCCAATGGGGGCCCACGCGCTGGCTGCTCCGTGGCTCCGGCGAACGTAACAGAAAAGGCGTTTCCCCGGAAACAAATACCCTTGACCAGACATGAGTTTGCTGAATGTTAATCGCAATTTGAGCTCCTGTAGTTAATTGGGGGTTAGTACTTAGGGATTTGCGAAGTTCTTTAACATTTCTAATTTTGACTGAATTTGTATTGTTCATATTTATATCTGGGAAGGAAGTTCAATCGCAAACTATTGATAAATATTTTTCAAATCGAGTACTGCATTTGTTTAAATATAGTGGGTTAAAATGCGAGAGTTTCTTTTACATTTTATGCTATTAAACTGTATGTATTCACTGTCCTGTCTCTCATTTTCTATCTTTATCTGGGAGCAATCTGCTGTACTCGAACCTGGAGAGGGTTGAGCTCCTCCACCAGGCTTAGAATGCCCAAGAAACGCCGTATGTCAATACGGTGCCTCTACGGTTCTACCAGGAGTTACGGGACCATACATATATATTATGATATTTAATGTTTTATTTAAAACCACTGGGTACAAAAACATGTTATCGTATATTTGTGCCAACATTGTTATAGGTCAGTATATGCAATGTAAAACTGACCATGTTCAGGTTACAAAACTTATCTACCGTTCACCTGTACTTCACTTCATCTACCAACACACAGTTATCACATCCAAACCTATTGGCTCTTCCTATATCAACCACACCACATTAGTCCTCTACCCCATTCAAAATTTCGTGATGAAGACGACAGATATTCTGATATTTATTATGTTTTCTCCCTCTCCTTCTCTTTTACGCGCACACTCTCTCACCCTCTCTCTATCTATCTATCTAACTATCTCTCCTTCTTCCTGAAGAATGAATGAAAAATTCCTAACTAGTACGTGAGAGAATACTCTTCTCAACACGTTGAAGCTCCCCCTTGGTGGTAGCCAGTAAGCACAAATTTACCCACCTGCATTCAGTAGCCATTAGTAGTTCTCTCTGGCAGCTGTTAGCAGTGGTTAGCAGAAGAAGCCCGCCATGGAATACGCTATTGGATCGGAATATGGCAATAAAGAAGACCCTTACTATACACACATCATGTGTGACTCAGGTGATCACACTCGGGATCTAACATCTTACAGGGCACTCGCATCGGAGTGGACTAACGCCTCAGCCTCCGCGTGTGTGAGCCACACAAGTGCCACTGTGGGACTGTCGTTGATGAGTATAGCCTGCACCAACTGTCATGCCGCCAGAGCGCATCCAGTTACCCCGACATGCTGCTTTCAACGACATATTGAGAAGGAGCCTGGATACACCAGGCTTCCCATCACAACTAGAGCCAGCAGGCCTCGACCGACGAAATTACCCTCTTCCCATTCGAAGGACGTAAATCCCTCATCTGGGATGCCACATGTTCTCCGCCTCCAACTTAGTAGCTTCGGCTACCAACCCCGGTACTGGGGCCCGCAATGCAGAGGACAGGAAGACAAGCAAATACAGGTGCTTGTCTGGCCGCTACCTCTTCGTACCGGTCACTGTTGAGACCCCAGTCGTACTCGGACCCGTAGTGCCGATCTCCTCCGTAATATCGGATCGTAAACTGCCCATCCTTGCTTTTTCTCTCCTTTTCTTCTCGTTTATAGCATTTATAGCCGTATCTCCTACTTTCCTATACAGTCAGATTTGCCCTTCTTTACCCATTCCTCTTCGGTTCGTTGCTTGGGTTTGTTTTTATCCTTTTCTTTTTCTTTCATATTTCCATCAATATTTTTAATGTTATTTATACAACTGTAATATTATTTTATAACATCGAATAAAAAAAAGCTTTCTTAATTTCATTAAAAAAATGATACAGCTGTATTGCTCACAACATTTAGCACTTTGTGACGAGACATTTATACATCGACCAAATTCAGCTTTGAATGTAATATATGATATGCTTTTAATATATATTGTTATATATACATGCGTCTGCGTACTATATATATATTTGTGTTGTGCACAAACGTTGTCTGAGTTTGACAATCCAGAGTTCAACTATATAAATAATCGTTTAGTTCTTGTCACTTGCTATCAATGTAGTGAGAAATCTTCAATGTGTCCGAGTGTCATCCTTTCTTTTCCTTTAATGACCTGCCAGATTCAGGTATTTCCACGGATCCCTAGACAAGATTTTCCCATATCGATAATATCCATCGCATCTGGAATGTCTTTGCCAGATGCTTCAGTCGGTCGTTTGATTTTATAATTTCTGATGAACTTCATGTCACAGAGCCTCTAAATTATCTTCTTCTTGCCTTATTGATATATGAGTGTGTGTGTGTGTGTGTGTGTGTGTGTGTGTGTGTGTGTGTGTGTGTGTGTGTGTGTGTGTGTGTGTGTGTGTGTGTGTGTGTGTGTGTGTGTGTGTGTGTGTGTGTGTGTGTGTGTGTGTGTGTGTGTGTGTGTGTGTGTGTGTGTGTGTGTGCGTGTGTGTGCATATGTGTGCATGTTTGTATGTGTATGTGTGTGGGGGAGGGGGTTATCTATGATGATTATACCGACAAGCAAGAATAGGAAGATGAATGTAATGTACGAAGGAAAGATAATGAATAGTCTTTATGAAAATTCTTCAGAAATTATTAAATCAGATGACCGAACCATCTGACATAGACACTCCAGTTGCGATGAGTATATATATATATATATATATATATATATATATATATATATATATATATATATATATATATATATATATATATATATATATATATATATATATATATATATATATATATACATAATATATATATATACATATATATTTATAGGGTGGGAATGAGTTTGTAGGGGGTGAGCATGTGTTTATGTGTGTGTGTGTGTGTATGTGTGTGTGTGCCTTCATTTTATATTATGCAGGAAATTATAGTATCTTCTCGTTGAATTGTGAAATATATATTAATATTTTTATAGGCCCCCAGCTGTCGTATTTTAATTTAATTTTAATGTTGAGCTCTTTGCAATGCAATATTGTACAGACAATGGGATACTATTTGTAAGTAATGGTATTTGAATACATGTACGCTAATTTTTTCTATATAAACTGTAATTTCTAAATTGGTTTACTCTTTGTGTACCTGCCGATGACAGCATTACATGTGAAAATAATGTTATGAATATATAACTGTTAGAAACATAGCTCTGTCCTGAGTAAAACATGTTTATATTTATATATGTACTCATCTAATTTCCATCGTCACTACGTCTATATGATTCGATATATTTTATTGTTATAGTTCTGATTTTATTCTATTTGGATATTATATCATATTTTATTGAGTACTTCGATGTTTTTGTTGATGGATATCAGTCATTTTCCGACAAGTGTTGTTCAAACAATAGAACAGCCTGCACGTGAAATTAACATGCAGCTCGTCGAGTAATTCTCGGAGAGATTCAGTGTGGTACAATGTGTGACAAGGCAGTCCCTTTGACCTCCAGGTAATACCGAAAAAACTGGATTAATGTGGAATATTGTCTTGCTCAAAACACAATGTATTGGTTAGAATCGATGTCATGGTCTAACGGTTGTGAGCCAGGCGCCATAAACACCAAACTAAGGACCTTCAATATTCTGATAGATTGTACATGAAAAGTTATTTCTTATTGTCATGAGTGATATTTATTAATAAGCTTAATATGATAGTCACTATTAGTTTTTTAAAGTTACTGTTTAATGAGGATGAACGAGGACTTTTGGATGCAACGAATATTATGTCGTTTCAAAAGGTTAAGTTTAATATATATTATATAAACTGCAGTTTCCAGTTAAATGTTATCGTCGTTAGTCTGCTGAGGAAGGCATTACATAGAGAGCTAATATTGTTGCGAAAAACAATAGTTGTAATTCTATTTCAATAGAGTGTGTCACCTTTAGAGTGAGTAATTAAAATACCATTGTACGTAAAACATTCAAACATTAATTGAATGGGCACTCAATTCGTGCAAGTAGAGAGCAAATGTCCTCTTCAGAAAAAAAACTTATATATACATACATGAGTATGTGTATATGTATACAAATATATTACCTATGTATCTGTGTGTGTGTTCGTGTGCGTGTATGTGTATGTGTAAGTGTAATTTCATTGACAGATATTACAACGTCTCGTTGTTTACAGTTTATTTGAAGGGTTTGAATAAGCCACCGTTGGAGAAAGGTTGCAGTCACTCTGAATAGCATTATATCATTTTACCCATATATTGAGCCTTTTAGACAGCCAAACTTTACTTTGTTTCTACGCATATATTATTAACATTATTTTAAACTATACTTATCCTCACCAACACCACACTCCTCAATGGGCCCAACGGCGAGACCTTTCGAACCAGGGACACCTTCAGCTGCATCTCCAGGACATCTGGCTCGGCAACTAATCTCCGTTCGCCCGTCATTTCCACTCCACCAGATACTTCGCACCTCACAATTTTCGGATTTGTTGCTTGCTTCGTACCCCCGGATTCATGCCTGAGGAGTGTACAGCACCTTATTTTTTCTTTCCAAACTTTTACTGGACACAGCCTAAATGTTCTGCTCCTTTTCCTTTAGCGTGCTCTTTCCCAATACCCACCTCCCATCAACTCTCACACAAACACATGTACACTACCAATGCACCAACACACCCATTAACTCACGTACATAAACACACTAACACACATAGGTACGAAAACACACAAACACAGCTAACTGATTAGTTAAAACAACACGATCATAGACATACATGTAATTTTACTAATGCTAATTATAAACTAGCAGACCCTTCTCACACCAGCACACATGCTCAACTCCCAACACCAAACACGCCCACCCATACACATACGTAGATGCACCAACACAACTCTTGGCAAATACACACATTTAATTTTACTAACGCTACTATTTAACTAATTGATCATACTAACACGACCAACTACACTACACGGCCAACATTAACACTACACTTTTTACTATCAGTACATATACACGCACACACACACACACACACACACACACACACACGCACGCACACACACACACACACACACACTACCCCCACAACCACCACCACAAATAGACACGACAAGGCGCCCATACAGTGACATTTACAACTACCCTACCTCCTCAAGACACCTTTACCCCATTCAGAATATGGCACTTTGTTCAGAGTATGGCACTTTGTCAAAAGTGCTAGTCAGCTCAACAGTTAAACTGTCCGGACCTTATCTTGATTCATGGATTTGTTATTGGTGATCATATCTTCGATATTTCATCAGCCTCCAACTATCTAAGGTGACAATAAACATTTGATCTTCGTGTATATATATATATATATGTGTGCGTGTGTGTGTGTGTGTGTGTGTGCGTGTGCGTGTGCATGTGTGTGCGTGTGTGCGTATGTGTGCGTGTGTGTGTGTGTCTGTGTGTTGTAGTACACACTTGGTATACACATTCAAATGTTTAGAGATGAGAACTTAGTCCGTGAGACAAGTTATGTATAATCAGATTCAACAGTGGCAAACACAGATACTTAACTTTCGTTGTTTTTTTTACACCAACTCATTCATTCTGCCATATATATATATGTGTGTGTGGGGGGGGGGGTATAATGTTATAGCTTGCTTGAAGCTTTGTCCCGAAATATTGGACAGATAAAGCAACAACAATAACAACAAAACAAAACGAAGATTAGCAGGTAACTTTTACCATTTTGCATTTTTAAGCTCTATCTCTTTCAACGTTATATATATATATATTTATATACATATATGTGTATGTATATATATAGAAAGAGATATATATAGAGAGATAGATAGATAGATAGATAGATAGATAGATAGATAGATAGATAGATAGATAGATAGATAGATGGATATGTTTCTTTGTTAGCCACAGGGGCACAAAAGAAGGGGACAATTACAAAGGGGGGAGTTTACATACAATAAAAACGTGTAAAATATTATCACAAATGCAAATTAAAAGTTAATCGATTTTTCCCAATAGGGGGAGACAGTTCATATGGGTAGCACATACCCCCGAAAAAAATGTGCAACTCTCATCTCCAGGAGTACGAAGAGTTTCTACACATTTCCCCTCTTCCTCTTTTTCCTCAACCTACATGCTGATATAGAGAGAAGGCCCATTCACTCGGCCAATTCTCGCCACTTTCACCCACCTTTCATAAAACTTGCTGGGGTACAGCACCACTCTCTCCATCCTGATTCTTCTTCCAAAGTCGTATTTGAAAAGAAGAATCTGTTGTTGGCCGGAGAGAAAGGTGTCTGACCTCAGCCCTTTTAACCTCGTCCACCATACAACTTCTTTCGCCATAGCTATCACACAAAGGAAAACCGCCTCTCCTTCGTTTTTGAAGGAGAGCGGCAGTTTGATCATGACAATGGACTCGGTGGTCAACTGGATTGGTCCCACCCGCGACAATAGTCGTTCTACATAGCCCCACAGGTCGGTAA
>OZ024743.1:203593005-203598005 GCA_964016885.1 Eledone cirrhosa
TATATATATATATATATACATATATGTATATATATATATATATATATATATATATTTTATATATATATATATATATATATATATATATATATATATATATATATATATGTATGTATATGTATATATATATATATATATATATATATATATATATATATATATATATATATATATATATATATATAACTTTAATAACTTTGATAAGTTTCGGGCAGTATTGGCCCAGGCCATGTCTAACTTAATAGCACCCCCTGGCGAAATCTTACAAATCAGTGTTTGGGCACCATGGTCCACTCGAGCAGAGAGTTATTGTTTACGGAGGCATATCCGGGTGTAGGAGGCTTATCTGGGATTTCTTGAAGGAATTTATCCAAAGACTTCTTGAACTTGATGGGGTCTGTCTTTGCTTTGATGTGTTTTGGTGTAATGTTAAAGAGTGCAGGGTCAATTGAGGGGAATTAATTGTGCCGTATTGTTGTTATGTGATGCGAGTGGGATTTTTATCGTGGGCGGATAGCACGGGGCCCAAGCCTTGGGTGTACACTAAAGATGATGCCAACATCATTTGGGCTAAGCTCATGAAATATTTTCCACATTATACAGATAATGTAGCGCTCACGGCGACGTTGGAGAGAATAAAATTTGAGCTTTTCTAATCGACCCCAATAGTCAAGGCTTGTCATGCCAACTCTCTTTTTTGTAATTGACCTTTGGGATGCTTCAACTTTCATTATACTTTTTGTCGTGTGGTGTGACCACAGTGGACAACAGTATTGAAGGTGGGGTCGGGCGAAAGTGGAGAAGAAAAGGACAACAGTGTGGATGTCTCTCGACTGGAAAGTTCTGAGAATCCAGGAACACATTCTGCGGGCCATACCAACTTTGCTGTTTATATGAGTGGCCCACATTATATTCTTGTCCACAATTACTCCCAGGTCTCTGATGTTATTGGAAGCTACCAGAGTTTCACCCGAAGGAAGAGAGTATGGTAGTTTCAGAGCATCCTTTTTTCCAAAGTGGATTAGTTCAAATTTATTCTCATTCAACAGCATATTATTCATCTCTGCCCATTGGATAACAGCCAGTAGGTCTGACTGAAAGTAAGTCCGGTCACCCACCTCATTGATGACCCTTTGGAGCTTGGAATCATCTGCGAAGATTCTGATGTTAATGTGTTTGATGATGTCAGTAATGTCATTAATGTAGATGATCAAAAGAAGTGGGCCCAACACAGTGCCTTGTGGGACGCCACTGCGGACTTTGGCAGGGCTTGATTCTACTCCTTCGACTACAACATGCTGGGTTCTGCCTGTCAGGAAAGATTTGATCCACTGTAGTAACCTTCCAGAGACACCAACATTGGATAGTTTTTTCAGTAGAATCTTATGATCAACCCTGTCGAAGGCCTTGCTGAAATCAAGGTAGAAGACATCAGTGTTAGAGCCCTCTCCCAAGGCTCTCAAAACATCGTGAAAGTGATGCAGGAGCTGCGTTAGGCAGTCCCTTCAATTACGGAACCCATGTTGGTTGGAGTTCAGCAGGCCGTTGCTTTCAAGAAAGTGGGTTATTCGTGATCTCACAACCCTCTCAAATACCATGATAAAATGAGGGGTGAGTGAGATCGGACGGTAGTTCACTGCAAGGGACTTATTTCCCCTTTTGAAGACTGGGACAGAAAGTTTTCAGGAATATAGCCAGTATCCAGTGAGTTCCTCCACAGATTAGCAAGAGCAGTTGCAAGTTGGTGTCGTCACACCTTCAGGATACAAGCAGGGAACCTGCCGGGGGTCTACTGCTGAATTGTGTTTAATTTCGTTTATTGCCGCTAAGACATCAGGGGCGCCAAACGTTATGTCTGATATAGTATGTTGGGAATTAACATCACTGATACGGCCCAGATCGGCCATATCAGGGTTGCTGAAAACAGAGCAATATTGTTTCTGCAGTATCTCGCCCATGGTTTTGGCATTGCCCTGGAGTGTGCCATTTTCATCAACTAGGGAGCCAACAGTGGAGACGCTGACCTTGTGTTTTTTGAGAAGAACACTTTGGGGTTGAGTTTTATTTTCTCAGTGGCCCACCTGTCTTCAGCTATTCTCTGGTTATTGATAATGGTCATCATGCATTGCTGGAGGTTATATTTTTTTGACTCAAGCAAGGTGATAGCCATTGAATATGTGTGTTGCTGGTGGCAGTATTTTAGTGTGTTAATTTTTTTGTTTGTTCTTTTTATTTTTCTGATAATTGTTTTTCTGTTTTGGGGAATACTGCACTTGGTTTTGTTCACATGTTTTGGTGGGGTGTGTTTTGTACATATATTTGTGACAGTGTCTACAAAGATCTGCCAAGATGTTTTGATGTTGGTGGAAGTGTGTGCGTGTGTAAAAGACCAGTCGATATGTGATAGTTCGTTCATAATTGCATCCCAGTTGGCATTGTAGAGATCCAGGTTATCAAATGGGTGGGCTGGAGAGAGGACCCTGGGATTAGCTTTCGCCTGGTAGAATCTCAGGTTATAAAGAACCATGTCATGGTCTGAGAGAAGGGTTTTTTCCACTGTAATATTATGTATAGTGTTAGTGTGGTTACTAAACACTAGATCCAGAATGTTCTTCTGATGCCTCGTTGGTGCAAGGACAAGTTGTGACAAGAAAAACTCATTCATGAAGTCAAGAATTGACTCGTCAGCCTCTTTGTCAGTGGTTGAGGCTGTGGAGCCTGGTTTCAAACTACATGTAAACCAATCGACACTGGGTAGATTAAAGTCTCCCATCAAAACATGTTGCTAGAATGGCACTGTTTGATAAAGCATTTATTACTGTTGAGGCATTCTTTGTAACAGATTATGGGTGTTTGTGGCGGTCTATAGAGCCCAACTAATGTCAGGACATTGGCTTTATTGTGCACAGTGAGTGATTCACAGTATTCATTAGAGAATGTTTATATATATATATATGTATATATATATATAATATATGTATATATATATATATAAATATATATATATATATGTATATATATATAAATGAATATATATATATATATATATATATATATATATATATATATATATATATATATATACATTATGAAGAGAGAAGAAACATTTAGATATAATTAGTAATAAAATGTATCATACCTAAACTGCTCCTAAATTCCTCGACTACGTAGTTTCGTGGCATAAACAAAAACAATATATCAAAGATATAGAGTCCTTGCGAGGTCTGCCAACTTATCAAGAGGATACCTCATTTTACTAGTCTCAAGAACGCGTCTACACGACGTGAGAAAGAATCCCAAAAGGCGGAGGGGGAGATAGTCACGCGATATAACGGTCGAGAAACAGAGCTAAGCCTCTTATAACCACGAAGAAAATACCACGGAGGCGGAGGGGGTATTCATATCGAGGCCGTAGAAGAGGTAGTGAAGAAGGCGAGAAGTATGAGTAATGGAAGCTTTCCAGTTGTCCCCACACCTCAAAGATTGCTCGACCAGAGGGAGCTATTAATATATTTAGAAACACACAGATACATGCGGACACACACATATATACATGAATGCATCCGCACCCAACTGTGAGTTAAGGGTGCCAACTTCACCGATGTTGCTCAATGAATGACTGGGACAGACCAATTCAGTTTGAACCAGACTGAACCAGTATCAGAGTTAAAAATACATTATGAAGAGAGAAGAAACATTTAGATATAATTAGTAATAAAATGTATCATACCTAAACTGCTCCTAAATTCCTCGACTACGTAGTTTCGTGGCATAAACAAAAACAATATATCAAAGATATAGAGTCCTTGCGAGGTCTGCCAACTTATCAAGAGGATACCTCATTTTACTAGTCTCAAGAACGCGTCTACACGACGTGAGAAAGAATCCCAAAAGGCGGAGGGGGAGATAGTCACGCGATATAACGGTCGAGAAACAGAGCTAAGCCTCTTATAACCACGAAGAAAATACCACGGAGGCGGAGGGGGTATTCATATCGAGGCCGTAGAAGAGGTAGTGAAGAAGGCGAGAAGTATGAGTAATGGAAGCTTTCCAGTTGTCCCCACACCTCAATATATATATATATATATATATATATATATATATATATATATAAATATATTGGGTTTATATTTAAATATAACCTAATGTTTGTTGAGTGAGATGGTTACCAGTCAGAGTTTAGCTTTAAACTATCTCTGTTATTGTATTAAATATTTACTCTTGATTGGCCAGAGGTGTTTATTTCCAGGTACCTTATGAATTTGACTTTCCGTATTTATTACTGTTGTGAAATATTGTGGCTTTGTTTGGTTGTAACTTCTCTGTTTTTTAGCCTAAGAAAATATATATATATGCCTACGTATATAATTACATGCATATATTTACTTTCTTTTATTAATTGAGTTCTTTACACGAGGAATAAATATTGGTTTTGAAATAACTAATTAACCCGCGTGTGTTTTATATTTTACTCTTAATTCGGCCGGAGAATTATATTCCCATTTGCCTTTACTGCGGTTATGAGAAGCGGTTCTTATTCGGGTACAACTTCTGATTTAGCCTAAGAAAATATCTATATGCGTGTGTAATTTATACAAGCATATATTTATATTTTTTTATTTTCAATTGAGTTCTTAAACACGTTGGATTGATAATGTTTTCAAAAAAACAAATTAACCCGCGTGTATATTATTATTTTTTTCCTCATTTCGTGGATCGTGGGTTGTCTCCCCTTCCCGCTTCGTGTCGCTATGATACTTCCTCAGTCAAAAACTGCTGGAATTTCAAATTTGGCGGTCATTCGAGGCGAGAGAGAGCAACTTTACGGACACGATTTTTGACAGCGGTAAGAAATTATTTTCTTATATCAAAGTTTAACGGGCTTCCACTGATGATTTATAAGTGCCCACCTAAATGTATTCTTACATGAATATATATTAGGCTTCTACATGAACTGGAAACATTCTCCCAACTTGTAGAAAACTTATAATGAAACAATT
>OZ024743.1:203608005-203610505 GCA_964016885.1 Eledone cirrhosa
CGCATTTTTTTACTGTGGGTTTCGTTGTTGTGGTTGGTGGTACTTTGGCATATGTTAGGATGTTTTTTATTGACTTAGATTGTCTTTTGCTCTTTATGATATCGTGTGTGCGTAGGATTTGGTTCATTCTATGGTCCTTTTTCAACACAGGGATGTTCTGGAGGATGGTGTCAAAGGCCTCATTGTTGAGGGGGTTGTGTGTGGAGATGTATGGAAGAGCTTTTAGTTTCGGTTGATTTACTTTAGGGTGTCTAAGGTCCTGGGTACTGAGTTTTAGGGCACGTTGGATTCCATTGTCAATTAGTGATGCAGGGTAGTCCCTGCCTATGAGTGTGTCCTTTAGTTCTTGTAGCCGTAAGTAGCAGGTGTTTTTATTGGAGATTATAGTACAGATTCTCTTGGCTAAGTTGTAGGGAATATTAATTTTAACGTGTCTAGGGTGGCAAGAGTTGAAAGGAAGATATTGCTTGGAGTCTGTGGGCTTGTAGTATATGTCTGTTTCTATTTTTTTTGTTATGGATCTTAATGAGGATGTTGAGGAAGGGGAGTTGTTGATGGCTGTATTCCATCGTGAAGTTAATATTCGTGTTGAGCCCATTTATAAGGGTGTGAAATTCTTTGAGTGTTTCGATGTTTTCGTGCCAAAGGATGAAGCAGTCATCTAGATATCGCTTCCAGTTCCTTTCAATGTGTAAGTGGAGATTTTTTCCAAATTTGTTTAGGACTTTAGTGTAGAGGGTGATTTCCAGGTACCCCATGACTAGGTTGGTATAAGTGGGGGCTGTTTTCGTTCCCATAGCGGTCCCAGATTTCTGCCTGTAGGGTTTGTTATTGAAAACGATGTAATTGTTCTCCAAGATAAATTTGAGTCCCTCTATCACGAATTCTTTTTTGATGCGTTGTGGGAGTTCATTGTGGTAATTATCCAGCCAGAATTGGATAGCTGCTATTCCTAGGTTGTGGGGGATGTTGGAGTATAGGTTGTCTACATCGAACGTCACTAGTAGGGTTTGTTCAGAAAGTGGCATATTAGGGAGGTGATTGAGCATATCTAGGTCGTCCCTTATATAGCTTTTGATGTGTTTGAGAAAGGGCTTGAGAAGGGTATCAATGAAGTTGCTAAGGCGGTGGGTTTCGCAAGCGGGGCCTGCTATTATAGGTCTTAATTTGAGATCATTGGGTGATGGGGACATTGATGACTATGTCTGTGGCTTCCTTGCATGCCTTACTTATTAATTCGCTTTTATGCACTTTAGCGATACCGTAGAAAAGGCTGAATTTACTTGTGAAGTCTGTGATGAAGCTGAATTCCTTGTTAGTGAGTCCTTCTTTGTATTGGTTGATTAGAGTTTTTAGGTTTCTCATAATTTTCTGTTGATTGTAGTGTTCAGCCTTTTCGTAGTATGTTTCGTTTTCCAAAGTGGAGAGCGCTAAGTTGATATAGAATTCTGTCTCCATTAGGACTACTGTACTCCCTTTATCTGCCTCTTTAATTGTAATGGTTCTGTCGTTTTTTAATCTATTTAATTCTTCCCATTCTTTCTTGTTGAGGTTTGGCTTGTGTTTTTGTCTGTGCAAGTGTTGGTAAGGGAAGTGTGTGATGTGTTCACAGAATTCGTCCAGGATTTTATTTCTACCTTTTGATGGGGTGTAATTTCTTCTATTTCTGGCTAATGATTCATCCTCATTGTACTGGTCGAATAGTTGTTCACTGAGTCGTAACTTTCTACAGAAGTCTGTGATCTCTTCCTTCATTTCATAGTAGTTAGGATGTAGTGGGGTCGGTGTGAATTTAAGACCTTTGGAGAGTAAGTTGATAAGGTTGGGTGTTGGTTCTGCACTAGTTGATAATTTTTATTACTATCGGTTTCTCCTCCCTGTCTTGTGTTATTTTGTTTGCCTGTATCTGTGTGCTGTGTCTAAAAAATGGTTGGGGTAGAGGGGTTGTCTGCTGATGTTAAGTGGTCTCCTGTGTTTGTAATATTCCTTGTTGTTGTAAAATGTGGTTCGGGTTGGTGGTTGTAGATTGAATGGGGTGTTCCTGTACTGCGAGTATGGGTGTGTGTTTCTAAGTACCATGTTGTATTGTAGTGTTATAGGTGGCCTACGTTGTTGGCTGTATCGTGTGGTGTGGGTTTGTTGTGTATTGTTGAAGCGAGAGTTGAGAAAATGGAAATTACCTTGCTGTCCCCTTGAAGCGGGGAAGTTGTTACATCTATCATGGTGGTGGTATATTTTCCCTATGTTTGACGATGAGGCATCCGCGTAGTAGTTGAGGGATTTGGTATGGTGTCTCCTTGAAGGGGGAAAGTTGTAAATGTCATTCTGGAGGAGATGATTTCTTGGGTTTTTGTTCCTTCTTGTGGTAGCGAGGTTGGGAAGTTCATCTTCGGTGTGGTGCTTCCTTCTTCTTTTGTTAGTGGTTGGGGGTTTGAGAAGTTGTTGTGCGGTTCAGTTATGCGTTTTCCTATTTTTATGAACGGGTTATTGGAGGTGTAAT
>OZ024743.1:203613005-203615505 GCA_964016885.1 Eledone cirrhosa
GTAGGTGGGGGGTGAGAGGTCAGTATTTAGCGGTGTCAGCAAGCTGCCTATTTATAAATGTATCTATAAATTTAGAAATAAAAATAAAAGAAAAATAAAAAAGAAATATATCAAGAAAATATATATATATATATATATATATATATATATAAAACAAGTAAAATATAAAATATACATTTTCAAAATATAAAATATACATACTCAAATTTAAAAAGTATAAATCTGTCTTTCAAAAGGACCTTCATTCTACCTTATTGGACCTAAAAAAGTCTAAAAAAATCCATGTCCACTCGGACAAAACTGGTAACTTGTATCACATGGATATTGAAGATTATAATGAATTCATATATAAAGAACTCAGGAAAAATTATAAAAAAATCTAATAATGCGTCACTCACCAACATCAACAACAAAACACACAACATAGTAAAAAAACTAAACATTGAAGATAGAACTGAACCTTTGGCATTGAAAAGACCACACTTCAACCTGAAGGATCATAAATCAAACTTTAACTCAAATCCTTCTATAAGACTTATATGTCCCTCCAAATCTGATATTGGAATAATTAGCAAAAAAATTTTGGATAGAGTCATCCCACAAATAAGAAAACATGTTATTTTACCACTCTGGGAAAACACTTCCCAGGTAATTAACTGGTTTAAAAATATTAGATGTAAATCTTCTGCTTCATTTCTACAATTTGATATAGATAATTACTATTCTTCTATATCACCTATACTCCTGAACAAAGCATTGATATTTGCTAAAAATAGATCTAACTTAACTTTGGATGACATTAATATTATTACACATGCTAGACTAACACTTATTGAATTTCAGAATGAATACTGGACCAGAAACACATATAGTAATCTATTCGATATTACTATGGGTTCAAGCGATTCCGCCCAAATTACTGATCTTGTGGGCCTCTTTCTCCTTTTCAACATAAATGCCTCCTTTCCCCACCTTAAAGGTGGTTTATATCGTGATGACTGTCTTCTTCTTTCCAACAACCTTAGCATTTCAGAAATAGAAAAAAACGAAAAGCATATTAGAACTTTCCTTAAAGACTATTATAGTCTTCATATTACTTTTGAAAAAACAAGTAAAGTAGTAAATTTCCTAGATATAACTTTAGACTTAGCTACGGGTATCTACCAACCTTACCATAAACCCAACCAAAACTTACACTACATACACTCACAATCTAATCACCCTAAATCTATCCTTAAAAACCTTGCATATAATATATCACATAGAATTTCTAACCTTTCTTCTAACCAAGATGTATTTGATAAAAATGCGACCTTCTATAACGAAGCTCTAGATAGAAGTGGCCACAAAAATAGATTAGAATATATACCTTCTACTAAAAATACTATAAACATACAACCTAATATTACCAACAAACACCAAATGAAAAGTACACACCTAAATGCCACCCACACTATACCCCAAAATACCAACAACTCTTCTAATATAAAGTATAGTAACTCTCAAAAAACTACTCATCATACAACTCTAATAAATGTTAATAATAATACTCCTAATAAACAAGATAAAACACCTAAATCTACAAATCTAACTAAAAATGTGCGTGGTGAGATCATTAACATTAATCCTCCTAGTAAACATCACGATACAACCTATAAAAATAATAAACAACATAGAAACCGTAATAGACGGGTTACTTGGTATAATGCTCCATTTAATTTACAAATTAAGGATAATATTGCTAAAAAAATTTTTTATATCCTGGAGAAAAACTTCCCGCCAAACCACAAATACCATCAAATCTTAAATAGGTCTACAGTTAAATTCTCATACTCAACAACAAATAACATAAAACAAAATATAAGTGCCTATAATGCATATAAATGTAAGAATACCATAAGTATACCACCAATACATCAAACTAACCATAATATCTCCTCAAATACAGAATTAACGAAAGGTTGTAACTGTAGAAACAAAGCAAACTGCCCATTAAAAGGAAATTGTCTTGTTAACAACATAGTTTATAAATGTAATGTTAAAACTAAAGATTCTATTTGTTCATATATAGGAGCTACTTCTAACAATTTTAAGGCAAGGTTTAATACCCACAAACATAGTTTTAAAAATGCCGCACTGGCTAATACAACATCTCTAGCAGAAAAAATCAATAGTTATAAAAATAAGAATATAGAATATGATATGACCTGGAGTGTGCTCAAAAGAGCCACTCCTTATCAAAATAATAGAAATGAATGTAGATTATGTTCCCAAGAACTATTTGAAATAATGAAATCTAAGGATATCCTATTAAATAAACGACAGGAATTAATTATATCGTGTAATCATAAACTAAGAAAAACATTTAAATATTATAAACCTAATTAATAACATTATTCTAGAAATTAATATATATTTTAATTTAAATGTTAGTTAACCTATAAATTTAATTTAATTAAAATTCTACTACAGATGAGATTATAAAATATTGTGTAATCAT
>OZ024743.1:203630505-203633005 GCA_964016885.1 Eledone cirrhosa
TCAACAATGGACGATCTACTAAATGAAACTATTGACCCCCCCCCAGTAGCCTCTGTCTCACAGCATGAAACGCCACATCCTTTCTCTGGCCCAGCAGTCCAATCATCACCACTGCCAACATCTCTGCCTACTACTACTACTACAACATTTTTGTCTACTGCTATGTCAAGGAATTTACCTTCTAATACCTGAACAAGAACTCTCCCTCCCACAGTCCACAAAGGTCGTCAAATCCTACCCAAACCATCATCTACACCTCTCACAACACACACACCCACATACCCACCCACTCGAAACCCCATCATTTGCCGCTACTCTCTACGCTATAGAATATGTACGGATAGTGGCTGCAAATTCACCCATTTACCTAGGACAAAACGATCTATCCCCACAAACAGCCACCACCATAATACATACTCTAATTTAACACCAACACAACCACCAATAACTCAAACAAGGAATCCACAAATCTGCCGCTTTTCCCTGCGAGACAGATTGTGTTTAGACCGGGATTGTCCCTTTACCCATCTCCCGGGGACCCGTCGGACAAATGAAAATAAAATTAAAAATAAAAGCAAAAACAAAAACCATAACCTACATAAAAATAACCACTACCACAGTCACCAACAGTCTTCTAAACAGGAAACTTCTTCCTCTTTTTTAGCCATAATGAATCTGGCAAAAGAACTGGAAAAAAACATTCGAGCTATCACCCAGCACCACCCTCCACTATCACCCCACTGCACAAACTCCCATTGCTGCCATTAACAAACAAACAAATTAACAACACACCAAAACAATTAAAACCATCCACTCTCGCCTCTACATTTTTGCTTAACGCCCAAGGCATCAGCCCTTCCACCAATACTCAAAAATGGAAGATCAAATTCCTGGAGGACTGGATTGATGTCCATCCAAACCACATCCCTTTCTTCGCCCTCACTGAAACCCATCTCAGTGACCTCCACTTGGAAGCCGAGGTGAAAGTGAAAAATTTCAAAGCCATCCGTGCTGATCGCGCTGGCAGAAGAAAGGGCGGAACTGCCATTTATCTCCATAATTCTTTCTCAACAGAGGCTATGAACATATTCACTAATGGATACTGTGAAGCAGTCACTGTATTCAGTCAAACCAACAACCTATTAGTAGTTGGGCTCTATAGGCCACCCCAAACGCCTGTACCATGCTTCAGGGAATGCCTCAACAGCATAAAGTGTTTCATCCAAGAGTGTCACCCTGACAACATCTTAATGATGGGGGACTTCAACCTCCCCGGAGTTGACTGGTCCACAAACAGCCTGCCACCAGGTTCTTCTGCCTCAACCTCTGACAGGGAAGCTGTGGAATCGCTTCTTGACTTCATGGATGATTTCTTCCTATCCCAACTGGTGCTCGAACCAACGAGGTGCCACAAAAACGTCCTAGACTTAATTTTCAGCAATCACACTGACAATATCCACAATATTGCAGTGGAGAAAACTCTACTCTCTGATCATGACATGGTTCTCTGTGATCTGAGATTCCACCGTCCAATATACAAACCCAATGTCATCTCTCCTGTCCATCCGTTTGACGCTATGGATTTCCACAATGCAAACTGGGATGCGATCAGTCATGATCTTGCACATGTCGACTGGTCCTTCACGCACACTCATACACCCACTAACATCAAAAAGTCCTGGCAGACATTTGTGGACACTGTTACAACATATGTGCTAAACACACCCCATTAAGAACTATAAACAAATCTAAGAGCAGAATCCCTAGAAATAGAAAAACGCTCATCAGAAAAATTAAGAGAACGAACAAAAAAATCAACAAGCTGAAATACTGTCAGCAGCAACACATCAACTTGACTGCCATTTCATCACTAGAGATTAAAAAACATAACCTCCAAAACAACATAATGTCCCTCATCAACAATCAGAGAAGAGCTGAAGAGGCCTGGGCCATTGAGAAGATCAAACTCAATCCCAAAGTGTTCTTTTCATTTGCAAAAAAACACAAAATCACTGGCTCTACTGTTGGCCCTCTAATTGATGAAAATGGCACTCTTCAAGACAATGCTAAAACCATGGGTGAGATACTGCAGAAACAATACTGCTCTGTTTTCAGCAATCCTGATATGGCCGATCTGGGCTGTATCGGCGATGTTACTCCCCATTACACCTTATCGGACATAACGTTTGGCGCCCCTGATGTCTTGGCGGCAATAAAGGAAATCAAGCATAATTCAGCAGTAGGTCCCGATAGGTTCCCTGCTTGTGTCTTGAAGGCGTGTCAACACCAACTTGCATCTCCTCTTGCCAATCTGTGGCGGAACTCACTGGATGCTGGATATGTGCCAGAAAACCTTCTATCCCAGTCTGTTGTCCCAGTTTTCAAAAAGGGAAACAAATCCCTTGCCGTGAATTACCGTCCAATCTCACTCACCTCTCATATCATTAAGGTATTTGAGAGAGTGGTGAGATCGCGAATGACCCACTTCCTTGAGAGTAAC
>OZ024743.1:203638005-203695505 GCA_964016885.1 Eledone cirrhosa
AGAAACGGACAGCTGTCTCAACATTTAGATGTGGAAATCTTTAAAACTAACCAAGTCATTAAAATATACACACAAAAAATAATATCAGAACAAAAGAAAGAAGAGAGTAAATTTACAGTCAGACCTATTCGATAAAAATGTATGATTGAATTCTATGTTGCACCATAAAAACACAATATGCAAATAAACATGTGTGTATGTGTTTATAGCGGTATTTATATCTACCTTAAACTTACCTTAATCTTCAAATATATGTGTAAATATATATGTGTGTCTGTGTGATTTTAATTATACAAATATTTATATATACAAACACACAAGTATATATATATATGTGTGTAAGTCTGTGTGTGTATATATATATATGTGTGTAAGTATATATATGTGTGTAAGTCTGTGTGTGTGTATACATATATATATATATATATGTGTGTGTTTGTGTGTATATAAAGTTACATCTGTATATTTTGAGTGGGTAACTCTATATGTACAGATATAATAACAATATTTCGGAATGAGATGTCAAAATATCATCATTAAGTTCATTTAGGTGTGACAAGCATTTCGCTATTAATGAGCTCTATGTTCGGTTTGTGTCGATCAGGACCGAATCTGAAATCAATAATTCATCAGACTCTTGACTTTGTTAATAATAAGAGATATCCGCGTACTCATCATTAAAGAAACCAACAGTCTGATGAGCTATTGATTCCAAAGTCAGACCCGATTAATACTGATCGAACCTAGAGCTGATCAATCGCCAAACGCACGCCACAGCTAAATAAGCTTAATGATGATACATTGAGATCGCGTTCTTACATATTATTAATATTCCAGTCTGCTTATGAAGGAAACCGACCATAGTCTAACAAAGTATAACACCAAATGTACAACACCACATACTATACTCAAACTGGCCGACCTATGCATCGAGTGCTAAAGTGGGTGAACCAAAAGTAATATATATATATATATATATATATATATATATATATATACATAACAGTCCTTTTCTCTGAGGGCTCTTTTTATAAGCCGTATCAAACTCACAGCGATGATGCATTTTTTAGTGCAGCAAATGTAGCACACGAATCGGCGAAACTTCAGTCGGGACTTTGAAGAAAAAAATAGGTGTATATATATATATATATATATATATATATATATATATATATATATATATATTAGGGTGTTCCAGAATCCCACATTTTACACAAAAGTGTTTTTTTCTTACCTCCCTATGCATTTTCTCATGCCGTTTTGTATATTATCAATTTATAAGGTAATTTTGATTATTTCAGACTAATTTAAGTTTTGCCTAATAGTTGCAAATTGGCAGAATAATGGCGGAAACCAGTGGGCCTAGTTGTAGCTACTCGCTCCGTTGTGATGATCGAGAAATATGGCTGCTGGGGCAATATCTTACATCCTTTTCACCAAACAAAATACCAACAAACGGGGATGTTCTAAGATATTTCTTCTACCTGAAAGATGGTCCTATGAAACACGAAAAGCATGTGAGCTTCAATTGTGCTATTGCGGATAGGCTTGTGATGGAAGTAGTTAATCAGTGGGGAAAAGCTGGTGTGGCGACGCAACGAAAAGACAAAGTGAAACTGAAAATTATGAACATGTACAGTGAATACAGAAATTTACAAACAACTGAAGAAGAAAAGGATCCTGAATTTCAGGCCTAAAACCCATCCAGAGACAGCTCATAGTCAGACAAGAAACGAAAAATCCAGCTGGAACTCCCAAAGAATCTATTTCAAAGTCCAAAAATTTCTCTAATGGCTGATCGTTTAAACCTGACACTTCCTTCGTTATATATATATATATATATATATATATATATATATATATATATATATATATATATATATATATATATATATATATATATATATAGGAACGAGTAGGACCCCGACGGCTGAGCTCAAGCCGTTTCGACGGCTAATTCTGGACTAAATGAAAATTGTTATCCTGGTATATGAATAGCCGAGCTTCTCAGGGGGTAATTCCATGTATGGTAAAAGTGATTGTCACAAGGATTGGTCAAAAGTTTGTTGTTGAGACACATCATTCTATCATGGCAAGAGGGAGAGGGAGAGGGAGTGGAGGAAACCCAGTCGTGCGTTGATAGTGCCAACTACAGCAGGGCAGGAGGTCAAGCAAGTTTACTAGGGAGAGGGAGGTAGTCGAAACAATAAGTAAATCAATATGGAGTAAATATATAGAAGAATACCAAGAAAGTTAAAAATATAAAAAAACACAATTTCTGGTTACTATTCCCTAACGACAGTCATCAAGTCTCTCACTGGTACTGCTAAACTATAGAAAAGTTTACTAGGTGGGACGGAATTAAAATGAGACCATTTTAAGAGTTAGTAGTAATCAACCGAGTATATCTTACGGTGACAGGTCAACAAGTGGGGGGCCAAAATACTAAAGAAACTACCACGAAATAATAACAGAGCAAGTGTCTGGGGTCTATCACATCTGCTATAAAAAGCGGAGTCGGCCAATTCTATCATAGAATAGGGGATGGGGGTGGGGGTACTGAGGCTACAAAGGACCGAGGGGCTGCCTCGGGTGGGCGAGAAAATGAAAAGGACGACGACTAAGAAGGAGGACTGGGGAGTAAGGACTAGGAAGGGATGGGGGAAGAAGGAAATATAAAGGAAACAATAAAAAGATATAAAAGAAGATATTACGTCTACCTTTGCAAGCATGGGTTACCCATTACAAAGTCGGCAAGTAGGGTGTTACAGCCCTTGTCTAACCCCCCCCCCCCCCCCATTATGGGGTTTGAGGGCGAGGTAAGTCCTACGCAATCTGTGTTTGCATGCAGTTACCAGTTCGTCTTTCTTATTTAGGAGTTGGTCCGTCGAAAACAGCATTTGTAAATTTCCTCCGAGCATAAATTGCACGGACGGCGTCCTTCCGTGTAAGAATTGGCTCTGGACAGTAAGCTCTAAGTGAGATCATAGGTAATATGGAGCTTACTGTCCAGAGCCAACTCTTACACGGGAGGACGCCGTGTGTGTATGTATGTATATATGCATGTATATATATATATATATATATATATATATATATATATATATATATATATATATATATATATATATATATATATATATATATATATATATATATATGTGTGTGTGTGTGTATGTGTGTGTGTGTATGAGTATATATATGTATATATATATATGTATAAGTATATATATATATATATATATATTATTTTTATATTCTTTTAATTTCCCCTCATCTTTAAAAGCACTTTTCAACTGCATCTAACTCTTATTTATCATATCTATATGTATTAGTATAATTTTATCAATATAAATATACCCATCAATTAAATTAATTTATATTCTTTTCATAGATGTATTCTTTTCACTAACATTCTTATCTTAAAACTTTAGTCACCTTAGATATTTGTATTGGCATTACTATTTTATAACAGCAACTGCTTGTATACCTTTTACTGACCACCTGAAATATTTTCACCCCTAAAATAAGCTTCAATTACTACTATTTTACCATTTGGCCAATTATTAACTTTCTATTGGTTAATTCTAAACCTCTTATCAAACAGACAGAATATATTAGATCTGTGTTGGTTTTATTAAATGAACAAATAAAATTATTTCTGAGGTCAGCATAAGACCTATTTCTTCCCTAAAATAATCCTTCATTCATAATATTCTTTTCCATCCAAAACTGAAATCTACCTTCCTCTACCCATAATTTAAGGTTCTTCTACTACTATATTACTATCTTGACCCTCACTATCTCTCTATTGGTCAATTCAAAACCTGTTCCCAAACAGACCTATTGTATTGAATCTTTGTTTTTTTCAATAAACAAATATCATTATTTCTGAAGACAGCATATATATGTGTAGGTATGTATATTCCCTCTGATAGTTTGTATAAATATTGTACATAGATCTATAGAATATGCATACCAACTCTAACACATATATATCCTAGAAACGATCGTAAAATGATGAATTTTTTTAATATAAGGAACTGTTTCTTTGTTTATTCATTATTTTATTAATTTATCTTGACTCTGTTTTCCGTTTATTTTTCACCGAAAGTAGTTTTTGAATGCATCTTCTCTTTTCATGATATCCGGATTACATTGAGTTCTTCATACGGATTGGACACTACCGTAAACTTTTGGTAGATTTATCTACATATATATTTATATATATATATATATATATATATATATATATATATATATATATATATATATATATATATATAGGAACGAGTAGGACCCCGACGGCTGAGCTCAAGCCGTTTCGACGGCTAATTCTGGACTTTTTTTTTTCAGTCCAGAATTAGCCGTCGAAACGGCTTGAGCTCAGCCGTTGGGGACCTACTCGTTCCTATTACCCACTCTACTACCCTAAGTATTGAGTACTTTGGTGCGTTATGTTCCATCTGGTTCCTTACCACATTTCCTTCGTTATATATATATATATATATATATATATATATATATATATATATATATATATATATATATATATATATATATATGTTTTACCCCCCTTTTAATTTCAGTTTATTTTGATCATGCTTTTTTATTTAAATTTATTTCATTCCTTGTATTTTGATCATGCTTTATTTTTATTTTTATATTTATTTTTTTCATTCGCACTGTTTCCTTTCGCTATATGTCTCTCCACCACTCCCCTACACACCCTTTGAACTCTGCTCCCACACACTTCTCACCTGAGGAAGGGCTTATGCCCGAAACGTCGTCCCCCACCAACACCCCGCTCGCCAGAGCGTGAAATTAATAAACATTCGTTGTACTGCCTCTCTGTTTTGTCCCTGTTCAAATTTTCCATTATATATATATATATATATATATATATATATATATATATATATATAACCGCGTATCCGCCAAAAGACGTATACACATTTCAACAACATTCTAATAAATATGTGTATACATTTTGGGGACACCCTGTATATTTACATATATATATAAACACATGCACACACAAACAAATATATGTAAGTATGTGTTTGTGTGTGTATGTATGCATGTATGTATATGTTCTTCTTTTTGGTAAATATCATCTTGGTTAAGAGAGTGGGACTGGCTTTGTGTAGTGCCTTTACTCACTATAAAAGCTTCACGGCACAGGCATTGCTTTATATCTGGATATCTCTCTGCACTTGTCGTCACATGGTACCATGGGCCCAGCACTATGTGTCAGTAATTGTCACAGGTGTACTGTTTATACCAGAGTTTTCAAGTCGCTGGCTGGACTAAAAGCCACAGTCGTTCAGCGCATCGGTAGGGTTTCTCCTACATGGATATAAAGTAGTGGCCGTACTCGAAAACGAGTTGGCAGCCACCATGTATATATGTATGCATGTATGTATGTATGTATGTATATACGAGTGAATGTATATGTACAGTCATTGTTTGTTCTTGTTTAATGGACATAAAAAAACGATATAAGGTTGTTTAATATGGGTATGTTACTTGCAGTATAATCATGACAAATGACTTTCTTTTATGGAAACAAGAGATCTAACAACATCAATCGCTGCAGATGCTTTTCACGTCTCTTCCGAAGGGAAAGCGTGTGGAAAAAATGTAACAGAATGAGATACAAAGATGAACATTAGAAGGTTTTACTTCAATAATATCCAACAGTTATCTATCAGTGCTCCAGTCTGTTCAATTCACCGTCTTTCTCTGTCATTTTCTCTCTCGTTTTCTCTTTCCTTCTCCCTATCTCTCTCTCTTTCTCTCAGCTGTCTCCCTCTCTCTCACTATCTCTCTCTCCTTCTGTCAGCTCTCTCTCTCTCTCTCTCTCTCTCTCTCTCTCTCTCTCTCTCTCTCTTTCTGTCATCTCTCTCTCTCTCTCTCTCTCTCTCTCTCTCTCTCTCCCTTTCTGTCAGCTCCCTCTCGCTCTCTTTCTGTCAGCTTTCTCTCTCTCTCCCTCTTTCTGTCAGCTCTCTGTCTCTCTCTCTCTCTCTTTCTGTCAGCTCTCTCTCTCTCTCTCTCTCTCTCTCTCTCTCTCTCTCTCTCTCTCTCTCTCTCTCTCTCTCTCTCTCTCTCTCTCTCTATCTATCTATCTCTCTGTCTCTCTCTCTCTCTCTCTCTCTCTCTCTCTCTCTTTCTGTCAGCTCTCTGCCTCTCTCCTTCTGTCAGCTCTCTCTCTCTCTTTCTGTCAACTCTCTCTCTCTCTCTCTCTCTCTCTCTCTCTCTCTCTCTCTCTCTCTCTCTCTCTCTCTCTCTCTCTCTCTCTCTGTATTAAACGAAGTCAATTTTAACCTGTTGACTTACTCTTCTTATTTTTAAATTACTCCGGAGAAAACAGACTCACCTGCGCATTTTGTAGAGTGTTCTCCCCTGCATACTGAAGTGTCGGTAACCAACCAACACACATTTATATATATATATATATATATATATAATGTGTTTGTATGTGTCTGTGTGTGTGTATGTATATGTATATATATTTATATATATATATATATATATATACACACACACAGATACACACACACACGCGCGCGCACACACACACACACATACATACATACATACATACACTCACACACACGCACATACATATATATATATATAAAGTTGCGTCATTCTGGTGTATAGATTTGAAGTATATACACACACAAATATATATTCCTGTTTTCTTCTTTTCTCTAGATTTATTAAACTATCCAGCCCTATACTGAACAATGTTGCTGTTATTGGATGTATATTAGTCTATCTTGCGCTAATGCTACTCGGCTTTGACGAGAAGACAATGCGAAGAGATCATTATCCGTTCGTTTGCACTGTAAGTAACTATTATACATTAACTCCTAGTACCGCATGAAACTATGTTGTATACTGTGTATATATATATATATATATATATATATATATAATAACTAGAAATTGATTAACATATAAATAAACATGAATAATCACAGGAGATAATTTTTACAAGTGTGTAACCACACATAGCTAGGTAGGTAACTAAATAAAGTTGACCAGAACTTCAAAAATAGATACCTTATAATATGATTAATCTTCTCTGTATATATTCCATTAAAGAAATATATTTCACCAATTAATCGGATGGTAAACCACGGAAGTGGAGACTTGGATTTTCAACAAGGAAGAAGTTCCAGCGATCCGTGTTTACACTTCAAGTTCAAATCAGCGACTGGCCAGCAACACGTGCTATATTTACTAGAAATACACACATCATACAAGCTTCGTCCCAGTGGCGTGAATAAGGTTATCGACAACTAGAAACAGCAGTCGAGTCCATTCAACAGAGTTAGCTCTACAATTAAGGAGCCGTATTTATATATCTATATCCAAAATTAAGATAAATCAAAATAATTCAAGATAAATCAAGATAAATTGATTTATCTTAATTTCGGATATATATATATATATATATATAAGCAAATTATAAATGTAAACATGTAAGTATGTTTTTGAAACGGTGCGCGAGTTTGAAAATTTGAAATTAGAAATTATAAGCTTTCACCGTATTTTAGACTAAAGAAATGTCTAGCCTTTTGCAAATGCCCGTTGCAAATGGTGGTGCATATGAAAAGGTGAGTCCTTCATCAGTGACCCTCCAACCGTCCCAGGCATTTCATCGCTTTAAGGGCCATATGCCTCAGGTTGGTGCGAACAACGGCTAAAAAAAGTCGTTGGGACACGTAAATAAAGGGGACGTTAGGGTAACAAACAAAATGGTTTAAGCAACGGAAAGTGAGAAGAAATAGACAAGTCCCAGATCTCTATGAATATAAACTCGGTGAAATCGTGAACAAGAGACAAAAGACCATCAAACCTGGTTGAAATGTGAGAAAGGAAGGAATTTCGCACAAGTCTAACGGGGGGAAGAAGAAGAAGAAGAAGAAGAAGAAGAAGAAGAAGAAGAAGAAGAAGAAGAAGAAGAAGAAGAAGAAGAAGAAGAAGAAGAAGAAGAAGGGGTCTGGTCTACGAATTCGGTAAACATAAGTTTTGTGAAGTCGCAGACGAAAGAGAGAGAGAAAAAAAATTCCATACCACCTTGACCAGGACGCGTGAGAAAAGAATTTCACACAGGTCAAACTTGAAGGAGGAGGAGGAAAGAGGAGGAGGAGAGGTAGTGACAGAGAATGAGTGAGTGAAAGTTGAGGAGGAGGCTAACAGCGAGAGAGACTGCTAGAAAGGGTAAAAGGTACAAAGAACGAGAAAGGGTAAAGGTACAAAGGACGAAACGGACGGATGGCAGCAGAAGAAAAATTATGTGTAAATATGATAATAATGATGGCTGCCCGTTGCAAATGGTGGTGCATATGAAAAGGTGAGTCCTTCATCAGTGACCCTCCAACCGTCCCAGGCATTTCATCGCTTTAAGATATATATATATATATATATATATATATATATATATATATATATATATATATATATATATATATATATATATATATATATATATATATATATATATATATTGGTTTCTCATTTCAATTTATACTTTTAATTTTAATGTTTTTCCTATGCCTCTAGTAGCTTATATTCTCTTCACGCTCGTAGTTTGAAATTCCTGTAAAGAAAAACACATTCTTCTGTGTCTTTCCCCTCTATATATTGTATTTTAAAGTGGCCAGGAAAACTCTTTCCTTTGAGCTTATTTTGACTGATCAGCCAGTCTGCTGATTTGCATATTAGCAGACTGGCTGATCAGTCAGATTTGCATATCAGCAGAATTTTCTTTTATATATATATGTGTGTGTGTGTGTGTGTGTGTGTATGTGTGTTTGTGTGTGTGTGTGTGTGTGTGTGTGTGTGGTCACTTAGTTCGGATCTAATTGTCGAAACAGCCGGATCTCAGCCGTCGAGATCCTGAATCTTTTCATATATATATGAACATTCAAGTAGCTTAGCGGTATGTCGCATATCCAATCTCTTATATATTTTATCAGATGAAAACGTACTGAAACACCATTGTACCTTGGAAATAAGTATAATAAAATATATACTTTGGTTATGATAATATTTCTCATTTATTAATATTTCTCATTTATCAAATTTTGCATAATATTATATATATATATATATGTGTGTGTGTGTGTGTGTGTGTATATATGTTTTCTCTTTCTCTTAATTTTGAGTATATTTTTTTGACCGGCCACCTTCCTGGTGGCAAGGTTGTAAAAGAAAAGAAATTGTCATCCCTTGAATCGCAAGAATGTTTTGCAAATTTTGAAGGTGCCAGCTATCGCAGCCATTTGTAGACTATGAATTAGGGAGCTGCGCTTTTTGTCCGCAAATCCAAGTTCAGTCATACTTTGGTCCAAGCCGGTTGGTATATAACCCGTAGCACCAATAATGATGGGTATGAAGCTAAAGGTGTATCTTGGATACTGGATTTGTAAACTCCTCATCAATGGTCCGTAGATGTCCTCCTTCTCCAGTATTTTTCTGACAACGTTTACATCAAGTGGGCAGCTGATCTCCACAACAGAACACGTTTTCAATGTGAGGTCCCAAACTACAATATCAGGCCGGTTGTGCTTTAATCTGGTGGCAGTTTTTATTTTCAGGTTCCACCAGTATTCCTTAGTGCCATCTGTCTCAATATATTCTTCCTCGTTTGTTGTTAATTTTGTTTTCCGAAGTGCGTTCCAGATGGTTCTAGCTATCCCATCGTGTCTCATGGGGAGGTAGTAGCGAGATGACATTCTTTCGCAGCTGGCAACAATGAGGCTTACATCCTCGATCTTTGTTTTACATAGCCTACATTTATTGTCAGCTGCTGGCCCTCCTCTTTTGTGCAGCAGATATTTGGTAGGGAGTTCTTGTTCCTGTATTGCATAGAGATATCCCTCAAGGTGTGATGTCATAAACTTGTCGGAACTCCATGCCAGGCTTTTTGAGTGGTTTATCCCCTCTATGGTCTGTGTTTTACGCCTCAAGTATCCATGCACAACTTTTTCTGTAAATTGGTCAATTTTTTTTTCTTGTTTGAACATTGAATAGGATCTTCCAATTTCTCTGGGTGAGAGATTTATATCGGGCTTTATTCCATATCTCTCCTCCAGATCAGTCGCTATTCTAATGATATTTCTTTTTTCATGGTCATAAACCTGGGCAAGATGGTTGCCAACCTTTTTCCTCTGTTGAAGGTGTTGCTTCAGTGTCACTATCCGGGTCTCATATGTTGTTAATATTGATTTTAGACCCCGGCCACCTTCCTTGCGTGAGAAGTATAGCCTATCCACATCACCATTGGTGTTAAAGTTCCCAGTAACACTGAGAAGTTTTCGAGTTCTAACATCCATCTCACTTAGTTCTTGCAATGACCAGTTCAGTAGGCCAAATGTTGGCGTTAGAATTGACACAGCATAAGTATTGTGGGCAATGTATTTGTTGTATGCTGACAGTTCTGATGACCATATTTTCTTTACTCTTCTGAGGTATTCAGTTCTGGTTTTCTCCTTATTTATGGGTCCATCATATCTGACATTCTCATCCTGTCCAAGATATCTGTAGTTGTCACCTGACTGCAGAGGTTGTATTGTCAGGCCGTTCATCTCTAGATTTCTAGAGGAGGGCACAGCTCTTCCACGTTTTACTGCCAAATATGCACACTTGGACTCACCAAATTTCATTTTGATGTCGGTTGAAAATTGTGTAATGAGGTCCAATTGTTTCTTGATGTCATTGATATTTGGCCCATACAACTTCAGGTCATCAACAAAGAAAAGATGGGAGATACTTCTGGTCCCACTTCTTTGTCGACCTTGTTTCCTGAGTAGGTAAGATAGTGGATTCAGTGAGAGAACGAAGAGTAGCACCGACAAGCTATCACCCTGAAAGATGCCCTTCTGGTAATGTATCTTATCAGTCCCAACCTGCTCCTTCTCACCTCTAAGGATCAAACTGGTGTACCAGTTCTTGGTCAGGCGTTCAACAGCAGCTACCAATGGTTGTGGGACTTTAGCTAACTGTAAAGCCTTAACAATCCACCCATGAGGTACACTATCAAATGCTTTTTGATAGTCCAGCCACACGACAGTCATGTTTCTGCGATTCTTTGTTGTTTTTGTATGTATGTTATGTATGTATGTATGTATGTATGTATGTATATATGTATGTATGTATGTATGTATGTATGTATGTATATATGTATCTATATATGTATGTATTAGAACAATAAAAAAACGTCAGAAGTCAGAGGTAGGTAGTTAATTAGTTCATTGTTTTACCTTCGTTTCAGAGGATCAATTGATTGTGGAAAATCGATGTATCAACTAGCATGGTAGCAGTTAGGTTACTACCTATTTCTAGACTCGAAATTCCAGTTCGAAGAAGACGGTCGATAGAGCAGGAATTTAGAGACTAGAGTTTAAATGTGTTTTTCCGGATATAAGCTCGCATATCTGACGAGATGTCGAAAATGAACCAGACCCTGTCACCTGATCGATATCGCAGCAATTGTAACATGCAAATACACTTTGTACATATGCTGACACACTGACTTTGACACTATATATATATATATATATATATATATATATATATATATATATATATATATATATATATATATATATATATATATATATATATATATATATATATATATATATATATATATATATATATATATATAGAGAGAGAGAGAGAGAGAGAGAGAGAGAGAGAGAGAGAGAGAGAGAGAGAGATTGGCGCGTATATTTCATTAATTAATGATGGATTGGATTCAGTAACCAAATAACTTTTCAATTATATATATATTATTCCCATCTTCTACCGGACCATCTACTCTAATAAACATTATTTATTCTACACATATGCACATAGGCATACGTAAAGAAAACACACACACAAGCACGCACATGCATATATAGACCGAGAACAGATACTCACTCATATATGTGTGTATGTATGTGTATGTGTGTTTTTCAGCAATCGAGATAAACTTTCTCAGTTTCAACCCCTACCGACGGTACTGCTGGTGCTTCTGGGGTCACAGCGTCTGATACAAGCCAAAGCCCTGTCCGTGGAGTAAAATACAAGACAAATCAATAACTTATAGCAATTAAGTCATAACGGATACAAATAGAATTTCACGTTGGAATTCTGTCTTTCGTTTGTCTTTTAATTTTCAAAATGATTTTTTAAGGTTTCCCCTTCAAACAAATTGTATATATATATATATATATGAATAAAGTTAGTCCTTCATCAATGATCTTCCAACCATCATTGGTAATTCATCGCTTTAAAGACCAGTAACAGAATTGTAACAGAAAAAAAAGGAGTAAAGACAAAGGCGATTGTAACAGAAAAAAGAAAAAAAAAATACACAAAAGAAAATATGGAAGATTTATCCAACCAGACACACACCCCATATCTGTATTCTTCCATCCATACGAACATAACTCTTTACTGACTTGTACGGACGCCGTAGTGATATATGACGTGGATATATATATATATGTATATATATATATATATATATATATATATATATATATATATATATATATATATATATATATATATATATATATATATATTAGTAAAAGGAAAAGAAAATGCTGACAAATTTTTCCCAGTGAAAAATAGTTTAATTAGGAACAAGTATAAATTAGTAATAAGTATTGGTTAGTATTCAGTTTTAGTTTTAAGTTTTTCCCGTTTGCGCATTTCTAATGCTTTTCAAAAATATTTTTGAGATAGAGCGCCCTTGATGTTTGCTCTAATCTGATCAGTTTTGGAAATTCTTCCTGTTTTATGTGAAAAAAGTGGCTCCAGAGGTATTAAGATTTGGTTGGTTGTTGAATGTCACGTGAATGAGTACTATAAATTTCGCGCCAATTCGTGTTGCAGAAATTCTTGTAGTCAAAACAATTTTGATTGGTCGGTAGATCACGTGAATGTTAAAAATTGATTTTGCGCCAAATGTAGGTTTGTCGAAGAGTGTCCTTTTTCGCCTGATTGAGAAGTCACTGAAAAATAAGTCTTTTAAGACAAATATGTGTTTGGAGTAAAGAGGTTCATTGTTGTGATAATGGTCAGTAGGGATGTGTGTGTGAATTGCAGTCATATTGAAAGGTCAACAGTTCAGGTGTCTATTAAGACAAATATGTGTGTGTAGCAGAGTGGTTCGTGGTAGAGGGAATAAATTCGGTCAGTAGGAATGAGTCTGTACGTGTGTGGGGGATATTTTAACATGTTGAAAGATATTTTTCAGCTCTTGTCTCATACAGAGAAGTGTATGTGCGTGTGTATGTCTGTTTGTATGTTAATGTACGCGTGTGTATGTGTGTGTGTGTGTGTATGTGTGCATGTATGTGTGTGTGTGTGTGTGTGTGTGTGTGTGTGTGTGTGTGTGTGTGTGTGTGGATGGACCAGTATTTTTGTGATACTGGTAAAAATGGTGTACATTTTTCAATATTTTCAGTAATTTGCAAAAACGATTCTCTCAAAAGAACATCAAAAACATTAATAATAAAAGGGGTGAAATGATGTATAGTATTGTCATAACACCAAGGTGCGTATGAGTGTCCATATTGTACGTACTGCAAGGGGAATCCATTAGGCCATGCCGTATGGGAATACTTTTGTACAAATATGTATGCGCCCATCAGTGTGCAATGCATGTGTGCGTATATGTATGTGTGTGTGTCGACACGTTTATATCTATAAACATCAAAAGGTATGCAAATTTGTGAATATTTGTGTTGCACCATAGAACATGTGTGTTTACGTATGTCATTGTGTTTATATGTGGATATAAATGTATGTAGGATGTATGCTGATGTAGGTGTGTATGTTGACGTGTGTATGTTGTGGGTTCGTCTTAGGGAGAAGTGTTTAGACGGGGTCCGTATTTGTTAATAAAGTGAGATTCCTTGCTGGTGCGCTGGGTGTGGGTGGCATTATCTTTAACTTTGTAGAAGGGAAAGATTCTAAAGTTGGGATTCTAAAGTTGGGCGGCACATGTATGAATGTGTTCACTCAGTGGTATTTTCCTGTATTCCCGTATTTTAATTCGGATCTATGGACAGTCATGCTTTGGCGGAGGCTGTGTTTAGTCTGGCCTATGTATTGTTCTCGACAACCTGAGCAAGTTAATACATATATTAGATTTTCTGATGCGCATGTTAAATTGTGTTTTACTATAAAACGTTGAAATAGAATTCCGAACCCTCTATTAGGTTGATGCATATGCCACAGTTGGGTCTATCGCATTTTTTTACTGTGGGTTTCGTTGTTGTGGTTGGCAGTACTTTAGCATGTGTTAGGATGTTTTTCATTGACTTAGATTGTCTTTTGCTCTTTATGATATCGTGTGTTCGTAGGATTTGGTTCATTCTATGGTTCTTTTTTAACACAGGGATGTTCTGGAGGATGGTGTCAAAGGCCTCATTGTTGAGGGGGTTGTGTGTGGAGATGTATGGAAGAGCTTTTAGTTTCTGTTAATTTACTTTAGGGTGTCTAAGGTCCTGGGTACTGAGTTTTAGGGCACGTTGGATTCCATTGTCAATTAGTGATGCAGGGTAGTCCCTGCCCATGAGTGTGTCCTTTAGTTCTTGTAGCCGTAAGTAGCAGGTGTTTTTATTGGAGACGATAGTACAGATTCTCTTGGTTAAGTTGCAGGGAATATTAATTTTAACGTGTCTAGGGTGGCAAGAGTTGAAAGGAAGATATTGCTTGGAGTCTATGGGCTTGTAGTATATATCTGTTTCTTTTTTTTTTGTTATGAATCTTAATGAGGATGTCGAGGAAAGGGAGTTGTTGATGGCTGTATTCCATCGTAAAGTTAATATTCGTGTTAAGCCCATTTATAAGGGTGTGAAATTCTTTAAGTTTCTCGATGTTTTCGTGCCAAAGGATGAAGCAGTCATCTAGATATCGCTTCCAGTCCTTTTCTATGTGTAAGTGGAGAGTGTTTCCAAATTTGTTTAGTACTTTAGTGTAGAGGGTGATTTCCAGGTATCCCATGACTAGGTCGGCATAAGTGGGGGCTGTTTTCTTTCCCATAGCGGTCCCAGATTTCTGCCTGTAGGATTTGTTATTGAAAACGAAGTAATTGTTCTCCAAGATAAATTTGAGTCCTTCTATCACGAATTCTTTTTTGATGCTGAATACTAACCAATACTTATTACTAATTTATACTTATTCCTAATTAAACTATTTTTCACTGGGAAAAATTTGTCAGCATTTTCTTATCCGTTTACTAATATACCGCAACTCGTGTGTTACACCTCTATTTTTGTAAATATATAAATATATATATATATATATATATATATATATATATATATATATATATATATATATTTACTCATATATGTATCTGTGACTATGTCTAATTATATATATATATATATATATATATACCCTTTGAATTTAATATATATATATATATATATTTATATATATATATATATATACAGAGTTATCCACGGTAACTTGTGGGGTCTATTCTGCATCAAGAACTCAATGTAAACCAAAATGTTGTAGGTTAAGATAAATCCCGGAAAACAAAAAAACATTAAAAGGAAAACAGATTCATGATATAAGTTAAAACAATGAAATAAAAAATCAATTTATTAGAGATATACTTCACTGATTTACGATCGTTTCTAGGTGATGATAATACATTGTAGCTATACTTCGTTATTGATATATGTAAGGTTAGTTACAAAATATCAGATAAAGAGAATATTTACTTACCAGCTGTTTTCAAAACCAATAATAATTTGTTTATGGCAATTCTATTATTAACACCATTGAACCATTCCTTTCAAACGGTCATGACCTCAATTAAAGTGAATTACTTTTCATCTTAACATCATATGAAAAAAACAATTTGATTGGTTAGTTCTTCAACTACCTCCAAATAAAAACAAGATACTACCATACTACTAATTCTGAATAAAATTATTATTGCTTTTGAAAATAGCTGGTGATATGCATGTAAGTAAATATTCTCTTATCTGATATTTTGTAACTAACCTTACATAGATCAATAACGAAGTATAGCTACAATGTATTTTCATCACCTAGAAACGATCGTAAAGCAGTGAAGTATATCTCTAATTGCTTGATATTTTATTTCATTGTTTTAACTTATATATATATATATATATATATATATATATATATATATATATATATATATATATATATATATATATATATATATATATATATATATATATATATATCGACTGTTTTCAAGTCCAGCAGTAGCAAGCGATGGGAGGGACCGCCCTGACGAAGGCCAGTCAAGCCTGAAATGCATAGACGGTTGTCCCCCTTGTTTCTGCTGGACACCACCAGAGGGCGTTAGCCCCAGTGTTTGCATAGCTACGACTTTCTAAAACCCTATTTCTTTAGAAATACGAAATTTCTATACATATTGTATAAAGCTATGCTTGAAGCGAAATCTTATTTCCTTTCTATTATAAGTTTAGCCAACTTATGCAGCTTCATATGCAAATGAGATTAATCACCTCATTTACACAGACGAGAAAACTGTATATTCTCCACTGTTTTCACGTCCAGAAGTAGCAAGCGGTAGGAGGGACCGTCCTGACGAAGGCTAGTCAAGCCTGATATGCATAGACGATTGGCCCCCTTGCTTCTACTGGACACCACAAGAAGGCGTTAGCTCTGGTGTTTGCATAGCTACGGCTTTCTAAAACAGTATTTCTTTAGAAATACGAAATTTCTATACATATTGTATAAAGGTGTGCTTGAAGCGAAATCTTATTTCTTATATATATATATATATATATATATATATATATATATATATATATATATATATATATATATATATATATATATATATATATATATATATATATATAAATATATATATATATATATATATATATATATATATATTTCTCGACCGTTATATCGCATGACTGTCTCCCCCTCCGCCTTTTGGGATTCTTTCTCACGTCGTGTAGACGCGTTCTTGAGACTAGTAAAATGAGGTATCCTCTTGATAAGTCGGCAGACCTCGCAAGGACTCTATATCTTTGATATATTGTTTTTGTTTATGCCACGAAACTACGTAGTCGAGGAATTTAGGAACAGTTTAGGTATGATACATTTTATTACTAATTATATCTAAATGTTTCTTCTCTCTTCATAATGTATTTTTAACTCTGATACTGGTTCGGTCTGGTTCAAACTGAATTGGTCTGTCCCAGTCATTCATTGAGCAACATCGGTGAAGTTGGCACCCTTAACTCACAGTTGGGTGCGGATGCATTCATGTATATATGTGTGTGTCCGCATGTATCTGTGTGTTTCTAAATATATATATATATATATATATATATATATATATATATATATAAAAACAAATAACGAAACGAAATTAAATTTCGTTTCGTTTGTAACTCACTTTTGTATGACTGACGCTTAAACAATTAAGTTAAAAATGTACATCCACATATGTATACTGAAATACTAGTATGCATATGAATACACACACTATACATATGTAGATGTACCAAGTTTTTCACTGGTCACTTTACTGTGAGTGTCCAGCTATTCTGTATGTAAACACACAGACAAACCGGTTTTTAGAGTCATACTGGTTTTTGAGGAAACACCTTTCCTCTATTCTCCAGAAAGCCAGACAAGGAATATTGAACTAGTTTCGTTGTTGTTACAACTCATCAGCAATATTTACCTATCTTCCGGCCTTTCTGGAGAATCGTAAAAGCACATATCGTTATATGCTTTGTCTATGAAAATTAGTAGTGGGCAGACTAATTTGCATAGAGGGTGAGTACGTACCGGTTCAACGGAGACGATAAAAACAAATAACGAAACGAAATTAAATTTCGTTTCGTTTGTAACTCACTTTTGTATGACTGACGCTTAAACAATTAAGTTAAAAATGTACATCCACATATGTATACTGAAATACTAGTATGCATATGAATACACACACGTATACATATGTAGATGAACCAAGTTTTTCACTGGCCACTTTACTGTGAGTGTCCAGCTATTCTGTATGTAAACACACAGACAAACCGGTTTTTAGAGTCATACTGGTTTTTGAGGAAACACCTTTCCTCTATTCTCCAGAAAGCCAGACAAGGAATATTGAACTAGTTTCGTTGTTGTTACAACTCATCAGCAATATTTACCTATCTTCCGGCCTTTCTGGAGAATCGTAAAAGCACATATCGTTATATGCTTTGTCTATGAAAATTAGTAGTGGGCAGACTAATTTGCATAGAGTGTGAGTACGTACCCGTTCAACGGAGACGATAAAAACAAATAACGAAACGAAATTAAATTTCGTTTCGTTTGTAACTCACTTTTGTATGACTGACGCTTAAACAATTAAGTTAAAAATGTACATCCACATATGTATACTGAAATACTAGTATGCATATGACTACACACACGTATACATATGTAGATGTACCAAGTTTTTCACTGGCCACTTTACTGTGAGTGTCCAGCTATTCTGTATGTAAACACACAGACAAACCGGTTTTTAGAGTCATACTGGTTTTTGAGGAAACACCTTTCCTCTATTCTCCAGAAAGCCAGACAAGGAATATTGAACTAGTTTCGTTGTTGTTACAACTCATCAGCAATATTTACCTATCTTCCGGCCTTTCTGGAGAATCGTAAAAGCACATATCGTTATATGCTTTTTCTATGAAAATTAGCAGTGGGCAGACTAATTTGCATAGAGTGTGAGTACGTACCGGTTCAACGGAGACGATAAAAACAAATAACGAAACGAAATTAAATTTCGTTTCGTTTGTAACTCACTTTTGTATGACTGACGCTTAAACAATTAAGTTAAAAATGTACATCCACATATGTATACTGAAATACTAGTATGCATATGAATACACACACGTATACATATGTAGATGTACCAAGTTTTTCACTGGTCACTTTACTGTGAGTGTCCAGCTATTCTGTATGTAAACACACAGACAAACCGGTTTTTAGAGTCATACTGGTTTTTGCTGATGAGTTGTAACAACAACGAAACTAGTTCAATATTCCTTGTCTGGCTTTCTGGAGAATAGAGGAAAGGTGTTTCCTCAAAAACCAGTATGACTCTAAAAACCGGTTTGTCTGTGTGTTTACATACAGAATAGCTGGACACTCACAGTAAAGTGACCAGTGAAAAACTTGGTACATCTACATATGTATACGTGTGTGTATTCATATGCATACTAGTATTTCAGTATACATATGTGGATGTACATTTTTAACGTAATTATATATATATATATATATATATATATATATATATATATATATATATATATATATATATATATATACATATATACATATATATATATATATATATATATATATATATATATATATATATATATATATATATATATATATATATATATATACATATATATATATATATATATATATATATATATATTTATATATATATATATATATATATATATATATATATATATATATATATATATATATATATAAAGCAATTCTATAAGAATCCAGGTCCTATAATTTTCGGCGAAAGCAGGGAGTGCGTGGCTCTGATGATTGCCAACAGCGTGAAACAGACTGTTAGCTTCTCGTCCTTCTTTCCCCGAAAAGAAGTAGGTGTCATAGTCACTACTTAAAAACCGATAGCGTATGGTCTTCAAAATGTTTTTAATTAAACATACGGTATATTGCCAAATATACTATACATACATTCATATATATATGTATATATATATATATATATATATATATATATATATATATATATATATATATATATATATATATATATATATATATATATATATATATGTATATATATATATGTATATATATATATATGTATATATATATATATATATATATATATATATATATATATATATGCATATATATGTATATATATATATATATATATAAATTATTTAAAAAGTAATGAATAAACAAAGAAACAGTTCCTTATATTAAACAAAAAAAGTTCATTATTTTACGATCGTTTCTAGGACATATATGTGTTAGCATTGGTATACATATTCAAAAGATCTATGTACAAAATTATACAAACTATCAGAGGGAATATACATACCTTCACATATATATGCTGTCTTCAGAAATAATGATGCTTGTTTATTGATAATAACAACAATTCAATACAATAGGTCTGTTTGGGAACAGATTTTGAATAGACCAATGAAATAGAAATTGAAATACATAAAAATCTATCACGAAAATATAGTTAGGTGTGTGTATATGTATGTAAATACGCTCACATATGTGCATATATTGTATGCTCATATGTATACGTATAGTGAAAAAGTGTGTGTAAATCTAAAATTTAGGGCTAATGTATCTGTATGTCTGTAATCAACAGACGGAATAGATACATCATAAGTATATGAATATTGAGGCGCTCACATAAACACGCCCACACACACTTACATTTAGATGCGGAAGTAAAAGAGGTAAGGGAGTATAGTAATTAAAGGAAAGTGTCAATCTCGACATACTTATAAAAATGTATCAATAAATTAGAAATAAAAAATTTTTAGAAGGAAAAAACTCAAGAAAAGAAGACAAAAAAAGACAAAAAAAGGGGGGGTACATACATACGCAGACACGCATGTCTCACAAAAGAAACATAAAAAAACATAAAAGAGAGACATAAAAATATACATGCTTATATACATACGCACATTTACACATCCATACGTTCGATACGTACATACATACACACACACATACACATACTTACGCTCACGCATATTGACCTGTTTGTATGCACACGCATAAAAATAAGTAAAACATATACCCATACATATATATATACACACCTATATATATATATATATACACACACATACACATGTATATATACAGCCACACACACACACACACTCAGACATACATATATATAGACATACACACACATATCTATACACAGTCAGACACATATACACATATATACACATGCATACACACATTTCTACACATACATATATATATATATATATATATGTGCATACATATGTATTTTTATCCTCACATACATACACACATACATACATACACACTTACATATACATACACACATCCACGCTTACATATACATATAATTATTGGGGGGGGGGATTAAATTTATTAGTGGGAAATAGTAAATATATAGGTTTCAAGGAACATAGAATACTAACCTGCAGTTAAAGCTTTATATGTGTTTACTTAGTGGTATCAGTTTTAGGAAATGGTATTTGTAAGAAGGAAAGCCAAATTATGTATTTTAATATAAGTAGAATATTAATTATAGGTTAACTAAAATAAAAATAGTTTATATATTAATTTCTAAGGTGTATACTAATTAGGTTTATAATATTTAAAGCAGAATTTTGAAGATCAACAGTAGTAGAGTCTTAATTATAGCTTAACTAAATTAAATATAATTACATATATTTACTTGATGGTATCAGTTTTAGGAAATGAATTTTGTAAGAGAGAAAGCCAAATTAAGTAGTTCATCGGTAGTAGATTATTAATTATAGGTTAACTAAATTTAAAAAAAAAAAAAAATTATATATTAATTTCTATAGTATATATGTTAATTAGGTTTATAATATTTAAAGCAGAATTTTGTATTTTATCTATAGTAGAATTTTAATTATAGGTTAACTAAATTAAAATTAATCTATATATTAATTTCTAAAGTGTATATTAATTAGGTATATATTTAAAAGTTTTTCTCAGTTTATGATTACACGATATTTTGTATTTCATCTGTAGTAGAATTTTAATTATAAGTTAACTAAATTAAAATTATAGGTTAACTAAATTAAAATTAATTTATATATTAATTTCTAAATTGTATATTAATTAGGTTTATAATATTAAAAAGTTTTTCTCCGTTTTTAATTACACGATATTTTGTTGTATTTCATCTGTAATAGAATTTTAATAATAGGTTAAATAAACTAAAATTAATCTATATATTAATTTCTAAAGTGTATATTAATTAGGTTAATAATATTTAAATGTTTTTCTCAGTTTATGATTATACGATATTTTTTATTTCATCTGTAGTAGAATTTTAATTAAATTAAAATTATAGGTTAACTACATTAAAATTAATTTATATATTAATTTCTAAAATATATATTATTAATTAGGTTTATAATATTTAAATGTTTTTCTCAGTTTATGATTACACGATATTATTAATTCCTGTCGCTTATTTAATAGGATATCCTTAGATTTCATTATTTCAAATAGTTCTTGGGAACACAATCTACATACATTTCTATTATTTTGATAAGGGGTGGCTCTTTTGAGCACACTCCAGGTCATATCATATTCTATATTCCTCTTTCTATAACTATTAATTTTTTCTGCTAGAGATGTTGTATTAGCCAGTGCGGCATTTTTAAAACTATGTTTGTGGGTATTAAATCTTACCTTAAAATTGTTAGAAGTAGCTCCTATATATGAGCAAATAGAATCCTTAGTTTTAACTTTACATTTATATACTATGTTATTAACAAGACAATTTCTTTTTAATGGGCAGTTTGCCTTGTTTCTACAGTTACAACCTTTCGTTAATTCTGTATTTGAGGAGATATTATGGCTAGTTTGATGTACTGGTGGTATACTTATGGTTTTTTTACATTTATATGCATTATAGGCACTTATATTTTGTTTTATGTTTTTGGTTGTTGAGTATGAGAATTTAACTGTTGATCTATTTAAGATTTGATGGTATTTGTGGTTTGGCGGGAAGTTTTTCTCTAGGATATTAAAGAATTCTTTAGGTATATTATCCTTAATTTGTAAATTAAATGGATCATTATACCAAGTAACTCGTCTATTACGGTTTCTATGTTGTTTATTGTTTTTATAGGTTGCATCCTGATGTTTACTAGGAGGATTATTGTTAATGACCTCTCCACGCACATTTTTAGTTAGATTTATTGATTTAGGTGTTTTAGCTTGTTTATTAGGAGTATTATTATTAACATTTATTAGAGTTGTAGGATGAGTAGTTTTTTGAGAGTTACTATACTGTATATTAGAGGAGTTAGATAAATTTGGTTTTATGTTGGTATTTTGGGGTATAGTGTGAGTGGCATTTAGGTGTGTACGTTTCATTTGGTGTTTGTTGGTAATATTAGGTTGTATGTTTATAGTGTTATTGGTAGAAGGTATATATTCCAATCTATTTTTGTGGCCACTTCTAGCTAGAGCTTCCTTATAAAAGGTCGCATTTTTATCAAATACATCTTGGTTAGATGAAAGGTTAAAAATTCTAAGTGATATATTATATGCAAGGTTTTTAAGGATAGATTTAGGGTGATTAGATTGTGAGTGTATGTAGTGTAAATTTTGGTTGGGTTTATGGTAAGGTTGGTAGATACCCGTAGCTAAGTCTAATGTTATATCTTGGAAATTAACTACTTTACTTGTGTTTTCAAATGTAATATCTAGACTATAATAGTCTTTAAGGAAAGTTCTAATAAGCTTTTTGTTTTTTTCTATCCCTGAGAGGCTAAGGTTATTGGAAAGAAGAAGACAGTCGTCACGATAAAAAACACCTTTAAGGTGGGGAAAGGAAGCATTTATGTTAAAAAGAAGAAAGAGGCCCACAAGATCAGTCATTTGGGCAGAATCGCTTGAGCCCATAATAATATCAAATAGATTACTATATGTGTTTCTGGTCCAGTATTCATTCTGAAATTCAATTAGTGTTAGTCTAGCATGTGTAATAATATTAATGTCATCCAAAGTTAAGTTAGATCTATTTTTAGCAAATATCAAAGCTTTGTTCAGGAGTATAGGTGATATAGAAGAATAGTAATTATCTATATCAAATTGTAGAAATGAAGCAGAGGATTTATATCTAATATTATTAAACCAGTTAATTACCTGGGAAGTGTTTTCCCAGAGTGGTAAATTAACATGTTTTCTTATTTGTGGGATGACTCTATCTAAACATTTTTTGCTAATTATTCCAATATCGGATTTGGAGGGACATATAAGTCTTATAGAAGGATTAGAGTTAAAGTTTGATTTATGATCTTTCAGGTTGAAGTGTGGTCTTTTCAATGCCAAAGGTTCAGTTCTATCTTCAATATTAAGTTTATTCACTATGTTGTGTGTTTTGTTGTTGATGTTGGTGAGTGACGCATTATTTGTTTTTCTATAATTTTTCCTGAGTTCTTTATATATGAACTCATTATAATTTTCAATATCCATGTGATATAGGTTTCCAGTTTTGTCCGAGTGGACATGGATTTTTTTAGATTTTTTTAGGTCCAATAGGGTAGAATCAAGGTCCTTTTGAAAGTTAGATTTATACCTCTTAAATTTGAGGTGTTTGATTAAATTAAAAAGGTCTTTCTCAAAGTTTTCAAGTAGAGAGTTGTGTGGTGAATTTTTATATGTAGTGAAATCATACATATATTTCCTATCTGTAAATTTTGATTTTACATGGATTTGAAAATTACAATGAGTTCATGGATATTGAAAATTACAATGATTTCATATATAGAGAACTCAGGAAAAATTATAGAAAAACAAATAATGCGTCACTCACCAACATCAACAACAAAACACACAACATAGTGAATAAACTTAATATTGAAGATAGAACTGAACCTTTGGCATTGAAAAGACCACACTTCAACCTGAAAGATCATAAATCAAACTTTAACTCTAATCCTTCTATAAGACTTATATGTCCCTCCAAATCCGATATTGGAATAATTAGCAAAAAATGTTTAGATAGAGTCATCCCACAAATAAGAAAACATGTTAATTTACCACTCTGGGAAAAAACTTCCCAGGTAATTAACTGGTTTAATAATATTAGATATAAATCCTCTGCTTCATTTCTACAATTTGATATAGATAATTACTATTCTTCTATATCACCTATACTCCTGAACAAAGCTTTGATATTTGCTAAAAATAGATCTAACTTAACTTTGGATGACATTAATATTATTACACATGCTAGACTAACACTAATTGAATTTCAGAATGAATACTGGACCAGAAACACATATAGTAATCTATTTGATATTATTATGGGCTCAAGCGATTCTGCCCAAATTACTGATCTTGTGGGCCTCTTTCTTCTTTTTAACATAAATGCTTCCTTTCCCCACCTTAAAGGTGGTTTTTATCGTGACGACTGTCTTCTTCTTTCCAATAACCTTAGCCTCTCGGGGATAGAAAAAAACAAAAAGCTTATTAGAACTTTCCTTAAAGACTATTATAGTCTAGATATTACATTTGAAAACACAAGTAAAGTAGTTAATTTCCTAGATATAACATTAGACTTAGCTACGGGTATCTACCAACCTTACCATAAACCCAACCAAAATTTACACTACATACACTCACAATCTAATCACCCTAAATCTATCCTTAAAAACCTTGCATATAATATATCACTTAGAATTTCTAACCTTTCATCTAACCAAGATGTATTTGATAAAAATGCGACCTTTTATAACGAAGCTCTAGCTAGAAGTGGCCACAAAAATAGATTGGAATATATACCTTCTACCAATAACACTATAAACATACAACCTAATATTACCAACAAACACCAAATGAAACGTACACACTTAAATGCCACTCACACTATACCCCAAAATACCAACATAAAACTAAATTTATCTAACTCCTCTAATATACAGTATAGTAACTCTCAAAAAACTACTCATCCTACAACTCTAATAAATGTTAATAATAATACTCCTAATAAACAAGCTAAAACACCTAAATCAATAAATCTAACTAAAAATGTGCGTGGAGAGGTCATTAACAATAATCCTCCTAGTAAACATCAGGATGCAACCTATAAAAACAATAAACAACATAGAAACCGTAATAGACGAGTTACTTGGTATAATGATCCATTTAATTTACAAATTAAGGATAATATACCTAAACAATTCTTTAATATCCTAGAGAAAAACTTCCCGCCAAACCACAAATACCATCACATCTTAAATAGATCAACAGTTAAATTCTCATACTCAACAACCAAAAACATAAAACAAAATATAAGTGCCTATAATGCATATAAATGTAAAAAAACCATAAGTATACCACCAGTACATCAAACTAGCCATAATATCTCCTTAAATACAGAATTAACGAAAGGTTGTAACTGTAGAAACAAGGCAAACTGCCCATTAAAAAGAAATTGTCTTGTTAATAACATAGTATATAAATGTAAAGTTCAAACTAAGGATTCTATTTGCTCATATATAGGAGCTACTTCTAACAATTTTAAGGTAAGATTTAATACCCACAAACATAGTTTTAAAAATGCCGCACTGGCTAATACAACATCTCTAGCAGAAAAAATTAATAGTTATAGAAAGAGGAATATAGAATATGATATGACCTGGAGTGTGCTCAAAAGAGCCACCCCTTATCAAAATAATAGAAATGTATGTAGATTGTGTTCCCAAGAACTATTTGAAATAATGAAATCTAAGGATATCCTATTAAATAAGCGACAGGAATTAATAATATCGTGTAATCATAAACTGAGAAAAACATTTAAATATTATAAACCTAATTAATAATATATATTTTAGAAATTAATATATAAATTAATTTTAATGTAGTTAACCTATAATTTTAATTTAATTAAAATTCTACTACAGATGAAATAAAAAATATCGTATAATCATAAACTGAGAAAAACATTTAAATATTATTAACCTAATTAATATACACTTTAGAAATTAATATATAGATTAATTTTAGTTTATTTAACCTATTATTAAAATTCTATTACAGATGAAATACAACAAAATATCGTGTAATTAAAAACGGAGAAAAACTTTTTAATATTATAAACCTAATTAATATACAATTTAGAAATTAATATATAAATTAATTTTAATTTAGTTAACCTATAATTTTAATTTAGTTAACTTATAATTAAAATTCTACTACAGATGAAATACAAAATATCGTGTAATCATAAACTGAGAAAAACTTTTAAATATATACCTAATTAATATACACTTTAGAAATTAATATATAGATTAATTTTAATTTAGTTAACCTATAATTAAAATTCTACTATAGATAAAATACAAAATTCTGCTTTAAATATTATAAACCTAATTAACATATACTATAGAAATTAATGTATAAATTTTTTTTTTTTTTTTTCAATTTTTTTATTAAATTTAGTTAACCTATAATTAATAATCTACTACCGATGAACTACTTAATTTGGCTTTCTCTCTTACAAAATTCATTTCCTAAAAATGATACCATCAAGTAAATATATGTAATTATATTTAATTTAGTTAAGCTATAATTAAGACTCTACTACTGTTTATCTTCAAAATTCCGCTTTAAATATTATAAACCTAATTAGTATACACCTTAGAAATTAATATATAAACTATTTTTATTTTAGTTAACCTATAATTAATATTCTACTTATATTAAAATACATAATTTGGCTTTCCTTCTTACAAATACCATTTCCTAAAACTGATACCACTAAGTAAACACATATAAAGCTTTAACTGCAGGTTAGTATTCTATGTTCCTTGAAACCTATATATTTACTATTTCCCACTAATAAATTTAATCCCCCCCCCAATAATTATATGTATATGTAAGCGTGGATGTGTGTATGTATATGTAAGTGTGTATATATGTATGTGTGTATGTATGTGAGGATAAAAATACATATGTATGCACATATATATATATATATATATATATATATATATGTATGTGTAGAGATGTGTGTATGTATGTGTATATATGTGTATATGTGTCTGACTGTGTATAGATATGTGTGTGTATGTCTATATATATGTATGTCTGAGTGTGTGTGTGGTTGTATATATATATGTGTATGTGTGTATATATATATATATATATATATAGGTGTGTATATATATATGTATGGGTATATGTTTTACTTATTTTTATGCGTGTGCATACAAACAGGTCAATATGCGTGAGTGTAAGTATGTGTATGTGTGTGTGTATGTATGTACGTATCGAACGTATGGATGTGTAAATGTGCGTATGTATATAAGCATGTATATTTTATGTCTCTCTTTTATGTTTTTTTATGTTTCTTTTGTGAGACATGCGTGTCTGTGTACGTATGTAGCCCCCCCCCCCTTTTTGTCTTTTTTTGTCTTCTTTACTTGAGTTTTTTCCTTCTAAAAATTTTTTATTTCTAATTTATTGATACATTTTTATAAGTATGTCGAGATTGACACTTTCCTTTAATTACTATACTCCCTTACCTCTTTTACTTCCGCATCTAAATGTAAGTGTGTGTGGGCGTGTTTATGTGAGCGCCTCAATATTCATATACTTATGATGTATCTATTCCGTCTGTTGATTACAGACATACAGATACATTAGCCCTAAATTTTAGATTTACACACACTTTTTCACTATACGTATACATATGAGCATACACATATATGCACATATGTGAGCGTATTTACATACATATACACACACCTAACTATATTTTCTTGATAGATTTTTATGTATTTCAATTTCTATTTCATTGGTCTATTCAAAATCTGTTCCCAAACAGACCTATTGTATTGAATTGTTGTTATTATCAATAAACAAGCATCATTATTTCTGAAGACAGCATATATATGTGAAGGTATGTATATTCCCTCTGATAGTTTGTATAATTTTGTACATAGATCTTTTGAATATGCATACCAATTCTAACACATATATGTCCTAGAAACGATCGTAAAATAATGAACTTTTTTTGTTTAATATAAGGAACTGTTTCTTTGTTTATTCATTATTTTTTAAATAATTTATCTTGACTCTGTTTTCCGTTTATCTTTCACCGAAAGTGGTTTTTGAATGCATCTCTTCTTTTCATGATATCCGGATTACATTGAGTTCTTCATACGGATTGGACACTACCGTAAACTTTTGGTAGATTTATCTACATATATATATATATATATATATATATATATATATATATATATATATATATATATATATATATATATATATATAGTGGTGGAACACTGGAAGGTAATATCCGTAGGGGTGGAGCACTCAGTCCAAGGGCCGAGTTAGGTAGAAGTGGTTACACAACAGTTAGTTCACCATACCGAGAACAATTGTTTCACCTTCGCGGATATTCAGCTCGCGATGTGAATGGTTATAGGAACAGGAAGGACAACCGTACGAACGCACATGCGCAGAAACTCGGTCACTTCACACAGGCAATACTAGACTGCATGCGGTAGGTGTAAGGGAGATAACTGCGAAAGTCCGGAAATTTTTTAGGTTGAAAATAAAATTTAAAAAATAAAAAATAAAATTACAAAGAATCAGTCCGGAGCCTTGTAGTTATGCAATAGATGTTTGGTGACGTGTGGACAACGTGTGAAAAATTCACTACTCGTGTTTAGGCAATCACTATTGTGTAATCTCTTTTGGATAGTTATTCGTTCGTCAATACATAAGCCACACGTCGGATTTCCCCTTGCGTATGGCTTGGACTTAGGGATGGCTTTCCATTGAATGGAGTAGCCTATACTTGAGTCTTTGAGGTACCATACGTGGCTCGCGAGTTTCGTGGATGAACGTCTGTCCGGGTATCTGAAGGTAGACTGGTGGTTCAGGAAACGCTCCTTGAGTCGGCCCTCCGCCATGCCCACATAGGATTTGACCTCCTGTGGTTCGTTTTGTCGGTTGGAAGTGACCACAGCTTCATAGATTACAGTTGGTGTGCTGCATTGCTGTTGAAAGGGGCAAGCTTCAGGCTTACGGCAAGAGCACCCTGGTGGGATGTTGCTCCTAGGGCTGCTGGTGATGTGGGGCTTCATGTTCTTTGCGCAGGAGTATCCTATTTTAACTTTGTGTCGGTTAAAGATGGAGCGGTATTTATGACCTATGGGGAAGTGTCTATCTAAGAGGGCTAGAAATCTTTTTCCTACATTGGTTTTAACGTTGAGTGAGAAGGGAGGAGAGAACCAGATAGATTGTCTATTGATGCGCTTATTTTTCTTAATGGTGTTGTTGCTAGTGGGAAAGTTGGTGATAGGTTGTGAGAAGCCGCTGTTAGCCAACGCCGTGTTATAGTAGGGTGCCGCCTTGTCAAAGATAGCCTTATTAGAGGAGAGGTTTGAGATTCTAGTACTGATATTCTTAACGAAGTTTCTAAAAACAGTGGGAGGTTGGCATGAGTCCTTGTGAATGTATTTAAGTTTCTCGTTTAGCTTATGGAAGGGTCTGTGGGTGTGTGTGCGAAGGTCTAAATTAATGTCTAAGAAATCTACGCTAGAGAGGTTGATGGCTACTGTTATCCTAAGGCCTAACTCATTGAGGATAGAAGCTAAGTCTTTTTTAACCCGGTCGAGGTCGTGACCACTTTTATTGCTCGATAAAGTCAGTCCATCGTCACGGTATATTCCCGTGTGGAAGTCCGGGAATCTAACACGTAATATGCCTGAGATAAAAAGGCCAACCAAGTCACATACGTCAGCACTGTCAAACGATCCCATGGAGACGTCGAACAGGTCTGAAGATGTAGACTTCTTTGCCCAGGCTTCTCCGTCGTTGAAGAGAAGGGTTTTCCGGCAGTGAGCGATGATTTCTCTGTCTAAACCATCGACGGTGTTATAAGTGGTAGCGAAGTCCAACGCTTTGTTTAACAGGGTCTCTGAGATCGACGGGTAAAAATCGACAATGTCAAACTGTGTGAACTTCGCCACGTATGGTCCCTCAAGGACTCAAGTATAGGCTACTCCATTCAATGGAAAGCCATCACTAAATCCAAGCCATACGCAAGGGGAAATCCGACGTGTGGCTTATGTATTGACGAACGAATAACTATCCTAAAGAGATTACGCAATAGTGATTGCCTAAACACGAGAAAGGATTTTTCACACGTTGTCCACACGTCACCAAACATGTATTGCATAACTACAAGGCTCCGGACTGATTCTTTGTAATTTTATTTTTAATTTTTTAAATTATATTTTCAACCTAACAACTTTCCGGACTTTCGCAGTTATCTCCCTTACACTTCCCGCACGCAGTCTAGTGTGAAGTGACCGAGTTTCTGCGCATGCGCGTTCGTACGGTTGTCCTTCCTGTTCCTATAACCATACACATCCCGAGCTGAAGATCCGCGAAGGTGAAACAATTGTTCTCGGTATGGTGAACTAACTGTTGTGTAACCACTTATATATATATATATATATATATATGAATGTATGTATAGTATATTTGGCAATATACCGTATGTTTAATTAAAAACATTTTGAAGACCATACGCTATCGGTTTTAAAGTAGTGACTATGCCACTTCTTTTATATATATATGAATTAGAATTGGTGCTCTGAAATAGCGATTTATACATGAATGTATATATAGTATATTTGGCAATATACTGTATGCTTCATTAAAAACATTTTGAAGACCTTGCGCTATTATTTTAAAGTAGTGAATATGTCACTTACTTCTTTTTTCAACAAACGAAGGGAGATAAGTTGAAAGATCTGTTTCATACTGTTGGTAATCATCAGACCTTAGCATTCGCCTTTGCCTGTTGAAAATTATAGATGTTGGATTCTTATATAATTCCAGTAATAATCAGGAACTGATTATACACTACATTAAAATAAAAGCGCAAGGTCTTCAAAATGTTTTTAATTAAGCATACAGTATATTGCCAAATATACTATATATACATTCATGTATACATCGCTATTTCAGAGCACCAATTCTAATTTTCAATTTTTGCTGGACGGGCAATCGCTCTGTATAATCAGTTCCTGATTATTACTGGAATTCTATAAGAATCCAGCATCTATAATTTTCAACAGGCAAAGGCAAGTGCTAAGCTCTGATGATTACCAACAGTATGAAACAAATATGTCAGCTTATCTCCCTTTGTTTGTTGAAAAAAGAAGTAAGTGACATAGTCACTACTTTAATATAATAGCGCAAGGTCTTTAAAATGTTTTTAATTAAGCATATAGTATATTGACAAATGTACTATATATACATTTATATATATATGTATATATATGTATACACACACACATATATATATATATATATATATATATATATATATATATATATATATATATATATATATATATATATATATATATTTATATACATATATATATATATGAATGTATGTATAGTATATTTGGCTATATACCGTATGTATATATATACATATATATATATTTCGTTTCTGAATTTGTTTAGCAGTATACTTTATCTGAAAACGTGTGTTGAAACCGATATTGTTATACTTTGGGAGGGTCATGTTGCCAATAAGAAATACACGCACCAGACGCTTTCACTCCAATTTATTATAAATTAAATTATAAATTTTAAAAAATTTATAAATTTTCGGTTGGTTGGCTGGTTCCATATTTTGTCAAAGTTCTTTCGTCACACATTCTGTGACCTCATCAGTAACCGGGGATTCTTTTCTTTGTTTTTTCCCTCTCCTTTGTTCTGTCCTACGCCATCTAGTTTTTCAAGCGTAGGACAGAACAAAGGAGAGGCAAAAAACAAAGAAAAGAATCCCCGGTCACTGATGAGGTCACAGAATGTGTGACGAAAGAACTTTGACAATATATGAACAACCGCCCGGTTGTGGAACCAACCAACCAACCAACCGGAAATTTATAATTTTTTTTAAATTGATAATTTAATTTATAATAAATTGTTGTGAAATTAACTGGTGCGTGTGTTTCTTATTGGCAACATGACCCTCCCAAAGTATAACAATATATATATATATATATTATATGTATGTGCGTGTGTATATATATATACATGCACACATACATACATACATACATACATACATACATACATACATACATACATACATACATACATACATACATACATACATACATGTATATATGTATGTGAGTATGTATGAATATATATATGTATGTATGTATATATGTATGTATATATACATGCGTTCGTTGGTGAAGTTGGTGACAGTATTACTTTAATTTCGTGTAGTTGCTTTTCTCTTTTTTTTTTGCCGTTCAAACTCTAGATTAGTTTCACACTTTTAATTAAAATACGTCCTTATTATCATTCTACTGGTTGATACATAACAACTTCTTATGTTTTCGTTTTCTTTTCCATTTTCGTTCATAAATCTGGATTTATAGTGGCATTTTATAGATGTGTGTGTTTTTGTGTGATTGTTTGTTTTTGGCAATTTTGTTGTTATTGTTGTTGTTGATGTTGTTGTTGTTGGGGTTGATGTTGTTGTTGTGGTTGTGGTTGATGTTGATGTTGTTGGTGTTGTTGCAGTCGTCGTCAACGTTATCGACTGGAATTTGATGGTTTGTGGTTGAAGGTTGAGATTGTGTTGTTAGTGATACTGCTGTTGCTGCTATTGTTGTTGCCGTTGTTGTCGTCGTCGTCGTCGTCGTCGTCTACATTGTCGTCGACTTCATTTTTGGTGGTTTTGGTGGTGGTGTTGGTGGTGATGGTGATGGTGATGGTGGTGTTGGTAGTGGCGGTGGCGGTGCTGGTGGTGGTGGTTTTGATGGCGGTGATGGTGGTGGTAGTGATGGTGTTGCTGGTGGTGGTGGTGGTTTGGTGATGTTGCTGGCGGTGGTGATGGTGGTGGTTCTAGTGTTGGTGTGGTGATTATGGTATCTTGTAGTTGTGGTAGTGAAGGTGGTGTAGTAGTTGTTGTTAATACAATTACCGCTGTCCCTGTTGTTGTTGTTTTTATTGTACGTATAATTGTTGTAGTTGTTGCTGTTATTGTTGTTGTTTTAATTCAAACAATCATCATGGAATATGTTTAGGTAATACGATGCTATTATCCAGAGTGAATATTCGAGGAAAGATTTCTAATAAAATGTTCTGAAAGAAAAGAAAAGAACGCATTAAACATCCATTCCCCACCTGGCTGGTAATTTGAAATGGTTTCAATGGAAGCATGTATTAAGGAGACAGAGAATAGTAAAAAAGAAAAAGAAAATTAAGTCATTACTTTAATAACATTTTGGAGGTGTCGACTGGTGATGCTGTGGCGTTGGTTCTATCTAATTTATCTTATTTTCACCAGAATTGGCCAGAGAAGTAAGGCTGAAAAACCGATATCAAGTACATGATCTCTGTCACACTGTACATCACTCACCATCGTCCATCCTCACTCCGATACATTAACACATAAACGACAAGCCAATATATGTGTTCTTATTCTCAGCAGAGTCATCGGCCATCCAAATACAAAATTACAAAATTACAAAATATGAGAAATAATAGGCAAAAATATACCTATTTTCTTTCTTCAAAGTCCCAACTGCAGTTTCGCCGATCCGTGCGCACGTTCCTAAGCTATAAAAATGTATCAACACTCAGAAAGAAGGACTGTTTCTTTCGTAGCAAGTGAAATATTTCGAGAGGCGGAGGGAGAAATTAACACAAGATACAGTGGTCACTTCAGTCGGGACTTTGAAGAAAAAATAGGTGTATGGAAAATTTGCTTTACGATTTTAATTCCGTGAAATCAGTATATATATTTCGATGTCCCAACCTATTTCGATGGGCCATCGAAATATGTATAGTGATTTCACGGAATTAAAATAGTAAAGCAAATTTATATATACATATATATATAAGAGGATGTATGTATCGTAAGAGAGGAGGAGGAGCAGAGAGAGAGAATTATATAAATATTTTGTTATAACGACTTGCGACTCCTACATTTATTCATATGGCTTATACATATATATATATATATATATATATATATATATATATATAAAGTAAAATAAGTAAGTCAAATATGTAAAATTTGGCTTCGTTTATTATAAATTATAAATTTACTGCTGTATATATTTCGGTGACAGCTATTATTGGCTGTGACCTCTTCAGGTAGTCCGAATTGGTGTGGAAAAGACAGATACACATGTTGTTGAAGTGTGTTTCACTTTGTCAATACATCGATATGTCCAGCTCCTGGGTCTGTTGTTAGTACTGCGAAATATATATAGCAGTAAATTTATAATTTATAATAAACGAAGCCAAATTTTACATATTTGACTTACTTATTTAATTTTACATTACTCTGCAGTAAACAAACCAGCCTGCGTACTTCGTCGAGTGTTCCAATCTGCATACTGAGGTGTCGGTAAACAAACAACATATACTCAAAATTTATATATCTGTATATATATAAAATTAAGTATGTGAGTGTATCTGTGTGTCTGTGTATTACCTATAGGGGCCTACATCTTACGACCGATTTTCATGACCCTTTACGGGCTCATAGATTAGTCATCGGGCAGTGTTTTCTATATATCAGCGTATCGTTTTTTTTTATTGTGGGGTCATTCTGCAGATAAAAATCGATAGGGGGTCACCTTTTTTTAAGTATCGAAAAATAAGATTTTTGGCTCTAGCTCCCACATTTTGTCACCGATTTCGTTCAAATTTTAAAGCAAAATAGAATTTATTATTGCACATCCTCTAATCGCTTTACATCTTGCATTTGTTGTTCAGGGACGGCGGGGCAGCCGCTTAAATATTCAAAAATACCACTTTTAGACTCAAATTTCCACTTTTTCGGCTCTAGGTCCCACATTAATCAACCTACTTTGTTCAAATTTTACACTACGCTAGATCTGATTATTTCACGTCTTAAAGTGCCTTTACATTTTGGATCTTTTGTTCAGGAACGGCGTGGCAGCCGCTTAAATATTCCAAAATACCACCTTTTCGCTCAAATTTCCGCTATTTCGGCTCTAGCTCCCACATTTTTCAACCGATTTCGTTAAAATTCGAAACTTCGGCTCCACCTCACACATAAATCAATTTATTTGGTTCAACTTTTATACTACAATAGAACCTATCATTGCATATCTTATAGTAGTTTTACACTTTGCATTTTTTGTTCAGGGACAACGTGGCAGCCGTTTAACTCTTCAAAATACGATTTTTTTCCACCTCCCACATATTCCATACGATTTCACTCAACATTTCGCCATTTGCTACACCTTACGACTGATTTTCAAGAAATTCACAGTCACTAAGATCAACACCTTTTCATCGAAGCAGATATTATTTTACCTACACAGGCAACGCTGGGTACTGCTGCTAGTATATATATATATATATATATATATATATATATATATATATATATATATATATATATATATATATATATATATATATATATATATATGAAATGGATTCCAGCAAGTACACTAGGTATCTTTGATTCAAATGGTTGATACATTGTCCTCGTGGTACTTTAATGAATAAATGGATGGAATTAACAGGAATCCAGGAATCATCTCTGTACCGTTACTCAAACATATCCAAAGATAAATTCTTCGCTGATAATTACAATACTAATGATAAGTCTTTCTACATTTGGCACAACACCAACATTTTAGGGATGGGGAAAGTTATACTGACTGGAATAATTGAGCGGTACTTTAATTTGTCGACCCCGAAAGAAGGAATAGAAAAATTGATGTCAACAGGATTTGAACTAAGAACGTAAATAGCCATAATTAGATGACGTAAATCATTTCATCCGATGCTCAAACGATTTTTCAAATCCACTGCCCTTGCCAAATAATTGTTTCTACTCTTGGCACAAGGCCAGCGATTTAAAGGGAAAAGAAATAGGTTAAATTTACCCCAGTGCGTTACTGGTACTTTATTTTATCGACCTCTTTATGTCGGAAGGTAAAGCTAACCTCGGTGAGATTTGAACTAAAAAAAAATTCTATGGCATAAATCATGTTGTCTGACGCTCTACCGATACTTGCCAAATAATAGTATATACATTGGATTAGATTAAATCATGTGTACACTTATTTTTAAAGAATCTTAATGTGTTCTAAAGCCTTCTTACATTGTTTTGTTTTTCATGAAAAATGAAAATTTTATTTCGATCAATTTCCATTTAATGTATTACATTAGTCTTTTACTGGTTTCAGTCATTAAACTGTGGTCATCCTGGGGTTCTGCTTTGATTTCGTTGACCATATTGAGACCAATACTTACATTTTTATGTGTGGTACTTATTTTATCGATCTGCTTTTTATAAAACCACTAAATTACTGGACGTAAACACAAAACACAAACAAACGTTAACCTTGAACCTAAATATTCTCTCTCTCTCTCACTCTCTCTCACACACGCGCACACACACACACACACGCACGCGCACACACACACACACACACACACACACACACACACACACACACACACACATACACACATGCACATATATATATATATATATATATATATATATATATATATATATATATATATATATATATATATATATATATATATATATATATATTATGAAGAGAGAAGAAACATTTAGATATAATTAGTAATAAGATGTACCATACCTAAACTGCTTCTAGATTCCTCGACTACGTAGTTTCGTGGCATAATCAAAAACAATACATCACAGAGATATAGAGCTTTTGTGAGGTCTGCCGATTTATCAAGAGGATACCTCATTTTACTAGCTTCAAAGAACACGTCTATAAGATGTGAGATAGAATCCCAAAAGGCGGAGGTGGAGTCAATCACGTGATACAACGGTCAAGAAACAGAGCTAAGCCCCTTATAACCCTGAAAAAATACCACGGAGGCGGAGGGGTATTCATATCGAGGCCGTAGAAAAGGTGGTTAAGGAGGCAAGAAGTATGAGTAATGGCAGCTTTCCAGCAGTCACTACACTTCAAGGATTACTCGACCAGGGGGAGTTATAAACAATATATTGAGAAACACACAGATACATGTGGACACATACATATACATGAATATATCCACATCCATCCTTGAGTTAATGGTGCCGACCTTAACCGATGTTGCTCTATGAATAACTGGGACAAACCAATCCGAATGGATTAGACTGAACCAGTATCAGAGCTAAAAGTACATTATGTGTGTGTATATATATATATATATATATATATATATATATATATATACGTTATTCTGGGTTGAATCGGAGGTAACCACAGTAAGTAAGGTACTCAATACATTGCAGAGTATAAAAGTTTTAATATAGATGAGATTCTACAGGACTAGAACTGTTCCATTCTTTAGAAATCATCAGGATTCCTGATGATTTCTAAAGAATGAAACAGTTCTAGTCCTGTAGAATCTCATCTATATTAAAACCTATATATATATATATATATATATATATATATATATATATATGACAGCTCCTTCATATAGATTATAGTAGGAAATATATGCCCAAGGTGCAATCAGCAGTATTGAACCTAGAAAGAACGCAATTCCGAAGCAACCACATTAATCAATGAAACATGCCTTCACCTATATCCACTTTTCTTTTTATTTTCATTGAAAGTTTCGTATTATCTTCTGTCTCACCAAGTTGGGTGAGAGAAAAACATTTCTCTTGATTAGGATATGCAGTAATCACTGCAAAAATTAAAGATGAAAACAAACAAAAAAACAGAATGACATACATAGCAGTAATCTACCCTTCTCTGTTTTCAAAGAGGATTTGAATGGACTACTTGACTGATTATGGTTTACAGAGGTTGTTAGCCTTGGTTGGCAGTGATCTAGGAGAAGAATCACTCTGATTGATGATAACCTTTCAAGTGAGCAACGACTTCATCCTTGTGATGAAGGTGGATGAACTCCGACTTAGTAGTCAAGTTTCGAGTAATGGTTGGACGAGGATTCGGAACTTACCGAAGTCAATATTTTCCCAGTGAGAATTATAGACATGCAGCATAATATATAGATGAGCATTGGTGCAATTGTGCATGTTCCCCCAACACTAAGCAATGAAGATAAGAAGACAAAAAACAATCAACCAGTTATATTGAAGCTTTCTGAAATATTCGACACACAATTCTCTTCATTTTGAAAATTTATTTTCTTTCTTTTTTTTTTGTTATATTGTCTCTTTGCAGACTCGTGCTTTTTTATTCGCTGCCGGATTCTCGTTAGCATTTGGATCAATGTTCTCCAAAACCTATCGGGTTCACCAAATATTTACCCGGGCTCACAGTGGTGTAATACGAAGCAAGGTAAACAATTACAAGCCATCGTTCTTGTCCCGTTTTATGTTTGTCTGTTCCATTAATTAAAAAAGTGGCCGCTCTGTTATAAAGCCCAATTTGCTACCAATATGTATTAACTCTTTTGATACCAGACCACCTGAATCAGCCCAAGATTCTATGATACAAAACTGTTTATTTTAAAATATTTATATTTATCTAATAAACTTCCCTCATAATTTTATGTAAGAACCTTTTGTTATGAACCAAACTCCAATTTATTCATCTGATTGTTAGATATTTTACTTAATCCCTCCAGATTTGGGATTATTTTCAAACTTAATTGGAGCACTTTAATAGTGTATTAAATTATAAATATGGTAATAAAAGGGTAATAAAATAGACAGATGCTGCTTTGCGTTTTGTTACTCTTTTTGCAGGTGTATCGTGTGTATCTTGTTTGTTTTTTATAGTTATCTGAATACTATACATGATATGATAGGCAGAACGTTTGGGGTTGTTGTTTTTTTATAATTCTACGATGATTATTCTAGTTCTTTGATCAAGAAGAATAGACTGCGTATGAAATTAATGTACAAGTGGCTGAGAATTCCACAAATACATACACCCTTAATGCAGTTCTGTGGGTGATTCAGCGTGTTACATTGTGTGGTAATGCTGGCCCTTTGAATTACGAATACAACATTGGGCTCGAGCAACATGAAATAAAATATCCTGCTCGTGGACCCAGCGCACCACCAGGAATTAAATTCACATTATGATTGTTAGCCGAACAACCTAACCACTAAGCCACACCCTTTTACTCTATAATATGGAATATTATAGAGTTGATGATATTAAAAAAATTGTTGATTATATAAAAAAAAATAACATTCAAATTTGTTAAAGCTAGACAAAGCTATATCATCTGGGTTATTACAAAGCTGAAATAAATGGTATTGACGTTGACTATTTGTATAGTAAAGCTGTACAAGCAATATTTATGAAAAAAATAATCAATTCTACCTCCCATCTTATGGTGTTGTATTTGGATACTTCAATATCATATATTGTATTTAGTTATTAAATGCATGATCCATCTCTTTAAAAACTATTAAACATTTTGTATTTTGTGCGAGTTAAGCGTTAAACGAAACATAAAATTCGTTCCAAAATGAACGAAATGAATTCGTTTTTATGCGCACACGTTTGCTATCGCAAGAAAACGTGTTTGATTATTAACAGAGTTTTTAACATTAGACACAATTAGAATACGGTAATTTAAAAATATATGTCAATGGTTAGCTAACATTATTTTTTGGCAGTATCGGTAGAGGGTCGGACGCCATGCTTTCCAGCATAGTTACGTCCCTTTACGATCTGAGTTCAAATCCCGCCGAGGTTGACTTTGCCTTTCATCCTTATGGGGTCGCTAAAATAAAGTACCAGTAATGCACTGGTTAATTGCTGGCCTTGTGCCTAAAGTCGAAACAATTATTTTTTGTCGAATAAGCATAGCAGACAACTCCTGGTCTTCTTCCGTTTTAAGTATCAGTGATATTTTTTTAGTCTCCGTACACATCTGGACAAAGTCAATGAATACAGTTAAAGAATAGAATGAAAATGAATCTAAAGAAAAGTCTAAAGTCTGTCCAAAGCCCGGAGACTCATGGGAATGGTGCTTATACCGGTATTCTTGGCGTTAACCAACTGAGAGTACAAGAGACTCCCAGGACAGAACGCCAGAGTAAAAATGAAAACAGTGGGGTAATAAAATGATTTAAGTGAAAATAAACGGTATTGATTCATCTGTATATGTAAATTCTGAATGATTTATTCGTAAAAGAAAAAAACATATCGCAACAGATAGAATGTTTCTATACATAAAGATAGATTGGTTTAATAGAACATTTTTTAATTAAATTATATTTCTTGATCGTTAAAGAAAATATAATTTAAATCAGGGTCATTAATATTTATTAAGCACTATTCCAAAGATTCACCACAACTTCTTTCCATAACATGGGACTGGGAAATTATTACACACATAACCCTATTAGTGAAGCCATTTAGTATAGGTCAACTAACAGAAAATTGTATTACGGTTACGAAAAAAATTCTAAAATACGCCTGCAAGGTAAAAATTAAAACCGGTCATCACGCGCAACTCTGACTGGTCTGTTGCACGCTCCTGATTTAAATGAACTTAAAAGGTTATTATTGATTTAAATGATTGATTTAAATTATATTAATTCATTTTATTCCATTCATTTTCGGATTATATAAGGTGATTGCCGAAAGCTACAGAAATTTAGTGATGTGTAAAGTCTACTTAAAACAGAACACCCAACTCTCAAATTTTCTGGATTGTTAATTCTGTTCTTTTTCTTTTCGCATCTTTTCAGTTACTACGAGATAAACAACTTCTATTCATAATTGGTGCTCTGCTAATACTTGATATATCGTTAATTTCTGTGTGGCTTGTTGTAGATCCTATGCATCAAGTAAAAACCAACTTATCCTCACAGGTAGGCACTATAAGTTCTTATTTCAATTTGTATTGTTATTTGTGTGTGTGTGTGTGTGTGTGTGTGTGTGTGTGTGTGTGTGTGTGTGTGTGCAGATCTATCAACTCTTCCAATCCGACGGGGAAATCTCCGACCCACTTTGGAGTGGGTGAGAGATTTCTTCTTTTGTGAAAATGGGTATAGCTTTCATTATGTAAAATCTCCCCGTTTTGCCTCATTCTCCCCGTCTTGGGGGCAATTCTCCCCCTTTTGGATTTTTAGAGGTTGGCAGGTCTGATGTGTGTGTTTGCGTTCCAGTTGCTCAATCACATCACGACTAAGTTGTTCGAGCATCGGAACAACTTGGTCGTGAAGTGATTGAGCATACCCTAGACATGTTCACTCTCTCTCTCTCTCTCGTGGAGATTCGGTGTGACACATTTGTGAGAATACTAAGCCTTTCAATTACTCACTTTTGTCAGCTGAATGCACTGGAACCACGTGAAATAAAGAGTCTTATTCAAGACACAAGCGCCACTGATAATCGAACTCGTGACTTTAAGGTCTAAGCCATGGGCTTTCACAGTGTACATGCTTCCAAAATACATGAATGATCTAAACGATTGCCTAATCTGCTACAAATAGCAGTCAATAACTATCTTCATTATCGTAATCGATAAAATAAAGTACCAGTAATGCACTGGGTAATTGCTGGCCTTGTGCCTAAAGTAGAAACAATTATCGTAGCAATACAAAACAAACTCCACTAGAACGAAAGGCTCGCTGCCATCACAAACAAACGAATATCTACACAGTTGGCCAAATTGTGTGTGTGTGTGTGTGTGTGTGTGTGTATGCGTGTGCGTGTGCGTGTGCGTGTGTGTGTGTGTGTATGCGTGTGCGTGTGCGTGTGTGTGTGTGTGTGTGTGTGTGTGTGTGTGTGTGTGTGTGTGTGTGTGTGTGTGTGTGTGAATTTACACAAGGGATAAGAAACATTTCACACATGCAACCTCCTGTGCTCTAGTAGCCGTACTAGTGGTCGTTACTTTATCAATTTTAATTAGAAAGTGCAGTGAATTTACAGAACCATGAAAACGCTTGACATTTATTCCGGCTTTTTTTATGTTCTGAGTTCAAATTCTACTGAGGTTAAATTTAACTTTTATTTTTATGAGGTCGATAAAAAAAAATGTACCGATCAAGCACTAGGGCCGATGTAAATCATATATTCCTCATCTAAAATTGCTGATGTTCTACCTAAATTAGAAATCTCAAATCCCGCCGAGGTTGACTTTGCCTTTCATCCTTACGGGGTCGATAATATACAAGTAATGCACTGGGTAATTGCTGGCCTTGTGCCTAAAGTAGAAACAATTATTGTTTTAAAGAGGGCAGTGGATTGGCAGTATCGGTAGAGGGTCGAACGCCATGCTTTGCAGCATAGAGTTACGGCCCTTGCCATTCTGAGTTCAAATCCCGCCGAGGTTAACTTTGCCTTTCATCCTTACGGGGTCGATAATATTAAGTACCAGTAATGTACTGGGTAATTGCTGGGCTTGTGCCTAAAATAGAAACAATTATTGTTTTAAACTTTGTTAATTTTGTTATTTTTCTTATTTTTAATGTGTTTAACTGTGTTTAATTGTTTTCAGCTCTCAACCATCGATGAAGACGTTGTGTATATTTCACAGCTATCCAGATGTCAATCAAACCATCTAGAAAAATGGATGGGTGTTATGTACGCCTATAAAGGTCTTCTTCTCGTCTTCGGAGTATATATGGCTTGGGAAACTCGTAATGTGAAAATACCGGCTCTGAATGATTCTCGTTACATTGGTATGAACGTTTACAATGTTGTAATCATGAGTACAATAGTTGTGGTGCTCTCTAATATACTCTCAGATCAACCAACCTTATCCTATGCCATCCAGTCAACGTTTATATTTCTATCCACTACTGGAACTCTTTGTCTGATGTTTTTACCAAAGGTAAGAAAGATATTCCACTGTCGTCGTTGACATAGTTGTCGTCATATCTCCATCCTTATCATCATCATTGTCATTATGGCAGTGGATTGGCAGTATCTGTAGAGGGTCGAACGCCATGTTTCCAGCATAGAGTTACCTCTCTTTACTGTCTGCGTTCAAATTCCGCCGAGGTTAACTTTGCCTTTCATCCTTACGTGGTCGATAAAATAAAATACCAGTAATGCACTGGATAATTTCTGGCCTTGTGCCAAAAGTAGAAACAATTATTACTAAAGTAGCAGTAATGCACTGGGTCGATTTAATCGACCCCTCCCCCCTTCAAATTGCTGGCCTTGTGCCTAAAATAGAAATAATTATCATAATCATTATTATTAGCATTGCTACCGTGACGGGGTGGCAGAATACTAGAGAGTCGGACAAAGTTGTAATGCGGTATTTATTCAGATTCTTTACGTTATGAGTCTAAATACCGCTGAGGTCGAGTTTCCTTTTCATTTTTTCGGGGATCGATAAAATAATGTACCAATCAAGTAATGGGGTCGATATAAATTGCTGGCAAATATAGATCATTACTATTATGGTAAAAAGAGTGGTGGATTGACAGTATCAGTAGAGCGTCGGGAAACATGATTTGCGGCATATAGTTACGGCTTTTTACGTTCTGAGTTCAAATCCAGTCGAGGTTAGCTTTGCTTTTCATCCTTACAAGGTCGATAAAATAAAGCACCACTAACAGACTAGGATCGATTCAATCGACTTTCTCCTCTCCCAAATTTGTGCCTAAATCAGAAACCATTTGGCAGCATCAGTAGAAGGTCGGACACCATGCTTTGCAGCATAAAGTTACGCCCCTTTACGGTCTGAGTTCAAATCCCGCTCAGGTTAACTTTGCCTTGCATCCTTACGGGGTCGATAAAATAAAGCACCAGCAATGTACTGGGATACTTGCTGGCCTAGCGCCAAAAGTAGAAACAATTATTAATACTTATCTATATCGAGTTTAACAGATGATGTTTTTCTTAGCTTTCCCCTTTTAAACTTTGCTTTGGCGCATTTGTCAAGACCAAATTCCATGCCAATGTTATTGATAAATTGCTGCACAGTTGTTAAAAGTCTTTCTACCTTTTGGTCGTTTTTTAGCATATAATTTTATATGATCCATAAAAAACAAATGGTTAATGATCTTAACGTTGTTGTTCATCTTATACCTGTATCCCATGTTGTTGAGCTCACATGATATTGGAAAGAGAGCAATTAATTTTAATTTTATCTCACTTTATGACTCCTTTGTTATGATTTAAAAAGAAAGTTGTTATCTATTTTGTCATGCCGACTCGTAAAAAGGTAGATAGTATGGGAGGTATTTTGTAAAATTCTATGGCTCCAATTATCAATTCATGTGATACAATGTCATAGGCTTTTTTTATAACCATTCTAAACAGTGATTAGATATATATTTTTTTAGGGGTAGAGGACCGGCAATTTTTTAGAATCATCTTATTAATTAATATTTGGCCTTTTCATCCATATGAGTTCCGTTTTCCTCCTTTTTGTTCGTGTAGAATGATTTCATCAAGGTATTTGTATAGGGCAGCTAGTTTGATGGACGCAACTGAAAAGACTTAATCCCTCGACAACTTTATCAAGTTCCATTTAGAAAGGAAGGTGAGGGAAGTGAGGGAAGTGATGCACCCCGCCCCCATTACAGTTATAACAAGGTGGGTGAATGTAGTGAGGGTGACCCGTGGACCTACTCTGAACATACGCCTTTCGGCTGGCTAGTTTGGAGAGGTGAGGGGCGACCTCCTATGGTGATCTTGGAGAGTATGGTGATTAATGTTTCTTGGAGTAACTGGGTCATCCTTGGTTGGTAGCCCCCGTTATTGGGGAATTTTCATTTTTATAATCATATTGTTGTTTGTTATTTGTCATAGCTTATTTTACTTGATTATTTGTAAACCACCACTGTCACTGTTTTTGATGGCCCATGTGGCCGATAAAAAAATTATTTTTGTTATTATTGTTGTTTTTGATGTTGTTATTGTTGATATTGCTTTTCTTGTTGCAGTTGTAAATATTGGGGTATTCTTCTTTTGTCGCTTACTAAAATCATAGAACCTAATATATATATATATTATTCAAAATGTTAATCAAAATATATATTTTATTATACATATTTCAAAGGTACTATGGTGTTTAAGTATTGGCAGTCAATACTGGAATTGGTATTGGCAGCCAATACTGGAATTGAATAATCAAAACCGTAGCGGTATGTCTCATATCAAATCATATATTTTGTCTGATGAAAACGTACTTAAACACCATAGTACCTTTGAAATATGTATAATAAAATATATATTTTGATTATGAGAATATTTTTCATTTGTTAAAACATTTTGAATATTATTAAAAACTCCAGGAAAATCTCTTGTTGAGTGCTTCTAATCTATTGTAATATTGTATTCGTTGAGTAATCAATGAAACATACTAATCTTTGGTTATATATATATATATATATATATATATATATATATATATATATATATATATATATATATGGGATGACAGAGTTCTTTGAGATACTGGCTGGAGTGCTCCGGGGAGATACATTGGCTCCCTACCTTTTTATCATCGTGGTGGACTATTGTATGCGCCTTGCACTGGAGAAACACCAGGACTCTGGCTTTACTGTAGCACCGGCTCAGAGCAGGAGAGTTAGGGCGAAAAAGGTATCGGATGCTGAGTTTGCCGACGACATAGTTTTGGTGACAAATACAGTGAAGGAGGCAGAGGATTTGAGGCGGGAGGTTGAGACTGTGTCGATGAGTGTGGGGCTGAGAATGAATGAGACTAAAACAAAATATCTGGTAGAGAATGTTGAGAAGCCAGAGGGGATCACTAATGTAGGCGGGAAGCCGCTGGAATTGGTTGAGGATTTCCTGTATTTGGGAGCAAAGATTGGGAATACGGAGGATGATGTGGTTGAGAGGAAGAGCAAGGCCTGGGCGGCGTGCCACAGCTTGAGATCGGTGTGGAAGTCGGACCTTCGTAGAGACCTGAAAATCCGCCTCTTCATTGCTGTAGTGGAGTCTGTGCTGCTGTATGGGTCTGAGACTTGGACACTGACCAAGAAACTCACTCAGATGGTGGATGGGTGCTACACGAGAATGCTGAGGATGGCTCTGAACATTAATCAGTATACACTGAGGATGAACGACTGAGAGCTGTATGGGAGCATCCCAAAAGTCAGCTCAAAAGTGACACAGGGGAGACTGAGGTTAGCTGGACATGCTCACCGACATCGAGAGTTGACATTGCACTCAGTACTCCTTTGGGAGCCCCTACATGGACACACTAGAAGAGGAAGACCAAGGCTAACGTATGTTGATGCCCTAAGGACAGACACTGGTCTGTTGGAGATGCAGGACATGGCAGCGATAATGAGGGACAGAGACCGCTGGAGAGAACTCGTCCATGGATCTCGGGAATTTTACCCGCCTTAGATATATATATATATATATATATATATGAGAAACAATATCGATATATATTTTATATGTGTTAATTAAACCTAGAATCAGCTTATACTGTATATATGTATATATATATATATATATATATATATATATAGAGAGAGAGAGAGAGAGAGAGAGAGAGAGGGAGGGGGATAGGAAAATAGTGAAGACCCCGACGGCAGAGCTCAAGCCGTTCCGACGGCTATTTCTCGACGGATATTTCTGGTCCAGAAATAGCCGTCAAACAGCATGATATCTGCGGTCGTGACTCTTTTCCTATTACCCACTCTACTACCCAAAGTATCGAGTACTCTGGATTTATGGTCCACCTGGTTCTTTACCACACTTCCTGCAAGCAGGGAAAAGCGGACGTAAAATGATGATGATGATGATGATGATATATATATATATATATATATATATGAGAAAACAATATCGTTATATATATTTTATATGTATTAATTAAACCTAAAATTAGCTTATACTGTGTATATGCATATATATATATATATATATATATAAAGAGAGAGAGAGAGAGAGAGAGAGAGAGAGAGAGAGAGAGAGAGAGAGAGAGAGAGAGAATAGAAAACGAAAAATCAGTGATGCATCTGAACTCAATTTATTGTGTGTTACAATTGTTTCCCCCGGCGGACAGCTCGAGACGCGATCATTGTGTGGATCTGTCTGATTCTGAACCCGAGAGATATACACAATGATCGCGTCTCGAGCTGTCCGCCGGGGGAAACAATTGTAACACAAAATAAATTGAGTTCAGATGCATCACTGATTTTTCGTTTTCTATTCTATCATACTCTGCTCTGTAAGAGCATAGAGTTCTCAACCGGCATACCGCCTATGGAAGCATCTTAGCGACCATCAGACACACATATATATATATATATACTGTATGTATATGTATATATATATATATATATATATATATATATATATATATATATATATATATATATATATATATATATGTATGTATATGTTGTACTTTGGGAGGGTCATGTTGTCAAATTCAGAAACGAAATATATATATATATGATAATTCGGAAACTTCATCGAATTGTTTTTGTTTTTTTTTTGTTTTTTACAACGTTCCTAAATCAGAAATCATTATTATTATTATTATGATTGAATGCTATGGTTGACGGAGGCTCGGCTCTGTAAGGTATTGTAAATTTTGACCGCTATAACAATTGTAAATTGTTTAAAACTTTAACCAACTTGTAGACAAAAACACCCTCCCCCTCGTGAGAGGGGTCTTTCTGCCTGCTATTTGGCCCTTCGGGGTTAAATAACCGCTTATTGGGGTTTTGTGCCCATTATTTATTTTAAAAAACCAAAAAAAAACATGGCTACGAAAAAGAATTTTCATAGGTCACTCCCACTCATTCCGTCTTCTTCTTCCTCAATCGTCACTACAGCAGGGAGAAGATTGTCTCTCTCCCTCCCTTCTCTAAATGTGTCTCTCTCCCTCCCTTCTCTTTCACAAGCGACGCCAGAAAAGAAAAATCACGTGCAAAGCGAGCAAGATTTCTCCACGACGACGACGACATCGACGAAAAAGGTGTGCGGGAAATACGAAAACCCATTTCATTCGTCTGACGTCAGGAATAATAGCAGTAGCAGCCGTAATAACAGCAGCAACAGTGACAAGGAAAACAACAGTAGCAGCCGCAACAGCATCAGCAGCAGCATAAACAACAACAGCATTAGCAGCAACAACAACAGCAGCAGCAGCAACAACAACAACAACCACAGCAACAGCGGCGGCGGCAGTAGTCGTAGTACCTGCAGCAACAACAAAAGTAACAGCAGCTCTGACGACAACAACAACAACAACAGCAAAGAAAAAGCAATCTCGTTTGCAGGTATCGCAAAGAACCTGGAAACCATCCTCATAACAAATGAGGAATTAGAGGAAGCGAAGAAAATGGTGACAAAAACTGGACACCGAGCAATCTGCAAGGCAGCGGAAACATTTTTCGAAACCCAACAGCACTGTACGGTCACGTACCGTACAGTAAGTACAAAATCCCGTAGAGTTGAAAGAGCCACAGAGGCTCAAATACAAAAAGCCTTGGGGTCTGTGTGGCAGCAGAAAACGCACATCACCCGAGGCAAGAAATATGCCACCGTAGACGTACTTTTTGCCACACCCCTGGAGGCAAAGGCTCAATCCTTAGTGACCCTAAGGAGCAAGGAAATGGTGTTGGTGCTCTCCTACTGCGTGCAAAGAATTGTGAGGGTCAAACTGACCCACGCCCCCCCCCCCCCCCCCCCGAGATGGCCCCTTCTTGGCTGGCCGCGTCTGTCCTCGTCGGAATCGTGGACAAAACAACTGTACTGCAAGTACAGAAAAAAGTAAGAGAAGATTGGGTCGGCACCTCCATTGAGATGTTAATCCAAACCAACCAGGAGTGCATCGAAGCTATCCCGGATGTGATAGACTTCGATAACGGCACTCAACTGCCCATAAGTGTTGAGGGCAAACACCCAAAATGCTTTCGCTGTGGATCGAATACTCACCTCAGGGCCTTCTGCAATGAGAAGACCCTGAGAAAGGAAAAAAAAACCCTCCTTCCGAAACCGGCACCACGGCTACCAGCAACAGGACAAGCGGCAACAAGGAACGATAGGTCTGTGGAACCCATACCCACGCCACGGAAATCAAAAACAGCAGCAGCAGTGGAAATATTAACAACAACAACAGCAATACCAAATGCAGCTGCAACAGAGACTCCAGTGCAAACATCACCAACAACAAGTGAAATAGTGGAGCTGGTACCCCTCCCGGACCTCACAGAATCAGACATGCAGTGTGAGGTGGGAGAAGGATGGCAAAAGGTCGTAAGAAGACACAAACGCAGAAGCAGCGCATCGTCGCCTTCGAAAAGGGAGGAAAGAAATGAAAAAAGGGTAAAGGCTACTGCAAAGAGACTCACAGCAGCAACACCACCAACACCATTACCACCCACACTAGCACCACCATCACCACCGGCGACAACCCCACCGCCAACAACAACAAAACCTTCAACACCACCACCACAAACACCAACATCGCAAACGCAACAACAAAACACACACCCAGCAACAACGACAAGAAAATATCAGAACCACACCCCACCCCCAGAAAAACAAATGCACGGCAATAAATACACACAACAAGAAACTAATGACTTACATAATTGAACACACGGACATTTCACAACACGACTACATAATGCCAGCACCAATCAAAACGCCAACTAACATAAGACTGCTAAAAATAGCACAGAAACAATACACAAACATTAAAACGAAATTCCCCAACGCAGTTGGTGATTTCAGAGACCTAGTAGGGACTCTCAACCGAAGAGTATATTCGGTCATACTCATAGAAGAGCCGACAACCAGCCGAAGGGACGATTCAACGGTCCCTTCACCAGACGATCAAGTAAAAAGGGATGTAAAAAACATGCCTCCTCTACGAAAAATACGGTAAGTGGTCTTTGCCATCTTTTCCACTCTATTTTAAACATGACCTCACTCAGAATAGGCAGCATAAATGCGCGTGGCTTGGGGTCGTCATGGAAGCAGGGTCACCTGCTCAACGACCTCAGGTCACTAAACATAGATGTAGCGGCCATCAGCGAGACCAGAATCTCCGAAGCACGGGCCTCCGCACCGATCTTCGGCGGCTACGATGTGTACGCATCTCCCATCCGTCCTGGATCGGGGGGAGGAGTTGCTGTGCTTTTTCGGAGAGGTTAGGATCTCGCCATACGGGCCATCTTCCTGGACCCAGAGGGTAAGGTTGTGGTGCTGGACGTGACCAGCGGAGACGGGCAAGCTTTCAGGCTAGTGGCCGTCTATGCCCCGACAGGAGCAGGGCCGCCTGATTTCTTCCGGCGTCTGGAGACCTTTCTTGGAACGTCCCGCTCTTTAGTGTTAGTGGGCGACTGGAACGGGATCTTAGATGCACGCTGGGACTGTGTGGGATAGCGGATATGGGTGGAGGGTGCAAGAGCCTCACCAACATGCTCCGGCGTTTTGAACTGTCTGACAGGTACCTATTGGATTTCCCGAATGTGCCAATGTGGACTTGGACAAATCGCATAGGGTCATCCAGATCATATCTAGATAGAGTATTTTGTAGGGAAATAGATAGGTCTAGCATAGGCTGTCCACAATTCAAGATAGTCAGCTACACGGACCACAAATTTGTGATCTGTGTGCTTGACTTAGATAGGCTTCATAGACGAGGACCCGGCTACTGGAAGCTAAACGCGTCCTTACGAGCGCGCAAGGCCTACAGAGACCGGATTAGCGAACTAGTTAAGCGGCCGTTGACGGGGGCCAGCGTAAACAACAAGTGGTGGTTTGCTTTAAAAAGAGCGATTAGAATAGAGTCCATTAGGTTTAGTAAGGCTTTAGCTATAGAGTAAAATAGAGCAGAGGGAGAACTAGTTAGGAAATTAGACGGGGCGCTTAGCAAAGGCATCGCGATCGACGTACTTGCGGTGAAATTGGCCCTTGACTAATTCTTCAATGCAAAGCACGAAGGCTGCGTTGTCAGAGCTAGGGTGCGTGTTCGCAGACACGAGGGGACGATGCCGTTCAATGGGCCCCAGTGGCGGAGGCGCGTCGTGGCAACAAACCACGATCCGGTCTTTGCTGGTTCACGACGGGCGCATGCAACTCGATCCCGGGCAAATGTGTGAAGATTTTCAGCCACACTTCGCACAGCTGTTCGGGGGCAGCGGCGGGCCGGATCGAGGGATGGACTTTAGTGTCTACCTCGACGGACTGCCGCGGCTTTCGGCCACTGAGGCGGAGTGTTGCGAAAAGCCGATAACAGCCGTTGAAGTACGGGAGGCAATGGCTGGCTGCACAAGGGGTAGATCGCCTGGTTTGGATGGTCTGCCCTAAGAACTTTACGTACAGATGCCAGACTTGTTCGGAGGTCTCTTGGCGGACGTCTACTGCAACTGGCAACAGAACGGGAATTTCCCAGCTCTGTGAGCCGAGGAGCCTTGGCGCTGCTGAGAAAGGATCCGAACAAGGGGGATAACATAGATAATTTCAGTCCCATAACTCTGCTAAGCACAGGGTTCAAGATTTTGGCCAAGGTGCTAGCAAAGAGGTTGGCGCTTGTCGTCGGTGGTCTGGTGGGAGAGGCGCAGACATGCGCCATTCCCGACACGGGTGGATCCTTGTCAATTTAAATCAGTCGGAAGCTTTCGATAGGGTCGACCATCGTTACCTAGCGGCAGTCCTGAAGGCGGCTGGCTTTGGGCCCGTCTTCAGAGGCTGGATCGCTCCCAGAAATGGGCGGAGAGGAAGCTATCCTTGAAAGGTCAAGTGGAGGTGGCTAACGCGTACATCGCGTCCGTCATCAACTACCGCCTGACCGTCATACCTTGTCCTAAGCCCCGCCTGACTAGGCTGGAGCGTTTGCTCTTTCGCTTTTTGTGAAAGGGACGCGCGCCGATGGTCAGGCGGTCCATCTGCTGTCAACTCCCGCTACGTGGAGGGCTGGCATGCATGCCGTGGCTGATGATGCGCAGACACCCGCTCAGGCTACGACATATTCACCTCTTCCTCGGCGGTGATCAGGTGTGGTCGCCGTTTGCTAGACGCGTCTTTCCCCAAATCGTCTCCTTGACGGAGCTGCAGTCCTGGGTCAAGCGAAGACCGAGAGGGAGCGCTTGGAGACTGGAATGTCTTCAGGCGCTCACAGCTCTCGACTAATCGGGCAATGTGACCGGAGGAAACTCCACCTTGGCGTTCTATAGAGGATTAGTGGAGGGGAAGAGCGACGACGTACTTGGGGAAACTCTAGGCGTCGAGGAAAATCAACTAGCCAATCTCTTCGGAAGAACTTTCGTGCCGGGGCCTATGGACAACTTCCAGAAATCCGTGGCCTGGCAGTGCTACCGAGGAGCTTTGCCAGTTCGGGATAAACTCTACAAGCCTGGAGGTGCCGTCAGCCGGGCATGTCCGAGATGCGTGCAGGGCGAAGAAACCGTCCTGCACGCACTCGGCCAGTGTCCGAGCATTGCTGACTTGTGGGTTTATGTCGAACACCTGCTGTCACGTGTAGGACGGATCCAGCTATCAGCTGAGTCCATCTTGAGGATTGCCCCGCCCTCTTCCTTTAGCCGGGAAGGGCAGGCAGTTTTTATCTGTCTGGTGGCCATGGCGAAAGAGATAGTATGGTGGACACGTTTGAAAGGGCTGAAGACGAGCACTTACCTCTTCGGTGATGCCCTGATTATCTTTTTCAAATTTCTTTTGAAAAGGAAAATCAGGGTAGAGAGGGAAGTGCTCTCTACCCACCATTTTGTTGAAAGATGGGTGAGAGAGGCAAGAATGGCCTATGTGAATGGGCCTACTCTGAGTATGTGTCTGTAAATTAAAGGTGGAAAACTGGGAGAGGGCACTTGCCCTGGTGGTCAGGTTCACTGTGGCTTTTTAATGGGCTTTCTCCGCGAATGTCCCTCAGAAGTCTCCCCGCGATTGGGGAATTTTTCATTGTTATTTTTTTTGTTACATCCTCTGTTTTGTTTTTTACACGCAGAAATGCCCATTTGTACCGTGTTGTATTGTCCTGTACTGTCCTTAATGTATACTTTATGTAAGCCCTTGTGGTTAATAAAGAAAGCATTATTATTATTTTTATTATTATTACTATTATTATTAGGGCGGTGGATTGGCAGTATCGGTAGAGAGTCGGACACCATGCTTTGAAGCATAGAGTTACGTCCCTTTATGATCTAAGTTCAAATCCCGCCGAGGTTAACTTTGCCTTTCATCCTTACGGGGTCGATAAAATAAAGTACTAGTAATGTACTGGATAATTTCTGGCCTTGTGCCAAAAGTAGAAACAATTATTATTATTATTTTCTCTTTGAAGTATCGAAAGCTAATTCTCACCTCTCTGTTGGTATCATGTCAACGTTCAAGTTGACGTTTATCTCTCGAGATCTGGTGACACCTTGGTTCTTTTTATGAAGCTTTACTTATTTCCCAACAGAATTTAGGAGATAATAAAACATAGATTTTAACTATATCATCTTTAATCGTCGTGTCAATTGGTTACAGCTAGGTATAGAATATAATAGAATTCTCTAAATGCCATTCTACTCACAATCACGTACACATATACATCTGCCTTTGTCTTTTACTTATCATATATAACCACTGAATTCTAATTTTAATCATGCTACTTTCAATACACATACACACACAAATACGTATACAAACCCACACACATACACGCACACACACCCACATGCATATATATATATATATATATATATATATATATATATATATATATATATATATATATATATATATAAAATGATATTAAATAAATGGAAACTATATTAATAAAACCATATTTATTTCATTATATATATTTCAAGGGTACCAAAACACATTGGTACTCTTTCCTCAGATAAAATACAAAGTTTGTTTTATTTATAAATAGAGACATACCCATGAAAATCAAACCTTATCGGTTGGATATTCTCTGGATAGTGGAAATGTATTAAGAATTTTTCAAACTTATGGGTGAATATGCAATTGAATATGTAAATAATTGAAATACAACCGTATATTTAAGCGACTATTCCTAATACATTTCCACTATCCAGAGAATATCCAACCGATAAGGTATGATTTTCATTGGTATGTCTCTATTTATAAAACAAACTTTGTATTTTATCTGAGGAAAGCGTACCAATGTGTTTTGGTACCCTTGAAATATATATAATAAAATAAATATGGTTTTATAAATATAGTTTCCATTTATTTAATATAATTGAATATTTTCTCCAGGAATTTGTTGAGTGCTCTAAATCAGTTATAAACATTTATATTTGTCGGACTTCCAACAAATTAAATACCCCTTCTACATATATATATATATATATATATATATATATATATATATATATATATATATATAATGAAACATGGACGAATCGTTACTCCTTCATTACGTTTATTGGTTGGGGACGCGCGTTTCGCTATTACGCAGCTCAAGGTTGATCTGTAACGAGCTAGCCCGACTCTCTAATCAATGGCTCGTCGGACCTCTGTGGTAGTAATGAATCTATCTAGCTCTACACCTCGATACCGACGTGAACCTAAACATCGAGTGCTCACCCGGGGGAACCTAGAGAAACACCGCGTTACACGCCCTGTAGGGTATATATATATATATATATATATATATATACACACACATATATATATTTATTTATTCATATATATATAACGAAGGAGGTGTTGTAATTAATCAGTTGATCCATAACGCACCAAAGTACTCGATACTTGGTAGTAGAGTGTGTAATAGAAAATATTCAGGACCCCAACGGCCGGAGCTCGGCCGTTGGGGTCATGGCTCCTGTCATTTCATTATATATATATATATAATCGGCTAGGTTCAGTGGTTTCCGGTCTATTATTCTATCACGTGCTCCAGTCGACAGGCTAAGGCCATGCTGGGGCACCCCCTCAAGCAACTTACATCTACAATGTGTTGGTAATCTTGAAGTTATCGTATGAACACCTTTCCGATATTCTGCGTAGTCGAATCGAACCCAGAAATATGACTGCGAAGAGAATGTTTTAACTAAAGTGCATGAATAAATGTGTACGATATAGATATATGCCTATATAAAAAATGATGGATCTCCATTGGTTTCGAGGATGAGTGCTCCAGTAATATTTTCAACGAGACATTTTAACGTACAGTTGGATGAGCATTCCACAAATACGTGTAACTTCTGAATGAAATTCACAAATAAATTCAGCATGACCATGTGTGACAAGTCTTGTCCTTTGAATTGAAAGTGCAGTCCATCCGACTGGCTTCTAAACAGTTTCCGTTAACCCAATTTCATTCACAAGGCTTGGAATTAGTCGAGAGTAATGGCACTTGCTCTAGATGCCGTGCCTCGCTATCCAGCCTGGAACTATATGGTTGCTGCGTATATAGAGAGCTAGTTAAATATGCAGATAGCCTGAGTAAAGGAGTAATAGATTTAATATTTTAATGATTGATTCATTGATACATTATAAAAATAGTGGCTTTTGTTAATGGTATTCCTACATAGATGTATACATACATACATTCTGTAACTCGATTTCGAGTAATGCCATCGCTTGATAGTTCAGCATGAGCATCACGGATGTCGCTTTTTAGTCCTGCTTGGACTTACTTATGGCCAGCAATGCCATGCATCGCAAACAATGTTACATATCAAGTTATCCTGTTCTTGAAGCTTTTTTTAGGTGAGGAAAGGCTTTGCACGGAGCCAATCCAACACTTTAAACACCGAATGCATTTACCATAAAAATAGAAGTTCTACATCATTGGATGCAAACGAAGTTTCAGGTTTTATATCAGAGTGACCTTCTCCTAGAGAGAGGTCTTAATGAAGACTAGGAGTCTCTCGTCCCACAATAAATACTTTAGCGGATGGTCGTTGACTCTCCTGAGTTGTACGGTTTTGTTTTTCTTCTCACAGGGTTTTCAAAATCCCCCTCCTCATCTTGAAAGCTTGGTGGGTCTGCCGATTTAGAGGCCGATGACCCGAGGATGCACTGGTTGTACTGGTTTACATGTCACCTGTAGCAGTGAAGAGTTACCTGATATAACATACATACATGCATGCATACATACATACATACATACATACATACATACATACATACATACATACATACATACATACATACATACATTACATTATAAGTGCATACAGGGGCGGTGGATTGGCAGTATCGGTAGAGGGTCGGACGTCATGCTTTCCAGCATAGTTACGTCCCTTTACGATCTGAGTTCAAATCCCGCCGAGGTTGACTTTGCCTTTCATCCTTACGGGGTCGATAAAATAAAGTACCAGTAATGCACTGGGTGATTGCTGGCCTTGTGCCTAAAGTAGAAACAATTATAAGTGCATACATGCATGCATGTATACATATATATTTGTTATACAATCAGGCATACACATATACATGCATGCATACACATATACATGCATGCATACATACATACATGCATACATTACATTACATATGTACGTACATACATACATGCATGTATACATACATATTTTTTATACAATCAGGCATACACATATACATACATACATATATATATACATACATAAATGATGACAATAAATGTAGGCTATATAAAACAAAGATCGAGGATGTAAGCCACATTGTTGCCAGCCGCGAAAGAATGTTATCTCGCTACTACCTCCCCATGAGACACGATGGGATAGCTAGAACCATCTGGAACGCACTTCGGAAAACAAAATTAACAACAAACGAGGAAGAATA
>OZ024743.1:203700505-203718005 GCA_964016885.1 Eledone cirrhosa
TCATATCATGAAGGGTCGTAACTAAATGCTGTAAAACGTTTTGTCCAACGCTCTACTGATACTGCTAATCCAAATCCCTGAATTGCAATAGAATAATAAAGATAAAATAAAAGTATGTGCTGTGTATTCTGAGGAAGATTCGTGGCTTAGTGTTTAGGCTGACAATAGTACGTTGTATTTTTGAGCAAGACACTTTATTTCACGTTGCTTCAGTCCACTCAACTGGCAAAACTCAGTTGTAATTCAAAGGGCCAGTCTATTCCCATACTGTGTCACGCTGATTCACATTGAGAATTACGTTAAGGGTACTCTTGTAAATGGAAACCCCAGTCCCCTAAACGTTAATTTTACGAGCAGGGTGTTCTGTCGATTAAATAACTGGAACACCCGTCATCGGAACCGATGAAAGTCCAACGCACTGATTATTTGTGTAGGATTCTATAAGCCAAAAAAAAAAATTATGAAATAATATGAGCTGTTTTGTTAAGTATTCTTTATGTAAGGTATTTATTATTTCACAATGACTTTTCTCAAAACAGTGACAGTCGAGCTAGCAATTTATTTGTCTCACTCTAATATCTGAAATAAGAAATAATATCTGAATAAGAAATAAGAATCTGTCTTATTTCTTATTCAGATATTAGAGTGAGACAAATGAATTGCTAGCTCGACTGTCATTGTTTTGATAAAAATCAGGCCTGAAACCGAATATATATACAGATATAGATGCTTATGGGAATGCACAGGTGAAACTCCAGAGTAACAAACTCCCCACTTAGTATAATATATATATATATATATATATTGTTATACTAAACAAATTCAGAAACGAAATATATATATATATATATATATATATATATATATATATATTGAAAGGATAACAAGGACGATTGGTTACTCCTTCATTACAGTTATTGGTAGGTGACGCGCGTTTCGCCACTGATCAGATCAAGTTTCGATCTGTATCGATCTTACCCGACTCTATAATCGGTAGCTCGACGGACCCCTTAAAATGCTAGTAGAAAATGAATACATGGTATATGGTAAAGTCAGAAGTTCATATGTTGGTCAATATGAATTGTTTTGATTGGTGGAATAAATCATAGGGATGTATTCGCCTGTAATGAATGTGGAGGTGGATGTGCTGATAAGATCTGGGTGACGGTCGCTGGCTGGGATGGGCTGTGGTGTGATGTGTGTGTGATGGGGGGGGGAGGGACTTTCGCCTGTAGTGTATGTGGGGGTGGATGTGATATAAGATGGTGGTGACGGTCGCTGGCTGGGATGGGCTGTGGTGTGGGGGTAGTGGATTGTCGGTTAGACAGATGGGCGTATATTTGTGGCTGATTATTGTGAGTGGTGTGGGTGTGGTGTTGTTGTTTATGGTGATGACGTTTATGGTGGTGTAGTGGACGTGTTGGTGGTGTCAAATCCATTGGGAGATACATGCCTAGACACTCTTAGTCTGACAAAATCGTTGTATACATACACATGCGTATATACACTGACATATATACACATACACACTTATATACACACACATACACACGCACACATACACCGACATATACATATATTTATATACATATATACACATATATGCATGCGCGCGTGTGGATATATAGAGAGGAGGGAGTGTCAGTGGGGGTGGCGTAGTGCATAGATAGAGGGAGGGTGAGAGCCAATGGAGATGGTGTTGTACATATAGACATATATAGACATACTTACATACATATATATATATATAGATATCATTCCAATACTTACATACATATATATATATATAGATATCATTCCAATACAAAGGTCTGACGACATGGTGTGTTTGCTTACAGTGTACCTTCGGTTTATGATAATATTTTATATTATTTTTATAATATTTTTATATTATTCAAATAACGAGGTATAGGTAACCCATACACTATGGAAACAATTGTTACCTAATAAATTATTTATACCCGCATTTCCATTTCATAAACTTCTTCTCCATATATGGATAATAAATGTTAATAATAAAACTCCTAATAAACAAGCTAAAACACCTAAATCAATAAATCTAACTAAAAATGTGTGTGGAGAGGTCATTAACAATAATTCTCCTAGTAAACATCAGGATGCATCCTATAAAAACAATAAACAACATAGAAACCGTAATAGACGAGTTACTTGGTATAATGTTCCATTTAATTTACAAGTTAAGGATAATATACCTAAAAAATTCTTTAATATCCTAGAGAAAAACTTCCCGCCAAACCACAAATACCATCAAATCTTAAATAGATCAACAGTTAAATTCTCCTACTCAACAACCAAAAACATAAAACAAAATATAAGTGCCTATAATGCATATAAATGTAAAAAACCCATAAGTATACCACCAGTACATCAAACTAGCCATAATATCTCCTCAAATACAGGATTCACGGAAAGTTGTAACTGTAGAAACAAGGCAAACTGTCCATTAAAAGGAAATTGCCTTGTTAATAACATAATATATAAATGTAAAGTTAACACTAAGGACTCTATTTGTTCATATATAGGAGCTACCTCTAACAATTTTAAGGTAAGATTTAATACCCACAAACATAGTTTTAAAAATGCCGCACTAGCTAATACAACATCTCTAGCTGAAAAAATTAATAGTTATAGAAAGAGGAATATAGAATATGATATGACCTGGAGTGTGCTCAAAAGAGCCACCCCTTATCAAAATAGTAGAAATGAATGTAGATTGTGTTCCCAAGAACTTTTCGAAATAATGAAATCTAAGGATATCATATTAAATAAGCGACAGGAATTAATAATATCGTGTAATCATAAACTGAGAAAAACATTTAAATATTATAAACCTAATTAATATACACTTTAGAAATTAATATATAGATTAATTTTAATTTAGTTAACCTATGATTTTAATTTAGTTAACCTATAATTAAAATTCTACTACAGATGAAATATAAAATATCGTGTAATCATAAACTGAGAAAAACATTTAAATATTATAAACCTAATTAATATACACTTTAGAAATGAATATATAGATTAATTTTAATTTAGTTAATCTATAATTAAAATTCTACTGCAGATGAAATACAACAAAATATCGTGTAATCATAAACTGAGAAAAACATTTAAATATTATAAACCTAATTAATATACACTTTAGAAATTAATATATAGATTAATTTTAATTTAGTTAACCTATAATTTTAATTTAGTTAACCTATAATTAAAATTCTACTACAGATGAAATACAAAATATCGTGTAATCATAAACTGAGAAAAACATTTAAATATAAACCTAATTAATATACACTTTAGAAATTAATATATAGATTAATTTTAATTTAGTTAACCTATAATTAAAATTATACTACAGATGAAATACAAAATTCTGCTTTAAATATTATAAACCTAATTAATATACGCTATAGAAATTAATATATAAACTATTTTTAATTTAGTTAACCTATAATTAATAATCTACTACTGATGAACTACATAATTTGGCTTTCCTTCTTACAAATATCATTTCCTAAAACTGATACCATTAAGTAAACATATGTAATTATTTTTAATTTAGTTAAGCTATAATTAATATTCTACTACTGTTGAACTACATAATTCCGCTTTAAATATTATAAACCTAATTATTATACACCTTAGAAATTAATATATAAATTATTTTAGTTAACCTATAATTAATATTCTACTAATGATGAACTACATAATTTGGCTTTCCTTCTTACAAATATCATTTCCTAAAACTGATACCATTAAGTAAACATATATAAAGCTTTAACTTCAGGTTATCACTCTATGTTCCTTGAAACCTATATATATTTACTATTTCCCACTAATAAATTTAATCCCCCCCCCCCAATAATTATATGTATATGTAAACGTGGATGTGTGTGTATATAAGTGTGTATGTATGTATGTGTGTATGTATGAGAGTGTAAAAATACATATATATGTATGTGTAGATATATATATATATATATATATGTGTATATGTGTGTGAGTGTATATATATGTATATATATATATATGTCTGTGTGTGTATGTGTGTGTATGTATATGTACATGTGTATATGCGTATATATATATGTATATATATGTATGGGTATATGTTTGTGTGTGTATGTGTATGTATGTGTATGTATATATATATATATATATATATATATATATATATATATATATGTGTGTATGTGTGTGTGTATGTATGTGTATATATATGTAGGTATATATATATGTATATATATATATATATATATATATATATATATATATATATATATATATATATATCATTTTTATATTTTTATATTCTTTTAATCTCCCCTCATCCTTAACAGCACTTTTAAACTGCATCTAACTCTTATTTATCACATCTATATGTATTAGTATAATTTTATCAAAATATATATATATATATATATACCCATCAATTAAATTAATATATCCTTTTCATAGATTTATTTTTTTCACTAACATCCTTATCTTAAAACTCTGGTCACCCTAGATATTTGTATTGGCATCACTATTTTATAACAGCAACTGCTTGTATACCTTCTACTGACCACCTGACCTAATTTCACCCCTAAAATAAGTTTCAATTACTACTATTTTACCATTTGGCCAAATATTAACTTTCTATTGGTCAATTCTAAACCTCTTACCAAACAGACAGAATATATTTGATCTTTGTTGGTTTTAGTCAATGAACAAATAAATTTATGTCTGAGGTCAACATATGACCTACTTCTTCCCTAAAGTAATCCATTATTATATTGGATCATTGTTGGTTTTATTCAATGAACAATTAAAATTATTTCTGAGGTCAACATATGACCTACTTCTTCCCTAAAGTAATCCTTCATTCATAATACTCTTTTCCATCCAAAACTGAAATCTACTTCCCCTACCCATAATTTAAGGTTCTCCTAATGCTATCTATCTTGACCCTCACTATCTCCTGATTGGTCAATTCAAAACCTGTTCCCAAACAGACCTATTGTATTGAATCTTTGTTCTTATCAATAAACAAGTATCATTATTTCTGAAGACAGCATATATATGTGAAGGTATGTATATTCCCTCTGATAGTTTGTATAAATATTGTACATAGATCTATAGAATATGCATACCAATTCTAACACATATATATCCTAGAAACGATCGTAAAATAATGAACTTTTTTTGTTTAATATAAGGAACTGTTTCTTTGTTTATTCATTATTTTTTTAATAATTTATCTTGACTCTGTTTTCCGTTTATTTTTCACCGAAAGTAGTTTTTGAATGCATCTTTTCTTTTCATGATATCCGGATTACATTGAGTTCTTCATACGGATTGGACACTACCGTAAACTTTTGGTAGATTTATCTACATATATATATATATATATATATATATATATATATATATATATATATATATATATATATATATATAGGAACAAGTAAGACCCCGACGGCTGAGCTCAAGCCGTTTCGACGGCTAATTCTGTACTGAATGAAAAATTAATTCTGGTATTTAAATAGCCGAACTTATCAAGGGGTAATTCCATATATGGTCAAAGAGATAATCACCAGGATTGGTCACATCACAAGTTAGTAGTAAATCTGTGATGGCAAGTTGGTGGGGGAAGGGGTAGCTCAACCTGCCAGTAGGAGAAAAGGGGAGAGGAGGTGGAGTAGACCCATTCATGCGTTGGTAGTGCCAGCTACAGCTGGGTGTGAGGTCAAAGAGGATACTGGGGAGGGGGAGGGGGAGGAGGTCGAAACGGTAAGTAGAACAATGAAAGGTAAAACTGTAAAAGGTACTGAGAGAGAAAGAAAAAAAATATAAGCAAAATCTGGTTACTAAGACTTAAGTCTCTCGTATTGCTAGGCTGAAGAAATACATAAATAAATAAATAAACAAATAAGTGAATAAAAGAATAGATAAATAAATTTAAAAAAATATATATATATATAATGTAGAATAAAAAAATAAATGATAATAATAGAAAAAAAACTAGGTGGGTCGGAAATAAAGGGACCCTAATACGAGGTATAAGTGCATGTATCGTACGGTGACGGGTCAACAAAAGGGGGACCAGAATACTAAAGAGACTACCACGAAAATAATAAAGGTTTCTACCACGAACACAGGGCCAGCAACCACCCAGTGCAAGAAAGTAAACTAGTACGAGAATATAATTCAGGGTCCCGCAAAAAAATACTGGTGCTAACTCTAAGGGTACCGCCACGAAACAAAAGGTCTTATACAAGCTACATGAAAGATCGTACGAAGTAAAAGTAGAGAACGGAAAATTAATACAGGAACACCCCCACCTCACCCCACCCCACCCAAAAAAAGGGAAAAAGAAAAAAGAGATACTGGATAAACGAGAAATTATAGCAAAGATGCCACTAAGAAATATAGAAGGCACGGAAAAGGGGGACAGCGGTCGGAGAAGGGGGAGAGTATCCGAAGTCTAACACCTCTGCTATAAAAAGCGGAGTCAGCCACATCTATCATAGAATGGGGGAGGGGGTGGGGGTGCTGAAGCTACAAGGGACCGATGGGCTACCTCGGGTGGGCGAGAAAGAGACGACGACAAAGAAAGGGAACTGGGGTAGAAGGACTAGGGAGGGATGGGGGGAAGGAGGAAATATAGAGGAAGCGATAAAAGAATGTAAAAGAAGATCTTACGTCTCCATAGGCAAGCAGGGGTTACCCATTACAAAATAGGCAAGTGGGGTGTTATAGCCCTAGGCTAACCCCCCCCCGGGTCATTATGGGGTTTGAGGGCGAGGTAAGTCCTACGTAATCGGTGTTTACATGCAGTAACCAGTTCATCTTTCTTGTTTAGGAGTTGGTCCGTCGAAAACAGCATTTGTAATGTTTCCTCCGAGCATAAATTGCACGGACGGCGTCCTCCCGTGTAAGAGTTGGCTCTGGACAGTAATTTCCAAGTGAGATCATAGTTGATGTTGTTGTCCTTGAGGTCCCATATGTGGCCCGAAAGTGTAGTGGCGTGACGCTGAGCCGGGTTTCGGAAGGTATGTCTGTGTTGGTATAGCCGGGTCTTGAAGTCGCATGCGGTTAATCCTATATAAGCTTTGTTGGAGGTGTCCGTGCTCACGTTGCACTGGTAGATCACATTACGGTCTCTGCATCTGTTGTCGAGGGGGCAACTGGATCTATCAGGACAGTTGCACCTCCTGGTCGGCTCTCCACTGCTATTTGGGTTGTTTCTTCCATCGGGGTTGAGTTTTTTGTTGTTGGAGGAGACGATGTTTTGTGCGAAGTTAGGTGTAGTGCTGTAAGGGAGTTTGATGGTATTTTTATTAATTATGTTGTGGTAGCGGTGTTGTGGTGGGAAGTGTTTTTCAATGAGCCTAAAGAAAATTTTCCCGATGGGAGTTGTCACCTCAGCGTTGTGGGGAGGATTGAACCATGTTACATTGCGTGAGCGGTGGTGTCGCCTGCTGGTTCCGCTAATGGGAGCTGGACAGTAGGATATTTCCTCCCGGAAACCACTCCGCTTGAGGGCCTGGTTGTAGTAAGGCGCATGTTCATCGAATATCTTCTCATTAGCTGACAAACGGGATATACTGAGGCAGATGTTTTTGACCAGGTTGTTGGTGATGTTCCTGGGATGGTTAGATCGGCGGTGGATGTAGTGCAGGTTGTCATTGGGTTTCCTGTATGGGAAGTACAGGTCATTATTGAGATCGAGGGTAACGTCCAGGAAATTAACTCGGGTCAGGGACGTTTGTAGGGTTATTTTAAATCCCCAGTCGCGGAAGAAGCTGATTAATTGTTTACGGACCCGATCTGTACTACTGGGGTTGTACCCTTTAAGGGTAAGGAGCCCATCATCACGGTACAATCCACCACCGAAAGCAGGAAACATCGGTGAGTTTGGCTATAAGGAATAATCCTATAAGATCTGTGACCTCCGCCGAATCCGTAGCGCCCATGCTGACGTCGAAGGGCGAGTCAGGAGCTCTTTTTATCCATTTGGAGTTATCAAAGAGTAAGACTGTCTTCCTGGCGTGGAGGATGATTTTTCTTTCCTGGTCGGTGATGGGCACAAGTGCTTCGGCGAAGTCCAAGGCGGCAGTAAGTAGCGGTAAGGTGATTGAAGCATAGTAGCTCTCTATGTCGAACTGGATAAATTTAGTGTCTCGTTTATCCTCCAAATTTCTGAACCATGAGATAACTTCCTGGCTGTTGATCCATAGGCTAAGTCGGGCGTGTTGCTTGACTTTAGGTATCACGCGGTCTAGGATTTTTTTGCTGATTCTCCCTATGTCGGACTTCGTTGGGTTTATAAGCCTGATAGATGGTTTACGGTCGAAATCGGATTTGTGGTCCTTCAGTGTGAAGTAGGGTGTCCGTGGGTCTAGGGGTTCGGTGCGGTCGGCGACCCCGAGGCTGGAGGTAATTTGTTGTCCATCTCGATTAATGTCCTCGATGCATGAGTGGTTGGCCTTTTTATAGGTGGAGTTTAGGCTACTCCTGATCAGTGTGTGGTAGCTGTCGGGGTTGACAAAGTATAGGTTCCCAGTTTTATCCGAATGCACCATGTTGTCATTTGTGTTATCATACTCTGTTAAGTTGCTACGGAGTTTTTGTAGGAATCGGTTGTGTCTGGGTTTGAATTTAAGGTTCTTGACCAGTTGGAAGAGGTCATTCTCGAAGGGTGAGAGCAAAGGGTTCGGGGGGGGGGGAGATTTATAGGTAATAAATCCGAATCTCTCCTTGGTACCGAAGTCCTGATTGTCGCAGAATCTGTCGTAGAAAAAAGTTCTCCATCTAAGTCTTTTCGCAAATAGGTCGATTTTTTGCGTGAGCATCCGAAGGTAAAGTTTTTTCGGTGGGATTGGGATGTTCTTGGTAGAGAAGTCGATATTGTGTTTTCGCATGGTGCGGGTGAAACAAATTGAGCTTAGCGGAAACGTCTGGATACGGCGTGGTAGGGTCGGAAAGTGCTCTACTACGGGGATAGGAGCTAGATAACGAAGGAAATGTAGTAAGGAACCAAGTGGACCATAACGCACCAAAGTACTCAATACTTAGGGTAGTAGAGTGGGTAATAGGAACAAGTAAGACCCCGACGGCTGAGCTCAAGCCGTTTCGACGGCTAATTCTGTACTGAATGAACAATTAATTCTGGTATTTAAATAGCCGAACTTATCAAGGGGTAATTCCATATATGGTCACTCTACTACCCTAAGTATTGAGTACTTTGGTGCGTTATGGTCCACCTGGTTCCTTACCACATTTCCTTCGTTATATATATATATATATATATATATATATATATGTGTGTGTGTGTGTGTGTGTGTGTGTGTGTATATATACTTAAATATACTTACACACAGACACACACACTTGCGTTTGTTCGGGAGGGAAGGTATGTGTTGGCGATGTTAATAAAGGTAATGATTGTATAGCTCTACACCTCAACACAGAAGTGAACCTAAACATCGAGTGCCCATCCGGGTGAACCTGCAGTAACTCCAAGTTACACTTCCTATATATATAGCAAATTATATATATATATATATATATATATATATATATATATATATATATATATACATAGGAAATTATAGTATTAATTGTATTAATTGTACTATTTATGGTTATGAAAATACAAAAACCTTTAGCAGTTATATGTATTTTTTATACAAACCCTAAATAGTGGTAGGCAGTAATGTATTACTAGCTTATTACCAGTAAGTTAAGTAGCTCAATGTAAAAAGATCAGATGATTTACAGAGCAGTTATATGAAATATAAGAATCAAAGAACTGTTCAAAACATTATTGTGCTTACAGCTGTTTCCTCCAAACCGAGGTTTGCATTCTTCGGAGCAATTTATTAATGAATGGACAGTTATATGACCTCCTTTTCACCCAAGAGACATACCGATAGATATGCAAATATTGTGGGTCAACATTCATTACAGCATTTAGAGTGGCAGTACACACTTCGAGATTACATTCATATTAAGAGGTACAATCAAAAATCAAAAATACAGGTTAAAATACAACATGAGGATAAGCGGTTATATAGTGCAAATGTTATATGTGTGGCAAGCACCTGCGTCTTGTTTATATAGTGTGGCAGAGAGATAAGTGTGGTAGGAGCACTTAGGTAGGTAAAGAAGAGTGTTAGGTTGGTTGATCTGGTGGAAAATTCTTTATATGATTGTTATAGTCTGTGTGTGGAGAAATGTTATAAGCATTAAAAATAGTGGAAGCATTGAAAGTATTAAACGTATTGGAGATGCACAGCGAAGGGATGACAAGGACCTCATGTACTTCGACATTTTCATGGTCAGGGGAGTGTATTCTTCGATTATATGCCCCTCACATAATCCACGCAATTCTTTTATTATGAATGTAATCTCGAAGTGTGTACTGCCACTCTAAATGCTGTAATGAATGTTGACCCACAATATTTGCATATGTATCGGTATGTCTCTTGGCTGAAAAGGAGGTCATATAACTGTCCAGTCATTAATAAATTGCTCCGAAGAATCCAAACCTCGGTTTGGAGGAAACAGCTGTAAGCACAATAATGTTTTGAACAGTTCTTTGATTCTTATATTTCATAGGAAATTATATATATGTATCTCATATGAAATAATACAGCCAATTTTCCACACAATACAATTAGTTAGCACCCCGAACGTTTAATTAGGAATATACTCACTTATTTCCTAATATTTGTTGAGTGAGTTGGGATTTGGCCGGAGTATCGCTATTAGGTTTCTCCGATAATGTATATATATTAGGTTTCTCCGATAATGTATATATATTAGCTTTCTCCGATTATATATATATATATATATATATATATATATATATATATATATATATATATATATATATATATACAAGCAAATTATATATATATATAAAGAGAGAGAGAAGGAGAAAGATCCACTAGTCCACCACTTTCATCGGATTCCAGACTTGACTCTAATTCGGCAAACGGTATCAAATGCAGACACAATAAGTATTATTCATGTATTCGTGTACAAATTAATTAAAATTCAATCGATTTATAACCCTCACCTTGAAATAGTTTAACCTTTTTGCGTGGTAGAATAATAATCGTGCAAGAATTTCGAGAAAAGTAATAAAATAAGTGAAATAGATATTGGTTCATCAAGTATGAAATTTCTAGAAATTTCTAGAAAATTCCATACTTGACGACCCAATATATATTTAGCTCTCAATGAAAGGTCTTTCTTATATTTATTTTATATTTGTTTCATTTGCACATCTTTCCTATTGTTTTAATGTGTTGTTATTTTATCATTTAATTTTAATATTTGTTCTCATTTATTTCTAATGATGTCCTGGTTTAGAGGTGTTTTGCTTTTGTTTGTTGATTACTTTTTGTTGTTTTTTTCTTCGTTTGTTTTTCGTGTCGGCATTTTGTGGGGTTTTTTTTTTGTTTTGCTTCATAAAACTCTAGACTGAGAAATGGTTCGTATATATTGTATTACCAAAGGAGAAATACGATTATTTCCTGTTTTGTTTACTTTTCTTTTTTCTAGTTGAGAAATAACCCAAAAGGTTTACTTGACACGTAATTAAAATTAATGTATATATAGAGAGATGTAATGTGTCTTTATATATATATGTGTGTGTGTGTGTTTATATATATATATATATATATATATATATATAGAGAGAGAGAGAGAGAGAGAGAGAGAGAGAGAGAGAGAGAGATAATATATATATATATATATATAAACTAGAAATTTACCAATACAAGCAAAGCGCAATGCACAGTTTTGTTCGCCTTTTCATCATGACTGTATATTTAAAATGTTCTCAACCATAATTTTCGTAAATTCTTCTGCGTAACGAATTGACCAAGTCTGTTCTGAAAGCCTCGGATCTACCAAAGTTTTGTGCTAAAAGTTAAGCAGTTAGAAATATTGTGGAATCTTGTATGAGGAACAATTTCATCTTTTTTTTCTTTTTTTGCTTGGTCGCCTCATTTAACTCGAGCTACTAGCATTTTGATATTGACACTCTGTGGCAAGCATTGGACTATGTCTTTGATCTGAGAATAATGTCTTCCCTTCTTTTCACTACTTTAGAAGACTTGAAGTAGCATCGGTTCTGCTCTTCTGATTCTGATTAAGATATTGTTTCTACTTTAGGCACAAGGCCAGCAATTTGAATGGAATGGGAAAGTCGATTAAATCGACTCCAGTGCATTCCAGGTTCTTTATTTTATTGACCCTGTAAGGATGAAAGGCAAAGCTAACCTCGACAGGATTTGAACTTAGAACGTAAAGGGCTGTAACTATATGTTACAAAGTATGCTATCCGACGCTCCGTCGATACAGCCAATACACCACACTTTTATTTTGATTATTTTCATTAACAATAATTTATTTTTAAAAGATCGAAGATTGACAGAGCATTTTTTATTCTTCAATTGTTTTAATCTTCTCATTGCCACATTTTTAATGAAAACCACTGACTATGATTTTCAATTAATTGTGAAAAGTATCAAAATAATTTGATCATTTAGTAACATAACATTTTCCATTATTAAGGTGGTGTTTGAAACAGCAAAAGATTCTTACATTATTTTGAAAGGTGTTAATGTATGTAAGAACGCTTTAAGATGACCAGTTTTTGTATCATAGAACTAAGGATGGATAATAAAGTACCTGATCAACACGAATATCAACATGACAGTAGCACAAGATTTCAACATTATAAACTTTAATAAGAATTTCTACATTGTTATTAACGTATAAAAGAATGTAATATAATTGAAGAAGATGAACCGAATAAGCTTTAGGTTTTATATAAACGTGTTTAAATGTCTGATTGGCTGATCAAAACAATTATAAAACGTTGATTACTTTGGTTAATTCTTTTTATGGAGATATAAAACAGAATTACATATATACATATGCATACAAACGTATACATAGACAAACACAAACACGCACTGAGACACACACACAGACGTATATATATATATATATATATATAGGGTGTCCCAAAAATGTACACACACTTCAATAACATTCTAATAAATATTACCTGTACAGTAATCAAAGTATGTATACATTTTGGGGGGACACCCTGTATATATATATATATATATGTGTGTGTGTGTGTGTGTGTGTGTGTGTATTGTAAAATGTGTGAAAACCTTGGTACAGTTGGGTACATTTGGAAAAAAGAAAAGAATGACTTCACTTGTAGTTTGTATTCTAAACAATTTAATTTTATAATTTTACAGTTTTGCTAGATCTTATAAGAATTTAATCAAATGTACTCCACCACCCCAACTCCCAACCTTCCGCTTATTTCACCCACTACCCCAATCATTTGAAACCCGAGAGTATGCGTGATTATTTTTATTGTACTTGTTATTTTAGATATACGCGATTATGACGTCCAACGGTAACCCCGTGATCACAGGCAGCGGTATCACAGTCCAAGCCAATATACGCAGGTTTGATTTCAGTGACAAGAAAGAACTGCAGTACAGAGCTGAAATACAAAATAAAGTCTACAAGAGAGAATTAGTGGCGGTAAGACTGTTTCCCTTGCTAGCGTCCATTTTGAGAGAGAAAGAGATAGTGAAAGGGGGAGTAAGAGAGGAAGATAGAAGGAAAGAGAGACAGATAGAAAGACGGAAGGAGAAGAACAGGTGGAGAGAAACAGAGTGAGGAAGATGGAGAGAGGGGAAGAGCTTTGTTTAGTATAGATTACTACATACATTTCACAATAGTACACATTGATACAGGCATTTTACATTAGTACACTACTTCTTCTTCTTCTTCTTCACCCACTTATTTCTGAGACGGTCGTGGGGGCAGAGCTCTCAAATACTCCTTCCAGCGGGTCCTGTCAGAAGCAACCGTCTCCAACTGATCCAGCTGGATCTCCAAGTGAGGCCTGTCAAGTTCATAGATGTTTTCCAACTATCTTGCTCAGGGTCTACCCTTGGGTCTCCAGCCGGTTGGTTTTGCCCGTAAAATCTATCCAGCGATTTTTTCCTGAGATATTCTCACCACATGCCCATAGTATCGGAGCTGTGATCTCTCAATTCGGAGAAGTAGCGGCTCTACCTGGAGTGACTCTCTGATCACCGAGCTACGCGTTCTATCGAATAATGTTACTCCGAAGATCCTTCGGAGGAACCCCTTTTCGGCCGCTTGTACTCTTTCGGTCATTACCCAAGATTAATGACCATAGGTAAGGGTTGGCATGAAACATTAGTACACAATGATTCAAATCAGTACAAACATTTCACATTTTACACAGTACACAGTTCGCCCTAATCATACATTTTCGTGAATGGATACTGCCCTTCTTCCTCCATCTTGCCAATAAAAAGAAACACATTGGGAAACACGCATCATCAGATCTATTCACAAACATACAAACATACACACGCATAACCAATTTAACACGTACTGAGATTGAAACAAAATAAGAAAATATATATGAGCTAAGATTAATCTACAATAAATTTTACTTCAGGCACTAAGCCAGTCATTTAGCTGGAGGAGAAAGTCAAGTAAATTGACTCCCAATACTTGACTGATACTTTATTTTATCGACCACCGAAAGATAAAAGGCGAAATTGACCTCCGCGAGATTTGTTCCCAGAACGTAAAGAGCTGGCTGTATAGTGCTGAGCTTTTGTCTGACGCTCTATCGACTCTACCAATCCTCCGACCGCTGATTAATCTATAATAATATATACTAATTTCAGTGGGCATGTCCGTATGACTTTCTCGCGTGTAGACACGGTCTCCCCATACGCACACATTTTACTTACGTGAACAACAATGACGGCGAGGGTAAATATTGCACTTAAAGTAAATAAACTGCAAAATCAAATATGTCGTTGCAAGTTCGTATCGATCTACCGTCACAAGAGAAGTCTTGCCTTTTATTCTGTGCCCTTCCAGAATAAATGCTATGGAGTTTCTGTGAGTCAATAAAAAATGTTTCATTCGAAAATCGGTATGTGTTCGAATCTCATCAGAAGAAATGTGTTGGATTGTTTCAAAGATGCTTCTGCTTTTCATTGGCAATTTCGGTAGAGCGTCGGATGAAATGCTTTGCAGCATAGAGTTACGGCCTTTTAAGGTCTGAGTTCAAATCGCGCCGTGGTTAGCTTTGCCTTTCATCCTTAATATATGATGGGGTCGATTTAATCGACTTTCGCCTCCCCTTCAAATTGCTGGCTTTGTGCTTATAGTTGAAGCAATTATTAATCTCATCTTTGTTTAATTAAGCTGAGGTCATCAATTTGTATTGAATAAACGTCATGGTATCAAATTAAATATACCGCAAGCCGAAATATGTCGGTCTGGGTGAGTATCATTTCCATATCAAAAACAGTTGTCCATTTCCACACATTTGTATATATCTACAGATACATTAGAAAACAAAAGCACACATAGTGACTTACACGAACAAAAAAACCACCCAGAGGGCTATATTTCTGCTAATATAATATAAGATCCAGATTAAAAATCTCCTCTATGGATCATATTTTAGTTGATTTGTTCTTTATTACTTTAAGTTTGACATGTTTATCGGATAGTGTTGCCATTCTTCTATTCTTTTATTTGTTGTTGATTTTGCTCTAATACATCGAGAAAGAGAATCACATGATTTTCGATCCTAATAAACAGAATAATTATTAAGTTCATTTAATTCCTGAGTTAAATTAATGTTTTCTTCTTATTTCATTGTTAATATTTTAATCTCTGTAATTTATATATATATATATAATGATATATATATTTATATATATATATATATATATATATATATATATATATATATATAAATATTATATATATATATATATATATATATAAATATGATATATATATATATATGGTGTGTGTGTGTGTGTATAAATAAATATATATATACACACAGACATATATATATATATATATATATATATATATATATATATATATATATACATGTGTGTGTTATCATGTTAACATTTTTACTGTTACATTATTTTCTGTTTAAATTTTAATTAAATCTAATTCTTATTCGTCTAATTGCTTTTGCTGTTTCCTGTCATTTTGCTCTTATCTCATTTCCATTAAGCTCGAGGAAGAAATCAATCGTCTGGAGTATTTATTGGAATTACCAAATATCTCTTATTTCCGTTTTACTGATGAACTACTCGCCTTGATGCCAGACGACGGGATGGATAGTTTATCGACGAATATCACCGGAACTGCTGCTACACAGAGGTAAGTCTAAATAGCTGTCCAACTCACTTGGAAGTGTTACTCATGTCCGCAGCTAACTAAAATAAAACCGTGAGTAGATGAGTGAAACCTCCTGTCGTTGTATTGACATTGTCATTACTTTTCTATATACACCCAGTTATATAACTACTGTGCAGAAAGAATTAATGGTATCTAATTCAAGTACAAGACCAGAAATTTTGTGAGGAGGGATACGGAGACTATATCGACCCGCGTACTTAACTGGTATTTGTATTTTATCGATCCTGTTGGGATAATAGGCAAAGTTCTTTCTATATATAAATATATGTATGCATGCCTATATGATGTAGACCACATCTTCTTTTGGGGCAAATGCATTCGATGTTCAGAGAGTGGGATTGGCCCTGTGCAAAGTCTTTCCTCACTTAAAAAAGCTTCAAACACAGCCATCGTTTGATATGTGGCATTTTCTTTTGCGATGCATTTTTTTGCTGGCCATAGGGAACTCCCTAGCAGGACTAAAAAGCCATGTCCTTGATGCTCATGCTTAAGTGTCAAGCGATGGCATTACTCAAAATCGAGTTGCAGCATGGATGTATGTATGCGTGTATTCATGTGTATTTATGTATATATGTAGGCGCGTATGTATATGTGTCTGTGTATGTATGTATATATATATATATATATATATATATATATATATATATATATATATATATTGTTAGGACACCATTCTAGGAGGAGGAAACCTTTGATATAGAAATGCCTCGGGTCATAGGAGAGTATCTTTTGCACGAACTTGGCACAGACTATGTGGAATTTTAGAGCTTTGGCCAAAATTCTCTTCACTAATACCAACAGCTTCAGATACCAACCTCACTTTAACTCGAGGGCTTTGCATCACTAACTTCACACTTCCTCAATTCCTTTAGCTCCTTTCGTGCGGTATCCGGTGCTCCAAATCTACATTCATCTTCAACCTGTACATGTCCTTCAAAACATCGTTTAAACCCTCTATAGAAACTTGCTTTGCTCATCAATTCACTCCCATAGGCCGCCTCAAGCATAGGCTTCTTGTTGGATATTCTTAAATTTGATGGCGTAATGTTGCATCATATTCCCCGAATCTTGGGAAGTGTTGACAGATCGACGAATCGGATCACAATGGTTCCAGCATGTAGGCCCCTGGCAGATAACAAGCTGCCAGTTAGTAACTTTATAC
>OZ024743.1:203720505-203738005 GCA_964016885.1 Eledone cirrhosa
TTTCGCCTTCACTCCTCAACAAAGCTCTCTCTTATGCGTTTAAATATTCAGACATCACCATAGATGAATTGAACATCATTCTCACCGAAAGAAAAACTATCCTGGAATTCAACAACGAATATTGGACTAGAGCTGATACTTCCAACAATTTTGACATCACCATGGGTTCGTCGGATTCAGCGCAATTGACGGACTTGGTTGGAATTTTCATCTTGAACTCTTTAAATCGGAAAATTCCTCAACTTTGCGGTGGAATTTATCGTGACGATGCCCTTTTTACTGTCTTAAACTGTAACTTAGTAAACCTTAATATTATCAAGAATAATGTACTTGATCCATTTAAGCACCTTAACCTAAAATTTGAATTTGAGAACAACGTTAAATTAGCTAACTTCCTAGATATATCACTTAATCTTTACACCGGCCTATATTACCCATACCATAAGGATAATGAGAACCAAAATTATGTTAATTTTAAATCAAACCACCCTATTAATGTTAAAAATGCTATAGTCAGAAATGTTGAAAAAAGAATTTCTAATCTATCTTCTAATAAACTTATCTTTGACGCTAAAGCCAATTATTACAATAATGCGCTATCCAGAGCTGGTTATCCAGACAGAATTAAATACAATAATGAAACCAATCATGGCAGAACTTATAGTAATATAGCTAGTTATAAGCATTCCAATAGCATAAAGAGGAGAGCTAGATATAAAAATATTATTTGGTACAACGCTCCTTTTTCTCTTTCTATTATTAGTAATATTCCTAAATTATTTTTTAGGGCGTTAGATAATTGCTTCCCTCCTTCACATATTTATAGTAAGATCTTTAATAAACATACAATTAAATTCTCTTATTCCACCACTTCCAACATCTCTAACATTATCTCAAAACATAATACTAAAATATTAAATAATAAATCATATCCATCCAACCCTGAGCGCCATAGTAATAACACTATAAGACCTCACGTTAATGTAAACTCTACACAAGATTACTTATAAATACGACGTCAAACGTAATTTCGTTGAATGCTCCTAATACTAATCTAAATCAGGAAACATTAGCACCTCTTGTAGGTAATTTCTCCACTACAATTCCTTCTATAATTAATTCTGTGCCACTTGCAAATAACTCTGCTAATAACATTAATCGTAAATGCAATTGCCCTAATAGAACTAAATGTCCTCTTAATAATCACTGTCTCGATAAAAATTTGGTATACGAATGTAAGGTGATAACTAGTACCAATTCTTATACCTACTTTGGCTCTACTTCTACTTCCTTTAAGACAAGGTTATATAACCATTCTTCGTCTTTTAAATACCCACTTAAAAGAATAAACACTGCACTCTCAGAACTCATCTGGTCCTTAGAAGACAAAAACATTAATTAAAAAATTTCTTGGAGGAAGATTTGCAACGCTTCTCCTTATTCCAAAGCTTCCCTATCTAGCGGAAAGATTTACCATTATCTCTAATTTTAACTCTATAATAAACTTTAACTTTTTAATTCTCTATAGCAAATTCCTTTATCTTCTTGGGGATACAAGTTTCTTTTAAATAGTTCATCTTTATATCATTTTTTCTCAGCATTACTTTTTTAAGCCGATATATTTCACAATTTTTTACTTCAAATCTATTAATATTAGCATTAGGTGAATTTTGTAAACAAATTTTTTGACGTAATATTTTCTTCCTCGTATTTTTTCTTTTTTCTCTCTTTCCATGCTGTCTTAACTTAAATAATTACTTTTTCTATTACAATCTATTGAAACAAACTAGGACCCTATATCGTCTTCTAAGCTTATAAATTATTTAATTTTATTCTCATTCACCTTATCTTATTTTAATTTATTTTATCTTAATAATACATTTTAATAAATTTTTCGCACATCTTCATAAATCCTTCACTATATAAACCCTAAATATATAAACCATAAATAAATAGTATACTTAATTTCTATATCTGTAATCATAAACATCATCATTCATAAACCTCATTAATTTTTAATTATTTAATTTTTTTATTTATTTATAAATTTACAACCGTTTTTTCAGTTATCTCTCTGTGGAGACAGCATTTCTCAGTTTAAATGTTTATCTCTCTCTCTCTCTTTCTCTCCTTTCTCTTTCTCTTTCCTTCCTCCTTCTTATACTCTTCCTCCCTTATCCTTTCCTTCTTTTTTCCTTTTTTCCTTTCTTCCTCTTCCTTCCGTTTTTCCCTTCCTTCCCTTTTTTCCAATCTTCTATATCCTTGTAAATTTATTTATCATTTGTTGATTAGACACTACCTTGCTCACAAGTGTTTTTTTAAGCTTCATATCATTTCTCCCTATTTTATCTGATGAGAACGCAAATATCGTCCCAGGATGATATTTGATTTTGAAATGCGCATAATAAAATACATGGAACTTTTTTAACCATCTTTTAATTTCTTCTTATATATATATAAGGGTTTTATTTACAGTATTAATAATTGTTTCATTTATCAGATGAGTCTAAAGGCCGCTAATCACTCGAAGTTGCGTCACTCGACCTTAAATACAGTGTTTTTCTCTGATCAAATCATCAAGAATAACCTGCATGAGAATTCTCGCAAACTCGCTAGCTAACTAAGGAAAGCTCTTGTTGAGTAAAAACAACTTCGTACGTTAAAACTATCCATAGTACCTAGTACTCACAACCTCTAACTGGATTACCTAAAATTATAACTTGTTATCCCATATATATATATATATATATATATATATATATATATATATAACGAAGGAAGTGTGGTAACAGGAAAAAGTTTAACTCCGACGGCAGAGCTCAAGCCGTTTCGACGGCTATTTCTGGACCAGAAATAGCCGTCGAAACGGCTTGAGCTCTGCCGTCGAGGTTAAACTTTTTCCTATATATATATATATATATATATATATATATATATATATATATACACACACACACACATGATATTTAAATGTCGTATTAAAAAGGTGCAGATCATAGTTCGACCAGGCATTGTTTTACCGACTGACTGTCATTGGCTCACAATTAATAGTTCCGCTTTAACAAATTGCTTTAATTTTAAAACAGTTTACACTTGGCAAGGTGCCTTTTTATATATTGCTTTAGATTTAAATACCCACCTACATACATATATATATCTATGTGTATATATATATATATATAAGTTTATCCCGGGTTAAATCGGGGGTAACCACGGTAAGTAAGGTACTCAATGCAAAGTAGAGTATAAATATTTAATATAGAAAGGCTTCTACAGGACTAGAACTGTTTCATTCGGGAGAAATCAGTAGGAAGCCCCTGATGATTTCTCCCGAATGAAACAGTTCTAGTCCTGTAGAAGCATTTCTATATTAAATATATATATATATATATATATATATATATTTATTCTCCTATATTCATATGCAAAATGCCTGGCTATTTTTTTCGAATTTTCTCTTTCCCCGTTCTGTTTAGAAGGAGAGAGTAGAAGCTAGATGATGCAAGTAAAAGAGAAGGAATTTGGGAGAGGAAGAGAGAAAGACGTAAAAATATGAATGAAAATCTTAAAGAGGGGGGGGGGGATAGAAACAGAGAAATATACACGTCAAGAGTGAGAAGGGGAGAGAGAGAAAGAAAGAGAGGTGCTACACATGTAAGTTTGTGTGTGTTTGTGCGTGTGTATTTGTGTTGCTACTTACATACACATGCATATAATTGAATATAAAAGGAAAAACGAACACAGATATATATATATATGTGTTCAAATCTCAAGGGGCCAGATTCGCTAAGGTGAAAAGAATACTAACTATAGACAATAGGGTTTGCTTGTCTCAATTTAACAAAAAATCAAGAAAATAAATACAAGCCGGAATTGTGGTAACTACCAGTCACCCAGACAGCTCTTGGTGCTGTTTCGCAATATTAATTGTGAATAGAAATACCAATTCTAGCTCATCAGTGGGTGAAGAATTAGTATCCTAGACACTTCTAAGTATATTAAGTAACTGAATAGTGTGCTATATATAATAAAGCACATGGTATCTAAAATAGTAGCCAGGTTTATTCGACATTTGAAATAGCTCAACAAATTAACGGAGCGAATCCGTTAATTTGTCGAGCTATTTCAAATGTCGAATAAATCTGGCTGCTATTTTTAGAGGTGTAAGTTTGTGAGACACGCTAAGATACCATGTGCTGTATTATATATAGCACACTATTCAGTTACTTAATATACTTAGAAGTGTCTAGGATACTAATTCTTCACCCACTGATGAGCTAGAATTGGTATTTCTATTCACAATTAATATTGCGAAACAGCAACAAGAGCTGTCTGGGTGACTGGTAGTTACCACAATTCCGGTTTGTATTTATTTTCTTGATTTCTTTTCTTAAATTGAGACAAGCAAACCCTATTGTCTATAGTTAGTATTCTTTTCACCTTAGCGAATCTGGCCCCTTGCGACTTGAACACACACATATATATATATATATCTGTGTTCGTTTTTCCTTTTATATTCAATTATATGCATGTGTATGTAAGTAGCAACACAAATACACACGCACAAACACACACAAACTTACATGTGTAGCACCTCTTTCTTTATCTCTCTCCTTCTCACTCTTGACGTGTATATTTCTCTGTTGCTATTTATATATCAAAGGTATATATTGAGTTAGAAACTCAAAATAGTCTTTTACAATAAAATAGCTCTAAGAAAGAGATTTTTCCGTGCCGTATAACCACTCAACAAAGATTTAAACGGGCTGGGTGCTTAAAACCTTTTCTGTCATGTATATGACGTCAAAATCTTCATACGTTTACTATCCAATGACCTATACTGACAACTCTTGGCAGTATTGGTAGAGCGTCAGACACCATGCTTTGTAGCATAGACTTATGGCCCTTTGCGTTCTGAGTTCAAATCCGCCGAGGTTAACTTTGTCTTTCATCCTTACGGGGTCGATAAAATAAAGTACCAGTAATGCACTGGTTAATCGCTGGCCTTGTGCCAAAAGTAGAAACTCTATTGCTATATATTCTATTTGATATCTCTCTCTGTTTTTCACTCTTTTCTTTAGACGCTCTCTTTATAGCAATGTATTTATCGTTCACTTCATTTCAGTTTCCTCTCTCTCTCCCTCTCTCTACTTTGGGACATTTTCTTTGTCATTTAAACACGTGTGGGTCAGTGTGACAAATCACACCATGTCTTGTAAAGAGAAATTTTGGGAGGGGCGAAACAATTTATCCTACATCAAAAGATATTTCATTCGGAATAAAAGAATAAAAAAGATATGTATGATCGATCATATTGATGCTGTCGATATTATGATGATAGTGGTGGGGGTGGCGTCTTATGTGGTGTATTGTGTCCACCAACAAACTAAAACATAATTTATAAATATTAATTTTATTGTGTAACTGTTATTCTCTGTCACATTCTCTCTCTTTTTCTCTCTCTACCCCCTCTCTCACTCTTTCACTCTGTGTCCATATATCCTAGTTTCTGCCTCGTCATAAATCTCAGTTTCTCTCTAATATATATATTCAGGTCAAACATATTTGCTGTAACTAATTCATCATATAATGCTTACATAACACATATATTCATGCTATCACTACGCATTTGTCTTACCTTAATGTATGCTATTATTGGCAGTATCGGTAGAGGGTCGGACGCCATGCTTTCTAGCATAGTTACGTCCCTTTACGGTCTGAGTTCAAATCCCGTCGAGGATAACTTTGCCTTTCAACCTTACGGGGTCGATAAAATAAAGTACCAGTAATGTACTGGATAATTGCTGGCCTTGTGCCAAAAGTAGAAACAATTATTAACATTCTTTGTATAATATCCTTGATATATTTACTTGATATATAACACTTCAATATTTTACTATCTTTTCATTGTAATATTATTTTGTTGTTCTTGCTCTTCAATATAATGTCACTGACACTATTAATTATAATGTTCTAAAGATTAGGAATTTAATTACTTGTGTTAACATTGTATATGCTCCGATGAATCCAGACATTTGTCTGGAAGAAACGATCGTCAGCAATTAAATGCATTAAAGAAAATTTTGATTGTTTTCTATGTTGTATATTCATGTGTATATATATATATATATATATATTTACAGATGTCACTCAATATCTGATGCAGATGACGTGGTCTCTTATTTTGGAGAGACGACTGAAGAAAGCCACCCAGAAGAAGAAGAAACCGATGGAACATCGGTAAAGACTAATGAACATTCCCCAAACCCTATTCTATTAGCTACAGATAGCGTGGACCAGAAAAGCAAGTTTCCTGATTTTAAATTCAATTGCCGGAAATATGCTAACAATCTAGTTACTCGTTCAGAGCAGAACCCATACCTAGACGACACGAATAATAAGACTATAAGAGATACGGATGAAGAAGATGGAGAAGAAGGTGGTGAAGGAGATGGAAGAAGAGGGCAGAAAATAGAAGTAACAGTAGAGGGGGATGAAGATGAAGAAGAGCGTGAAGAAACAAAACGTTTCTCCAGAGATAACGAGGCTAGTGCTGTCAAGACGTATAAAAAATATAAATATAATAATTTAAAAACAAATAAAGCAAGAAGATTTTTTGCAGCTCATCGTAGCGTGTCCTTAAGCGTTGATAATGAGGGTGAACATCTTCCGGTTTCATCGTCAGCTGAAATATTAAATAAGCCAATATTGGAAGTGTCACCTTCTGTTGACGATGAACATTGCTCTGCCACGGTTTCTGATTTGCAGAACGACCAGACAATTAATCAACCCTACAGGCTAAAGAAACCCCAGCGCCCAAGCTTACGTCGGTCGAAAACTCAACCATCTCCGCCAGAGTCACCCGATCAAAATAGATATAGTGTACATAAAACAGTACGATTCTTAGTGGAGGTGGAGGGCTGTGGAGAAGGTGGAGACGATTATTACAACGCGGACCCCTATTGCCAAGACTACAACTATGACGTCATAGACGATAATGACGATGATGAAGAGTATAATGACAAGCAGTACAAGAAAGGAAGAGTTCATTATGCAGGTTTAGGGGAGGATCGACAAGGTAGACGTTTCGAAAAAGAAAAATATCCAGGGAGAATATACAACACAGTCGCCTCAATGAGATTGTCTTCAATATCATCACCTTCTCTACAGCGTGGTCCCAGCACTACAATGATGCCCAATTTGGCTACATCAAATTCAATATCCTCATCCTGGTCGAACTTCAGGCTTAACCTCTACAAAAAGTTGACGCAGAAATCTTGGGTCGACGATTCAAAAAATCGGCGAACTAAGTTGAACAATACGGAAGAATTATTTCCAGCAGCGTCGGGTTCAAAAAGAACTTCATCTTCATCACTATCATCCTCATCGTCACCATCGTCCGACTATATGCTCACATGTTCAAACAAAATGGCTACATCGAAAATGAAACCTTTATTACAAAAGCATATTAGCGAGTCATCGGCCCCTTTGGAAAGTAGGGGAAAACTGTCGTATGTTTCAGATTGTAGTTTAAGAGTAGAAAGTAGCAAAAGTTGCCCTCGCGTAGAAGAACCAATGAAAAGATCATCTAAAAAATGGGCCAATGTGGCGGCAAAGGTAGCTTCAAAAGCGACATCGAGGGCCATCGTAAGATCTACTTCTTCTCTTACCATGCCACCGACGACATTGATAGCAATTACTACTGTTTCAACTACTACTGCTTCTACTGCTGCTATTACTACGCTTAGTAGTGGCACTACTACTGCTGCTACTAATGCTAATGTAACCTCTACTATTACCACTAATATTCATACTAATAATAACAGCACTATTACAACTACTGTTAATAATTCAGTTCAGCCTACATCATCCTCACTGATGTCATCGTCTCCTTCAACAGCATCATCAACATCTTCTTCATCATCATCATCGTCGTCATCGACGCCTTCCTTATCATCAACAATACCAACTATAAAAATATCATCAACAACAACAATAACATCAGCAACACCACCGTCGGTGTTATCGTCAGCGACAGCTACTTCACCAGCGTTAGCACCAGCGCCAGTGTGTGCGACATCATCATTATTACCATCATCATCATCATCATCATCAACAGCAGCAACAACGTCATCATCATTATCAAAATCATCATCATCATCCTCCTCATCAAGAGGACTGGCTCAACCAAACATGGAAAGCACAGAGAGTTGCCCTGAGCAACAACTCGGGTTGCCATCGGCTGAAGGAATGGAGAAAGTTATTGACAACGAAAGAAAAATTCGTATCCGTAAGTTACAACAAGATTTGACCCGAATACAGAAGGAACTTCTGGCACTTGATGACCTTGAGTATGACGTTTCTTATGTTTGAATATGTTTAAAGAAAGGTGGGGAAGGGTGAAAGAAGAAAGAATATAACAGGTGAAAACCATGCTTTATGTTAGCACTCAGATTCAAATGTCTCAATTTCGCTTGTATGTCACCACCACCATCGCCGTCAGTAACACCACCGCCAATAACACATACACATTACACACAAACATACGCAACTACACAACTTACACATATTATACACACACATGCACATAAGAGAGAGAGAGAGAGAGAGAGAGAGAGAGAGAGAGAGAAAGAGAGAGAAGTGTGTGGGTGTGTGTGTGTTTGCGTGTGATTTGTGAGAGAGAGAGGTTGTGTGTGTGTGAGTGAGTGAGAGAGAGAGAAAGCGTGTGAGGGAGAGTGTATATGTGAGAGAGAGAGAGAGAGAGAGAGAGAGAGAGAGAGTGTGTGTGAGTGAGAGAGTGTGTGTGAGAGAGAGAGAATGTGTGTGTGTGTGTGTGTGTGTGTGAGAGAGAATGTGTGTGTGTATGTGAGAGAGAGAATGTGTATGAGTGTGTCAGATAGTGACGTGTGTGTGTGTGTGTGTGTGTGTGTGTGTCTGCGTGTGTGTGTGTGTGTTCTGTCAGATCATAGAAAGAAATGGTTTGAAGTATTTCTACTGGCTCTTGCGTTCTTGGTTCAAATGCCGCCGAGGTTAACTTTGTTTTGATCCTTCCTACGGTCAAGTACTGTGATCGTTATAATCGATTTTCCGCTCTCCCCAAAGTTGCTGTACTTGTACTTCATTTAGAAACTGTATTACATACAGACAGACACACTATACATGTCAAATAAACAAGCCGACATACTATAATAGCATAAAAGCAAACAACTGGGATTCTACGTCAGGAGTCCCCAACCTTTTGGGTCCGCGGGCCGGATAGCCATGCAGCGGTGGCTCCGCGGGTCGGATGCGCAATTAATACTACTTATATACAAATAAGTAATCATTTATTTATCCCTTATGTTAGATTTGAAACAAAATTCAATATTGATACTTAGAGCTGAAAAATACATTTAAACATTGTTTTATTCGGCAATATCGATAGATCGGGTGCGAATTTATTGCAAACTGTACCCTGTTTAGAAACCTCGCGGGCAGGATAAAGGCCTTCACGGGGCAGATTGAAACCCTTCGCGGGCCGGGGGTTGGGGACCCCGTTCTACGTAGTTGCCCGACTTACAAGAATTAGCAGCAAGATGTCTATCAAATCACATTCTACTATCTTAGAAAACAACACATTTGATAATACGATCCTAGGTTGCCGGCGCATAAGAAAAAGACTTGATGATCGTGATTGAAATACATTAATCATACCTGTGCTTCATTGAGGCTGACCTGCTGTTAAACAGCAACGACAGCTGAATACACACCATGTCAAATCACATAAACACACAAACACACATGTATATAAATATATTGGGTCGTCAAGTATGAAATTTGTAGAAATTTGTTTTTTTTTCTAGAAATTTCTAGAAATTTCATATTTGACGACCCAATATATATGTGTGCGTGCGTGTGTGTGTGTGTGTGCGCGCATGTGCGAGCGCGCATGCAGGTATGTGTGTAATTCGATAAAATATATACGATTGTTTACAATATTCTAAACTTACCCCAATAACAGGTTATTGAGTTCTCTGGCATAACTACATATGTCTGGAAATACACTCACACACATGTATATATATATATATGTGTGTGTGTGTAGTGTATGTTTATATAGGCAACCAGCTGACTTGAGAATCATTTGGAAAATTTGAAATCTGCACGTAATGACTATAGTAGATAAAGTACCTCTGAGGGAGATAGGAAATGTTGAACAAGGTTACCTCTCTCCACTGTTTTACTATCTTCAGGACTACTTTTCTTGGTTTATCAACTATTATTTATAGTGATCGAATATTAGTGGATTGGCAGTATCGGTAGAGGGTCAGACGCCATGCTTCGTAGCATACAGTTATGACCCTTTACGGTCTGAGTTCAAATCCCGCCGAGGTTAATTTTGCCTTTCATCCTTACGGGGTCGATAAAATAAAGTACCAGTAATGCACTGTGATAATTGCTCGCCTTGTGCCAAAAGTAGAAACAGTTATTATAGTAATTTGCGGTTTTTCTTCTAGTATATTTAATTGGTAGACGAAGCTTGTCTAATAGAACGGACATAGCTTCGGTCGTTCCCTCACTCACTCAATGATCAACTAAGTTCGTATTATTAAAATTCGTACCCGGCTGGCCAGAGTGTACACTTTCGTTAATCAGTGAGGAAGACGACTTCATGTGTATAAGAGGATATATATATATATGTGTGTGTGTCTATGCATGCATATATATATATATATTGGTAAACGGAAAAGAAAATGCTGACAAATTGTTCACAGTGAAAAATAGTTTAATTAGGAATAAGTGAAAATTAGTAATAGTATTGGTTAGTATTCAGTTTTGGTTTTAAGTTTTACCGGTTGCGCATTTCTAATGCTTTTCAAAAATAATTTTGAGATAGAGCGTCCTGTGATGTTTGCTCTAATATATATATATATTGCTCTCTCTCTCTCTCTCTCTCTCTCTCTCTCTATATATATATATATATATATATATATATATATATATATATATATATATATATATATATATATATATATGCATACATAGATACACACACACGGGCCCGCACACACACACACACACACACACATATATATATATAATGGTTAAACAGAAATAACAACACAATCGTTACAGTATATGGAAGGAATATATTAGGTTAACGCTTGAAATAGCAGGTCCTTCATCAGAAGAAAGGATGAGAAATTAGAAAGATTGAAGGGACGGGCGAGGTAGAATTGGAGAAAATGTTTTTGCCAAAAAATAACAATACATATATATACATATATATATATATGTGCGTGTGTGTGTGTGTGTGTGTGTGTGTGTGTGTGTGTGTGTGTGTGTGTGTGTGTGTGTGTGTGTGTGTGTTACTTACAGTCTGGATCCTACAATTCATTTTTCACACAGCCATCTTTCTTTTGAAACATACACTCCTACGCAACTTTCATTTTCACCTTTGGTACATCCTGACCACACCGACATCTCCTCTAATTCAAAAGAGATAAGGAAGTCAGAAACCATTTAATCAGAAGTTCACTATACCCGAGACATACTTATCTAAGTATTCTCCAGTGCGCTAGCCCTATATACTGCACCTGACAATAAACGAGTAAAAGCATAACAACCACTGGCTACAAACCTCTTTATCCAATCGCCCATAAGTTCAGCTTTATGTCTACCGTTGCCTAGGTAACTGCTTTTGCGTGTACCTTCGAAATGTCGGTCAATAACCTCTACGCCAAGTCGTGATCCACAGGTACTCCAGATCTGGTCATACCAAGGTCTTTTGTTTCCATATTTCTAATACAAGACTTTATTATTTTCAAATAATTTTAGAAATAATCAAGAATTTTGAGGGATTAAGAAATATAGCTAACTTTTACATTACTCAGCTGATGTTTGGAGATTAACTTGGCTAAGTTTCTTACATTCAGTATCGTTAGAGCGTCGGACAACATGCTTTGTGGTATATACTTACGGCCTTTTATATTCTGATTTGAAATCCCACCCCGGTTAGCTTTGCCTTTCATCCTTACAGGGTCGATAAAATAAAGTACATTATTCACTGAGGTTGCTTTAATCGAATTTCCCCTCCACAAAAATGGTTGGGCTTATGCCAAAAATCAGAAGCCATTATATCATGACGGGAGGTTTTTAAATAAACATGAATACTATAAAATATCATAGAAGCAGCGGCAGATTCAAGTTTTTTGTATCAAAAGGAAAGCCAACTCACAATGTCCGGTATTTCTGCAGAAATGGGGACATTAACCTCCAGGAAACGCAAAAATCAGATCATTTTCGCCGTCAGAATATCTTAACTTTCAGGTATGAATGAGCGTCTCAGTTGCTCCTCTTTTTAATTTCACACCACCACCACCCATCCAATTTATGTCAGTGCTTCTGTAAGAATATTTTAATTTGTTACATGTGAGCATAGCTGTGTGGGTAAGGAGATTTCTTCGCAACCACTTGATCTCGGGTTCTGTCCTGCTGCGCAGCGACATGGTTAACTGCCTTCTGCTATAACCTCAGGTTGAATAATCCCTTGTAAGTGAAATTTTGTAGAGGGAAACAGTAGAAACTCGTCGAATGTATGTGTGTATGTGTGTGTGAGCTCGCGTGTCACTGTTTCTATGTTAACGTTCGTGTTTGCGTTTGTATCTCTTTCTTATAACTTAGTGGTTCGACAAAAAGAGATCGATAAAATAAATGCCTACCAGCCTTGCAAACATAAGTACTGGGGTTGATATGATCAACTTCAAAGTGATGCTCATTCATGACCGCCGTCTGATTACTGAAACCAGTAAAAAGAATACAAGTGTAAAAGAAAAAAACATATGAACAGACATATGTTTGTGAATGTGTACTTATCGCAGTTACTAAACTAAAGTAAACTAACCAAAAGCTTCCTAACTTTAGACTAACCAACATACTTCACCGTTCGTCTCAATCGAATAACCCTCTTTTTTCTGCTCGCTCATATTCTCTTTGCACTCGTAACTTCTTCCTTTCTAAAATTACCTCCCTTTCACTGTTCAACCTCATTTCCGTTTACGACAACGTCGCTCCTTCGAATGAGCAACGACTAATTCTCTGCGATTTGTTGCCATTCATTTTTGTGAGTCCATTCTGGAATGGTATAAATACGAAGAAAAATATGAATCCCTCGTTGTAAAATCTCCCAATGTTATACGAACATAAGAAACAAAGCATCAGATATATTATGAGTTCTGCAAACCCAAACATGATTTATAGTTTCTCGATAGCAAATAAAACACCAGCTGCTAGGGGCTCTGATATTTTCCTCTATTCACCACAGCCTCTGTCGCTACATATACAATCGCTATAAACATCCAGACTCAACAACAACACTCCAGAATTCTAATTTAGTATCATCCTTCAAACTATGTGTATATCGAACTCTCCAGAACACTTGCATGCTGCTCTTCATTCTAAGACTTCTGTAGCTCTATTTCAGTCCAGATTGCATACACTAAAAGAACAGCAGCCGCATCAATAACCTTCCTAGCTCAAGCACTGGGCTGGGTTGCACAGAACGCGAGATCAGAACTGTACAACAACGTCTTCCTTGTCACCACCGGAACTTATATCATAAACGAACTATAACAATAACAACAACCACATTACTGCTAATTCTTCCTTAGAGCTAAAAACAAATACTTATATCACATAGACGTACATAATAACAGCACAGCCAACAACAAAAATGAGAGTAGTAGCATTACTAATGTTTCTGTAGGGCAAAAACGCAGGCACATCACACAGCAGTAGCGATAACAAAAGCAAAATATTACTTGCTAGGCTTTCCGTAAACCTAAAATATAGGGACATCTCATACTGACATACACATATACGCTTATAAACTATAAGTCGATCTCCGACAGGTTTGCGGTCGAGCTATGGAGCAGTAGAGGCTTCTGGTTTCCTTGGCCCTAGGGCCACCTCCCTACTAACCACCATCGGCACAGAGTTGGCTGCCCGCGACGGGAGCCTCGCGAGCTGGAATGGCTCTTGCAAAGCGTCTCCCTCACCACACTCCGGGGAAAAACCTTCTCTAATCTGTTCGCCGAGGCTGTGGGCGGCCGGAGTGGGGGACCCTCATTTGATCATAATAGTGAGATATGGAGAAAATCGGAGAGATTGGGAGTTTGGTTCCTTTATGTTCTGACCTGCTGTATTCCTTTACCGCACCACATGTTACATACACACACTAGTGCAATACAAAATACCTCCTCTAAATATCCACCTCAGCCAGAGGTACAAAAATCAAACCTCACACAAACTACAAATATAACAAAAGAAACACAAACGATAAAAGACATACATACGAAACGCTCTCTACCCGACATTAACAACAACAGCATCAACAAAAACTGCTACAATAATAATATAAACAGCATCAACCGCAATAATAACAGCACAATTAGCTACAAAAAAACAATAACATCAACAATGATAAAAAATCAACAGCAACAACTATAACTATACCAGCAATAATAAAAATAACAATAACAATAACAACAACAGCACCAAGAATAATAACAGCACAAACTGCAACACAAACAATAAAACAACAATAACAACAGCAGCAGCACTAACAGTAACAGCAACAACAACAACAACAGCAGCACTAACAGTAACAGCAACGATAACAATAAAAACAACAGCAGCACTAACAGTAACAGCAACAACAACAACAACAACAACAGCAGCACTAACAGTAACAGCAACAACAACAACAACGGCAGCACTAACAGTAACAGCAACGATAACAATAACAACAACAGCAGCACTAACAGTAACAGCAACAACAACAACAACAGCAGCACTAAAAGTAACAGCAACAACAACAACAACAACAACAACAGCAGCACTAACAGCAACAACAACAACAACAACAACAGCAGCACTAACAGTAACAGCAACAACAACAACAACAACAACAGCAGCACTAAAAGTAACAGCAACAACAACAACAACAGCAGCACTAACAATAACAGCAACAACAACAACAACGGCAGCACTAACAGTAACAGCAACGATAACAACAACAGCAGCATTAACAGTAACAGCAACAACAACAACAACAACAACAACAATAAAGCACCATCACCAACAATATCAATATCAACAACACTAACAATAACACCACCACCATCACCAACAACAACATCAACAACATCACCACCACCACTTTCAACATCACTAACAACAACAACAACAACAACACCAACAATATCAACAACAACAACTTTCACTACCAAAAACATCATCAACAACATCACCAACAACAACAACAACAACAACAACAACAACAACAACAACAACAACAACAACAACAACAACAGCATCACCACCAACAACAACAACATCACCGCCACCAACACCAACAACACCAACAACAACAAATCACCACCACCAACAACAACACCAACAACAACAACATCAACAACAACACCAACACCATCAACAACAACAACAACAACAACAACAACAACAACAACAACCTCACCAACAACAACACCACCACCACCAACAACAACAACAACACCACCACCACCAACAACAACAACAACATCACCACCACCACCACCAACACCAACAACAACAAATCACCATCACCAACAACATTACTAACAACAATAACAACAACACCATCAACAACAACAACAACACCATCAACACCAACAACATCACCAACAACAACAACATCACCACCAACAACAACAACAACATCACCAACAACAACAACAACAACAACAACAACAACAACAACAACAACATCAACAACAACAACACCATCACCAACAACATCACCAACAACAACAACATCACCAACAACAACATCACCAACAACAACACCATCACCAACAACAACATCACCATCAACAACATCACCACCACCAACAACATCAACAACAACAGCACCACCAACAACAATAACAACACCATCAACACCAACAACATCACCAACAACAACAACACCATCAACAACAACAACAACATCACCAACAACAACAACATCACCAACAACAACACCACCACCAACAACACCACCACCACCAACAACAACAACAACATCACCACCACCAACACCAACAACACCAACAACAACAAATCACCACCAACAACAACAACACCAACAACAACAACATCAACAACAACACCAACACCATCAACAACAACAACAATACCACCACCACCAACAACAACAACAACAACAACATCACCACCAACACCAACAACACCAAAAACAAATCACCACCAACAACAACACCAACAACAACAACATCAACAACAACACCAACACCATCAACAACAACAACAATATCACCACCAACAACAACAACAACAACAACCTCACCAACAACAACACCACCAACAACAACAACAACACCACCAACAACAACAACAACATCACCACCACCAACACCAACAACACCAACAACACCAACAACAACAAATCACCACCAACAACAACAACATCAACAACAACACCAACATCAACACCATCAACAACAACAACAACATCACCAACAACATCACCAACAACAACAACGACAACGGCAACAACTCGTTAATAAAGTGGTTATATTTTATTACAATCTGTAGAAAGAAATAGTGTGGACTAATAAAAGACATTATTAAATATTAGTTATTGTTACCGTTTGTTCTAAATGTTATTTTCGCTTAACAAATCATTCACGATCAGCGGTATTCATCTGGGAGTCATGAATAATTAATGAATCAATGAACTAATTAAGGTCCAATTAATTATTGGATTGGAATGATGAAATTGGGAATTGTAACGTTCGTGTAATTTCCCTTTTTATTTTTTTATAATTAATTTTTATACAATTTCTCAAGAAAAATAAAAAACGGCAAGAGGAGGGAATGGCATGGATTCTAGTATCAATGAAGAATGAGAAGAGAAAGGGGAGGATTATTGGGCTCTGGGCCCAGGGTGCGGTGGTGGAGTTGTTGCGCCCCGCGGAAACACCGCAAAAGGCATTCCCGCGGACAAGACCGCAAAAGGCATTCCCGCGGACAAGACCGCAAAAGCATTCCCGCGGACAAGACCGCAAAAGCATTCCCGCGGACAAGACCGCAAAAGCATTCCTGCGGACAAGATCGCAAAAGCATTCCTGCGGACAAGAACGTAAAAGCATTCCCGCGGACAAGAACGCAAAAGCATTCCCGCGGGCAAGACCGCAAAAGCATTCCTGCGGACAAGAACGCAAAAGCATTCCCGCGGGCAAGACCGCAAAAGCGTTCTTGCGGACAAGAACGCAAAAGCCTCCCCGCGGACAAGACCGCAAAATCGTTCTTGCGGACAAGAACGCAAAAGCATCCCCGCGGACAAGACTGCAAAAGCATTCCTGCGGACAAGAACTGGAAAGCATTCCCGCAGACAAGAACGCAAAATCATTCCCGCAGACAAGACCGCAAAAGCATTCCTGCGGACAAGACCGCAAAAGCATTCCCGCGGACAATG
>OZ024743.1:203748005-203808005 GCA_964016885.1 Eledone cirrhosa
TGATTAAATTGTCTAAAAATTGCTGAACACTTGAAGCTGTGCCATTCAATTTTAAATAGGTTGTTAGCTTAACCAGATCTTCAGTAAAAACTGTTACAATATGCTCAGTTTCCAGGAATTCAAATTACAACATCATTAATAAAGATTGAGTGGCACAGCTTCAAGTGATCAGCAAGTTTTAGACAACTTAATCAGAGAAACAATTGTTAAGACTGTAAATAAAAACCCCCTTTTTTGTACTGTTGACCATGTTATTCTTCACTCTTTCTATATATATATATATTAATATATATTATAGATTCGTCTTTATATATGTATATATATATATATATATATAATGAGATCTAAATCACTGGATATCGATCTAAACCCTTATTATTATTATTATTATTATTATTATTATCATTATTATTATTATCATCATTATTATACATACATACAGGGCGGTGGATTGGCAGTATCGGTAGAAAGTCGGACACCATGTTTTGCAACATACAGTTACAGCCCTTTATGATCTGAGATCAAATCCTGCCGAGGTTAACTTTGCCCTTCATCCTTACGGAGTCGATAAAATAAAGTACCAGTCACGCACTGGGGTCGATTTAATCGACTTCCCTCAATATATGCTGGCTTTGTGCCTATGTAAGAAACCATAGGGCGGTGTATTGGCAGTGTAGGTAAAGAGTCGGACAACATGCTTTCCAGCATAGGGGTTAACATAGCCTTTCATCCTTATGGTGTTGATAAAATAAAGTACGAGTTACGCACTGATATAATTGCTGGCCTTGTGCCGAAATTAGAAACAAAAATCATACATACATATAGAACATCTTATACAAAATCACTGGGGGCTAGATTGCTATAGAAGCATCTTTCCCTTGGGATAAAAAAATATCCATATTGCAGTTTCGTCACGTTGTCCGTATATACGAATATTTAGATCTAAGTATGCGTGCTGGATTAATTTCTTGCTCCATGCGGGTGCAATGAAAAATGATCCCACTTCTGTTAACAGGTATATAGTTATTATTTTCTTATTCTTGTGACGCTAAACTCCACCGGTTGCAGACTGCGCATCAACATGAGATACCTCTCTCCACAAAGTTCGATCACCAGCAGCAGAGTTCAAAAGCAAAGATCAGGTCCAGTCCATAAGTTGACATTGTCAAGCCATCGGTTTTGGATGCCGGCCTTTGCTTCTCTTACCAGCCAACCGTCCTTCCAGGCATAACCTACTCACACCACGAGTTGATCTTTTTATATGACCTTATAGATTGAGTACTCTTGACTTGACAATTAATGTAATTGGTCTAAGTTTTGTAATGTTGAGCAGCTCACTGATACAGATACTATCGCTGTATACTATACAGAAAAAATCCTCCCAAGAGAAAACCGTTCTGTTAACGATGGCCATATCAATCTATTGAGGGGCTCTCTGTTATTCTTTGGAGTATGAAACTGCAGTAAGGATTTTTTTTTTTTTTAACCCTAGGGAAATATGCTTCTATAGAAAGCTACCCCTCGGTTATTTTGTATAAGATGTTCTATATGTATTTAATTCTCTGAATTATGATTTTTTTTAGCGATTCTTTTCATAAATATGTTATACATATTCTGACAAAATTACTTATGTGTATATATAAATGTGTGCGTGTGAAAGCGCGTGGTTGAGTGGTTAAAGAACTGGATTCGCAATCGTGAGGTTGTTAGTTTGATTCCTGGACCGGTTGATGTGTTATGTCTTTGTGTCTTTGAGCAAGACACTTTATTTCACGTTGCTCCTTCTTCCTGGACTTGCGACCGGTAGATAGTATTAGCAACGAGGGCTGGGATCTTGTCGATCGACTCTGTGTGTGTGTGTGTGTGTGTGTGTGTGTGTGTGTGTGTGTGTGTGTGTGTGTGTGTGTAACTAAATTCCAGACCTATAAATACATATCTACATACAAATAAAATGTCTGGACATGCAATCTACGCATTTCAATATAGACATGACATGTACATACATACATAGATGTTGACGCATACATACATACATACATACATACATACATACATACATACATACATACATACATACATACATACATAGATATTGACTCATGCATAAAATTACATACTCTGTTACATATTTTAAGGCAGTTAATCCACTTTACCTATGTCCAACCTACAAAACAAAGACACCCTCATTGTGCTGTTCCTCTCATATATTTCATGAGTTAACATTTAATCTGCTGCTTCAAGTACATAATAAAGAATTTTGTCGAAAACTATTAAACATTGTATTTCAAAAATCTACCGTTGTTTGTTATACATCTTTTTATAAAAGTGTCATAAAATTCATTGATTAACTTATTCCCCCTCTCTCTACCTCTATTCACCCCTCAAGCACCACCACACCTGTGCCCTCCCGATTCCACACACCCCTCTCACTTGTTTATAACTTTTATTTTCCACTTCATGTTCAATTTTCAATTTATTTTTATTTCTATTTTTCTCGCTAATTCCCCTCTCACTCCTAGTGGGATTTCCCCTGCCACCCCACCACCCCACACACACTCCCCTGATGAAGGGATTAAGCCCGAAACGTCGCAACCACCCCACCCCCACCCCACTCTCACCAAGCGTGAAACTAATAATATTTGTAACATTTACTCCTGCGTTTGTCTGGGTTTTTTTTGTTTTGTTTACTGTTATTTCGAACTATATATATATATATATATATATATATATATATATATATATATATATATATATATATATATGCTCGGCGCATGTTTCTCAGACATGACATCCTTAATTTAATTTTGGTTATATATACACCTCCTAAATAGTTGAGCTTACATCAGTTGAAAGGACTTGGCTGCTATTTCTAGCTATCGATAATCCTATTCACGCCACTGGGATGACAGTGGCGTGATGTATATATATAATTTTTTATACTACACGTGCTTTTCGTCATTCACATATTTGCATTTAGTGTGTAAACACTAATGTTAATTCTCCTCCGTTGCTGATGATCCGAAATTTTACTACTGTGATTTACCGATTAATGGTGAAATATATTTCTTTATTTAATGAAATATATACAAAGGAGATTAATCATTACTGTAAGGTATCTATACTTGAAGTTCTTGTTAAATTTTTTATTGTTAATTTGTTACCTACGTAACTATGTGTGCTTACACTATTTACAAATTATCCCCTGTGATTGTTTGATGTGTTTATTCTATATATAAATATATGTCAATCGATTTTTAATTGAATGCTAATAAATGCTCGGATCTATCCCTTATTCTACAAAGGGTATGGCGCATGTTTCTCAGACATGACATCCTTAATTTAATTTTGGTTTTATATATATATATATATATATATATATATATTATTTATTAAAATAACTTTCACCCTTAACGGGATCTTCTGAAGATTCCGTTAAGAGTGAAAGCAACGATTCTTTGCTTAAACTTTAATCTGTTATTTTAATAAATATTTGCTCTATGGTTTTTATATATTTTATATATATATATTATCCTTATCGAGCCCTCTTCAGATTTTAGTCTTCACATTTATTATTATTACTATATATAGTAATATATATATATATATATATATATATATATATATTACTATATATAGTAATATATATATATATATATATATATATAGTAATATATATATATATATATATATATATATATATATATATATATATATAGTAATATATATATATATATATTTATATATATATATATATATATATATATATATATATATACTGTAGTAAACGTTTAATAGAAATATCCAAGGGTGAGAGCTCTCAGCCCATTGGACGAGTTTGGTATAAATAGTTACAACAGTGGCATAAACATGTACTTAAATCTCTTTGGGTTCTGGACCCCAACTCATTCATATATATATATAAATAGTTACAACAATGACATAAACAGGTACATAAATTTCTTGATACTTTTCTTATGACACGCTGAATGAGGTGGGGTCCAGAACCCAAAGAGATTTAAGTACATGTTTATGCCACTGTTGTAACTATTTATACCAAACTCGTCCAATGGGCTGAGTGCTTTCACCCTTGGATATTTATATATATATATATATATATATACGATATTAATAAATGGAAACTATATTTATAAAACCATATTTATTTCATTATATATATTTCAAGGATACCAAGTTACATTATGGTATGCCTTCATCAGACAAAATACAATATATAACAGTTTTATAAATAGATATTGACGTACCCCTTTTAAAAAATTGACCGTTGTTTTGGGAGGCCATCAGGATAGTGATTTGTTTACTTTAGTAAGTCATAGTCTTAAGAGTAAGTAAAAAGATGGAGAGAGAGAGAAACGTGGAGAAAAGAAAGGGAGAGATAGATAAAGAAAAAGAAGAAAACAAAAAGAAAAGAGAACAGAGGAAAAATAACGGGGAGATATCAAACCATCAGACAGAGAAAAAAATCCAGAGAGAGATATATAGAGATAGAGAGAGGGGGGAGAGAACGAAAGCCTTAAGTTATGTCATATTAAGTTGAGTTAACAATTGGGATGAAAAGCATAAATAAAATTAGAAATATTAATATTCATGAATGGAATATAGATATATAATATGAGAAATTACACATTGTTTAATTATGATTAGATATTTAGCTATACATGAATAGATATGTGTGTGCATCTTCAATTGGTATACACGCGTCACTCATGCATATATACAGACAGACATATAATCATAAAAAAGCATATAACACATGTATATGTATGTCAACACACACATATAGATACATTAGCCGTATATAGATATAATCAACATATAACATAGTACAATTGAGTATATAAAATACAAAAGGATTATATTTTGGAAATATAATTATATCAATATAACTTAAAAAGCAAACGAATTCTACAAATAACAAAATACTAAAATATCTCAAAATATTATAGAATATTTTAAGTTAAAATAATATGTTTAATATATTTAGTATAGAAATTAATCTTACGTATATTTTAATCAAGATATTGAAAGGACAAACATTTGAAAATTATGAGAAGCTATCAGAATAAAAAATAAATCTAATAAAAATTATGAGAAACTATCAGAATAAAAACAAATCTAATAAAAATAAAAATATAAAATGAAAAATAAAATGAATCTAATAAAAAAATAAATAAATAAAATGAATCTAATAAAAAAAAATATAAATCTAATAAAAAATAAAATATTATATCAATATAACTTAAAAAACAAGGATTCTACAGATATCAAAATATTAAAAAGTTTTAAAATAAAAATAAAAAATAAAGAAATTTTAAAAAAATTTTTAAATTTTTTTAAAAATTTCAAAAAATTAAAAAAAAATTTTTTTAAATCTTTAAAATTTCAAAAATTTTAAAACTTTTTTAAAAAATTTAAAACCTCTTAAAATATAGAATATTTTAAGCTAAAATAATATGTTTAGTATAGAAATTTATCTTACGTATATTTTATTCAAGATATTGAAAGGATAAACTTTTCTAGAATAGTTTATTATATTTATAATTATATTTATGAAGAAAATTTATACTTGGGTATGAAGGAATCTAATGATTTATCGACAGGTTAGATATATTAACTAAATTACTTAATTAATTAAACTACATTTTAAATTTATATTTATATTTAAACGTTGAGTTCAATCTATGTCTACAGCAACTGAATAAATTATTCCTTAAATTAAGGGAATTTTTGGTCTTTAATATAAAAAATATTTTCTCTATACAAAGGTCACAATTTTCTGAAGAGGAATTAAAAGGAGTAGCTTCTGAAATAATATTCCAAATCAGCGAATATTCAACATTATCTCGTTTTAGGTCCCATAATAGGCTAGATAGCGAAGTTGAAGATTTTTTGTTTGGATCTGTAAAAGAATTTTTATGATTATTGAAGCGGGATTTAAATTCTGTAGAGGTAGAACCGACATAGTTAAATGAATTTAAATTAGTTTTAACATTACAATTTTAAACTACATTTTTAGCTAAGCAGTTGTTATTTAACGGACAGTTGGATTTATTTCTACAGTTACAGTTATTCGATTGAATATTGCTTGGGTTATTATTGGTATTTTGGTTAGGTTTTAAATTTCTATTATTAATTCTATTAATATTTTGCGCTAAATTTTTGGTGGAAGAGTAGGTTAATTTTATAGTATGTCTATTAAAAATTGAGTAATATTTAGGTGTTCTAGGGAATCGTTTGTCAAGAGCTTTAAAGAATAGTTTAACAATAGGGGTTTTAATATTTAGTGAGAAAGGGGGAGCGAACCATAATATATTCCTAGTTCTATTTCTTTTTCGGCTTTCGGAGTTATAGTAATATTTTCTATTATGGTTGCTGAAATTGTTACCATAATTAAAGTTGTTATTATTTTGGTTATTTTGTATATTATTATTATTATCGATGTATTTAATTTTATTTCTATACCCAGCTCTACCTAACGCTTCATTGTAATAATGCGCTTTTTCATCAAATATATTCTTATTAGATGAAATTCTTGAAATTCGTTTTTGAACAGAGTTCACTATTGTATTTTTAACGGATCTGGGGTGATTAGAGTTAAAATTGATATAATTTAAGTTCTCATTTAGTTTGTGAAATGGATAATGAAGACATGTGTTGAGATTTAGTGTTACATCTAGAAAATTGACTATTTTATGGTTATTCTCTATTTCTACTTTTAGATGAAGGTAATTAAAAAATTGTATAATTTGTTTTCTTTTTCTATTTAGTTCACAGCTATTATTTTCTATAAGTCACGATATCGTCACGATATAAGCCTCCGGTTACATCTGGTATTTTTCTATGTAGAGAATTAATTATAAATAGCCCCACAAGGTCCGTTATCTAAGCTGAGTCTGAAGATCCCATAGTTATGTCGAAATTATTATTTCTATCTGTCCTAGTCCAGAGTAGGTTATTAAATTCTATTAATGTTTTCTGTGCCGATAATATAATGTGCATTTCATTGCTAGTTAGGTCTGTATGTTTAAATGCGTAAGTTAGTGCCTTATTCAGTAGATTAGGAGTGATAGATGAGTAGTAGTTAGCAATATCCAACTGAATAAACTTATTATTATAGTTATTTCCAGCATAGTTACGTCCCTTTATGATCTGAGTTCAAATCCCGCCGAGGTTGACTTTGACTTTCATCCTCACGGGGTCGATAAAATAAAGTACCAGTAATGCACTGGGTAATTGCTGGCCTTGTGCCTAAAGTAGAAACAATTATTATAGTTATATTTAATTTCTTTAAACCAATCGATAACCTCACTATTATATATTGTATTTTGTCTGATGAAGGCATACCATAATGTAACTTGGTATCCTTGAAATATATATAATGAAATAAATATGGTTTTATAAATATAATTTCCATTTATTAATATCGTATATCTACTCCAAATATTTGTCGAGTGCTTTATATCAGTTATAAAAATATTTGCTTGTTGTATCCCAACAATTTAAATAAAACTTTTGCATATATATATATATATATATATATATATATATATATATATATATATATATATATATATATATATATATATATATATATATATATATATATATATAATAGAGGTGAGAGCATATGCTGTATATTTATATACAATAAACATACGAGAGCCTCGCTAACAAAGAGAATTTCTTTTTTTCTCTTTTGCACTATGAACATGGCACAGATATATGGAATAGTGAGTAGTGAATTGCAAAATTGGAGTAAAAACCACTTGAAAGTAGGAACAAATACATTAGGTTATTCCAGAGTGGGGCAGCCGCAAGACCTCGCCAGCTTTTAGTAAAAGACAACATTCATGACATCTTTCGAAGGATGTTTATAATGTCTCATCCAGAAATTTCATCAAAAGACCTCGTCTTAGCTGTTCCATTTATGGAGAAATAGACACACAGCTTGGTCACTCAAATATAAGATTGATTCAATTTTAACGCAAGAGGAAAGTAAAATTGTCTCCATGTGTTTCATGTAGACATTGCGTATGAATATATTGAATACTGAACTTGTGGAATACTAGAAACTTTTATCTTAGTACTAGCAGTAAAGCCCGGCGTTGCTCGGGGTCGCTCAGTAGCTGTGTTAAAGTTACAATGTTAAGTTTCTTTTTTGGCTTAAAAACTGTAGTGTCTACTGTGCAGACTTGCATGTGGTGTTTTTGATTAATATTCCCTCAACCAACAATATGCCTTATGAAGTTAATAAAACATAACGATAACCCGAATGTTATAACAAAAGAGGATGCTGGGGATAAAAAACTGCACTGGTTATTTATTAACAAAGATCGAAAATGTAAACACTGCAACGCAGAGAAAAACACTAGCGTAACCAAATTATCAGTTATGTCTGTCTGCACGCCTATATCACCTCTCTGCACGACTGTCTGTCTGCACGCCTATATCACCTCTCTGCACGACTGTCTGTCTGCACGCCTATATCACCTCTCTGCACGACTGTCTGTCTGCACGCGTATATCACCTCTCTGCACGACTGTCTGTCTGCACGACTGTCTGTCTGCACGCCTAACGACGAAATATTTGCTTGTTTTACGTAGTCTTTAAATAGACTTATTTTCAAGTAAAAATATTGTTTTAAAATGCTTTTAAATGGAAATGAAGCAAAACGGAAGCTTAGTGTTCGAACTGATGAATTTTGCAGGTCAATATTTTGCTGGCTCGACAACTGTTAATGTCATTTTAAACGCTGAGAAAGCCAGCGTAATTTTTTACGTAAGACGCTCAATGTAAACAGAACAAAGGGAAATAACTGATCACTTACGCTCAAAAATCGATACATTATATTCGATTTCGTCACATAGGGTGGGTCAATTTGAAATTTTTTTTTCCGATGTCTTCGCTAGGGCTCAATGTACAAGTATAGCAATTTCGGTGCAATTCCGTGAGAGATTCTAAGAGGAGATGTGTGCCAAAAATCGATAGACAGACAGACAACCACAGTTTTATATATATAGATTAGTTTAAATGTTTGTATCTAATATATGCATTCGGTTCCAAAATGTTTAATCTTTTTAAATTCTCCTCCATATGTATTGGTTACTAAAAAGCTTCTATATTATTTCTGTCAATCATTGCTCAACATCAAATCCCTTTTCTATGGTGACTATTTCAAATGAAGTTGCCTCTCTAATTTCAGGGTTTTAGACATATACTGTTTTTTTTTTTTGTAGGAGTTTTCGGCCAGCACAAAGTATTCTTAATAACAGTGCCAAAAGCACCTGACTACTCTGAATTGGACACTGGGATAATTAAATGTCTCTAAATATTATACATTTCAGCCCTTTTGTGTATCATTGTATTGGGTACCATCAAAGTACGGCTTAACAAAAAAGTATGTGCTATTTTCATGGGGAACTGATCTGAAGAAAGCTCAAACAGTGCGCCCAGAGTGAGTGCACTGTACCGTGGCGAGTAGATTACTGCTATGTAAGAAGTAAGGAGTTAATTCTTAAAGCTGTAGTTTTTCTTTTATCTCACCTTTAGTTATTTTAGCAGAAAGATACATGGAATCAAGATATCACAAGTGTTTTATATTTCTCTGTTTTGGCTTTTTGTAAAACAAAATAAAAAAATTGGAAACAGAAAATACTTTCTAAGTCACACTTTACTATTGAGGTGGGCAGTTGAAAACCATATGAGAGAAGAGGGAAGGGGAAAGCTACAGACTGATAACAGCTATATCAGATAAATAACAAGATAAAATGGCGTTTACAAACGACAATATATTAGAATCCTTTACAATTGTTTCGGATCATAAAACCAGCATATTTTCCTATTCTAGAAGCTATCTTAGAGATGCTGTGTATTTTCCCATTTTGTATATTCCCTTGGAGAATATCTCTACATTGAAATTAAACAACCTGTTTCATTCCTGTATATCGGAAAGCAAATTTGAAAAAATAACTGATTATGATTGTTTGTAAAATATACTGCATTGTTCTCATTAATTGATATTGAAACGTCGTAATACTATTTTCTACTATTGTACTCATACGAATTAGAGTGTTAATTAATTATGTTTAATTCAATTAAGTTCAAATTTCCTGAGCTACAATAAATATGTTGACAGTGTGACATTGCTTCCCTTTGATCACAACCATAGTGTTAAATTGATTTCAACACGAACGTGTCTGTGTCTAGTAAAATTATATTGCAGATGAAAAAAAGAAACCCGTAACCTATTTATCTGATCTTTACCAAAAATTGATATAAAATTCTTACCGTTTTGACTCCAGTATGTTTATATATTATGAGTGCAAAAATGCATTAAAGTAACTTACTGTGACGAAGAGGCAAAGCCAATACAAATTAATATATTCCTCGTGTCAATTGAATAGATGAAAATGTAGCACATTTTACAGCAACCAATCAGATGTCAGTTATAACAATTGTTTCTACTTTTGGCCAGCAATTATCTCAGTGTGTTACTGGTGCTTTATTTTATCGACCCCGGAAGGATGAAAGGCAAAGTTAACCTCGGCGGGATTTGAACTCATACCATAAAGGGCTGTAACTCTTTGTTGCAAAGCATGGCGTCCGACCCTCTACTGATACTGCCAATCCACCGCCTGGGGGATGTCAGTTATAATAATGATGTCTAGTAGAGGCACAAGGTCAGTAATTTGGGAGGAGGGCAAAATCGATTAAATCGATCCCAGTGCATTACTGGTGCTTTAGTTTATCGACCCCGTAAGGATGAAAGGCAAAGTTAACCTCCGCGTGATTAGAACTCAGACCTAAAAGACCGTAACTCTATGCTGCAAAGCATGGCGTCCGAGCTTCTACCGATACTGCCAATCCACCGCCCTTATGTCTGTTATAATAATGGTTTCTTATATAAGCACAAGGCCAGTAATGTGGGGGGAAGGGAAGGTCAATTAAATCCACACCAGTGCATCACTGGTACTTTATTTTAAAGGCAAAGTTAACGCCGGCGTGATTTGAACTCAGATCATAGAGAGCCGTAACTCTTTGCTGCAAAGCATGGCGTCCGACCCTCTACCGATATTGCCAATCCACCGCCCTTATGTCAGTTATAATAATTGTTTCTACTTTTGGCACAAGGCCAGTAATTACCCAGTTCATTACTGGTACTTTATTTTATCGACCCCGTAAGGATGAAAGGCAAAGTCAACCTCGGCGGGATTTGAACTCAGATCGTAAAGGGACGTAACTATGCTGGAAAGCATGGCGTCCGACCCTCTACTGATGCTGCCAAGTAATAATAATGAAATTATTGTGTACAGTGCTCATTATATTTCAATTTGTTTCCGCATGTGTTTGTTTCATTATTGTCACGATACTTCCCTACTTCAATCTTCGAATAACAGGCAACAGGAAAATTCAAATCTACTATTAAAGAAGCTTACACAGACGTTCACTAATCGATAAGATCCCAGAAACTCATTCGCTTAATGAGTTGGGTGGAGCTCATTAAATGGGATCGAGGAAACAATACTTCCATTGGTCTTTCCAGTTGCTAATACTATCTACCGGTCGCAGATCCAGGTAGACGGAGCAACAAGAAATAAGTGTCTTGCTCAAGGTAATAATGTATAGCCTGGTCCGGGAATGGAATTGACAACCTCGCGATTGCGAATTCAATTCTCTAACCACTCAGCCATGCGCCTTCACACACACACACAAACATATATATATGTGTGTGTGTGTGTGTGTGTGTGTGTGTGTGTGTCTTCTAATGAGGGTCCAATAAGATCCTAAAATCGATTAAAGATGTTTATCATTTTTTTCAGTTTACAAACTTGGTGGTTAGGGTGTTGATATGGTGTTTGATATACGGACAGGGATGCACGCCACTTTATTTCATGTTATTCTAATCCAATTAGTTGCGACGACAATAGTACCATGTTCTATCGGCCTTTGCCTTTTCCTCAGACAACATTGTTGATGTGGAGAGGGGAGAGTAACATGCATGAGAGATTACTGGCTTCTTTTATAACACCTTGCGCCGTGAAGCGGAACTTTCGAGACCAGCCCAATGTCAGATATGAGCGAAGAGGACTTATTTTTCATTTAAACATCTCCCACTGCATGCATTAAACGTTTCATTATTTTGGCAGTTACGGTAGAGGGTCGGACCCCATGCGTTGCGGCATAGAGTTGCGTCCCTTTACGAACTGGGTTCAAATCCTGCCGAGGTTAACTTTGCCTTTCATCTTTACGGGGTCGATAAAATAAAGTACCAGTAATGTACTGAATAATTGCTGGCTTTGTGCCAAAAGTAGAAACAATTATTTTTATTTGTTGTCCTAAATTATATTTCTAGTTTTGTCATGTATATATTTATCTTTAATTAATTTTCATCACTCTCACTTCAACCATGGTTAACATTTTTTTTTTTCATTGTTTACTATTATTTATTGGCAGTACATTAGCGTCAGACAATATGCTTTCCAGCATTTGTTCTAGCTCATTACATTCTGGTTTCAAATCCTGCTGAGATCAACATTGGCGTGTATCCTTCTGGGTTAAAATATAGTATTAACCAAAGTTGCTTACGGCAGGATTTGAACTCTGAATGTAAAAGAAAAAAAAACAGACCAAATACCGTGAAGAATTTTAGCTGACGCTCTAACAATTCTACCAATCAATCGCCAAAATAATATTTCTACTCTTGGCACAAGGCCAGCAATTACCGCCAATGCATTACTGGTGCTTTATTTTATCGACCCCGTTAAGGATGAAAGGCAAAGTTAACTTCGGCGGATTTGAACTCAGAATGTAAAGGGTCATAACTCTATGCTGCAAAGCATGGTGTCTGACGCTCTACTGATACTACCCAACCACCGGTTTATGATTTAGGCATAAAGCCAACAATTTGGATGGAGGGGAAAGTCGATTAATTTGACTCCGTAAGGATGAAAGGCACAGCTAACCTCGGCGAAATTTGAACTCAGAATGTAAAGGGCCGTAACTATTGTATATGCCGCAAAGCATGCTCCCCTACGCTCTGCCGATACTGTCAATCCACCGGGAAAGTAATAATGTCACACTGCAAATAGTTATAAATGACTGAGTGTAATTCTGTAGTTCTCGATGAGTTCTTTGAACGAAATAACGGCTTTTGGTGGACTCCCAGTTTGATTAAATATATTGATAATCACTATCGAAACTTTGAGTGTCTTGTTCTATATATAGTTATTCTAATAAAGGACCTCTATGGTTTAAATAGGTTTTAAATACATATGACAAGCCATATGCCCAGACAATGGTCCAGCGATTCCATCAGGAGTTGAAATTTCAATGAAGATAGAAGATAGGATTATATTCTAAGTGGTTGCACAATTTTCTCTGAACAGGCAACCACAAGACATATATATAAGTATGTGCGTGGAAATAAGTATGTACATGTGCAATCATATAATAAGAACAATAGAACAACTGACGTTTTCATAGGTTTTTACTCCATTACTCCAATCTTGTGTTGCTTTTTTTTTTTAAGCTTCACAAGTTAAATATGTTACACGTAGCGAGAGGGGGCTGGGAAGCGTAGGAGAATATTTCAGGAAGTGTTAGAAAGTGGGAGGAGGGGGGTTAGAAGTCTGAAGGATAATTGAAATACAGAATTGCAAAATAAGTTAAGTTGAAAAAAATAAGGTTCCTAATAAAACCGAATAAACTTTTTTAAATTAAATATTGAGTTATTTTAGAGGAGCAGGAATGAATTAAATTGAAGTGGAAATGTTTGCAATATTTACTAGACAAAAATAAGTCATTTTGCCGATATTGAGACAGACTCAAGAATGGACACAACGCAACACTTCATTAAAACTTAAGAGTCTTGTGTAAAATACCTTACGTCCAACTCTATCTAAAAGATAGCCTTTGGCATCAAATTCAAGATTTTCCAAAATGAGGAAAATTTCAAAAGAAATTAAAATATCGGAGAATTTCAATGATATTCCAAATATGTGGTTGCTGTGTATTCATCTTGCAGCTGGGATGATTTTTTTTTTTTAATCGAATTTATTTTTTTGGTGGTATTTTGAATTCAACAAACTGACAGGAGATTTTCAAATTAAATATTTCTCAGATATATAGGAAATACGATCCAGATTTTCCAGTGTGTGGTTCAACAAATTTTACCACTGTCCATAATATTTTACAATATATTATGCCCTCATTTTTTGTCGCCAAACGTATTGTGAGAGATGCAATGTTTCTTCTCTCGTGATGCCCAAGTGAATAGGTGGGCTGTGCATATCTGCACCTAAATATTAATTAATGATTTTAAATCCGTGGACGGATTTTAAAATTATTTTTGAGTATTAAAAATGTTTCAATAAAACATAAAATATTATGCCCAATTGTATATTCCAATGAAATATACGTTTACATTTTTATTTTTATTGTATTTTTATTGTATTTTTATTTAGTATACAATGATTAAATGCGCGATTTGTATAAACATAGTGAAATACCATATCATTTAAGATGACTTTTTGCAAGAAACCCAAGTATGTTTTTATTTATATGAAGCTTTTAGTTTCTAGACACCAAAAAATGTCTAGTGACTCTGTCTCAATTGAAGAATAAACGGTTACAATCTAATAATGGTTTCTTATATAGGCACAAGGCCAGCAATTTGGAGGCAGGGGTAGTCGATTAAATCTACCCCAGTACGTTACTGGTACTTTCTTTTATAGACCCCGTAAGGATGAAAGGCAAAGTTAATCTCGGCGGGATTTGATCTCTGATCATAAAGGGCCGTAACTCTATGCTGCAAAACATGGCGTCCGACTCTCTACCGATACTGTCAATCCACCGCACGGTTATATCTAATAATGGTTTCTTATATAGGCACAAGGCCAGCAATTTTGGGGCAGGGGAAAGTCGATTAAATCGACCCCTGTACGTTACTGGTACTTTATTTTAACGACCCCGTAAGGATGAAAGGCAAAGTTAACCTCGGTGGGATTTGAACTCAGACTGTAAAGGGACGTAAGCTATGCTAGAAAACATGGCGTCCAACCCTCTACCGATACTGCCAATTCACCGCCATTTACAATCTAATAATAATAACAGAATTGGAGCACTCTATATGATAAATAATATTAAGAAAAACAGATTCCTTACTAGAAATCATACATCTACACGCAGTTCCATAAATAGCCCTACAAAAAAACAATTCAAATTCTATGCAATGCACATTCAAGTCAATAGCTCAAATCACAGTATAGTCTCTACAAAATACATCCACGCAACATTTCACTCAATAAAAACTCTTACATAGCTCACATTCTACACAATTCTAGAGCCCAAAAGACAATACTGCACACACATCAAGTACAGTGAAGTAAAAGCCTGTTGTGATAAAAAAAAAACGTACGAAACTATTTAAAAAATTATGGTACTAATAAGACTACCACCAAATGCAACGCCAAAAGTGAAAGAAAAATCTAAATTGAAATCATATAAGGATCCCAGCAACTACAACTGATTCTTATTTGTGTTTTGTATGGCATCATTAAACAAAATGAATTGCTTACATATCATACAACGCAACGGAAGAGAAAATATATATAAACAAAAACAACGTGAAATAACATTAACACTAAAAATAGAGTAAATATATTCATTCATAACAGAATTACTGCCAACTTGAGTAGCATATATGTTTCGTTTTATAGTATCCACTTAAGTAACCTCTATTCGAAAGTATCGCCTTCTTCAGAAGAAATCTCTTCCCAAAACGTTAACAACTAAAAGAATATATCTGTTTTTTAATGATTTCGTGCTTAGGAATACGTCTATCAATCTATGGGGAGGGGAAATCGATTATATCAAAAACAGTACGTGAGAGGTACTTATTTTATCGACCCTGGAAATATGAAATGCAAAGTTGACCTCGGCAAGATTTGAACTCAAAACATAAAGGGCCGTAACTAAATGCTGCAAAGCATTTTCTTCGGTGTTCTAACGATTCTGCCAATCCACCACCATTACTTGCTTCATAATGCTATCAAAATAAAAACAAAATTAAAAGTGTAGATGGAACAAATAAACAGTTTGCTAAAGTCTCACGTTCTGTTCTACTACTCTACAATACGGTTCGCTGCACACATGATTACTATTAAAAGTGTGGAGGAAAAATACAAAGTAAAACGATATATAAATGCGAACACACTTGCGATCGTGCAGTGGTTTATAATAAACATTAAGTCTCTGAAGATTAAAATAGAACATTTTAAAGAAAGTATATAAAATAAAACAAAACGATTACACATAAAACTAGAAACAAATGAAAGCATCATAGCAGAACCAATAGAAAATACATGAGGAAATGCAACAGAAAGAAAACAATATATCTGAAATATCGTCATATACAAAAGAGAAGCAACTAAAATAATTCAGGGCCCAACACATAAGAAATAAACAAGGCATTTCAGATAAAGAAGAACTGTGAAAAATATATATCAAAATCTATAACAATGAAGATAATAAAAACCATGTAAATATTCAACCAAACATTCAACCAAACATTCAACCACAACAAAAATTTATCCTAAGTTAATACCGTGGAGAACTTAACAGGAACAATTAAGAAATTAGAAGAGAGCAGAAGAAAATTGACAAACACTAACGAATAAAACACCAGTCGAAGACTCACACGAACCAACATTTCCACGAATAATATATATATCTAACAATGGTCTTTAAAAACATTTGTTCACTGAAATAAACTACCCGAATATGAATAACTGAGTGCGCTAATCTATCTATTTAATTGCTGTGCTAATATCAAGGTAAACGGGAATTGATATTCAGATCAAGTTTTGAAATATAAAAAGAAAACGAAGTTATATTGCATAAACTTGAAAAAAAAGGCAAATAAAACTTATCTTCATTTAGCAAATGAGGGACCCAATCTAAAAAGAAAGAAAATAATAAATTTAGAGGTATAATTGTTTCCACTTTTGGCGCAAGGCCGGCAATTATCCCAGTGTATTACTGATACTTTATTTTATTGTCACCGTAAGGATGAAAGGCAAAGTTAACTTCGGCAGGATTTGAACTCAGACCATAAAGGGCCGTAACTCTTTGCTGCAAAGCATGTCTTGAGACACTTTACCGTTACTGCCAATCCCTCACCCAATACCAATAAAACCTTTTCATCCTTGAAGCAAAGGGGGTTGAACAACTGTCAAAGTAGAAATATCTTTAAATTATATGTAGGATGTTAGGTGTAAAAGTGAGAACGGTGCGGATAACAATAACACATGTTATCATAAAAATATACATTAAAAAAATATATAATCCACATTTTACTTTTTTGTGTGGACGGTCGGGAGAGGGCAACCACTTACCATTTTACGACAATCGTACAACTTACACAATAAACACTCTCCGTCCAAACACACACGGTATACTATATACAATCATTACCTAACAAATCATACAACACAATCTTCACAGAAACGCCATCGATTAATATAATACAATATATATTCTACAAAACACCTTACAATCTAAACTATAATAAAGGAAGGTCTGCGGGACTGCGTACGGTTTTTTTTTTTTTTTATCTCGTTAGTAAAATAAGTTGGATTATTTTGAATAAATATTTTTTTTTATATTTTAGGCACAAGGCCAGCAATTACCCAGTACATTACTGGTACTTTATTTTATCGACCCCGTAAGGATGAAAGGCAAAGTTAACCTCGGCCCGATTTGAACTCAGATCGTAAAGAGGCGTAACTATGCTGGAAAGCATGTCCGACCCTCTACCGATACTGCCAAATGAATATTACATAATGTATCTACTAAATTTCGTAAACAAAAATAATTTCGCAAAAATAAATAATTTAAAATTGACTTCTTTTCAAAGTTGCACTTCATGGATTACGTTACTGATTACATAAAACAGTGTAACACAGTCTTCGTTCAATTTCTGTGTATATTGTCAATTACAATTTTATTTGATGTATCATATCTACATGTATATATACTTGCGTATAATATCAATATAGACACTACACATGCTACCAGAAAACCACTCGAAGGGTGGTTTTTCTGCTAGTAATAATAATAATTGTTGCTACTTTTGGCACAAGGCTAATAACTACCCCAGTACGTTACTGGTGCTTTATTTTATTGACCCCGTAAGTTAACCTCAAATAATAATAATAATAATAATAATAATAATAATAATAATAATAATAACTGTTTCTAATTTTGGCACAAGGCCAGCAATTACCCAGTACATTACTGGTACTTTATTGTATCGACCCCGTAAGGATGAAAGGCAAAGTTAACCTCGGCGGGATTTGAACTCAGACCGTAAAATGCTGGAAAGCATGGCGTCCGACTCTCTACTGATACTGCCAATCCACCAATAATAATAATAATAATAATACTTTCTTTATTAACCACAAGGGTTTACATAAAGTAGACATTAAGGACAGTACAGGACAATACAGGACGGTACAAATGGCATTTCTGCGTGTAAAAAACAAAAACAGAGGATGTAACAAAAAAAATAACATTGGATTTCTGGAAGTTGTCCATAGGCCCCGGCCCGAAAGTTCTTCCGAAGAGACTGGCTAGTTGATTTTCGTCGACGCCTAGAGTTTCCCCAAGTACGTCGTCGCTCTTCCCCTCCACTAATCCTCTATAGAACGCCAAGGTGGCGTTTCCACCGATCACATTGCCCGATTGGTCGAGGGCTGTGAGCGCCTGAAGACATTCCAGTCTCCAAGCGCTCACTTTCGGTCTTCGCTTGACCCAGGACTGCAGCTCCGTCAAGGAGACGAGCTGGGGAAAGACGCGTCTAGCAAACGGCGACCATACCTGATCACCGTAGAGGAAGAGGTGGAGATGTCGTAGCCTGAGCGCGTGTCTGCGCATCATCAGCCACGGCATGCCCAGCGATCCACGTAGCAGGTGTTGACAGCAGATGGACCGCCTGACCATCGGAGCGCGTCCCTTCGACAAAAAGCGAAAGATCAAACGCTCCAGCGCAGTCAGGCGGGACTTAGGACAAGGTACAACGGTCAGGTGGTAGTAGATGACGGACGCGAAGTACGCGTTAGCCACCTCCGCTCGACCTTTCAGGGATAGCTCCCTCTCCTGGGTGAGAGAAGCCACCCTGCTCGTCACCTCGTCCCAGTTTTTGTCCGTCTGGAGGTCCGGACCGAACCAGACCCCTGGCAATTTAACCAGTCCGTCCGTCCATCGCCCGACGACGCTGTTGGACGGCATGGACCTACCTCTCCAGGTGCCGAGCTGCAGGCCCACTGACTTTTCCTGGTTGATCATTGCTCCTGTCACCGCTTCGTATTCTCTTAGTATAGTGCCGATCGCCTAGATGTGTTTGGCGTTCGACACCACTACGGTGACATCATCCGCATATGCTGACATGGATCTTCCGCATCCTAGTTCGCGCGGGACCCCCCTCAACGACTCCAGTTTGTGCAGTAATGGCTCGAGAGTCAATACTTACCAGAGGGACGAGAGGGGACATCCTTGAGCGCATGATGTTGAACGGTTCCTAAATGTGACCATTCACTCTCACCACAGAGCAGATGTCGCTGTGTATGGCAGCGATCCAGCCTCTGAAGACGTGCCTAAAGCCAGCCGCCCTCAGGACTGCCGATAGGTAACGATGGTCGACCCTATCGAAAGCTTTCGACTGATCTAAATGGATCAAGGACCCACCTGTGCCAGGTTCCCTAGCTACCCTCTCTACGATGTATCGCATGAGGTGGAGGTTGTCGTGGATGGATCTGTCGGGAATGGCGCATGTCTGCGCCTCTCCCACCAGATCACCAACGAAAAGCGCCAACCTCTTTGCTAGCACCTTGGCCAAAATCTTGAACTCTGTGTTTAGCAGAGTTATGGGTCTGAAATTATCTATGTTATCCCCCTTGTTCGGATCCTTTCTCAGCAGTGCCACCGCCCTTCGGGTCACAGAGCTGGGAATTCTCCCGTTCTGTTGCCAGTTGCAGTAGACGTCCGCCAAGAGGCCTCCGAACAAGTCTGGTATCTGTACGTAAAGTTCATAGGAGAGACCGTCCAAACCAGGCGATTTACCCCTTGTGCAGCAAGTCATTGCCTCCCGTACTTCAGCGGCTGCTATCGGCTTTTCGCAACGCTCCGCCTCAGTGGCCGAGAGCCGCGGCAGTCCGTCGAGGTGGACACTAAAGTCCATCCCTCGACCCGGCCCGCCGATGCCCCCGAACAGCTGAGCGAAGTGTCGCTGAAAAGCTTCACACATTTTCCCGGGATCGTGTACATGCGCCCGTCGTGGTCCATCAAAGACCTGATCGTGACTTTGTTGCCACGACACGCCTCCGCCACTCGGGCCCATTGAACGGCTCTTGCACCTTCCTCCCCTATCCGCTAATCCCATACAGTCCCAGCGTGCATCTAAGATCCCGTTCCAGTCGCCCACTCCACTAAATTGCGGGACGTTCCAAGAAAGGTCTCCAGATGCCGGAAGAAATCAGGGCGCCCTGCTCCTGTCGGGGCATAGACGGCCTCTAGCCTGAAAGTTTGCCCGTCTCCACTGGTCACGTCTAGCACCACCAACTTACCTTCTGGGTCCAGGAAGATGGCCCGTATGGCGAGATCCAAACCTCTCCGAAAAAGCACGGCAACTCCTCCTCCCGATCCAGGACGCTGGGAGATGCGTACACATCGTAGCCGTCGAAGATAGGTGCGAAGGCCCGTGCTTCGGAGATTCTGGTCTCGCTGATGGCCACTACATCTATGTTTAGTGACCTGAGGTCGTTGAGCAGGTGGCCCTGCTTCCATGACGACTCCAAGCCACGCACTTGTATGCTGCCTATTCTGAGTGAGGTCATGTTGAAATGCAGTGGAAAAAATGGGAAAGACCACTTACCTTACTTCTCGTAGAGGAAGGATGGTTTCTCCATCCTTCTCACTGCTTGTTTCCTCCTCCGGAAGGATATCCTTATAAATCCTCCTGGAGAGTACTTGTCAGAAGTCTCCGATGTCTTTGGGGAATTTTTGTTTTAGTGTCGTGCACGTTTTCTGTGTGATGCGAGTGATTTGTATGTGATGCGAGTGATTTGTTTGTATGATGGTGTTGGTGTTTGTGGTGGTGGGGTTGGTGATGCTCGTGTGGATGGTGGCATAGCTGTCCTAACTTTTTTGTTTGATAGTTTATTTGTTTCCCTCTGTATTTTGTTTTTGGAGGGGGAAGGAAGGGGATTTTTTTCTTTTTTGGTTTCTTTTTCTTTTTTTCATTTTTCCTGATACCGTTTCCCACTCCTCGTCGTCACAATCTATCTCCAGTTGCGATAGGTCGGGGAGTGGAAAAAACTCCACAGGCGTTGGTTTTCGTTGTGGCGTAGTGGATGGTGTAGGCGCTGGTGCTAGTTCTGGCGCGTTGGGTGGTGGTGGTGTTGGTGTTGCTACTGTAGCTGGGGTTGTTGCTGTTACAGTTGTTTCTGTTTTTGCTGCTACAGTTGTTGCTGCCATTTCTGCTGCTGGTGGTGTTGCTGGTTGAGTCACTAGCGTGGGTAAGAGAGATGGCCTCAACCTTTTAGCCTGAGGGCAGAAAGCCCTTAGGTGGGTTCCTTCACCACAAACGACAGACCTAGGCCTTCTGTCCTCGACGATTACGGTAGGGTGGCTTCCGTCAGTGAGGTCTATTACCTCTGGGATCTCCTCAATGCTTTTTTGGTCCGCTTGGATCAGGAGCTCCATCCGAGATCCGGACCAGTTCTCCTGCTTTTCTTTCGCTATTTCGATTATCTTGGTGTTGGCCTCGATGCCGGCGAGGACGGCAGCCATTAGCCAGGGAATTTCGATGGCCGGTGGAACGTGGGTCACCCTGATCTTCACGAGTCTCTGGCCACCATAGCTTGGGACGAGTGTGAAGTCGTCACTTCTTAATGGGGCCACGGAGTGTTCTCTGGCCTCCTGTGGTGTTCCAAAGAACACGTCCACGGTTCCATATATCTGCCCAAGTCTGATGTGGGGTTTTTGCCCACACATTTCCCAAAGCATTTTGGATTTGGGACTCGGATGCCCGTTCCACTCGGCGCAATTTTATGTGAATCGTTCAATAAGACACGGTGCATAGGCGCCGATGCTCCATTTTATTAAGTGGGGGGGGCTGACCCTGTACCCATCTTTCTTTACCATTCTCTTGGCTTCATCTAATTCCTCCTGAGTTACTTGGATTGCTTCGCACTTTTTTGCTACTCTGGCAAAAGACAGGGTGGTTTTCTTATTCTCATTGTTGTTGTTGTTGTTATCGTTATTTTTGTTATTGTTATTTTTAGTTTCAGTTGTGGTGGTGGTGGCGTCAGTGGTGTTCCGTGTGGAAGAGTCCATTCTGGGTGAATCCATTTCGATGTCACGAGATAATTTATTTTTTTCTTTTGTTTCTGTTGTCGCTGTGGTGGATGGTGGTGGTAGCGGCTTCAACACCTGCAGTCATTGGTAATGGCGGGAAATGAATGTCTGCATGAGACAAATTTAAATTGTTGCTACTGCTTATATTTTTAGTGTTGGCAAACGTAGTAATATTTACAATGGTGGTGTCGGTGTGAGGTGTTAGTTTGTGAGGAAGTTGTGACTCTGAGTCATCCAAGATATTTTTTCAAAGAAATTTTTTGTTTGATAATTATAAAAGTTTAAATTTTGGGCTCAAGGCCCCAATCTTTTTGAGTGTTCTTTTCCGAAAGCAAATTTTGTGACCTTATAAATAGTTCAACAAAAATTTTCCATACATGGCAATTTTAAACAAACGAAAACAACAAATCTTTGCGGAGCTCAAGATAATACGATTTCCTACGTAGGTCGCCAATAATAATAATAATAATGATTTCATTTATTCGCCACAAGGGCCGACATATAGGGGACAATACAAAAGAATGGGACAGTTGGGTTTTACAAAAAAATCGAGTAAACAATATGAATAACAATAACAAAGTAACAATAAATTTACAACAACAAAAAATTCCCCAATAGGGGGGATGACCACCCAGGGTTCGCTCAGGTACACCACCAATCCTGAACGACCCGACGCTTCGAGAGCACCCTCGAAGGGCACCCCTCTCCGCCTCAAATTTACCTACCTACATGACCAGATTAGGCCCACTCACACATTCACCCACCTTTCAGCAAATGTACTGGGGAGAAGCACTTCTCTCTCCACCCTCATCTTCCCTTCCAGGTGAAACTTGAAAAAGTTGATGAGGGATTGGCCGAAGAGAAAAGTGTCTGTCTTCAGCCCTTTCAACCTCGTCCACCATACAACCTCTTTCGCTACTGCCACCAGACAGAGGAAAATTGCTGCCCTTCCTAGCCAAAAGAAGGCGGCGGTTCGATCTTCACTATGTACACGGCCGGTAGCCGGATCCGTTCTACACGCGACAACAGCTGTTCAAAATAACTCCACAAGTCAGTAATGCACGGACATTGGACGAGTGCGTGCAAAACAGTTTCGTCGCTCTGCGCGCATCTCGGGGAGGTCCGTCTGACAGCACTTCCGTGCCTGTAGAGTTTATCTCGAACCGGCATGACCCCCGGTAGCACTGCCAAGCGAGGGATTTTTGGAAATTATCCATCGTTCCCGGCTCGAAAGTCCTTCGGTACAGACTTGTTGGTTCGACTTCGTTGACTCCCAGAGCCTCTCCGTGTGCGTCGTCGCATTGCCCACCACTAATCCTCTATAGAACTCGAGAGTGGAAGTTCCACTGACCGCATTGCCCGCCTGGTAGAGGGCAGTGAGTGCCGGGCTACATTCCAGATGCCAGTCACCCAGTCTCGGTCTCTTCTTGACCCAGGACTGCAACTCAGTCAAAGAAACGAGCTGCGGAAAGGCCCGTCTGACAAACGGCGACAACACCTGTTCACCGTTTAGGCAGAATATCTGGAGATGCCGCAGCCTCAGCACGTGCCTGCGCATCATTAGTCACGGCATGCCCAGCCCTCCACGTAGAGGGTGCTGTCAGCAGATGGACCGCCTCACCAGCGGAACTTGTCCCCTCCACAAGAATTTGAAGAGGAGCCGCTCCAAGATGGCGAGGCGCGAATGGGGGCAAGGGACGACAGTCAGACGGTAGTAGATGACGGACGCGATGTACGCGTTCGCCACCTCCGCCCCACCTTTCAGTGATAGCTTCATCCCAGCCCATTTCTGGGTGAGACTGACTACCCTGCCCGTCACCTCGTCCCAATTGTTATCCATCTGGAGGTCTGGCCCGAACCAAACCCCTAGCAACTTTACCGGTCCGTCCGTCCAGCGCCTAACGACGCTGTTGGACGGCATGGACTTGTGTCACCAGATGCCGAGTTGCAAGCCACCCACTTTTCCGGGTTAAGGTTTGCTCCCGTCAACCTTTCATATTCCTCCAATAAGTTGCCGACCACCTCGATTTCTAAGGTGTCCGACACCATCACGGTGATGTCACCCGCATAAGCCGACACAGCCTTTCCGCATCCCGGTTCGAGCGGGATGCCCTGCAACAGCTCCAGCTTCCGCAGTAAAGCCTCGAGAGTCAATAAGTACAGAAGGGAGGAGAGAGGGTACCCTTGACAGACCGATCGGGAGACCTGAAACGGTTGCGAGAGGTGGCCATTAATTTTGACCATCGAGCAGGTGCCGCTGTGCATTGCAGCGATCCAGCTTCTGAAGACGGGGCCGAAGCCAGCCGCCTTGAGGACAGCCTCTAGGTATCGATCGTCGACCCTATCGAATGCTTTCGATTGATCTAAATTTATCAGAGACCCACCGAAGCCAGGTTTACACCATACCCTCTCTATGGTGTATCGCATTAGGTGGAGGTTGTCGTGTATGGACCTGGTTGGGATTGCGCAAGTTTGCGACGCCCCAACCAAATCCCCAGCAACAAGCGCCAACCTCTTCGCTAACACCCTGGCCAAAATCTTAAACTTTGTCTTGAGCAGAGTTAGGGGCCTGAAATTGTCTAATGTGTCCCTCTTGTTCTCGTCTTTCCTTATCAGAGTCACTACGCCCCGGCTCACAGAACTGGGAATACCCCCGTTTTGCTGCCAGTTGCAGTAGAGGGCTTTGAGGAGATTGAAGAACAAGTCTGGCATATTTACGTAAAGCTGTAGGGCAGACCATCCAAACCGGGTGACTTGCGCCTCATCTAGCCGACAAGGGCGCCCTGAATCTCGGCTGATGTAATTGGCCTTTCGCAGCGGACAGCGTCAGCCGTCGAGAGTTGCGGCAAGCCATCGAGGTAGGGACTGAAATCCGCCACCATCTCTGACCCGCCACTTCCCCCGAACTACCGAGCAAAATGTTGGCGAAAGGCAAAATGATGGAATCGCTCAGCTCGTGCCCGTCTCGGTCCGTCAAAGACCGAATCGTGGTTTATTACCACGCTGCGCCACTGCCACGCGAACTCATCGAACAGCTTTGGTTCCCTCGTTTCTCAGAGCACGCGCCTTAGCTCTGACAATGCAACCTTCGTGTTTCGCATTGAAGAAATGGTCTAATGCCATTCTCGCCGCTAGCACATCAGTTGCAATGCCACTACCAATAGCCTCGTCTAACTTATCTACCAACTCCCCCTTCTTTCTATTTTTCTCTAATACTACTTCTTTGCTAAACTCTATCGACATTACTCTAATCTCTCTTTTGAGAGCCCCCCACCATCTATTGTTGACGACTCCCCATGTCAACTTTTTCTTAACTAAATTGTTGACCTGGTCCCTGTAAGCCTTACGTGCTGGAAATGACATGTTTAGCTTCCAGTAACCACGTCTAAACCTACGCGTCTTATTTAGGTCGAACATACAGATCACAAATTTGTCATCTGAGTAGGTGACCGTTTCAAAACGTGGACAGCTTACACTATTTCTGTCTATTTTCCTAATGAATATCCTGTCTATATACGATCTAGATGACCCTATGCGGTTAGCCCAGGTCCACACTGGCGCATTAGGGAAATCTAGTCGGTACCTGTCAGGCATTTGGAACTGGCTGATCAGGTTCTTGAGGCTTTTGCACCTCCCGCTCTTATCAGATACTCCCACACAGTCCCAGCGTGCGTCTAAGATGCCCTTCCAGTCCCCCGCTAACAGTAAAGGGCGAGACGTACCCAGAAAGGCTTCCAGGCGTCTAAAGAAGTCCGGCCGTCCTGCCCCAGTAGGAGCATAGACGGCCACCAGTCTAAAGGCACGACCTTCGTTATTGTTCACGTCCAGGACCACCAACTTCCCGTCTGGGTCCTGGAAGATCGACCATACCTCGAGATCCAGGCCTTTCCTAAACAGCACTGCCACCCCGCCTCCCATTCCCGACCGGCTAACAGATGCAAAGATCTGATAGTCGTCGAAAATGGGGGCTAGTGAGCGCATGTCGGAAATCCTGGTCTCGCTGACAGCAATTACATCTATTTCTAGAGACCTGAGGTCGTTGAGCAGGTGACCCTGCTTCCAGAACGATCCCAGGCCTCGAACATTTAAACATCCTACTCTTAATACGGCCATGTTGGCAGATTAAAAAGAGAGAGAGGAAAGGTTTACTTACATTCCGGGCTCTTGTAAAGGTCGGGTTGTTCGACCTCCATAGTTGGTGGGGTTTATTTTGGAAACCCCTTTAAAAGTCTTGAAGTGGATTTTACGTTCGGGGTTCCCAGGAAAGTTGTCTCGTATTTCTTTGAATATGTCGATCGACATTCGCACCAGAACCAGATCTTCCGGCACGCGAAATGTGCTCGATTTAAAGATGTCCCCCTCTTTTAGTATATTTTCAGTTCCCTGTTGGCCCTCCTGACGAGCACGAAGTTTTGTATGTTTTGTTGGTGTGATTTTATTTGTTTGCGTGGCTGTGGTGGTGATGGTTTTGGTGGTGTTGTTTCGGTTGTATCTGTGTTTGTTGTGAGTGCGGTGTCTGTGGTTTCAGATGTTTGTGTGTATATTTGTTCTTGCGTCTGTTTCGGTTGTTTGCGTTTGGGGGATTCTGGTGATGGTGATGGTGGTGTTGATGTTGGTGTTATTGGAGAGATGTTTGCGTGGGTGGTGTCTGCGTTTTTTATTGTGGGTGATTTTGTGCTTTGTTGAGCTTTTTTTTTCTTTTTGTGTTTCCTTTTTTGTATTTTGGGGGATTTTGGTTTCCCTCATCTTCACTACTGGTAGATGAGGGGTCTGTGTCTGTAAGTGTGTCTGTATGTATGTTTATGGTTTTATTGGTGTGTGTATTTGGTGGGGGGGGGATTTCAAGCTTTCCTCGTTTCCCCCCCTGGGTGGTCAATTTTGTTGGTGGTCTTTCTATTGGTGTTGTTGTTGGGGGTTTTGCCGGTGCTGGTGTTGGTTGTGGTCCTCGCCCCGGCGTCGGCAGCAGTGGAGTCTTTCAACCTCTTGCCTCTTTCAGCAGTTGAGGGCAGAAGGCTCGCAAATGGGTCTTTTCCCCACAAACAAAACACTGCGGCCTTTTGCCTTCGGTCATAATGTGAATGACCGTCCCATTCTGAAGGTGGATGTGGTCCGGGATTGTCTTCACATTCTCGGGCCTGATCTGGAGAAAGATCTCCAGGTCAACCCCGGACCAGTCCTCTCTGGCCGTTCTGGTCACTTCTATAGGGATGGTATCCGTCCCCTCCATAATCACACATCCCAGAAGCCACCACATGTCAAGTCCTGCTGGGATTCTGGGAATGCGGAGACGGGCCGTTCCTTTTCCCATGTGGGAGGGGTACATTATGACCTTGCTGGTTTTTCAAGGAGTCATAGCGTGTTTCATAGCGAGGGCTTCTGACTTGAACAACACCGAATTGGTGCAGTACCCTCTGCCCCTCTCTATGTATTCGGTGTCTTCTCTGATGCACATCAGTGCGACTTCGACATCTGCTTGTGGGATTAAAGCTGCCCTTTTGGTTTGTGCTGAAATGCATCTATAATGCACCGTTCTGCGCTCCACTGCCTCAATAGCTTCTACCGGGACAGTTAAGTTGGCCCAGGTTTGCTCTTGCTTGATGAGCTTCCATGCCTTGGCCAACTTTTCATCTTTGTTTGAGAGGTCCATGTTAATGCATGGCCTCTGTTTTGCTGCTGCCGCAGCGAAAGTGTTCTTCTTGTTTTCGTTGGGGGTGTTGTTGTCGTTGTCGTTATTCTTGTTGGTGTTGTTGTTATCACTGTCGCTGATATCATTGTTGTCTTTGTTGCCACCGTTTTTCTCGGTGCAGTTGGTATTGTTGCTGTTGGTGTTGTCGCTATTTGTTTTCATGTTAGTGGTGTTGATATTGTTGTTGCATTTGTTATTTTTTATTTTTGTTATCTGTATTTTCGTTGTCGCTGTTACTGTCATTTTTTTCAAAATTAGAGTTCTCATTGGTATCATTGGTGTCTTTGTTTACATTGTTTGTGGTGGTGTTTGTGTTATCAAATTGTGTTAATTTCGCTGTAGCGCTCCTCTCAACTTCTACGTCGTTGTCGCACGCCCGCAGACATATCACTGGGGTCGTAGCTCAGCCATGTTTTTTTTTCTCCGTAAATTTTTTAAAATGTAAAAAAAGTTCAAATATTTGGGCCAAAAGGCCCAAATATTATACTTTGCCCTTTACAGGGCAAAGTCTAAGGGCTTATATCCCTTACACAACAAGAAATATTTAACAACAAATAAAGCGACTTACTGGGAGCGAGCAAAATACATCCGATTAGACCAATAATAATAATAATTATAATAATAAGTGGCAGTTAAAAAGGATTTGGAACTGCCATGAGATCAAGGTCGTTCCGATTGTCATAGGAGCACTAGGTACTATTTCAAAGATTTTCCAAGGATGGTTAAAGAAGATTAGTCCAGCCCTGTTTTTTGGAACACTTCCAAAGGCATGTTTGCTGGGAACAGCAAGAACCCTCTGATACGTCCTGAACAACTGCTGCTTGATATTCATTTGAACAAACTGTGACTCAAAGAGTAATAATAATAATAATAATAATAATAATAATAATAATAATAATAATAATAATGTTTTCTATATTAACCACAAGGGTTTACATAAAGTAGACATTAAGGACAGTACAGGACAATACAGGACGGTACAAATGGGCATTTCTGCGTTTAAAAAAAACAGAGGATGTAATAAAGTAACAAAGGAAAATTCCCCAATAGGGGGGAGACTTCCGAGGGACATTTGTGGAGAAAGCCCATTAAAAGATAACAGTGACCCTCACCACCAGGGCAAGTGCCCTCTCCCAGTTTTCCACCTTTAATTTACAGACACATACTCAGAGAAGGCCCATTCATTCGAGCCATACTTGCTTCTCTCACCCATCTTCAACAAAATGCTGGGAAGAGAGCACTTCCCTCTCTACCCTGATTTTCCTTTTCAAATGAAATTTGAAAAAGTTAATCAGGGCATCACCGAAGAGGTAAGTGCTCGTCTTCAGCCCTTTCAAACGTGTCCACCATACTATCTCTTTCGCCATGGCCACCAGACAGATAAAAACTGCCTGCCCTTCCCGGCTAAAGGAAGAGGGCGGGGAAATCCTCACGATGGACTCAGCTGATAGCTGGATCCGTCCTACACGTGACAGCAGGTGTTCGACATAAACCCACAAGTCAGCAATGCTCGGACACTGGACGAGTGCGTGCAGGACGGTTTCGTCGCCCTGTGCGCATCTCGGATATGCCCGACTGACGGCACCTCCGTGCCTGTAGAGTTTATCCCGAACTGGCAAAGCTCCCCGGTAGCACTGCCAGGCCAGGGATTTCTGGAATGTGTCCATAGGCCCCGGCCCGAAAGTCCTTCCGAAGAGAGTGGCTAGTTTATTTTCGTCGACGCCTAGAGTTTCTCTAAGTACGTCGTCGCTTTTCCCCTCCACTAATCCCCCATAGAACGCCAAGGTGGAGTTTCCACCGATCACATTGCCCGATTGGTCGAGGGCTGTGAGCGCCTGAAGACATTCCAATCTCCAAGCGCTCCCTCTCAGTCTTCCCTTGACCCAGGTCTGCAGCTCCGTCAAGGAGACGAGCTGGGGAAAGACGCGTCTAGCAAACGGCGACCACACCTGAGCAACGTCGAGGAAGAGGTGGAGATGTCGTAGCCTGAGCGCGTGTCTGCGCATCATCAGCGACGGCATGCCCAGCCCTCCACGTAGCGGGTGATGACAGCAGATGGACCGGCTGACCATCGGAGCGCGTCCCTTCCACAAGAAGCGAAAGAGCAAAGAGCTCCAGCGCAGTCAGGCGGGGCTTAGGACAGGGTACGACGGTCAGGCGGTAATAGATGACGGACGCGATGTACGCGTTAGCCACCTCCGCTTGACCTTTCAGGGATAGCTTCCTCTCGGCCCATTTCTGGGTGAGAGAAGCCACCCTGCTCGTCAACTCGTCCCTGTTTTTGTCCGTCTGTAGGTCTGGACCGAACCAGACCCCTAGCAATTTAACCGGTCCGTCCGTCCAGCGCCCAACGACGCAGTTGGACGGCATGGACCTGCCTCTCCAGGTGCCGAGCTGCAGGCCCACTGACTTTTCCTGGTTGATCATTGCTCCTGTCACTGCTTCGTATTCTCTTAGTGTAGTGCCGATCGCCTCGATGTGTTTGGCGTTCGACACCATTACGGTGACATCGTCCGCATATGCTGACACGGATCTTCCGCAACCTAGTTCGCGCGGGACACCCCTTAACGTCTCCAGTTTGTGCAGTAATGGCTCGAGAGTCAATACGTACAATAGGGACGAGGGGGGACATGCTTGCCGGACCGAGCGCATGATGTTGAACGGTTCCGAAAGGTGACCGTTCACTCTCACTACAGAGCAGATATCGCTGTGCATGGCAGCGATCCAGCCTCTGAAGACGTGCCCAAAGCCAGCAGCCCTCCGGACTGCCGCTAGGTAACGATGGTCGACCCTATCGAAGGCTTTCGACTGATCTAAATTGATCAGAAGCCCACCCGTGCCAGGTTCCCTAGCTACCCTCTCTACGATGTATCGCATGAGGTGGAGGTTGTCGTAGATGGATCTGTCGGGAATGGCGCATGTCTGTGCCTCTCCCACCAGACCACCAACGACAAGCGCCAACCTCTTTGCTAGCACCTTGGCCAAAATCTTGAACTCTATGTTTAGCAGAGTTATGGGCCAAAAATTATCTATGTTATCTCCCTTGTTCGGATCCTTTCTCAGCAGCGCCACCGCTCCTCGGCTCACAGAGCTGGGAATTCTCCCGTTCTGTTGCCAGTTGCAGTAGACGTCCGCCAAGAGGCCTCCGAACAAGTCTGGCATTTGTACGTAAAGTTCATAGGGCAGACCATCCAAACCTGGCGATTTACCCCTTGTGCAGCCAGTCATTGCATCCTGTACTTCAGCGGCTGTTATCGGCTTTTCGCAACACTCCGCTTCGGTGGCCGAAAGCCGCGCCAGTCCGTCGAGGTAGACACTAAAGTCCATCCCTCGATCCGGCCCGCCACTGCCCCGGAACAGTTGAGCGAAGTGTCGCTGAAAAGCTTCACACATTTGCCCGGGATCGAGTAGCATGCGCCCGTCGTGGTCCACCAAAGACCGGATCGTGGCTTTGTTGCCACGACGCGCCTCCGCTACTCGAGCCCATTGAACGGCTTTCGTCCCCTCGTGTCTGAGAGCAGGCACTCTAGCTCTGACAACGCAGCCTTCGTGCTTTGCATTGAAGAATTGGTCAAGGGCCAATTTCGCCGCAAGTACATCGGTCGCGATGCCTTTGCTAAGCGCCTCGTCTAATTTTCTAACTAATTCTCCCTCTGCTCTATTTTTCTCTATTGCTAAAGCCTTACTAAACCTAATGGACTCTATTCTAATTGCTCTTTTCAGAGCCAACCACCACTTGTTGTTGACGATGGCCCCCGTCAACGCCCGCTTAACTAGTTCGCTAATCCGGTCTCTGTAGGCCTTGCGCGCTGGTAAGGACGCGTTTAGCTTCCAGTAGCCGGGTCCTCGTCTATGAAGCCTATCTAAGTCAAGCACACAGATCACGAATTTGTGGTCCGTGTAGCTGACTATCTTGAATTGTGGACAGCCTATGCTAGACCTATCTATTTCCCTACAAAATACTCTATCTAAATATGATCTGGATGACCCTATGCGATTTGTCCAAGTCCACATTGGTACATTCGGGAAATCCATTCGGTACCTGTCAGACAGTTCAAAACGCCTGAGCAGGTTGGTGAGCCTCTTGCACCCTCCTTCCCTCTTGCACCACTCCACACAATCCCAGCGTGTATCTAAGATCCCGTTCCAGTCGCCCACTAACACTAAAGAGCGGGACGTTCCAAGATAGGTCTCCAGACGCCGGAAGAAATCAGGCCACCCTGCTCCTGTCGGGGCATAGACGCCCACTAACCTGAAAGCTTGCCCGTCTCCGCTGGTCACGTCCAGCACCACCAACTTACCTTCTGGGCCAGGAAGATGGCCCGTATGGCAAGATCCAAACCTCTCCGAAAAAAGCACAGCAACTCCTCCCCCCGATACCGGACGGCAGGGAGATGTGTACACATCGTAGCCGCCGAAGATCGGTGCGAAGGCCCGTGCTTCGGAGATTCTGGTCTCGCTGATGGCCACTACATCTATGTTTAGTGACCTGAGGCCGTTGAGCAGATGACCCTGCTTCCATGACGACCCCAAGCTACGCGCATTTATGCTGCCTATTCTGAGTGAGGTCATGTTTAAAATAGAGTAGAAAAGATGGGAAAGACCACTTACCGTACTTTCGGTAGAGGAGGGATGGTTTTTCCATCCCTTTTCACTTGATCGTCTGGTGAAGGGACCGTTGAATCGTCCCTTCGGTTGGGCGTCAGCTCTTCTATGAGTATGTCCGAATATACTCTTCGGTTGAGTGTCCCTCCTAGGTCTCTGAAATCACCAACTGCGTTGGGGAATTTCGTTTTAATGTTTGTGTATTGTTTCTGTGCTATTTTTAGCAGTCTTATGTTAGTTGGCGTTTTGATTGGTGCTGGTATTATGTAGTCGTGTTGTGAAATGTCTGTGTGTTCAATTATGTAAGTCATTAGTTTCTTGTTGTGTGTATTTATTGCCGTGCATTTGTTTTTCTGGGGGTGGGGTGTGGTTCTGATATTTTCTTGTCGTTGTTGCTGGGTGTGTGTGTTTTGTTGTTGTGTTTGCGATGTTGGTGCTTGTAGTGGTGGTGTTGAAGTTGTTGTTGGCGGTGGGGTTGTCGCCGGTGGTGATGGTAGTGCTAGTGTGGGTGGTGATGGTGTTGGTGGTGTTGCTGCTGTGAGTCTCTTTGCAGTAGCCTTTACCCTTTTTTCATTTCTTTCCTCCCTTTCCAAAGGCGACGATGCGCTGCTTCTGCATTTGTGCCTTCTTACGACCTTTGCCATCTCTCTCCCACCTCACACTCCATGTCTGATTCTGTGAGGTTGGGGAGGGGTACCAGCTCCACTCTTTCACTTGTTGTTGTTGGTGATGTTTGCAGTGGAGTTGCTGTTGCAGCATCAGTTGGTATTACTGTTGTTGTTAATATTTCCACTGCTGCTGCTGTTCTTGATTTCCGTGGCGTGGGTATGGGTGCAACGGAGCTATCCTTCCTGGTTGCCGCTTGTCCTGTTGCTGGTAGCCGTGGAGCTGGTTTCGGAAGGAGGGGGGGTTCTCCTTTCTCAGGGTCTTCTCGTTGCAGAAGGCCCTGAGGTGAGTCTTCGATCCACAGCGAAATCATTTCGGGCGTTTGCCCTCAACACTTATGGGCAGTTGAGTGCCGTTATCGAAGTCTATCACATCCGGGATAGCTTCGATGCACTCCTGGTTGGTTTGGATTAACATCTCAATGGAGGTGCCGACCTAATCTTCTCTTACTTTTTTCTGTACTTGCAGAACTGTTTTGTCCTCGATTCCGACGAGGACAGACGCGGCCAGCCAGAAGGGGCCTTCCCGGGGGGGGACGTGGGTCAGTTTGACCCTCACAATTTTTTGCCCGCAGTAGGAGGGCACCAACACCATTTCCTCGCTCCTTAGGGTCACTAAGGATTGAGCCTTTGCCTCCTGGGGTGTGGCAAAAAGTACGTCTACGGTGGCATATTTCTTGCCTCGGGTGATGTGCGTTTTCCGCTGCCACACAGACCCCAAGGCTTTTTGTATTTGAGCCTCTGTGGCTCTTTCAACCCTACGGGATTTTGTACTTACTGTACGGTACGTGACCGTACAGTGCTGTTGGGTTTCGAAAAATGTTTCCGCTGCCTTGCAGATTGCTCGGTGTCCAGTTTTTGTCACCATCTTTTTCGCTTCCTCTAATTCCTCATTTGTTATGAGGATGGTTTCCAGGTTCTTTGCGATACCTGCAAACGAGATTGCTTTTTCTTTGCTGCTGTTGTTGTTGTTGTCGTCAGAGCTGCTGTTACTTTTGTTGTTGCTGCAGGTACTACGACTACTGCCGCCACCGCTGTTGCTGTGATTGTTGTTGTTGTTGCTGCTGCTAATGCTGTTGTTGTTTATGCTGCTGCTGATGCTGTTGCGGCTGCTACTGTTGTTTTCATTTTCACTGTTACTGTTGTTATTACGGCTGCTACTGCTATTATTCCTGACGTCAGACGAATGGAATGGGTTTTCGTATTTCCCGCACACCTGTTTCGTCGTTGTCGTCGTCGTCGTGGAGAAATCTTGCACGCTTTGCACGAGACTTTTCTTTTCTGTCGTGGCTTGCGAAAGAGAAGGGAGGGAGAGAGACACATTTAAAGAAGGGAGGGAGAGAGACACATTTAAAGAAGGGGGGGAGAGAGACAATCTTCTCTCTGCTGTAGTGACGATTGAGGCAGAAGAAGACGGAATGAGTGGGAGTGACCTATGAAAATTCTTTTTCGTAGCCATGTTGTTTTTTGTTTAAAATAAATATTGGGCACAAAACCCCAATAAGCAGTTATTTAACTCCGAAGGGCCAAATAACGGGCAGAAAGACCCCTCTCACGAGGAGGAGGGTGTTTTTGTCTACAAGTTGGTTAAAGTTTTAAACAATTTACAATTGTTATAGCGGTCAAAATTTACAATACCTTACAGAGCCGAGCCTCCGTCAACCATAGCATTCAATAATAACAATAATAATAATTGTTTCTTCTTTAGGCACAAGACCAGCAATTACCCAGTGCATTTGATTTCTTTATTGGCCACAAGGGCTGACATCAAGAAAAAACATCACAGACGGAACAGGATGGTACGATGTGGGTTTTGTGCGTGTAAATATTTTTATTATTTATATAAGAAAAGAAAAATGACATAAAACATATATATACATAAACAATAAAATGAAAATTGAAACAATGAAAAATTGCCCAATAGGGGGGAAACCTCTGAGGGTGACTCGTGGCGAAAACCACACATAAGACCACGGCCACCCTGACTACCAGGGCAAGCGCCCTCTCTCAATTTTTCCATCTCTCAAACTACAGACGTATATTCAGAGTGGTCCCGTTCACTCGGACCATTCTCGCTACATTCACCCACCTTTCAACAAACTTGCTAGAAAGCAGCACTTGCCTCTCCACCCTGCTTTTATCTTCAAGTGAAACTTGAAAATGTTAATCAGGGATTCGCCGAAGAGGAAAGTGTTTGTCTTTAATCCTTTTAACCTTGTCCACCACACAATCTCTTTTGCCATGGCCACCAGGCAGATGAAAACCGCCTGCCCTTCCTCCTCAAAGGAAGACGGCGAGACCATCTGCACAATGGACTCAGTCGACAACCAGATCAGTCCCCACACGTGACAGCAACTGTTCGACATAGCTCCACATGTCAGCAATGCTCGGGCACTGAACGAGTGCGTGCACAACGGTTTCCTCGCTATGCGCGCATCTCGGACAGGCTCGGCTGACGGCACTTCCGTGCCTATAGAGCTTATCTCGAACCGGCAGCGCTCCCCGGTAGCACTGCCAGGCCAGGGATTTTTGGAAGTTATACATAGGCCCCGGGCTGAAAGTTCTCCGGAAGAGAGCAAGCATCTGATCTTGTTCGACGCCCAGGATCTCTCCGAGAACGTCGTCGCTCTTCCCCTCCACTAGTCCTCTATAGAACGCCGAGGTGGATGTTCCACCGATACTGGAGCCCAACTGAGAGAGGGCAGTGAGCGCCTGGAGACATTCCAGTTTCCAAGCGCTATCCCTCGGTCTTTTTCTGACCCAAGACTGCAGCTCCGTCAAGGAGACGAGCTGTGGAAAAATGTGCCTGGCAAACGGCGACCACACCCGTTCACCATCAAGGAAGCACCAGAGATGTCGTAGCCTCAGCGCATGTTTGCGCATCATCAGCCATGGCATGCCCAGTCCTCCACGCAACGGGTGTTGACAGCAGATGGATCGTCTGACCATGGGAGCACGTCCCTTCCACAAAAAGCGGAAGAGGAGGCCTTTCAGGGACAGCTTCCTCTCAGCCCATTTCTGGGTGAGGGAGGCCACCCTGCTCGTCACCTCGTTCCAGTTTTTCTCCATCTGTAGGTCCGGTCCGAACCAGACCCCGAGCAATTTAACCGGTCCGTCCGTCCAACGCCCCACGACGCTGTCGGACGGCATGGACTTGCCTCTCCAGGTGCCTAGCTGCAAGCCCACCGACTTTTCCTGGTTTATCTTTGCTCCTATCACCGTTTCGTATTCCTTGAGAGCGGTGCCGAGCATCTGGACGTGTCTGGTGCTCGACACCACCACGGTGACGTCGTCAGCGTAAGCCCACTCGGATTTCCTGCATCCTAGTTCGCGTGGGACTCCCCTCATCGCCCCCAGTTTGTGCAGTAACGGCTCGAGAGCCAATACGTACAAGAGGGACGAGAGGGGACAACCCTGGCGGACTGAGTGCATGATGCTGAACGGTTGCGACAGATGACCATTCACGCTCACAACTGAGCAGATGTCGCTGTACATTCTTGCGATTCAACGCCTGAATACGGGCCCGAAACTGGCTGCCTCGAGGACCGCCGCCAGGTACCGATGGTCAACACTATCGAATTCTTTGGATTGATCAAAGTTGATCAGGGCCCCACCCTTGCCAGGTTCCTTAACCGCCCTCTCTATGATGTATCGCAAGAGGTGGAGGTTGTGGTGTATGGATCTGTCCGGGATGGCGCATGTCTGCGCCTCTCCCACCAGACCCTTGACGACAAGCGCCAACCTCGTTGCTAACACCTTGGCCAAAATCTTGAACTTTGCGTTTAGCAGGGTTATGGGCCTGAAATTATCAATAACATCCCCCTTGTTCGGGTTTTTTCTCAGTAGCGCCACTGCTCCCCGGCTCACAAAACTGGGAATGCTCCCGTTCTGCTGCCAGTTGCAGTAGACGTCTGCCAAGAGGTCACCGAACAAGTCTGGCATAAATGCATAAAGCTCGTAGGGCAAACCTGGCGATTTACCTCTTGTGCAATTAGCCATCGTTATTGGCTTTTCGCAACAGTGTGCTGCGGTCGTCGTGAGCCGAGGCAGTCCGTCGAGGTATGCACTGAAGTCCATGTCCCGATCCGGGCCGCCGGCGCTCCCGAACAGTTCAGTAAAGTGCTGCTGAAAAGCTTCACACATCCGCTCGGGTTCGAGCATCACGGACCCGTTTTGGTCAGACAAAGACCGAATTGTGGCTTTGTTGCCACGTCGCGCCTCTGCCACCCGGGCCCATTGGACGGCTTTTGTCCCCTCGTGTTTCAGAGCACGCGCTCTAGCTCTGACAACGCAGCCTTCGTGTTTTGCGTTGAAGAATTGGTCGAGTGCCAATCTCGCCGCAAGCACGTCGGTTGCGATACCTGTCCTAAACGCCTCTTCTAGCTTTCTGACTAGCTCTCCCTCTACTCTATTTTCCTCTATCACTACTCCTTTAATTGCCCTTTTCAGGGCGAATCACCACCTGTTGTTGACGACCGCTCCCGTCAAGGCCCGCTTAACTAATACGCTAATCCGGTCTCTGTAGGCTTTGCGCGCCGGGAAAAACGCGTTCAGCTTCCAGTAACCAGGCCCTTGTCTATGAAGCCTGTCTATGTCGATCTCACAGATCACAAATGTGTGGTCTGTGTAGTCGACTATTTTAAATTGTGGACAACTTATACTAGCATTATCTAGTTCTCTGCAGAATACCCTATCTAGATACGATCTGGATGACCCGATACCGTTTGTCCATGTCCACATTGGCACATTCGGGTGATCCAGTCGATACCTGTCAGACAGTTCAAAATGTCTGAGCAGGTTGGTGAGGTTCTTGCACCCTTCTCCCCTATCCACTAGCCCCACACGATCCCAGCGTGCATCCAAGATACCGTTCCAGTCGCCCACTAACACTAAAGAGCGGGACGTTCCAAGAAAGGTCTCTAGACGTCTGAAGAAATCTGGCCGTCCTGCCCCTGTTGGGGCGTAGATGGCTACTAGCCTGAAAGCATTGCCTTCGCTGCCGGTCACGTCCAGCACCACCGACTTACCTTATGGGTCTAGGAAGATGGCACGTATCGCGAGATCCAAGCCTCTCCGAAAAAGGACGGCAACCCCTCCCCCGATCCTGGACTGCTGGGAGATACGTATACATGGTAGCCGACGAAGATCGGCGTGAAGGCCTGTGATTCGGAGATTCTGGTTTCATTGATGGCCAGGTGACCCTGCTTCCAAGATGACCCCAGGCCACGTGCATTTATACTGCCTATTCTGAGTACAGCCATGTTGGATGAGAAACGGGGCAAGTGAGAAAGGATCACTTACCTTGTTCGTGTGGTGAAGGGACAGTAGAAGCGTCCCTTGTGCTGGTCATGGGTGTTTCCAAGAGGATGTCAGTGTATATCCTCTTGGCAACCGCCCCTCTGAAGTCTCCAACTGCGTTGGGGAATTTTTGTTTTAAAGGTTTGTACTGTTCTATTGAAATTTCGATGATGCTTATGTTTGTCAGGAGAGTTCTTGGTGTTGGTGGGGTGTAGTAGTTTTTTTCTGTGACGTCTGTGTGCTGCTTTATATATTGTATGAGTTCTTTTTTTGCCATGTTTATGGCTGTGTACTTTTGGGGGGAGGGGTGATTTTGTTGCTGTTTTCTTCTTGTTGCGGTTTGGTGTGTGTGTCTTGTTGTGTTTGCGTTGTTGGTGTTTGTGGTGGCGATGGTGGTGGTGTTGCTGCAAGTTTCCTTGCTGCCTTTACCCCTCTTTGTATGCCTTCGCTGTTGGAGGGTGAATCTAATGTTTTTTTTTGTTTTTTGTTTTTTGTGGCAGACTGTTTGCCACGTCACTCCCGCCTCAAACTCCATGTCGGATTCTGTGGCGTCTGGGAGGGGTATGTGCTCCACTGCCGTTGGTGGTGGTAGTGGAGCCTCTTCGGCAATTTTGTTGCTGGTGTAGCTACTTCAAATGTAGCTATTGGTGTTGCCGCTACTGATGATGCTGCTTTAGTTATCCGTGGACTTGGTACTGGTGCTACGGACGTTGCCCTCCTACTCACCGTGGAAGGGGCTTCTTCGTTTGTTGCCTGCCCTGCTCTTGGCAGCAGCGGAGCAGGTATTGGAAGGAGGGGGGCCTTCTTCGCTGTCTTCTGCGGGTAAAAGGCCCTGAGGTGACCCTTCGACCCACAGAGATAACATTTTGGCCGTCTTCCTTCTACACTTATAGGGAGTTGGAGTCCTTCCTCGATGTCTATGATATCGGGGATAGCGTCGATACATTCCTGGTCAGTTTGTATAAGCATTTACATGCCTATACCTGACCAGTTCTCTCTCCCTATTTGTTCTACTTGCAGCATGGTCGCTCTGTTCTCGATTCCTGCAAGGAGAGACGCGGCCAGCCAAGGTATGGGCACGTCGGGTGAGACCTGGGTCACACGAACCTCACAATTTTCTTCCCGCAGTAGGAGGGCACCAAGACTATCTCCTCACTCTTTAGGGTTTCCAAAGAGTGAGACTTTGCTTCCTGGGGTGTGGCGAAAAGTACGTCTACTGTGGCGTACTTTCTGCCTCGGGTGATGTGGGTTTTGCCGGCCCAGACGCACCCCAAGGCCTTTTGGATTTGAGCCTCCGTGGCACTCTTTATTCGATGTGAGATTTTACTTACGGTGCGGTAAGTCAGCGTCTGTAGCTGCTGGTCCTTGAAAAAATCTGGTGGAGTGTTCAGGGAAACTCTATTTGTGCTTCTTGTCACCATGGCCCTTGCGACTGCCATCTCCTCCACTGTGACTAACACTGTCTCGATATTTCGGGCGACACCTGCAAAAGAAGTGGTCCCTTTTTCAGCAGCACCACTATTGCTGCCGCTACTGGTCTTACTGGTGGTGATGAGATCGCTATTACAGGTATCGGTGTCATTGTTGTTGTTTTCGTTGGTACAGTTGTTGGTGTTGTTGTTTTCGTTGATACTCTTGCTGTTGTTACTGTTATTGTGGCTGTTGTTATTATTGTTGTTTTTGTTGATACTGTTCCTACTATTATTGTTGTTGTGGCTGTTGTTATTGTCATTGTTATTGTCGTTCTCGACCTTACCGCTGTTATTTTTGTTATTGTCGTTCTCGACCTTACCGCTGTTATTTTTGTTATTGTCGTTCTCGACTTTACCGCTGTTATTTTTGTTGTTGCTGTTGTTATTGATGGTGTTGTTGTTGGTGTTGTTGTTGGTGTTATTGTTGGTGTTGTTTGTGTTAGAAATATTTGTTAATTTTAAATCTGTAACAATCTTTTTTTCCTTTGTAATATTTTCGTTTGTATTTCCTTTGTAATATTTTCGTTTGTATTTCCTTTGTAATATTTTCGTTTGTATTACCTGGAACGCTGTCTTGTTGACATGCTGATAAAGTCTCTCTCTCTCTCTCTCTCTCTCTGTTGTCTGACAGCGTCTCTCTCTTTCTTGTGTTATCCATGTTGAAATTTTTCAAAAAAAACATGTTTACACAAATACGAATACGAATACGACACCCTGTAAAGGGGTGCGGTATTATTTACTAGTGAACCCCTGTATGAGGTGGGTCACTTCTTCTAAACTTTTATTAAATGTAAAACTTGAATAAAAGGTTTAGAACGGTTGAAAACGAGGTAAAACGTTGAAAAAAAAACTGGAGGCGATAAGAAGCGTGGCTTCACCAACAATAATAATAATAATTGTTTCTACTTTGGCACAAGGCCAGCAATTATCCAGTGCATTACTGGTACTTTATTTTAATAATAATGCTTTCTTTATTAACCACAAGGGTTTACACAAAGTAGACATTAAGGACAGTACAGGACAATACAGGACGATACAAAAGGGCATTTCTGCTTGTAAAAAAACAAAAAACAGAGGATGTAATAATAGAACAATGAAAAAATTCCCCAATAAGGGGGAGACTTCCGGGGGACTTTCGTTGAGAAAGCCCATTAAAAAGCCACAGTGACCCTGACCACCAGAGCAAATGCCTCTCCCAGTTTTCCATCTTTAATTTACAGACACAGACTCAGAGTAGGCCCATTCACTCGGGCCATTCTCGCTTCTCTCACCCATCTTTCAACAAAATGCTGGGAAGAGAGCACTTCCCTCTCTACCCTGATTTTCCTTTTCAAATGAAATTTGAAAAAGTTAATCAGGGCATCACCGAAGAGGTAAGTGCTCGTCTTCAGCCCTTTCAAGCGTGTCCACCATACTATCTCTTTCGCCATGGCCACCAGACAGATAAAAACTGCCTGCCCTTCCCGGCTAAAAGAATAGGGCGGGGCATCCTCACGATGGACTCAGCTGATAGCCGGATCCGTCCTACACGCGACAGCAGGTGTTCGACATAAACCCACAAGTCAGCAATGCTCGGACACTAGACGAGTGCGTGCAGGACGATTTCGTCGCCCTGCGCGCATCTCCCATATGCCCGGCTGACGGCACCTCCATGCCTGTAGAGTTTATCCCGAACTGGCAAAGCTCCTCGGTAGCACTGCCAGGCCAGGGATTTCTGGAAGTTGTCCATAGGCCCCGGCCCGAAAGTTCTTCCGAAGGGATTGGCTAGTTGATTTTCGTCGACGCCTATAGTTTCCCGAAGTACGTCGTCGCTCTTCCCCTCCACTAATCCTCTATAGAACGCCAAGGTGGAGTTTCCACCGATCACATTGCCCGATTGGTCGAGGGCTGTGAGCGCCTGAAGACATTCCAATCTCCAAGCGCTCCCTCTCGGTCTTCCCTTGACCCAGGTCTGCAGCTCCGTCAAGGAGACGAGCTGGGGAAAGACGCGTCTAGCAAACGGCGACCACACCTGAGCAACGTCGAGGAAGAGGTGGAGATGTCGTAGCCTGAGCGGGTGTCTGCGCATCATCAGCGACGGCATGCCCAGCCCTCCACGTAGCGGGTGTTGACAGCAGATAGACCGCCTGACCATCGGAGCGCGTCCCTTCCCCAAATAGCGAAAGAAGCAAACGCTTCAGCGCAGTCAGGCGGGGCTTAGGACAAGGTACGACAGTCAGGCGGTAGTAGATGACGGACGCAATGTACGCGTTAGCCACCTCCGCATATGCTGTTACGGATCTTCCGCATCCTAGTTCGCGCGGGACCCCCTCAACAACTCCAGTTTGTGCAGTAATGGCTCGAGAGTCAATACGTACAAGAGGGACGAGAGGGAACATCCTTGGCGGACCGAGCGCATGATGTTGAACGGTTCCGAAAGGTGACCGTTCACTCTCACCACAGAGCAGATGTCGCTGCGCATGGCAGCGATCCAGCCTCTGAAGACGGGCCCAAAGCCAGCCGCCCTCCGGACTGCCGCTAGGTAACGATGGTCGACCCTATCGAAAGCTTTCGACTGATCTGAATTGATCAAGGACCCACCTGTACCAGGTTCCCTAGCTACCCTCTCTACGATGTATCGCATGAGGTGGAGGTTGTCGTGGATGGATCTGTCGGGAATGGCACATATCTGCGCCTCTCCCAACAGACCACCAATGACAAGCGCCAACCTCTTTGCTAGCACCTTGGCCAAAATCTTGAACACTGTGTTTAGCAAAGTTATGGGCCTAAAATTATCTATGTTATCCCCCTTGTTCGGATCCTTTCTCAGCAGCGCCACAGCTCCTCGGCTCACAGAGCTGGGAATTCTCCCGTTCTGTTGCCAGTTGCAGTAGACGTCCGCCAAGAGGCCTCCAAACAAGTCTGGCATTTGTACGTAAAGTTCATAGGGCAGACCATCCAAACCAGGCGATTTACTCCTTGTGCATCCAGTCATTGCCTCCCGTGCTTCAGCGGCTGATATCGGCTTTTCGCAACACTCCTCCTCAGTGGCCGAGAGCCGCGGCAGTCCGTCGAGGTAGACACTAAAGTCCATCCCTCGATTCGGCCCGCCACTGCCCCCGAACAGTTGAGCGAAGTGTCGCTGAAAAGCTTCACACATTTGCCCGGGATTGAGTAGCATGCGCCAGTCGTGGTCCATCAAAGACCGGGTCGTGGCTTTGTTGCCACGACGCGCCTCCGCCACTCGGGCCCATTGAACGACTTTCGTCCCCTCGTGTTTGAGATCACGCACCCTAGCTCTGACAACGCAGCCTTCGTGCTTTGCATTGAAGAATTGGTCAAGGGCCAATTTCGCCGCAAGTACGTCGGTCGCGATGCTTTTGCTAAGCGCCTCGTCTAATTTTCTAATTAGTTCTCCCTCTGCTCTATTTTTCTATATAGCTAAAGCCTTATTAAACCGAATGGACACTATTCTAATCGCTCTTTTCAGAGCAAACCACCACTTGTTGTTAACGATGGCCCCTGTCAACGCCCGCTTAAAGTTCGCTAATCCGTGTCTGTAGGCCTTGCGCGCTGGTAAGGACGCGTTTAGCTTCCAGTAGCCGGGTCCTCGTCTATGAAGTCTATGTAACTCAAGCACACATATCACGAATTTGTGGTCCGTGTAGCTGACTATCTTGAATTGTGGACAGCCTATGCTATAACTATCTATTTCCCTACAAAATACTCTATCTAGATATGATCTGGATGACCCTATGCGATTTGTCCAAGTCCACATTGGCACATTCGGGAAATCCAATCGGTACCTGTCAGACAGTTCAAAACGCCTGAGCAGGTTGGTGAGGCTCTTGCACCCTCCTCCCCTATCCGCTAATCCCACACAGTCCCAGCGTGCATGTGAGATCCCGTTCCAGTCTCCCACTACCACTAAAAAGCGGGACGTTCCTAGAAAGATCACCAGACGCCGGAAGAAATCAGGCCGCCCTGCTCCTGTCGGGGCATAGACGTCCACTAACCTGAAAGCTTGCCCGTCTCCGCTGTCACGTACAGCACCTCCAACTTATCTTCTGGGTTCAGGAAGATGGCCCGTATGGCAAGATCCAAACCTCTCCGAAAAATTACACCAACTCCTCCCTCCTATCCCGGACGGCTGGGAGATGCGTACACATTTTAGCCGCCGTAGATCGGTGCGAAGGCCCGTGCTTCGGAGATTCTGGTCTCGCTGATGGCCACTACATCTATGTTTAGTGACCTGAGGTCGTTGAGCAGGTGGCCCTGCTTCCATGACGACCCCAAGCCACGCGCATTTATGCTGCCTATTCTGAGTGAGGTCATGTTGAAAAGGAGTGGAAAAGATGGGAAAGACCACTTACCTTACTTCTCGTAGAGGAAGGATGGTTTCTCCATCCCTTTTCACTTCATCGTCTGGTGAAGGGACCGTTGAATCGTCACTTCAGCTGGTCGTCGGCTCTTTTGTGAGTATATCCGAATATACTCTCCGGATGAGTGTCCCTCCTAGGTCTCTGAAATCACCAACTGCGTTGTGGAATTTCGTTTTAATGTTTGTGTATTGTTTCTGTGCTATTCTTACCAGTCTTATGTTCGTTTTGTGTTTTGATTGGTGCTGGTATTATGTAGTCGTGCTGTGAAATGCCTGTGTGTTCAATTATGTAAGTCATTAGTTTCTTGTTGTGTGTATTTATTGCAGTGAATTTGTTTTTCTGTGGGTGCGGTTCCGCTATTTTCTTGTCGTTGTTGCTGGGTGTGTGTGTTTTGTTGTTGTGTTTGCCATCCCTCTCCCACCTCACACTCCATGTCCGAATCTGTGAGGTCGGGGAGGGGTACCAGCTCCACTATTTCACTTGTTGTTGGTAATGTTTGCAGTGGAGTTACTGTTGCAGCTGCAGTTGGTATTACTGTTGTTGTTAATATTTCCACTGCTGCTGCTGTTCTTGATTTCCGTGGCGTGGGTATGGGTGCAACGGAGCCATCCTTCCTGGTTGCCGCCTGTCCTGTTGCTGGTAGCAGTGGAGCCGGTTTCGGAAGGAGGATGGTTTTCTCCTTTCTCAGGGTCGTCTCATTGCAGAAGGCCATGAGGTGAGTCTTCGATCCACAGCGAAATCATTTCGGGCGTTTGCCCTCAACACTTATGGGCAGTTGAGTGCCGTTATCGAAGTCTATCACATCCGGGATAGCTTCGATGCACACCTGGTTGGTTTGGATTAACATCTCAATGGAGGTGCCGACCCAATTTTCTCGTACTTTTTTCTGTGTTTGTAGTACAGTTGTTTTGTCCTCGATTCCGACGAGGACAGACGCGGCCAGCCAAGAAGAGCCATCCCGGAGGGGGGGGGGGTCAGTTTAAGCCTCACAATTTTTTGCCCGCAGTAGGAGAGCACCAACACCATTTCCTCGTTCCTTGGGGTCACTAAGGATTGAGCCTTTGCCTCTTGGGGTGTGGCAAAAAGCACGTCCACGGTGGCATATTTCTTGCCTCGGGTGATATGCGTTTCCCGCTGCCACACAGACCCTAAGGCTTTTTGTATTTGAGCCTCTGTGGCTCTTTCAACCCTACGAGATTTTGTGCTTACTGTAGTGCTGTTGGGTTTCGAAAAAATTTTCGGCTGCCTTGCAGATTGCTCGGTGTCCGGTTTTCGCCACCATCTTCTTTGCTTCCTGTAATTCTTCATTTGTTATAAGGATGGTTTCCAGGTTCTTTGCGATACCTGCAAACGAGATTGGTTTTCTTTCTTGTTGTTGTTGTAGTCGTCGTCAGAGCTGCTGTTACTTTTGTTGTTGCCGCTGGTACTACGACCGCCGCCGCCGCTGTTGCTGTGGTTGTTGTTGTTGTTGCTGCTGCTGCTGCTGCTGATGTTGTTGTTGCTGTTGTTGCTGCTGCTGCTGCTTGCTGCTGCTGTTGTTTATGCTGCTGCTGATGTTGTTCCGGCTGCTACTAGTGTTTTCCTTGTCACTGTTGCTGCTGCTGCCGTTATTACGGCTGCTACTGCTATTCTTCATGACGTCAGATGAATGAAATGGCTTTGCGTATTTACCGCACACATTTTTCGTCGTTGTCGTCGTCGTGGAGGAATGTTCCACGGTATGCACGTTCTCTTGGTGAAAACTACCAGAAACTATATTTTTCTTTTTCTTTAAGGGCGTCGCTTGCGAAAGAAGCGACACCACATTTAGAGAAGGGAGGGAGAGAGACAATCTTCTCTCTGATGTAATTACGATTGAGGAAGAAGAAGACGGAAAGAGTGGGAGTGACTTGTGAACATTCTTTTTTATAGCCATGTTTTTTTTTTTACGGTTTAAAATGAATATTGGGCACAAAACCCCAATAAGCGGTTATTTAACCCCGAAGGGCCATATAAAGGGCAGAAAGACTCCTCTCACGAGGAGGAGGGTGTTTTTATCTACAATTTAGTTCAAGTTTTAAACGATTTACAATTGTTATAGCGGTTAAAAATTACTATACCTTACAGAGCCGCGCCTCCGTCAACCAGGGCATTCAATAATAATAATAATAATAATAATAATAATGATTTCATTTATTGGCCACAAGGGCCGACATATAGGGGACAATACAAAAGACTGGGACAGTGGGGTTTTACAGAAAAATCGAGTAAACAATATGAATAACAATAACAAAGTAACAATAAAGTAACAATAAAATTACAACAAAAAATTCCCCAATAGGAGGGATGACCACCTAGGGTTCGCTCAGGTACCCCCACCAGTCCTGAACGACCCAAAGCCTCGAGAGCACCCCTCTCCTCTTCAAATTTACCTACCTACAGCCGCATGATCAGAGAAGGCCCACTCACTCGGGCCATTCCGCCACATTCACCCACCTTCAGCAAATGTACTGGGGGGCAGCACTTCTCTCTCCACCCTCACCTTCCTTTCCAAGTGAAACTTGAAAAAGTTGATGAGGGATTGGCCGAAGAGAAAAGTGTCTGTCTTCAGTCCTTTCAACCTCGTCCACCATACAACCTCTTTCGCTACTGCCACCAGACAGAGGAAAATTGCTTGCCCTTCCTGGCCAAAAGAAGGCGGCGGGTCGATCTTCACTATGGACTCGGCCGATAGCCGGATCCGTTCTACACGCGACAACAGCTGTTCAACATAACTCCACAAGTCAGTAATGCACGGACACTGGACGAGTGCGTGCAGAACGGTTTCGTCGCTCTGCGCGCATCTCGGGCAGGTCCGTCTGACAGCACTTCCGTACCTGTAGAGTTTATCTCGAACCGGCAGTGACCCCCGGTAGCACTGCAAAGCGAGGGATTTTTGGAAATTACCCATCGTCCCCGGCTCGAAAGTCCTCCGGTACAGACTGGTTAGTTCGACTTCGTTGACTCCCAGAGCCTCTCCGAGTGCGTCGTCGCACTCGCCCCCCACTAATCCTCTATATAACTCGAAGTTCCACTAACCGCATTGCCCGCCTGGTAGAGGGCAGTGAGTGCCTGGCAACATTCCAGATGCCAGTCACCCAGTCTTGGTCTCTTCTTGACCCAGGACTGCAACTCAGTCAAAGAAACGAGCTGCGGAAAGACCCTTCTGACAAACGGCGACCACACCTGTTCACCGTTTAGGCAGAATATCTGGAGATGCCGCAGCCTCAGCGCGTGCCTGCGCATCATTAGCCACAGCATGCCCAGCCCTCCACGTAGAGGGTGCTATCAGCAGATGGACCGCCTCACCAGCGGAACCTGTCCCCTCCACAAGAATTTGAAGAGGAGCCGCTCCAAGATGGCGAGGCGCGAACGGGGGCAAGGGACGACAGTCAGACGGTAATAGATGACGGACGCGATGTACGCGTTCGCCACCTCCTCCCCACCTTTCAGTGATAGCTTCATCCCAGCCTATTTCTGGGTGAGACTGACTACCCTGCCCGTCACCTCGTCCCAATTGTTATCCATCTGGAGGTCTGGCCCGAACCAAACCCCTAGCAACTTCACCGGTCCGTCCGTCCAGCGCCTAACGACGCTGTTGGTCGGCATGGACTTGCCTCTCCAGGTGCCGAGTTGCAAGCGCACTGACTTTTCCTGGTTAAGTTTTGCTCCCGTCAACCTTTCATATTCCTCCAATAAGTTGCCGTTCACCTCGATTTCTGAGGTGTCCGACACGGTGATGTCATCCGCATAAGCCGACACAGCCTTTCCGCGTCCCGGTTCGAGCGGGATGCCCTGCAACAGCTCCAGCTTCCACAGTAAAGGCTTGAGAGTCAATACGTACAGAAGGGAGGAGAGAGGGCACCCTTGACAGACCGATCGAGAGACCTGAAACGGTTCCGAGAGGTGGCCATTAATTTTGACCATCGAGCAGGTGCCGCTGTGCATTGCAGCGATCCAGCTTCTGAAGACGGGGCCGAAGCCAGCCGCCTTGAGGACAGCCTCCAGGTACCGATGGTCGACCCTATCGAATGCTTTCGATTGATCTAAATTGATCAGAAGCCAGGTTTACACCGAAGCCAGGTTTACACACTACCCTCTCTATGATGTATCGCATTAGGTGGAGGTTGTCGTGTATGGACCTGGTTGGGATTGCGCAAGATTTCGCCTCCCCAACCAAATCCCCGACGACAAGCGCCAACCTCTTCGCTAACACCCTGGCCAAAATCTTAAGCTCTGTGTTGAGCTGAGTTATGGGCCTGAAATTCTCTAATGTGTCCCTCTTGTTCTCGTTTTTCCTTATCAGCGTCACTACGCCCGGACTCACAGAACTGGCAATACTCCCGTTTTGCTGCCAGTTGCAGTAGAGGGCTTCGAGGAGATTGGAGAACAAGTCTGGCATATTTACGTAAAGCTCGTAGGGCAGACCATCCAAACCGGGTGACTTGCGCCTCATGCAGCCGACAAGTGCATTCTGAATCTCGGCTGATGTAATTGGCCTTTCGCAGCGGCCAGCGTCAGCCGTCGAGAGTTGCGGCAAGCCATCGAGGTAGGGACTGAAATCCGCCACCATCTCTGACCCGCCACTTCCCCCGAACAACCGAGCAAAATGTTGACGAAAGGCCTCACACATCCTCTTGGAATCGCTCACCTCGTGCCCGTCTCGGTCCGTCAAAGACCGAATCGTGGTTTTATTACCACGCTGCGCCACTGCCACGCGGGCCCATCGAACAGCTTTGGTTCCCTCGTTTCTCAGAGCACGCGCCTTAGCTCTGACAATGCAACCTTCGTGTTTCGCGTTGAAGAAATGGTCTAATGTCATTCTCGCCGCTAGCACATCAGTTGCAATGCCACTACCATTAGCCTCGTCTAACTTATCTACCAACTCCCCCTCCTTTCTATTTTTCTCTAATGCTCCTTCTTTGCTAAACTCTATCGACATTACTCTATCTCTCTTTTGAGAGCCCCCCCCCACCATCTATTGTTGACGACTCCCCCTGTCAACTTTTTCTTAACTAAATTGTTGACCTGGTCCCTGTAAGCCTTACGTGCCGGATATGACATGTTAAGCTTCCAGTAACCAGGTCCTAAACTACGCGTCTTATCTCGGTCGACCATACAGATCAAAAACTTGTGATCTGAATAGGCGACCGTTTCAAAACGTGGACAGCTTACACTATTTCTGTCTATTTTCCTAATGAATATCCTGTCTATATACGATCTAGATGACCCTATGCGGTTAGCCCAGGTCCACACTGGCGCATAAGGGAAATCTAGTCGGTATCTGTCAGAGAGTTGGCACGGGCTGATCAGGTTCTTGAGGCTGTTGCAGCCCCCGCTCCTATCGGATACTCCCACACAGTCCCAGCGTGCGTCTAAGATGCCGTTCCAGTCCCCCGCTAACAGTAAAGGGCGAGACGTACCCAGAAAGGCTTCCAGGCGTCTAAAGAAGTCCGGCCGTCCTGCCCCAGTAGGAGCATAGACGGCCACCAGTCTAAAGCACCACCTTCATTATTGTTCACGTCCAGGACCACCAACTTCCCGTCAGGGTCCCGGAAGATCGACCTTACCTCGAGATCCAGGCCTTTCCTAAACAGCACTGCCACCCCGCCTCCCATTCCGGACCGGCTAACAGATGCAAAGATCTGATAGTCGTCGAAACTGGGGGCTAATGAGCGCGTGTCGGAAATCCTGGTCTCGCTGACTGCAATTACATCCATTTCTATAGACCCGAGGTCGTTGAGTAGGTGACCCTGCTTCCAGGTCGATCCAAGGCCTTGAACATTTAAACATCCTACTCTTAATACGGCCATGTTGGCAGGTTAAACAGAGAGAGAGGAAGGTTTACTTACCTTCTGGGATCTTGTGAAGGTCGGGTTGGTCGACCTCCATAGTTAGTGGTGTTTGTTTTGTGAACCCCTTTAAAAGTCTTGAAGTGGGCTTTACGTTCGGGGTTCCGACGTCCCGAGGAAAGCTGTCTCTAATTTCTTTGAATATGTCGAGCGACATTCGCACCAGAACCAGATCTTCCGGCACGCGAAATGTGCTCGATTTAAAAATGTCCCCCTCTTTTTGTATATTTTCACTTCGTACTACGAGGGCCATCAGTTCCTTGTTGGCCCTCCTGACGAGAACGAAGTTTTGTATGTTTTGTTGGTGTGATTTTATTTGTTTGCGTGGCTGTGGTGGTGATCGTTTTGGTGGTGTTGTTTCGGTTGTATCTGTGTTTGTTGTGAGTGCGGTGTCTGTGGTTTCAGATGTTTGTGTGTATATTTGTTCTTGCGTCTGTTTCGGTTGTTTGCGTTTGGGGGATTCTGGTGATGGTGATGGTGGTGTTGATGTTGGTGTTATTGGAGAGATGTTTGCGTGGGTGGTGTCTGCGTTTTTTATTGTGGGTGCTTTGTTGAGTTTTTTTTTCTTTTTGTGTTTCCTTTTTTGTATTTTGGGGGATTTTGGATTTCCCTCATTTTCCCTACTGGTAGATGAGGGGGTCTGTTTCTGTAAGTTTGTCTGTATGTATGTTTATAGTTTTATTGGTGTGTGTATTTTCGGGGGGAGGGGGAATTTGACAGCTTTCCTCGTTTCCCCCCTTGGTGGTCAATGTTGGTGGTGGTCTTTCTATTGGTGTTGTTGTTGGTGGTTTTGCCGGTGCTGGTGTTGGTTGTGGTCCTCGCCCCGGCGTCGGCAGCAGTGGAGCCTTTCAACCTCTTGCCTCTTTCAGCAGTTGAGGGCAGAAGGCTCGCAAATGGGTCTTTTCCCCACAAACAAAACACTGCGGCCTTTTGCCTTCGGTCATAATGTGAATGACCGTCCCATTCTGAAGGCGGATGTGGTCTGAGATTGTCTTCACATTCTCAGGTCTGATCTGGAGAGGGATCTCCAGGTCAACCCCAGACCAGTCCTCTCTGGCCGTTCTGGTCACTTCTATAGGGATGGTATCCGTCCCCTCCATAATCACACATCCCAGAAGCCACCACATGTCACCGTTCTTTTTCCTATGTGGGAGGGGTACATTATGACCTTGCTGGTTTGTCAAGGAGTCATAGCGTGTTTCATAGCGAGGGCTTCTGACTTGCACAAAACTGAAATGGTGCCGTACTGTCTGCCCCTCTCTATGTACTGGGTGTCTTCTCTGATGCACCTCAGCGCGACTTCGATATCTTCTTGTGGGATTAAAGCTGCCTTTTTGGTTTGTGCTGAGATGCATCTATAATGCACCGTTTTGTGCTCCACTGCCTCAATAGCTTCTACCGGGACAGTTAAGTTGACCCAAGTTTGCTCTTGCTTGATGAGCTTCCATGCCTGTGTCAACTTTTCATCTTTGTTTGAGAGGTCCATGTTGTAGCATGGCCTCTTTTTTGCTGCTGCCGCAGCGAAATTGGCCTTGTTTTCGTTGGGGGTGTTGTTGACGTTGTTCTTGTTGGTGTTGTTGTTATCACTGTCGCTGTTATCATTGTTGTCTTTGTTGCCACCGTTGTTCTCGGTGCAGTTGGTATTGTTGCTGTTGGTGTTGTCAGTATTTGTTTTCATGTTAGTGGTGTTGATATTGTTGTTGTGTTTGTTATTTTTTTTTTGTTATCTGTATTTTCGTTGTCGCTGTTACTGTCATTTTTTTCAAAATTAGAGTTCCCATTGGTATCATTGGTGTCTTTGTTTACCTTGTTTGTGATGGTGTTTGTGTTATCAATGTGTGTTAATTTCGCTGTAGCGCTCCTCTCAACTTCTACGTCGTTGTGGTACGACAGCAGACATATCGCTGGGGGGCGTGGCTCAGCCATGTTTTTTTTTCTTCGTAAATTTTTTAACATGTAAAAAAAAGTTCAAATATTTGGGCCAAAAGGCCCAAATATTATACTTTCCCCTTCACGGGGCAAAGTCTAAGGGCTTATATCCCTTACACAACAAGAAATATTTAACAACAAATAATTTAAACAGGCAAATAATGCGACTTACTGGGAGCGAGCAAAATACGTCCGCTTAGACCAATAATAATAATAATAATTTCTTTATTAGACACATAGGGTTCACATTAAGGAAACATTAAAGACGGTACAGGACAAGACAGTGCGGATTTTTTAATGTAAAATAAAATTTATAAGCGAGACTAAGAAAATAAACATTTAAAACAAACATAACAAATTCCCCAAATGTGAGGAGACTCCAAGAATCACTCGTGTAGAAATCCCATAAAAGCCACGGTCACTCTGTCCGCTAGGTCAAGGTGCCCTCTCCCAGTTGTTCCCCAATCTACAGGCGTATGCAAAAGGCAGGCCCATTCATACGGACAATGCTCGCCATTCTCACCCCCCTTTCCACAAACTCGTTAATAATAGAAGAAAAAATTAATTACATTGTTTCTGACTATTCCATCTTCGTTGAAAAATAAGACATCCACATAACAAGGTTGGGGTTTACTGTCCAGCGACATTTATGCCACTATCATGAAATAACCACAGAAAATGGCTCACTGAATGACAAAATAACATCTTGTATAGAGATTATCTCTTATTCTATGATACTCATTGTAGAAATTGTTTATGTGGTATGATAAATATATATATACATATACACCAGGTCCAAACACAATGGAACCAAACTTCCACTGTCACTGCTTCCGTCTCTCCCCATATAATCTTGAATAGGTTAATATTTACAAACAGGGAGATCAAAATTAATTGACCAAATATTTTTGTCAAAGACAAACAAGATATGAAATGCCTCCTAATCTATGTATTAGTCACAACAGTTGATAGTATATCATTCAGGAATATAAAGATCTGAAAATAAATATAAACCATATGTTGGAGCTGAAATGAGAAACATTTCCAGAGAAAATAGCAATACTAGAGAAGTGTACCGAAATTACGTAAAGGCCTTCAATATACTGGAATGAAGAACACCAAAATAGAACACTGCATCCACTCAATTCAGAAAGGGCTGCACTCAGTAACGTAGTAGTAGTAGTAGTAGTAGTAGTTGGTAAGTTACTAATAATAGTAGTTGGTAAGTTACTAATAGTTGTATTAAATATTTTAAGTGAGTGAAAGTCAAAGTGTTTCCTTAACCTATAGTAAAAAGAATGGTTAGAATTAATAAGCAAGAGATGTAGATATTTGAGCCTGCTTTTATCCCGTCTGAGTCCGATTTGAGGGTTGTTGAATCTGCTTGATTGATTGTTTCACTTTTGATAGTTTTTGTTTCATGGTAGTCATTGTTTGTGACATTCCCCACAGTTGAGCCTGCTTTTACACCCTCTGAGTCCGACATGTGGGTTGTTGAATCTGCTTGATTGATTGTTTCACTTTTGATAGTATTTGTTTCATTCTCCACAGATGGTAAATTGGAGGTGATTAATAGACACTTCTTCGGCAACTGTTCATAGTAATATTCACGAATTACTTTATTAAATTCATCTGAACAGTTCAGTGCCTTGTAAATGAACATGTCAATGAGATATTTCCATAATCTGTAAAGATAAAAATTGAAAAAAACAAGTTTCTTAGTTTACATAGAATTTTCAAGAGAGTAAATTACAGCAAATGAATTACACCAATATACATAGTAGAAATACAACTTGATGTGAAAATGGATTGAATATTTAATGTTTAAAACAGAATTGAATATTTACAAGAGGATTAAATACGTTACAATTAATACTCCCGGCTTTTTAAATATGCCTTAACATTGAATATTGAGACATTTTATGACAAGACCATTAGAACTTACGGAATTATTCGGGAAATATAGTATATAAGATTCAAGACAGCAGTGGATTGGCAGAGTCATTAGAGCATCGAGAAAATGCGTGATAGCTCGGTACGTAAGCTTTATTCCATCGTTATGTTGTTCTGTTTTTTTTTCTGTTAAAATTCTAGATTTCTGAAGAGGTCATAGCTGTTGCATAATGGTTATCACCGAAATATATATAACAGAGACTATGCTTCCAGCAGAAACAAGGGGGACAATAGTCGATGCATTTCAGACTTAACCGGTCTTCTTCAGGACGATGCCTCCCACACTTGCGACTGCTGGAGTTGAAAACAGTCCAGAATATATAGTTTTCTCGTCTGCGTAAATGAAAGGATTAATCTCATTTGCATATGAAGCTGCATAAGTTGAATCAACTCAAAACAGAATAGAATTAGGATTTAGCTTCAGGCATATTTATATATATATATATATATATACAAAAGAGAGAAATAGGACGAAGGTAAACAGTTACAAAAGGATTTAATCCACGTATTAACAATTGTTTCATCAGAATTTCAGTCCATTATTGCTACACTATGTCATAATAGGCAATCAAGAAAGATACTGTGACCTCCGAATTTTCAAAATACAGAGTTGAAATGACCTTAGGAAATGAAATAAGGGGTAGTAGTGTAAGGTAGAGGAACAGAGAGAGAGAGGGGCAAAAGAGAGGGAGAGAGAGAGAGAGAAAAGGGACGGTGGTAGGGAGAGAAAGAGAAAGATATAGGGTCGTGTGAGAGGATTTGTATAGAATATAGTTAAGTTACAAGAAGGGGGGGGGGGATTGTGTGCTAAAAGTTGTGATGAGTAGAGGGAGAGATAAGGAAGATAGAATTTTAAGTGGCATTTGGTAGTGGACAGGCAAAAGTTTTACCAGAGAATAGATGAAGGAAGAAAGTATTAAATTTCATGTATAGTCTATTTTTAGGAGTGTAGAATTGTTATTTAGGGTAGAAAAGTAGTGTTAAGATTTAGTTGAAGGTTTGAAGTGTGAGAATTTCGCTTTCAGTTTATGCTGGCAAAAGATTGACCTTTCAATTTTGTTGTTGAGTAGTTGGTGGCCTGAGCTTAGGATATGGAAGAGCTCATTATTACACAACGGGCACATTTTCATCCCACTCCGGTATGGAGGAGCATGTGAGAGTTTGGTCCATTTAAGGGTGTATTGTCGGTTACTCCCTTTTAAGTGCCAAATTTTGTCGGCGAGGGTCGTTACGTAACGGTGTTGGGGGTGCTTTATTGCGTAACGATGCGTGTACCAACGAGTTTTGAAGGTGTTTTCAGTGCTGCCTATGTAGTGCCAGGTTTGGTTGTCCGACTCAACAGAGCACCTGTACACTAGGTTTGAATGCAAACATTCGTTATTCAATGGACAAGTCTCTGGAAGGTGGCAATTACAATTTCTGTTATGGGCAGTGGTGGAGTTATAGGTGGGCTGGGATGTGTGTGTGAGTGTGTTTTGTGCATACTGTTTGTTAGTGGGTGGCTGTGTATTAGTGATTGGGGTGTTGTTGTTACGGAGTTACACTTTCCAAATTCACATAAATATAGTAGTATACTCAATACCAAAACAATTAGACTATCTTATTCCACTGCACCAAACCTAGACGCACACATTAAGATGCTCAACGCCAAAAAACTCCGTAACAACAACACCCCAATCACTCAACACAATAATACACCTAATACACAACCACCCACTAACAAACAGTATGCACAAAACACACTCACACACACATCCCAGCCCACCTATAACTCCACCACTGCCCATAACAGAAATTGTAATTGCCACCTTCCAGAGACTTGTCCAATGAATAACGAATGTTTGCATTCAAACCTAGTGTACAGGTGCTCGGTTGAGTCGGACAACCAAACCTGGTACTACATAGGCAGCACTGCAAACACCTTCAAAACTCGTTGGTACACGCATCGTTACGCAATAAAGCACCCCCAACACCGTTACGTAACGACCCTCGCCGACAAAATTTGGCACTTAAAAGGGAGTAACCGACAATACACACTTAAATGGACCAAACTCTCACATGCTCCTCCATACCGGAGTGGGATGAAAATGTGCCCGTTGTGTAATAATGAGGTCTTCCATATCCTAAGCTCAGGCCACCAACTACTCAACAACAAAATTGAAAGGTCAATCTTTTGCCAGCATAAACTGAAAGCGAAATTCTCACACTTCAAACCTTCAACTAAATCTTAACACTACTTTTCTACCCTAAATAACAATTCTACACTCCTAAAAATAGACTATATATGAAATTTAATACTTTCTTCCTTCATCTATTCTCTGGTAAAACTTTTGCCTGTCCACTACCAAATGCCACTTAAAATTCTATCTTCCTTATCTCTCCCTCTACTCATCACAACTTTTAGCACACAATCCTCCTCCCCCTCCCTTCTTGTAACTTAACTATATTCTATACAAATCCTCTCACACGACCCTATCTCTTTCTCTCCCTACCTCCGTCCCTTTTCTCTCTCTCTCTCTCCCTCTCTTTTGACCCTCTTTCTCTCTGTTCCTCTACCTTACACTACTACCCCTTATTTCATTTCCTAAGGTCATTTCAACTTTGTATTTTGAAAATTCGGATGTCACAGTATCTTTCTTGATTGCCTATTATGACATAGTGTAGCAATAATGGACTGAAATTCTGATGAAACAATTGTTAATACGTGGATTAAATCCTTTTGTAACTGTTTACCTTCGTCCTATTTCTCTTTTTTGATTACACTCCTCGTTTGTTCGTGTTTCCACCACAGAATCCCTACCAACCTGTCGAGTCACCTTAACGTATGTTGAAAACTTTCCTCACAACTTGTTCTACCAAGCTTTGGAATATTCCTAATTACTGAATATATATATATGTGTGTGTGTGTGTGTGTGTGTGTGTGTGTGTGTGTGTGTGTGTGTGTGTGTGTGTGTGTGTGTGTGTGTGTGTGTGTGTGTGTGTCTATATACATATATATATACATTTCTATACATATATATATATATATATAGATATATATATATATATATGTTTGTGTGTGTATATATGCATGTATATATATATGTATATATTATATATATACATATATACATACATATATACATTTATATATATATACATATACATTTATATATAGTATAAAAGAGAAAACACAGGTAAGCATTAAGAGAAGGATTTTATCCAGGTATTTACGACCGTTTCGTTGGTAAGTGCAACCTTATATTGCTATACTGCAAATAGCAGCCACTCAATTATAATTGTTGTTCACAGTCTAAATTTCCAAAATAGTAAGTTACTCTTGAAATAATTGTTAATATATAGAGAAAAACATTTATTTGAAATTGTATTTACTAGTATCGAGAGAGAGGAATCAGAAGGTGACGGGACAAACGGAATAGTATAGAGAGAGAGGAAGGGCGAAGAGGTAGGAAGTAGAGTGACAAACTGAGATGGAGGGAGGGGTAGAGGTGGAAGGATTCTTTGGTTAGTTTTGATAGCAGACTTCATGTCGTGGAATGTAGTGAGTTAAAGAGAATTAAATTGTTCATAGTGGGAGGGATGGATAGAGAGGGATAGCGGGAGGGGGGAGATATAAAGAAATAAATATATATATATATATATATATATATATATATAAAAAATAAAGATAAATATAATAATGACAAAAATAAAAACAAAGAGGGGGGTGAAAAAGAAGAAAAGAAAAGATAGCCAAGAAGGGGAGGGAAGGAAGGAAGAAAACGAAGAAATAGAAGGAGAAGAGAGGGATATATGCATTGGTTTTGTGTGTAATTAAAAGGGTTTAGATACAAGAGGGTATAAAGTTTAAGTATATGTAGTTTGTCAGTTGGTAGTAAGAGGTTAAGGGTTCGATTTGTAGTGCGAAAACTTCTCTTTGAGTCTATGGTTACAATAAATCGATCTTTCGATTTTATTGTTGAGTAACTTATTCTTCGAACTTAAGATGTGGAACAGCTCAAGGTCGCATAATCGACAGCTTCTCATACCACTTCGATATGGGGCGCGTTCGATAATTTTTTCCACTTCAGGGTGTATTGATGGTTACTTTCCCTCAGTTGCCAGGTCTTGTTTGCAAGGGTAGTTACATAACGATGCTGGGAATGTTTCATTGCGTAACGGTGTGTATACCAACGGGCTTTAAATGTATACCCAGTCGCTCTGATGTCATACCATTTCTGCTTGTCTGATTCCACTGTGCATTGGTAAACCAGGTTAGACTGCATACATTCATTATGTAATGGACAGGTTTCAGGTAGGTGGCAGTTACAGTTCTTGTCATGCGCAACTTTGGCGTTATTGGTGGGCTGCGATGCCTGTACAAGTGTGTTACGTTTTGTTTGCCTATTAGCGGGTGGTTGTGTATTAGATATTCTGTTGTGTTCAGTGGTGATTGTATTGTTATTGTTGTAAATTTGCGTTTTGGTGTTGTTATGTATCTTTTTAGCGTTAAGCTTCTTAATGTGTACCTCTATATTTGGTGCCATGGATTAAGATAGTCTAATAGATTTAGTGTTAAGGATTTTGCTGTATCTATGTGAATCTGGAAAGTGCTTAGTTATTATTCTAAAGAAGGTAGAGGGTAGATTAGTACTATTAGAGATGTTAAATATGGGGTTAAACCAAATATATTTTCTACTGCTTCACTCGTTTGATTTGGATGTTGTATTTCTATTTGCCGTATACTTTGCAGTTCTATGCGTAAGTGCATGTGTGCGTGTGTTACCGGAGTTTGTGTTATGCGTGTTCGTGTGTGCTTCACGGAGGCTTTCATCTATATATTCTACTCTATCTAAGTGGCCTGCCCTGTGTAATGCGGTATTGTAGTATTCTGCATGTTCTTCGACGATTTGTCGGTTAGACGAGAGGCGGGTGATCCTAAGGGATATGCTGCGTGGAATGGATTTAATTATGGATAGTGGGTCGTTTGAGTTACAGTTGATGTATGCTAAGTTTTCATTAATCTTGTGAAAGGTCTTATAAGTCGCGTATTTAGGTTAAACGTCGCGTCTAGAAAGTTAACTGTTTTAGTGCTATACTCATACGTTATGCTAAGGCCTAGTTTTCCGAGAGTCTTTCTAATATTCTTACGGAGTCTTTCTATGCTCTGGTTATTTAGGTTCTCAACTAGGAGAAGGGCGTCGTCTCTGTAGATTCCGCCGTGAAGGTCGCTAAACTCACTTTGTAAACTATGGGCTATGTAAATACCTACTAAATCTGTGACTTGAGCAGAGTCGTTAGCTCCCATCGTAATGTCAAAGTTATTTAATCTATCCTTACGTTCCCAATAGGCGTTTTCAAATTTAATTATTCTTTTCCTAGCAGCTAATATGATTTTTATCTCGTCGTCTATTATGTCAGAATTGGCTTTGGCGAATGCTAAGGCTTTATCCAAGGTGTTGGGGGATATAGATGAGTAATAATCGTTAATGTCAAATTGTATAAATTTAGATACTTCTTTGTTAGCTATATTGTTAAACCACTTAATTGTTTCGGTAGCGTTACCCCATTGTTTAATCACTAGTTAATTTTTCAATTGTGCTATCACTCTGTCTAATATATGTTTACTAATTTTCCCGATGTCCGATTTGGACGGGCATATAAGTCTAATTGTGGGGTTATAATCAAAATTTACCTTGTTGTCCTTGAGGTTAAATGTGGGGGTACATGGCCTAAGTGGCTCCGTTCTGT
>OZ024743.1:203813005-203858005 GCA_964016885.1 Eledone cirrhosa
GTGTGTGTGTGTATATATATGTATATGTAAGTGTGTGTGTATGTATATGTGTATGCGTATGTATGTGTATATGTATTTGTATATGTATGTGTATGTGTGAGAGTGTGTGTATGTATTTATTTTTACGTATGTATGTGTACGTGCAATTGTGTGTATTGCTTACCACGTATGTTTGTTCATTTATTTGTTGCCTGTATCGCTGTCAACACTATAAACCTTTATATTTATTTTTATTCTGATGTGATGGTATTTTTATTATTATATTTTTTCTTATAATTATTTGTGTGTGTGAGTATGTAGGTGTGTGTACATATTTCTATATTTGTGCATGCGTATGTATGCGCGTATATATGTGTGTATGTATATGTATGTATGTACGTGTGTATATATGTATGATTGTGTGTATGTATTATGTATGTGTATGTATGTATGTATATGTATGTATGTATATATGTGTATATATATGTATATGTGTGTATGTATGTATGTATATATATATATGTTTATGTATATATATATATATGCATGTATATATATGTGTGTGTGTGTGTGTGTGTGTGTGTGTGTGTGTGTGTGTGTGTCTGTGTGTCTGTGTGTGTGTGTATGCATGTTTGTGTATTTGTATGTATGTGTATGTATGGATATGTTGATAATTACGTGTGTATGTATGTATGTGTATGAGTATGTGTATGTATATATATACACATATATATATGTGTGTGTATACGTGTGTGTGTATGTATGTGTGTATGTATATATATGTGTATGTATATAATTGTGTGTGTGTGTGTGTGTGCTTGCATGTGTGTTTATTTTTCCTTTCCTTCTTCCTTTTCCAGCCTAACTTTCATATAGATTATATTTTTGTTTTTAAAATCCAATGCCTATAAATACACCAGGATGTTTTCATTCTGATGATTGAAAGCAAAATTTGTTTGCTTTTAAGAAACCACTGGTAAATGAAATAATTGCCTTATGTTGTTTATTACATAACCATTAAGCTCTGTTACCTACATAGAGCACTCTTTTTTCCTGGACTTTTCCGACGGAATCACTTCATTTATACATATATATATATATATATATATATATATATATATATATATATATATATTTATATATATATACATATAAATTTATATATATATATACATATACATTTATATATATATATACATATACATTTATAAAATATAAAATATAAAATATAGAAGTATCAAAGTTATGTTCAAATCATTTAAACGCTGACAATTGTTTCTTCCAAACTTTAGTTTGGAATCATCGGAGCATTATCAATGTTTGTACATATAATTAACCTCCTATTCAACTAAAGAATCACATAGATACATATATATTGATGTTGTGAACAACAGCTTAGTATATACAGGGTCTAATGGATGTGACATAAATTATACGAGAATTGTACAATAATTCAAATTAAGATTAAAAATAAAATTAAAATTAAAATTAAAATTAAAAGCACAGAGTGGAATACATGCGACAGATAATACAAGAGAATAGTCTAATAAATAAAGAGGCATTGGGGAAGCGTGTAGAGATTGTACATACGTTAGTCATATATATGGAAAGGAAACAGGCAAATGTATTAGGCATATATGAGTACTGTATGGCAAGGTATTACATAAAATACAAGCACTTTAAGCGAATATGTTAGTGTATTATGGAGGATGTAATGCGAGGATAGTTTTTGTATAGTTCAAATATGTATGTGTGTAGAATATGAAAGTTACGGATTTCCCATCCATTACATATGTTAAGTTATATTTTAGTTAATGTTTGTATTGAATGTTTTTAGTTAGTTATAGTAACTTAGTATTATTGTATTCATATTCATGGATTAGAGTTGTTCTACAGCAAGATTTTTGAACGGTTTAATACTCGGAAGTGGGTATGGATTTTCGGGAGCTAATGTGTAAGGGGGGTTACTAGCTCATTATAATATTAAAATTATTTGCTCTAATAGACATTATATAGTGCCACAATTGAATCCCTTATACAAAATGTTATATATTTATATTTAATTTTAAATACAGTCTACTCTCTCATAATATATTAAATTTTCATTAGATTGCTATCTACCCAATATTAGGAATAATGTATAGCTGTTTACATGTTAAATTAGATAAATCCCTTATGTTAATAAATTAATCCTTTATATACAATGTTATTAATATATACATTTAATTATAAATGTATATATAATTCAGTGTCACATATTACATTTAATGTCTATACATATATTATATTTCAATTACTGTATATATTATAAGTAATCTAAAGTATTTATATTATAAGGTGGTGACTAGATGTTTATTTCTAGAGTATAATGTTAGAGATAAATAGGATTTGTGTAGAGGAAAGAGCAGATCAAAGAGTGTGATGCTGTGGGGGAAGGAAAGTCTTAGAGGTGAAGTGTTAATGGTGGTGATATATTCAAATCTGACATTGTTATATACTAGCGGCTAGGTTTAAAGCTATCAAATGAGTGTCGGTAGTGGTGTTGGCACGAGGAAAACAACTCTGTGTTTTAATTAGTTGGAAATAATTATTAATCATCCTTTTATTACTACTAGCTATATGGTATGCTATGTTAGGTGTGGTAGAGTAAGAGATTTTAATGGTGTTTTTATTTATAAGATTATGGTATTTGTGGCCAGATGGGAATTTTTTTCTAGGATTCAGAAGAAAGCCTTAGGTAAGTTGGTAGAGACGGTTGAAGAATGTATTAGTTCTTCTATTTTTGTTTTTTGTAATATCTATTGAGGTATTTCTGTTTATAATATTATTGTAGTGTTTACTTTGGTGCGAGTTAAGGTTGATATTACCCTTCGTATAAGAGTAAGATTGGCTAGTACTCTTATTATTTTTCCTCATGGCCATATTGTGAGAAATAATGCTGTAACTATGTGATTTTATAAGTAGGAATTCAATCCCATTTTTCTGGCCTGATTTAGCTAATGTTTGATTATAGTATTGGTAATTATTATTAAATATGGTTTCGTTATATGATAGATTAGAGATTCTATTAGATATTCCTTTAGTGATTGAGTTTAATATGGATTTAGGGTGGTTAGACTTGGTATCCACATAAATTAGTTTTTCGTTAGGTTTATGAATGGGTGTATATATTTTAGAGTCTAGGTAAAGGGTAGCATCAAGGAATATACATATATATATATATATATATATATATATATATATATATATATATATATATATATAATATATACATATACATCTTTATATATATATATATATACATTTATTTATATATAACGTTGTGAAGTTGGACAAAATACTGCATGATTCTCTTGCATTCAAACATAAACAATCCCCTATTAAATATTATTATGATATTGAAATATGTTGGCTTTACGTACGGACATTTCTCTTTGAGGAATTCATCACTATCCCCTTCCTTAGATATCACCAGCTGCCTTATGGAATGGAAACTGCTAGCGAGAGTTTCTAACTGAACATGTACCTTTTTTATATTTTCTGTGTAACATCGGAGACCGGATAATACGACTGAAATAGAATTATCCAAAATTAAGATCTAAGCAATTATTTTGCAACAATTTCTTCGTGTGTGTGTGTGTATGTGCGTGTGTGTTTGTATGCGTATGCATGTATATGTGGTGTTTGTGTGTGAATGTGTGTGTATATGTGTGTGTGTGTGTGTGTGTGTGTGTGTGTGTGTGTGTGTGTGTGTGTGTGTGTGTGTGTGTGTGTGTGTGTGCGTGTTCCAGCAGAGATGTTGAATGAATGAGATTATGTCTACATCTGAGACCCTCATTACTATGTCATAAAGGTATGGAATTAATGTATATGTGTCAAAATTGTAAGGATGCTAACGTCTTCTCTATCTACAAAAAGAGAGATAAATCAATTTGTTTTAATACAAGGGTACATCACTCCTGTCCGCTGCTTTGAAGAATCCGTAGAGGTGATGCTCAAATGATTAATTCATCAACGAGAGAACAACACACCAATCCTAAGGGGTGGCTTTTGCAAAAAAAACAAAGTAAAAAGAATATGAAAAATTTAGATCCCCAACCTCTAAATCAGAATGTGTGTGATTCGAGTTACTGGAGAGGAACAAAGGTTTGAGCACTTCCATCTAGACACAAGAGTCAAGAAACTGCCTCTTGTTCTATTTAATATCACCGTAATCTTTATGATCACACTGTTTACACGGAAGAACAAAAAGGGAGGTGGAAGTACCATTAACTTTCCGAAACTACAAGAGTATTTTCAATACCAAAAGGTTGTAAGTCCTAGCACAAATCGGAACAAATCATTGAACAGCAGTCTGTGCTCCGATTTCTCACAATCTAAAATGTGTGGGGGACGAAATTTTGACAGTCGTTCCAGATTAGAAAAAAATACGCATGTCGATTAACGTCCAGAAAACTGAGGTCATCTATCAATGGGGCCGCAATGCACTTTATGTTCAGCACTTCCTCAGTATAACAGAAGCAATGGTTCACACCCTTTCCAAATTAGATATATTGGCACTATTATTTCTAACATCTGCACAGGATACGCAAAAATTCTAAGCCGCCTAGGAAAGCTCAGAAATAGAGTGTTTCGAAACAAAAGATGAGGCTTATTCGATTGGTCTGTCTGTTTAGTGTTAACCTTGATAGGACACCATCTCTTGGTTCCGTGATATGAGACTGCGTTCGTATTGTGATTGAAAAATACATTTGTTCTTAGGGAAAATCTGGCTTGTCGACGAAAATGAATTAACCACTATTTTCCGGGGGACTTTCGGTCGAGGGCCATGGATACCATCCTGAAATCCCAGGCAGGGCAGTACTACCGAGACAAACTTTACAGGCGGTTGGCAGTATCGGTAGAGGGTCGGACGCCAGGCTTTCCAGCACCTTAGGACTGAGTTCAAATCCCGCCGAGGTTAAATTTTCCTTTCATCCTTACGGGGTCGATAAAATAAAGCACCAGTAACGTACTGGGGTCGATTTAAACAACTCCCCCACCCCTCCAAAAACATTACTGGCCTTGTGCCTATACTAGAAATCGTTATTAGGGTGGGGAATTAAGAAAAGCGTTTGCACATCGGATAAATTTTTTGGAATATTTAGTTACGGCCCCCTTCGTTCTGAATTCAAATCCAACCAAAGTCAAATTTGCCTTTCATCCTTTCATTATGGCCTGAAGTCAATGTAATCGACTTTCTCCTCCCCTCAAATTGTTGACATTGTGCCTAAATTAATATATCAATGTTGTTGATGATGGCTTAATCAAACAGATCTGTAGGACCACACTGAAATCATGAGACGTTAAGAGGCACTATTTCTTCACCCACTTATTTCTGGGGCAGGGTCCACAAACACTCCTTCCAGTGGGTCTTCTCAGAAGCAACGGTCTCCAACTGATCCAGCTCGATCCCCAAGCAAGACCATTTACATGTAGAGTGCACTGCGCAGGCTTCCTTGAGAAGACAAGCGTCACAGTTTTCGCAACACTGATTTTCATTCCATCTATGCTGCACTCGGCATCAAACCTATTAAGTGCAAGTCGGAATTACCTTCTGTCGAGTTAAGTAACACCATGTCCTCTGCAAATTCCAGTCGACTGATTTTACACCCGATTTTACACTTCCAAACCAACTGCGCATGCCAATCCTGATCATGTAAATAATGAATAGATGTGACAGTACGCACCCTTGGTGGAGTCAGACTCCCATATTGGATGGTTTCGATTTAGCACCATTTATCCGAACACAAATACTTGGGCATTCGCATAGAGACATTAGGCAGCAAGGAGCAGATCATCGCTCCCATATTCCTGCAGAACAATCCACGGCAGATCCCGAGGGGCGCGGTCATATGTCTTTTGAAGGTGACAAAAGAAGAATATACCTCTTGGCAATACTCCCACGATTTCTCGAAGACCTACTTCAGTGTGAATTTTTGGTCGGCTGTGCTGTGTCCATGGCGAAAACAACACTGTTCATCAGCTAGCTTGGACTCGATAGTCTCTCAGCATCTCTTTGCCTGACACTCAGCATCGACATTACGGGGGAGGCTTAACAAGGAGATCCCTCTGAAATTGGAACAATCTCTTGTCTCCCTTTTTAAAAATTGGGAATATTACTCGAGATTGCCATTGTTTAGGTGCCTTATCAGAGATCCAGGCTACCCGGCACACACGGGTCAGCCTGAGAATAAATTCTCTATTTCAGGCGTTTAACAATTGAATATTTAGAAATCATACGAAACACCAACGATTTCCTCGTTTCTATAACATGTATCTAGCCGAATCAAATTAGCAAAGACTATCTATCGTCAATCCACACGAATTCATAGGTTTTAATTTTACATATATTAAATTATGATATCATTCGTTAGCATTTACAGTGATGTTATTCTGAGAGCGTGGGTACAGCATGGCCGAGTAGTTAAGAAGTTCGGTTCACAATCATTACGTTCCGGGTTCGATCACACGGCGTGCCATCTTGAGCAAACCTAATTTTCTATAGCCACAAGTTAATCCAATCCTTAAGAGTAGAATTGAGGAGAAACCTACTTGGAATCTCGTCAGATGGACTGCATCCGCATTTCAAAGGGCCAGCTTTTTTCGCATTGTCCCGCGCTAAATCTCCCTAGAATTACGTTAACTTCCCGGACATGCTGTTCCTTTGATCGAGCAGCAAGAACACTCATCGACGAAATAGACGGAGGTTCATTCGCTTCCATTTTAAGAGCAGCGCTTATGAGAGTTTACGAACCGCGACAAAATCTTTTCTTAGTAAAATACCCAGCATTTCCCCAGAACAAAAGAAAAATCTATATGTTTACCTTCCTTGTGTTTACATAGTTCATTGTTAATGTCATCAAATATATTGAGATTTATTCCATTAAGAAATGTCGTCTCAGAAAAATTTGTGCATGCTTTCATTACATTGCGTTGGCAATCAAGAACCCTTTGTTTGTTGTGAGTTTGGTTGGCACTAGAAACAAAAACAAAGTTAGACAGATATACACATGGCTTTACATGATTTTGGTTTTAGTATAATTCATACATGATGTATGTTAGTAGCCTATTGTGTAGTGTATAAAGTAAAACACCGAAGGAAACACTAATCAAATTGATTGAATATTATGGAGATATAAATAAATATATATATATATATATCAATAATATTAATAAATGGAAACTATCTTTATAAAACCATATTTATTTTATTATATATATTTCAAGGGTACCAACATTTTTGGTACGCCCTCATCAGATAAAATACAAAAGTTGTTTTACAGATAGTGACATATTCAAAACTAGAACTTGGCGTTTTCAGTTCTGTTTGAATAGTGAAGAACTTCGAATCATAGAATGAATATGCTAATGAGGATAACTTTAAAATTGAAAAAGATCGTTATGTTTAGACGCTAGGTAAATTTAAATAATTATTAGGATTATTTTTTAAAGGAAGAGGAAATAGAGGTTATTCCCGCCGAGGTTAACTTTGCCTTTCATCCTTATGAGGTTGATAAAATAAAGTACCAGTAATGCAATGGGTATTTGCTGGCCTTGTGCCAAAAAGTAGAAACAATTATTAGGGTGGAAGAAATTTAAGGAAAGAATATAAGAAAAATATATATATTATAGTTAATAATAGACTATTATATGAATATGTTATATACATATATTCATATTAATAGTCTATAATAATAGGCTATTAATATGAAAATATGTATATAATATATTCATATTAATAGTCTATTATTAACTATAATATATATTTTTCAAACAGAACTGAAAACGGTAAGTTCTAGTTTTGAATATGTCACTATCTGTATATGTCACTATCTAATTTGTATTAACTTTTTTTATTTCATTTACGTTTACCTACACATATTTGTGTGTTGTATTCGTTTATTGCAATTTTCCTGTTCCATATCGGTATGTAGATATTTCTTCATGTTTATTTGTCCAACGTCCTTTGTGTTTTCATCCCGAATAGATATCTTCCTTCAGATACTATGGATGCACTGGTGGTGAATATTCCTGTCTTTGGTATTATCCGAAATCCGAATGATCCGCAGAGCAGGAATCGTTTTCTGTGAATTTCGGTGATTTGAAATTCGAGAATGTGGGAATCACAAACACGGAAAATACCTCTAGAGGACCAGCCATCGCTATGGATAATCGAGCTCCTTATCACTCGAGATTTGTCTGCAATTTCTGCAAAATAACAGTGATATTCTACCATATCTGCCAATTTTCTAGACTTCATAGGTTATAAGTTAGTGGCAAATATATCAGCTTACCTGCAAATGATACCAAGTGTCTTAGATAAGACGGTAAAATTAGATGAATTTTCAAAGTAAGTGATGCAACCGATATAGTCTTTCTCCGCTTGAACCTCACACCCATAGCTTGTTGGCGTACACAGCAATGCAGTAACTGGAATACAAAAATGTTTAAACAATTACACAAATTATTTATTATATCTCGTATTTCTGTATATACAGGATGTCTCCAAAAAATGTATACATGCTTTGATTCTCTGTAGAGTGTATATAATAAGAACAAAGTGGAGATGTTACATATGAGACTCATTGTTCAACCCGACTACAAATGTTTCTCAGGCAGCCGGCTCGTAATATAAATATTATATGAAGGCGCTTCGCTGACCGGGCGATGCGTTATGTCCTTGTTGAGCAAGACACTTTATTTCACGTTGTTCCTTCTGCGTGGAGTTGCGACCGACAAATAGTATTAGCAATTGGAAAGACCAATGGAAACATTGTTTACTCGGTCCGATTTAACGATCTCCACTCCACTCGTTAAGTGAATGAGGATCTTGTCGATCGACTATCGATATATATTATTTATGTTGAGTGGAAGTTCTTTTATAAGGTGGTGTTTAGACACACTAAACATGCAATTAATAAAGTACCTATACTACCCTGATTGTTCACTTGCTTGCTTTTTCTTACGAACAAGTCATTCTCATACAAAGTAAAGTCTTAAATGCTTCGTGAAATAGAACGACATATATTTATTCATGATTAACAGGGTTTTTTTTGTGTGTGTTTAAACCTTGTGATTTTCCCATAGCTTGTAAAGCATTGAGAAGAAGCTAGAGGGAAAACGTTTCAGAGAAAAAAGTAACATAAGATAAGGAGAAAAATGTTGGAAAAGAGAGGATGAAAAAGAAAATAAATAAAAGAAAGAACCAGTTGCAGAAAGAAAAGAAAGATTGGTGAGAGAAGATTCGCAGTTAAATGAAGAGAGATACGTGTTTCTTGGGGAAAAAACACAGTGGAATTCATGGCGTAAATAGTTATTTCAAAAGGATTTGGCTTTGAAAATGCTTTTATATGTAGAATCTGGCTGGCATTTAATAAGCGAAAGCGACACATTGAAGGTGACGTGGTAGATACCCAGATAAACATGTGGTCATTGTTTGATTGAGTTGAATTTAAATGAAAGTAGGTTAAAGTATGGGATTGAATAGGGTTTCGTACAGAACTTCTAGTAACACAAACGACGTTATTTTTAAATTGATAAGTTATTAATTAAAAATTATTATTATACATTACTGTGACAAAAACTGTATTACGGTAGTGGTATGAAGGCTAAATCGGCCACTAATTACTTATGGAGACGTAGTGGCCCCGTTTTCTTGAGTAGTATAGTATTTGAACTCGGATACAGAGGAGCACAATATCTGACGTTCTAACGACTCTGCGAGTTCTCCGCCTATGGAGTATAAGAATAATTGCTTCTACTTTTGGAGCAAGGCCAGCATTTTGAAGGGAAGGAACACTCCTATTAATTTGTACCCCAGTACGTTACTGGTACTTTATTTTATCGACCACGTAAGGATGAACGTCAAAGCTAACTTCGACGGGATTCCAACGCAGTACGTAAAGATATGTAACTATATGTTACGAGGCATGGTGTCCGATGCTCTGCCAATCCACCACCCTAGAGAATATAAGAAGAATTGTTTCTACATTTGGCACAAGGCCAACAATTTGTAGGGAAGGGGAAAAGTCGACTAAATCGACTCCAGTGCGTTACTGGTACTTTATTTTATCGACCCCGTAAGGATGAAAGGCAAAGCTAATCTCGGTGGGATTTTAAGTTAGAACGTAAAGGGTCATAACTAAATACTGCAAAACATTTTGTCCGACGCTGTACCGATTCTGCCAATCCTCCGCCCTAGGGAATGTAAAAATAATAGGAAATGCACTAATTCTTGGGGTTGAGAGGTGTAAGAGATAAATACTTGAACACTTAACTTATCTCTACAAGCTGTAATCTGAATGTATATTCATATGAATACTTAGGCATACGTAAAAGATGTCTGTCTGCGAAGTCGTGTGGTGTAGTGAATAGATATATTTCTGAAAGGAAATCATAATCAACCCTTGGTGGCCATCTTTATTTTTATTTTTATAATGACAGGTTGAATGAGTTGGGGTCCAGAACCCAATGAAACCTAAGTACCTGTTTATGTCACTGTTGTAATTATTTATACTAAACTCGTCCTATGGACTTAGTGCTCTTACTCTTGGATATTTCTACCAAACTTTTACTGCAGTGTATATATATATATATTTATATATATACATACACTATATGTGTGTGTGTGTGTGTGTGTGTGTGTGTGTGTGTACCTCCCCCTCCCCGACACACACACATATAGTGTATGTATGTATATATATATAAATATATATATATATACTGCAGTAAAAGCATGTGTGTGTGTGTGTGTGTGCACCACCCCTCACCCCCTCACATACACACACACATATAGTGTATGTATATATATACACAACAGTAAAAGCATATGTGTGCGTGTGTGTGTGTGTGTGTGTGTGTGTGTGTGTGTGTGTGTGTGTGTGTGTGTGTGTGTGTGTAAAGAGATAATGGCTGCATCTCGATTTCAAGAATTGCCACCTCACATACATAAGTGGCACGAACATGACACTTTATCCCTGCCAAGGATTTAAATTCCCTTCTGAATATACTGCAGTGATGTGATGAACATTACTTTCTCTTTGGTTCACTGTTTTGTTTTGGTGAATTTTCAAATGACTTTGGGGTCCAGCGGCCGAGGCATATTGTTTTCCACACTTCCGACAGGAAGAAATACCAAAGAGACCATAATCGGCAACATTTTGTACATGGCTTCTATGATGACTTCTAAGACCATTTACACTCAAGTCTTCACATCTCGGTCGTCTCTCCTCCTCTCATCCCCTATGTTGTGTTCAACTACCAAGAATCGCACTACCATTCATTACGCTCAGGCCTTCCTCCCCAGAAAGCTGATCCTCTGGAATTCTCACTCTGCAACATGCCTTTCCTGCTATAGTCGACCTACACCAATTTAAACTGAATATCAACATCAGTCAAATCCACATGTCTAATTGAGCCAGCAAATAAAATAAAAACAACATACTAACACACACATGTTCATTTTCGAAATTACTACACTGATTCATAGTCCCCTTAACTATCGTTATACTTTTAAACCCAACAAAGCCCCATACATTCCACATGTACCATTCCATTCTAAATACCATCGACTCAAACAAAGCTTTTAACTCTATTCCTCACTATATATTTACATAGTACTGGACTTCCTTATCAGTTAAATTAGCTAATTTGGGGCCACGCACCGTCGGGAGACTCATTATATTTTTATTTTATCATCAGTTTTTATTCTTTAACACTAAATCATATAAATGTTATATACATATATTATTTATTATTCATTATTAAAATAATTGTTTATACTATTGGCACAATGCCAGCAATTAACCAGTACATTATTGGTACTTTATTTAATCGACCCCGTAAGGATGAAAGGCAAAGTTAACCTCGGCGGGATTTGAACTCAGAATGGCAAGGGCCGTAACTCTATGCGTCAAAGCATGGCGTCCGACCCTCTACTGATACTGCCAATTTATAATATAAATGATAATCATGTCTAATTATTTTTAATTTTTTATCCGAATTGTTTTAGAGAAGGGCCTCAAATTTTATATAGCTTAGGATTTCAGCAGGTGAAAGTCCGGCCCTGTATTTAAACACAAAATACTCAACACCTCCTTAAGAAAGCAACAACACATACCGCTGGCTATCACATTTTATGACAGGTCATCAAGCCTATGTAGTGAAAACAATTAATACATCCAAAACTTGTTATATTCTTTCTCTAATTTTATTTATCCCCCACTACTTTCAATCTTTCTACTTCTCCAAACATACACACAGCGTCATACGCAATTGAGATTAATCTTAAATCCCCTCATTATAAAATATAGTACCAGTAATGTACTGGGTAATTGCTGGCCTTGTGCCTAAAGTAGAAACAATTATTATCCAAACCCTAAGGGCCGTGGATTGACAGTATCGGTAGAGCGTCAGACACAATGCTTTGCAGCATAGAGTTATGTCCCTTTACGTTTTGAGTTCAAAACCCGCTGAGGTCCACTTTGCCTTTCATCCTTATGGGGTCGATAAAATAAAGTACTAGTAATGTACTGTTGTAATTGCTGGCTTTGTGCCAAAAGTAGAAACAATTATAATCCAAACCCTATAATCAACGACTTATTAATCTGATGCTACAAAATTAAACTTATAGTAGCATCTATGATGCAGACAACATCGGAGAACACCAAGAACAACCAGCCAACACGCTGAACAGACAGCAAAATAAAAGTATACAGTTGATCAATCATGACAGGATAAACCACAATATGCAACAACAATCAGAAACGGGTGTTTTACGCTTTACACTTATAATAGATTGAATACAGAGCGATAGCCTCTATGTTGCGACTCGACCTACAATATATAGTACAGAAATCTCTCTTAAATCACCCCCAGCCTATATACATCTAAACACAGAAAATGCGAACCTAAATATTCTTAGTAGTGGTCAACCAAGGCGGGATGATCACTACTAGTATGCCTTTAATCAATAGTTGGTTCAATCGGGTTTCACCTGGGGTTAAACAACAACCAACTACACAACAAAACAAGCGTAGCAAAAATGAAAGCTTGCCTGGATATGAGAGAGGTTTATTTTATTACTATCAATGTCAAGACCACTAAATGAAACAACCATTCCATACACTCTGATACGTTTACAAAACTCTAGACTACTATAACAATCTCCCATAAACATCTCTCTTTCTCAGCCTAGACAAACATAAAAATATATACGCATAGAAATAGCTGCAGCATCAACAAACTTCACTACCCACCAAATGCAAAAATCATTAATTTATTCAACGCATCTACCTCGCTATCTACTTGGGTAACGCTTTCTCCACTCTGTCCGCTGCTGAGACCAGTAGGCGGGTTTCTCCTAGGATTTTGCACGCCAGATAGCGTTCTCCCACATTGTCTGTGTTTGTATCGTTTTGGGTAGCGATGGTAGATATACTTCGCAACCCAATGAAACAAACATACACAGATATCAAACTTTATAGATATCTTTTAAAAGTATATTAGGAAGTAGTACCACTACTAATATTTTCGTAAATAGTATGTTTCGTACAAAAGGTCTAGGGCTAGCATGGTTAATTAATTGCACATTGGAAACGTGAAGAAACGACTTCAACTTACCGACAAATATGTAGTGGAATATAAGTCCCTTCATTTCTGATCCAATTTATTTAATGAAAAATATCAAAAATGATCTGCCAAAAGAAGAGAAATATGTATATATATATGTGTGTGTGTGTGTGGGGGGGGGGATATAATTTGTGTATATGGCTGTCCTTTGTTATTTATCGTTAAGACACAAGCATTGTTTTCTTTTTGTTTATATTGAAAAACTAGGAGTGGGACAGGTATGTAGCTGATCAATAAAACCTGTTTGGCTCTTTCTCTTCTTAGTATGTCATCTACACATTCTGTCGCATATAATACAGAGCTCACACACCTTTCAACGGCTCTGTGTGCACACACCTTTCAACGGCTGTGTGTGGGATTGTTAATTTTCAAACAATTTGTATTAAACTTTTTTTCTCTTAAGTCTGTAACTGTTGTCGGCAAGGTGTAAACTGTATTATTAGAATTGATATTTATATACGTTACATGTTCTCCCAGTTCTCTATATAAATGGTATACACCGATAAAAAGGTTTACAGCGTAACTAAGGCTTTCATTGTGAATTGGCAGTATCGGTAGAGGGTCGGACGCCATGCTTTGACGTATAGAGTTACGGCCCTTGCCATTCTGATTTCAAATCCCGCCAAGGTTAACTTTGCCTTTCATCCTTACGGGGTCGATAAAATAAAGTACCAGTAATGCACTGGGTGATTGCTGGCCTAGTTCCTAACGTAGAAACAATTATTTAACTAGTAGTTGGGTTGGTAGATTGGCAGTAAAGGGTCGGTGGATTGGCAGTATCGGTAGAGGGTCGGACGCCATGCTTTCCAGCATAATTACGTCCCTTTGCGGTCTGACTTCAAATCCCGCCGAGGTTAACTTTGCCTTTCATCCTTACGGGGTCGATAAAATAAAGTACCAGTAATGTACAGGGTATTTGATGGCCTTGTGAGAAAAGTAGAAACAATTATTTAACTAGTAGTTGTGTGTGAAGGCGCATGGCCCAGTGGCTAAGGATTTGAACTTAAGATCAGGTCGTGGTTTCGATTCCTAGACAGGATGGGGTGTTGTAGTATTGAGCAAGATGCTCCATTTCACATAGCTATTCCTAATACGATTAGAGACTTATTCTCAAAATACCCAAGACATCTTATATGAAATGCAACCTCTTTAGAGGCCAGTTAAACCTATGTATGTGTGAACTGAAGATTTCAGATCTCTTTTCTTTTTTTTTTTTTCATAACTGTGATTTCATACATTTGTATGGGATTTGTTCATCCTTCTTATGGAGGTAGGAACATTGATTTTGTAATCAGTTCTATTGCTGGTTAACTGTAAATTTTACAATCTCTTAGAATTAATCTGCCTCACATCATTTGTTTCTTAACCCTTTAATGTTCAAACCGGCCCAAACCGGCCAGAATTCTCTACCTCTTTCTGTTGTAACTGGTCGCTCAAACTGATGTTAAGGTATTGTTCTCAAAATAAATACTTTCAAAATCTCATAGATTCGATATTATGTGAGATAATTATGCGAGCTAAAGCCTTTACCATGAAAATATAATAGTATATATAGAGTAATGTGAATACTAAAGGGTTAAACTGATAACATTAACAACAAATGCAACACAAACTACATTTATGGCACGCAACCATAATAACATGGTTCAGGGGAGACAACTAAGAGACGATAACAAGCCGGGGAAACCCCTTCTTTATACTGACTGCCGGGACCGCGGTGCTGCAAGCGTGTGTGCCTACATTTGCTTATAATAGTGAGAGATGGAGAGAGCGGGAGAGACAGAGGCAGTGACAGTGGGAGTTTGGTTCCATCGTGTTCGGACCAGATGTATATATACATAAACTGAATACAAGCGAAATGCTTTCGAAATAAAAAAAAATTACTCGTCTTCATCTGCACAGAAAACTTGCAATTTATGGAAAAAGATAAGTTGATTGTATCGACCTCAGTACTTGCGTGATATTTTATTTTATCGATGAGGATGAAAGGTAAAAATCCTAAATAAACGGATTTACCTGGAAATACGTGTATTTGGGTTGTTTGAATGTCTATATATGAAAGTTGTGTAAATTTATGTAAGCATTTACGCTGTCTCGCAGTATATATATATATATATATATATATATATATATTTATATATATATATATATATATATATATATTTATATATATATATATATATATATATATATATATATATATATATATATATATATATATATATATATATATACAGATATATCTATATCATATATATATATATATTTATATATATATTTATATATATACATACAGATATATCTATATCATATATATATATATATATTTATATATATACAGATATATCTATATCATATATATATATATATATATATATATATATATATATATATACACAGCATATCAGTATATATATAGATATAAACTTGTAGTTCCTGTCTGTTTGTCTGATTGTCTGTTTCTTTGTTCACTAATTCCTCCTATGGTTTTGGAGATAGACCCTCATAACTATATATATTCTAAAACTACATTTCCTAGGGTACTTGGATAAGTATATTTCATTTTAATCAAAGGGTTCTCCGAGGGCACAAACCCCCGCTGAAAATGTTTTCCCTTCGATTGATATGAAATTTAAACCATAGGTAAATAAGATATTATGCCTATTCACAAAAGCTTTTAATTCATATTTTTAAAAAAAATATTTAAGAAACAAAATAAGAATAAGATTTAATAATCTAATATTGATTTGATATATTAGAAATATTACAAAAAATAATGTTTTACAATTTTTCATGTATTACATTTTACATTGAGTAATATTGAAATGCAGAGTTTTTCTCCATAAATTATATCACTGATTTAAAATCAATCATTTTCTTACAAAAGAAATGTGGCGAAACGCAGCAAGACGCGAGTAATTCGGCTAGTATATATATATATATATATATATATATATATATATATAGTTATGTAATAAACAACATAAGATAATTACTTCATTTACCAGTGGTTTCTTGAAGGCAGGTATTTATATCTGTCTTCAGTCGTCAGAATGAATAAATAACATGGTGTTTTTATTAAATATGGATTTGAAAACAAAATTTAGGAAATATGAAAGTGAGGCTGAAAAAACGGCCAAAAAAGATTTAGGGGAACAAATATATAGATAAATATCAGAGGTCAGATATAAATATCTGCCTTCAAGAAACCACTGGTAAATGAAATAATTATCTTCTGTTATTTATTACATAACCAATAAGCTCTGTAGCCTACATAGAGCGCTCTCTTTTCCTGTACCTTTCCTACGGAAATACTTCATTTATATATATATATATATATATATATACGTGTGTGTGTGTGTGTGTGTGTTGCTTTCGAAGACAGCCGATGGGCGGGAAATGTCCTAGCGTTAGTGACTTCCTTGTTTTCACCCACATGTTCTATTTTCTATTAATTATATTTCCTGGTTACCACACAGCCCTATTTTTAAATCAACGTTATATATAGTGCATATATGATTAGTTACAAGAGTGACATAATTTTCTTTGGGTTGTACATGCCAACTCATTCAGCCTATTGCATAATATATATACATATATTACAGAAGCAAATCATGGAATAGCTTAGATAGGACTAAACATAAGATAGGGAAAGCCACTTCATGGTACGACAACCAGAGATACCCGACTGTCATGTTCGTGGTTACCACTGGAGGGAAATTAGCTAAGCAATGTAGAAAGGCTCATCTAAAGATTAAAGATGTAGAAAAGCCATGACCTACCATAATATCCCTGATCAGCAAGACAATCCCCTTTAAGAAAACCCACTGTACGAATAAGAAATGTGTTATATGTAGAATGAACCCTCAAATAAATTGTAAAACTAGAAATGTAGTCTATAGCATAAGATGTACAGAGGGTACTTGCAGAAACATGACAACGACATACATAGGTGAAACAACTTGAAGCATAAGGGAGGGTATAGGCCAACACTGGGTGAACTAAAAGGACAAAAAGACGGTTCAGTACTATATGAACACGCCAGACAGGAACGTGATGGTAATATAGACAACATAGAAATTAAAATAATATCTAAACATAGAAATGACTCAACAGGTAGACAAATCAGAGAAGCAAGTGAAATAGAACTATGAAAACCAATGTTGAACAGAAAAAACGAATGGAATAACAAAAACAACTATACCTAAACACACAATACTGACCTAAGGTAAATATAAATAAATAAATAAATAAATATGTATATACACCAAGTACAATAACAACACACATAAACACACATAAACACACACTAGCAAACAAAGATAGAATACAAAAGCACATAGACTCAAACACGAACACTCACACACCAAACAGAAAACACACACGCAAACGAATGCGCAAACAGCGACAGAAACAAGAATACATAAATTAATTAATTAAATAAAAATGACGTAGACATTACAATACAACGGGAGGAAACATAATAGTACCACTGATGATGTCACAGTAGTGTGACGAAAGAACTTTCATAGACTATATATATATATATTCATATCTGTATTTTTAACCGTTGGTCAATCAATGATAAACATTGATTGCCAGACCAATTAACTATGGAGATATAAAAGATACAGAAGCGAAAACCAAGCCAAATCAAACAGTGAGTGTGTTTTGTTATTATTTCTGGCAATATTATAACAATATGACTCTCCCAAAATATAACTATATATATGGAAGGAAAGAGATATTTATTTAATAATGTCTGATATAAAATAATACAACCAGCTATCCACGAAATACTGATTAGTTAGCACCCCAAACACTAAATTGGGATAATGCTTAGGTATATGCTATGTTTGTTGAGTGAGATGGAGTTGGTCGGAGTATCACTTAAGGCTTTCTCTGTTTATGTATTGAATATATACTCTTGGTGGCCTGATATGATTTCCAGATATAAGGTATGACTCTCTTTATTATTATTATTTTTTATATGAAATACTGATTGATCTTCCTTGTATCCCATGTCTGATTTACCCTTAGAGAATGGCTATGTGTGTATATGGGTGATCCATACATGTATTTATTATGTTTTAATATCTGTGTGTGCATTGGTTGTGTATACATATAGTTATTCTTTTAATATCCAATTGAGTTCTTATACACATAGTTAATACCTAACAGGTTTAAATGACCAGCGTGTATATTGTTTTATTTTAAGATGACCACCCTTTACCCTTTTGGGGACAGCGTGTATTTTATCTTTGGGAGAACTGCTGGATATTCTAATCTACCAGTCTCTTCTTGTGTATAAAACTTGTGTATAAAACTATGGATTATATACAAGTTTCTACATAACCTGGAAATTAATTATCCCAAATTGTAGAAATCTTATAACGAAACGGCCGTCTGGAAGGAAAGAGATATTTATTTAATAAGGTCTCATATAAAATAATACAACCAGCTATCCACGAAATAAGGATTAGTTAGCACCCCAAACACTAAATTGGGATAATATTTAGGTATATCCTAATAATATTTGTTGAGTGAGATGGAGTTGGTCGGAGTATCGCTTAAAGCTTTCTCTGTTTATGTATTGTATGTATGTATATATATATATATATATATATATATATATACGGATTAACAAATAATAGTTAAATGCAGTCCACTTAGGTGAAGTCCAGTTATGGTATTCCAGGTAGTGGATGATATTAACGCTTGGCTTGGTTTGACTCAACAAGGCGTTTTCATAGTGATGCTGCGGGTATGCTGTAATTCCTATGTTGTAAACACTTGGAGTAATAATAAATCAGGAAAGAAGGTTTACATGGTTTGCTATACAAAAAAGTTTTTAATCACATAGCTTACATTTGTTTCACTGAGCTGGTATGTCTAGAGATCGCTATCCGCCTAATTTTGCGTCACTCGATCGCCAATACAGAATTATAACCAGTCAGATTTTCGGAGCATGCGAGAATGAAGAAAATACACAGGCAAGAAAATAAAAGAAAATATGGAGTAGTTATGGCATTCAATTAGAACAATAACAACAACAATTATTACAACAATGCTATCAATAAACTATTTAAGGAGACCCTGACATTACTTAGGTGGGGGGTATATAATGTATCTAATGTTACGGCGTGAAAACCAGCTGTCATAAGGCAAAAAGTATCGTAGTGTGTATCAATTTTAAATTATAAAGATAAGCTAGTTTTTACAGTCTTTCTCTTCATCTTCAACAGTATACATGAGTGGGACCACTGTCAAAGCTCAATAGTTGTAGAGTTAATACAGAGGTTAACGAATTAATATACGCATATATCTACGCACACACACACACACACACACACATATATATATATATATAAATATAAATATATATACACATATATGTGTACATAGACACATACATACACATCAATATACACTCGTACAAAAATATACATACATGCAAAGAGAAAAGCGTGCTAATTGTAATATGGCAAAAAGAAGGTAAAGTAACATTGCAGTAGTGAAATGAGAAAAACTAGGATCTAGGATCAAATGATTGCAGCAGCTGAGAAGGAGTAAGATTGTTGGTAGATGAGGTATTTACAGACTATTGTGTGGTATAGACTTGTGAAGGAAATAGTATACTTAATGAATATATTTTTGTGGGTAGTAGGTATCCTAATTTAAAGCTATGTTATGTTGGTTCAATTCACGGAGGTTTGAATCTTATGAATTTAGTGGCTATTCTATGTCTGCAGAAGATAGATCTTTCTAACTTATTATTAAGTAGCCTTTTAACATTTCTAAGGATATACAATAGCTCAAGATCACACAGCCCGCAATAGGACATACCTGTACTATAGGTTTTAGCAGCCGACAACTTCGACCAGTTGATAGTGTAGCTAGCATTGCTGTCCTTCAATTCCCATATTTTTCTGGCGAGGGTGGTAGAACCCATAAGTGCTCGGTTTTTCATTGAGTGCCTGTGCACATACCATCTTTTCTTAAAAGAACCCGCGGTGGATCCTATGTAATTCCAGGTGGAGTTACCCGAGATGACAGTGCACATGTACACCAGGCTCGAATCGAGACATCTGTTCGCCAATGGGCACCTATCTGGGAGGTGACAGTTGCAGTTTGAGGCGCTATTTTGTGCAGCTTTTACATTCCTATTTAGTACCCTGTTATAAGTGGGTTGTGATATATGCCCAATGGGGTTTTGCTGCTGCGCGTTTGTATGCGCTTGTGGTTGTGATGTTGTGATGAGTTTGTGCTTATGTATAGGTGCAATTGATTTACTTGAGATATTTCTGTGGTTGATCTTGCGTATGTGTGATTCTATGTTAGCTGCTGTTGAGAAAGAGAGTTTTATAGTAGATCTATTGAGTATTTTGTGATATCTATGCGAGATAGGGAAGTGTTTATCTATTAGTTTAAAGAATATAGAGGGCAGTCTAGTTTTTATAGAGGAGTTGAATATTGGGTTGAACACGCACCAGAGTACTCAATACTTAGGGTAGTAGAGTGGGAAATAGGAAAAAATATGACCCCCACGGCAGAGGTCAACCCGTTTCGACGGCTATTTCTGGACTAAATTAGAATGTTTAGCCTGGTGGATAAATAGCCGAACTTGTCAAGGGGGTACTTCCTTATATGGGAAGATTGTAGTTGTCAAGGGGATTGGTTAAAATTTGTTGTAAACACAAATAAGTCTATCATGGCATTTGGTGAGAGGTAGGGGTGGCTGAACTTGCCTGTAGAACAATAGGGGAGTGAGTGGAGCGATCAAGCGTTGAAAGTGATATGTATACACCAGATTCTAAGGATAGTGAATGAAGTGAGGAGGGAGGTTATAGAATAGGTAAATCGAATGAGAGTAGGAGACAATAAAAGATAATAGAAATAAATAAAAAAATATATATAAAATTAGATAGTGAGAAATGAATAAAAAAAATCACAATGCTATCTTACAATTACAGGTTAATAAGTTGAGAATAGAAAAAAACTTGTAGAAATTGAGTAGTACCAGAACTGATACAGATTTAAAGGGGTATAACACATCTGCTATAAGTAGTTAGTAAAACGTATTCGGCCAATTCTATCTTAAAATTACAAGGGTGGGGAAACTGATGTTACAGAGGCCCGATGGGCTGCATCGGGGTAGGCGAAAGGGGAGAAGCAGACGAGGAAGAAAATAGGGGGTGGAAGGAAGTGATAGGATGAGACGGGGGGGGGAAGAAGACATCTCATCCTATCACTTCCTTCCACCCCCTATTTTCTTCCTCGTCTGCTTTTCCCCTTTCCCCTACCCCGATACAGCCCATCGGGCCTCTGTAGCATCAGTTCCCCCACCCTTGTAATTTTAAAATAGAATTGGCCGAATACGTTTTACTAACTACTTATAGCAGATATGTTAAACCCTTTTAATTTTGTATCAGTTTTGGTACTACTCAATTTCTACAAGTTGACCGCTTCACTCACTCCCCTATTGTTCTACAGGCAAGTTCAGCCACCCCTACCTCCCACCAAATGCCATGATAGACTTAATTGTGTTTACAACAAATTTTAACCAATCCTCTTGACAACTACAATCTTCCCATATAAGGAAGTACCCCCTTGACAAGTTCGGCTATTTATTCACCAGGTTAAAAATTCTAATTTAATCTAGAAATAGCCGTCGAAACGGCTTGAGCTCTGCCGTCGGGGTCATATTTTTTCCTATATATATATATATATATATATATATATATATATATATATATATATATATATATATAGAGAGAGAGAGAGAGAGAGAGAGAGAGAGAGAGAGAGAGAGAGAGAGAGAGAGAGAGAGAGAGAGAGAATATCATATAGAGAGAGAAAGTGAGAGAGGGGGGGTGAGAAAGAGAGAGAGAGTGAGTTTGATTCGGAATTACCAGTTTAGTGTAGTTTGACCATCTTCAAGAAGGTTTGAAATATATGCCAGTTTCAGGTTAATGAATTCGAGTCCGTTTATGATGAAATTTTTATTGAAGAGGTTTGGTAGTTGATAAGGGATGAGTCTAGCCAGTATTTAATCGTTTCCATTACGTAATCGTGTGGTATGTTACTGTATAGGCTCACTACATCCAATGAGACCATGTAAGCAGTTTGGTAGTTGATAAGTGAATGAGTCTGGCCAGTATTTAATCGTTTCCATTACGTAATCGTGTGGAATGTTACTGTATAGGCTCACAACATCCAGCGAGACCATGTAAGTATTTTGGCTTACATAAACTGGTAGAGGGTTCAGAAAATCTAAATCATCTAATATAAAACTTCGAATGTGTTTGAGGAGAGGTTTAAATAAAAGAAATTGCTTAGACGGTGTGTTTTGCAAATTGAGTCTGCTATAATAGGATTTAAGTCATGGGGTGTGGGTATATTAACACAATTGTTTTTCCTCAATTTGCATATCTCCTTAATTAATTAATGTACTTTCGACAAACCATAGAGATTAGGCGTTTTACCTCTAAAATTAGTGAGATAGTCTAATTCTGTTAACAGTTAGGCAGTTTGATATGGGTATTGTAAATCAGTGAATTGTTTCATCACATTATGGAGTTTGTAGTCCTTGGCTTCCTCACTTTTATATAAAAACTTATTAGAACTTTCCTCAAAGACTATTATAATCTCACTATTACATTTGAAAACACCAGTAAAATAGTCAATTTCCTAGATATAAGTTTGGACGTATCTACGGGTATCTACCAACCTTACCATAAACCTAACCAAAACTTGCATTACATACACTCACAATCCAATCACGCTAGATCTATCCTTAAAAACCTAGCATATAACATCTCACTCAGGATCTTTAACCTTTCATCAAATCAGGATGTATTCGATAAAAACGCGCCCTTTTATAACGAAGCTTTAGCTAGAAGCGGCCACAAAAACAAATTAGTATACATACCTTGCACCAATAATATTTCAAATATTACAACCTAATATTACCAACAAACACCAAATAAAAAACCCACACCTAAATGCCACTCATATTACACCTAAAAACACCAACCTAAAACTTAATTTCTCTACCTCTTCTCACATAAAATATAATGACTTTCAAAAAACCATTTATCCTAATACTCCAACATATGTTAACAACATTAGTAGCAAAATTCCTAATAATCAGACTAAAACACCAAAATCAGTTAATCTAACTAAACCTATATATAATAAAATCACTAATAGTAACTCTCTTAGTAAACCTCCTGATACATCGTATAAATATAAGAAACAATATCGAAACCGTAATAGACGGGCTACTTGGTATAATGCTCCATTTAATCTACAAATTAAAGACCATATCCCTAAAAAATGATTTGCTATCCTAGAGAAAAACTTCCCATCAAACCATAAATACCATCAAATTTTAAATAGATCTACAGTCAAATTTTCCTACTACCAAAAATATACAACAGAATATAAGTGCGTACAACGCATATAAGTGTAAAAAAAAACATAAATATACCACCAACACATCAAACCAACCATAATAATACTAAAATAAACCATAGCAAACCATCATCTCCTTCATCTATAACAAGTCCTGTAAATTCCACAAATTTGACTAACTCCCCTGATATAATATTCACGAATGCTTGTAACTGTAGAATCAAAAGAAATTTCCCATTAAAGGGAAATTGTCTTATTAATAACATAGTCTATAAATGTAAAATTAGCACTAAGGACTCCACTTATTCATATATAGGAGCTACGTCTAACCAATTTAAAGTAAGATTTAATACCCACAAACATAGTTTTTAAAATGCCGCATTAGCTAATACAACATCCTTGGCTCAAACAATTAATAATTATAGAAAGAAGAACATCGATTACAACCTGACCTGGAGCGTGCTCAAAAGGGCCACCCCTTATCAAAATAGCAGATACGAGTGTAGGTTATGCTCCCAAGAACTTTATGAAATCATGAAATCTAAGGATATCCTATTAAATAAGCGATAGGAATTAATTATATCTTGCAATCATAGAATTAGAAGAACCTTCAAATATTATAAACCTAATTAATATACACCTTACTCTTATATTTTACAAGTTATTATAATTGTTTTTTTTTTATTTAGTTAACCTATAATTAGTATTTTACTACAGAGAACTTCATATTTTTATTTCCCTCTTACAGCTCTCTTTTCCTAAAATTTTATTTTCCTTCCTTTTTAACAACACTCTTTAATAACATCAAGTTTTATTTATCACATTCATATGAATTATTATAACTTTATCCCTGTAAGTATACCTATCAATTAATTTAAGTTCTTGTTATATATCTAGATTCCTTGCGGTTTAAATAAGATAGGTGTTTCTTACTAATAGGTTTCTCACCTAAAATTTTATTTTCCTTCGTTTTTAACAATATTGTTTAATAACATCAAATGTTCGAGTACCATTCACTATCTTCTTGACTTGACCTCATTTCATCTCCATAGTATTCTTTTCATTCAAAGCATAAGTCTGCACTCCTATACCCCTGGATTTCATTTCTACTACTGTCATTCTATCAACTTGACCTCTAACTCCTTTTCTATTGGTCAATTCAAAATCTGTTCCCAAACAGACCCTTTATATTAATTCTTTGTTTTTTTCAATAAACACATCTCATCATTTCTGAGGACGGCATGTATATGTGAAGGTATGTATATTTCCTCTGATAATTTGTAATATTTTTACATTGATCTATATGATATACATACCAACACACATACATCCCAGAAACGATCGTAAAATGAATAATTTTTTAATATAAGGAACTTGTTCTTTGTGTTTATTTCATTGTTTTTATTAATTTTTATATATATATATATATATATATATATATATATAAATCAGGAAAGAAGGTTGACATGGTTTGCTATACAAAAAAGGTTTTTAATCTCATAGCTAACAATTGTTTCTCTGAACTGGTAGGTCTAGAGATCGCTATTCGCTTATTTTCACGTTACTCGATCGCCAATACAAAATTATAACCAGTCAGATCTTCGGAGCATGCGAGAATGAAGAAAATACACAGGCAAGAAAAGAATATACAGGCTACTATATGAAGTAGTAATGGCATTCAATTAGAACAATAACAACAATTACAACAATGCTATTAATAAATTATTTGAGGAGACCCTGACATTACTTAGGTGGGGGTATAATGTATCTAACGTTACGGCGTGTAAAACTAGCTGTCATGAGGCAAAAGTAAGAGTTTGGCATGTACAGAGTATCGAAGTGTGTATCAATTTTAAATTATAAAGATAACCCAGTGTTTACAGTCTTTCTTTTCATCTTCAATAGTATACATGAGTGGGACAACACTGTCAAAGCTAAATAGTTGTTGAGTTAATACAGAGGTTAACGAAGTAATATACGCATATATTTACACACACACACACACACACACACACACACACACACACACACACACACACACACACACACATATATATATATATATATATATATATATATATATATATAATATATATATACACATGCATGTGTACATAGACACATACATACACATCAATATACACTCGTACAAAAATATACATACATGCAAAGAGATAAGCGTGCTAATTGTAATTATGGTAAAAGGAAGGTAAAGTTACATTGTAGTAGTGATTTGAGAAAAACTAGGATTTAGGATCAAATAATGGCAGCAGCTGAGAAGGAATAAGTTTGTGGGTAGATGAGGTACTTACAGACATTTGTGTGGTATAGACTTGTGAAGGATATAGTATCCTTATGAATATATTTCTGTGGTAGTAGGTATTCTAATTTAAAGCTATGTTGTGTTGGTTCGATTCACGGAGGTTTGAATCTTATGAATTTAGTGGCAATTCTATCGTCTGCAGAAGATAGATCTTTCTAACTTATAGAAAGTGCTGTTGAGTATGCAGCTAACATAGAATCACACATACGCAAGATCAACACAGAATATCTCTAGTAAATCAACTGCACCTATACATAACGTAGCACCAAATTATAAGCACAAACACATCACAACATCACAACCACAAGCGCATACAAACGCGCAGCAGGAAAACCCCATTGGGCATATATCACAACCCACTTATAACAGAGTACTAACAGGAATGTAAAAGCTGCACAAATAGCGCCTCAAACTGTACTACTGTCACCTACCAGATAGGTGCCATTGGCGGAACAGATGTCTCGATTCGAGCCTAGTGTACATTTGCACGGTCATCTCGGGTAACTCCACCTGGAATTACATAGGATCCACCGCGGGTTCTTTTAAAAAAAGATGGTATTGTGCACAGACACTCAATGAAAAAACCGTGCACTTATGGGTTCCACACCCTCGCCCAAAAAATATGGGAACTGAAGGACAGCAGCACTAACTACAGTATCAATGGTCGAAGTTGTCGGCTGCTAAAAGCGATAGTACAAGGGAGGTCCCACTGCGGGCTATGTGATCTTGAGCTATTGTATATCCTCAAAAATGTAAAAAAGGCTACTTAACAATAAGTTAGAAAGATCTATCTTCTGCAGATATAGAATTGCCACTAAATTCATAAGATTCAAACCTCCGTGAATCGAACCAACACAACATAGCTTTAAATTAGGATACCTACTACCCACAGAAATATATTCATTAAGTATACTATATCCTTCACAAGTCTGTAAGTACCTCATCTACCCACAAACTTATTCCTTCTCAGCTGCTGCCATTATTTGATCCTAATCCTAGGTTTTCTCAAATCACTACTACAATGTAACTTTACCTTCCTTTTGCCATAATTACAATTAGCACGCTTATCTCTTTGCATGTATGTATATTATTGTACGAGTGTATATTGATGTGTATGTATGTGTCTATGTACACATGCATGTGTATATATATATATATATATATATATATATGTGTGTGTGTGTGTGTATGTGTGTGTGTGTGTGTGTGTGTGTGTGTGTGTGTGTGTGTGTGTGTGTGTGTGTGTGTGTGTGTGTGTGTGTGTGTGTGTGTGTGTGTGTGTGTGTGTGTGTGTGTGTGTGTGTGTAAATATATGCGTATATTACTTCGTTAACCTCTGTATTAACTCAACAACTATTTAGCTTTGACAGTGTTGTCCCACTCATGTATACTATTGAAGATGAAAAGAAAGACTGTAAACACTGGCTTATCTTTATAATTTAAAATTGATACACACTTCGATACTCTGTACATGCCAAACTCTTACTTTTGCCTCATGACAGCTAGTTTTACACGCCGTAACGTTAGATACATTATACCCCCCACCTAAGTAATGTCAGGGTCTCCTCAAATAATTTATTAATAGCATTGTTGTAATTGTTGTTATTGATCTAATTGAATGCCATTACTACTTCATATAGTAGCCTGTATATTCTTTTCTTGCCTGTGTATTCTCTTCATTCTCGCATGCTCCGAAGATCTGACTGGTTATAATTTTGTATTGGCGATCGAGTAACGTGAAAATAAGCGAATAGCGATCTCTAGACCTACCAGTTCAGAGAAACAATTGTCAGCTATGAGATTAAAAACCTTTTTTGTATAGCAAACCATGTCAACCTTCTTTCCTGATTTGTTATTACTCCAAGTGTTTACAACATAGGAATTACAGCATACCCGCAGCATCACTATGAAAACGCCTTGTTGAGTCAAACCAAGCCAAGCGTTAATATCATCCACTACCTGGAATACCATAACTGGACTTTACCTAAGTGGACTGCATTTAACTATTATTTGTTACCCCGTATATATATATATATATATATACACACACATATATGTATATATATATATATATATAGTGTCTGTGTGTGTGTGTATATATATATGTGTGTGTGCGCGCGCACGTGTAAAGAGATTAACACCGATAAGCGATTTCTCGTATATAGGGGGTGCGGTTGGGGGTGGGGGTGGGGGTGTCAGCCTTCTTATTGAGGTAGGAACATTGTCAGATTCATTGATTTTGTAACCAGTTCTATTGCTAGTTAACTGTTATTTTTACAATCTCTTAGGAGTCCTCTGCCTCACGCCAATCGTTTCTTAAACTGATAAACATTAACATCAAATGCAACACAAACTACATTTATGGCACGCAACCATAATAACATGGTTCAGGGGAGACAACTAAGAGACGATAACATGCATAACGAGGGTTATGTAACTTCAATTTCTAAGAATAATTTCTAATCTACGCAGAAAGCCAGCAATTTGTGGAAAGAGATAAGTCGATTATATCGGCCTCAGTATTTGATTGGTATTTCATTTTATTGACCCTAGTAAGGATAAAAGGTAAAATGGGCCATCGTTCCCATGCCTGCTTGTCTTCCTTTCTCGCCCTCTCTATATATACTTCTCTCATTTCTCATCATATACTTTAGACCTGGGGCGTGCAACAGGAGGCCTGCGGGCCACAATCCGGCATGCCAGACCAGTCAGGGTGGCCTGTAATGACCGTTTTTAATTTTTACCTTGTAGGCTTATTTAGAATTTATTTCGTAACTGTAATACAAATTTCTGTTAGGACTTCACTGATATGGTTATGTGTGTTATAATTTCCCAGTTCCATGTTTGGAATAGTGCTTAATAAATATAAATGAAATTATATTATTTAAAGAAGCAAACATCTTTACCTGCATAAAATATTTAAAATATTGGGTTGAATGAATTATAAGAGCTTATATAAACGGGCCTAAAAAAATAAACAGACCTAAAAAAAATAAGCAGGCCTAAAAAATAAAAGTATGAATTAAAAACTATTGATAAATTTGCATCCATGGCCTATGTTAAAGGGGGTATAACTTTTATTTATATAGCAGTCTTTTGCATAGGGCGGTGAATTGGCAGTATCGGTAGAGGGTTGGACGCCATGCTTTCTAGCATAGTTACGTCCCTTTACAGTCTGAGTTCAAATCCCGCCGAGGTTAACTTTGCCTTTCATCCTTACGGGGTCGATAAAATAAAGTACCAGTAATGTACTGGTTAATTGCTGGCCTTGTGCCTAAAGTAGAAACAATTATTTATAGTAAAGGAGATAAACTACCATTAATACACGCATTACTTTTTTATTCTTAACATTAAGGAATATTTTTTTTACTCAACGACACTAAACTGTAGTGATATTTTATTCAAATTACAAATACAAAAAATATATAATAATATTATAAATAAAAAGAAATAGAAATATAATAATACAATGCTTACAGGATGAAAGCACAAACAAATATAATATAAAAGAAGGGGTGGACAACCGAGCCACTACCAGAGCAAAAGATAGCAGTATCGTGAGGAGCACATGTTTGAACGCATTTGTTCGTTTGATAAGAAACTGCAACTTTTTCAGACTCAGCTGAGTAGAACAGCACTTATTCATTTTCTCAGTCTAGCTGTCAGAAAAGCAGAAATGCCAGATTTGGATTGTTCCAAATATGCTGAATGTGTTGGCAAGTTGCATGCTAAATTTATAAGCAGAATTGCTGATTTCAGGAAATGTGAAACTGAGTTCAAACTGTTTTGTCAGCCATTTGACATGGCACCTGAAGAGACAGTCCTAATTGTTTCCAAATGAAGCTGATATATTTGCAGTCTGATATGCACTTGAGAAGAGCATTTGATAACAATGATTTGGTAACTTTCTACAAAAATTATGTATGTGGTAATCATCCAAATTTGGAGCAACATGCTAGGAAAATGACAAATTTTTTTTGGCAGCACATATTGTTGTGAGCAGTTCTTTTCAAGAATGAAATTTACTAGGAATAGATACCGAACTCAGCTCACTATTGAATATCTGACCAGTCAGCTTCGAGTTGCCACCACATCACATCAGTCAAACCAGACATTGATAAATTGTGGAAAAACACCAAATACCAAGTCTTACATTGATAAAACTAAATTATATTTTATTTGTCTTTATTGTTTAAAAATGTATTCACAATGTATTTATGACTCAATTCACTGGTTTTCATTAGATTACATATTTCTGACAGAGACTGGTCCTAATAGTTGTTCCAATGATCAAAAGTGGCCTGCTAATGGAATATGTTGCACACCTCCGCTTTATACTCTCTTTTTTTTATATATATATGTATATATCATAGGTACGTGTACAATCCAATCCAAGAAAAGAGTGTAGAGATTAGTTTGTGAAAATGAAATTACAGGAGCAAGGAGGGCAATGTACTCCATGTGTAAAGCATCCAAGATAAGTGTTCAGAGAAGGCAAAATAAACTATAAGCCAAACATTAAATATAAAGGCAAAGCGTAAATATCGACATTATAATTAGAGAAATTCCACCAAAATTCATGAAGAAGTGTTTATTAATTTACAATTGTTTCGAAGGGGAAGGTCAAAATCCAATCTATCAATATTTCAATCGATCAATATTTCAATTACGTGTTATTAAAAGCTAGTACGACCAGATCCTTGTCTTCAGAATATACATCAAGTGTGAAAAACATACCAGTAATTTTACCAAAAGGAAACCATAGTGGGAATCAGCCAGAAAGGTCCCAACATATTTTCTGTTCACAAATTTGGGATCAGTATTTCAGTAGCCATTATTATAGAACATTAACGTGACTGAGCATTACGCAAACTTGTGTACCTTTAAGGCAGTTCTCAAGGGGATTCAGCATGAAACAGAATGTGATAATATCAATAACAAAAACAAAATTTAATCATAATGGGTTTATTTTATTTACTAAAAATAGGATGCCATTACAAGCGGATTTTAAAATGAATAAAAAAAGAATGTAATGAAAATAAAAATATAAAACTTAAAATGTAAGCATATTATATTGATTACTAACATTGGCACAGAGCCTTAAATTGGGGAAGAGAACAATTGATTATATTGATAACGATTATAGTGATTCTATTGATATCAGCTTATATAATATAAAATATTGAAATATCAGTATAAATTAATGTTTTTTTAAGCAATAGTAAAAAGAATACTTAGTATGGATAACGCAATGAAGTAAACATTTATGGCTGGTTTTATACCATCTGAAGTGATATCTTTACACTTCTGAGACATGAGATCATGGAAATATTCTTTGAGTACTTTAGTAAACTCCTTTTTGCAATTAAGCTTAACAACGATTTCATCCATTGTTGATTTCAATATTCTGTAAAAATAAAAGTAACATATTGAAGATTTTCTTAACTTATGTAGATATTTAAATGAGAAAGTGAAACCTAAAGAATGGTATATTTAGCTAGTCTATGTTTAAAAAAGTGTGTGCATATGAGTGTATATGCTTGTTATGTGAAGATGCATGCATAACTTAGGGATTAGGGCATTTGTACCATGATTGTAAGATTGTATGTTTATTTACCAAGAGCACACTGTTCCTTTGAGCATTCTCTGTGCTGCATTCCACATAACTGGCAAAACAATTCTTAATTTATAAAGAATTTTCGAAACAGGTAATGACATCTAAAGAATGATTCCCTCAAATAATTTAATACAACTTGATGAAAAAAGTATTGAATATTTAATGTTTAAATATTATATTTACACCAGACAATCCAGCGAAGGCTGGCAAGAAATGTAGCAAGCATGCTCCAATGGATGTGCAATATCAATGTGCATGTACAGCCAAGCATGGACGAGGTGAGAGTGAAACTGTGTGTAAGAGGGATAAAATGAAGTGTGCGCGAGAGAAGACAGAGTTGGTATGACCATGGGATGTGCATGGAAGATTACTGCAAAGAAATCCCGGGGAAAGGAAAACGCAGAAGAAGACCATGAAAAACATGGGCGGCGGTTGTGAGAGCTGACCTCAGATTGCTGAATCTCACAGAGAAGATGGCAAAGGACCGTGACGAATGGAGAGATGCTGTGCTGAAGAGGACATGACCCACTCTTGTAAGCAGGGAAAAGCGGACGTAAAATGATGATGATTATAATGAACCCACTGCTACAACTGGTACACACATCTATCTACAACCAGATGTATATATATCACTGTGAATTTCATGTGAAACATTTGAAGAGGAGGGTGTACATATTATTGTATATTGCTGTTATATATTATATCAATTAGAGAGATGAGAGTCAACCCTGTTGATATCCAAATGCAGAATATTCTGGTTTGTGCCTAATTACTGTAAAATTCTACAGCATATCTGAATCAAGAATTATTTAGAAATAACTTTTCTCTACATACGGACAATATTTTTCGTAGTATTGCGGTTTTGAGATCTCTTTCATTTGCACTTGCTTCATTAAGGGCATTGATTTGTTGCTATATACCATCATTATAGGTTCAATATTCTTTGCGTTGTTTATTAAACAAGGTGTTCCTTGAATTATAACTGAAATAGAAATAAGAAAAATGTGATCAACATTAATATTTTACAACAGTTTCGTGAAATCGTGTGTGTGTGTCATTTTGAGGGTTCATATGCATACCTGTCAACTCTCCCAGTCCGATGGGGACATCACCCATCCACTTTAGGGTAGGTGAGAGATCTCTTCTCTTGTGAAAATGGGTATAGCTTTCATTATGTAATGGGGGCATTTTTGTTCATGGTACTCCCCGTTTGGATTTTTAGAAGTTGACAGATATGAGTGGGCAATGATGCTTTGCAAATATAGCTCAAGTTTTTCAATTTCAAGGGGTCAGCAATTGTTGTTATAAAAGTAGAAGAGGCAGAGATGATGCAGAATAGTATTTGTAGATTCAGCATCTGCCAGTCAGTCGGAGAAGAATCTGTAAGTTTTTTTTATTAATAAGTAAAGTGCATTCTTGTTTTGTTTTGGTATAAAGAGTGAATAGGTATTAAATATATTGAGACTAGTGCCACATTTCCAGTGGATGACATTTTCAAATAGTGCTTGTTTAATTAAAATCCTTGTGTATTATCATTTATATGGATAGGGTTAACATGAATTAAATGTTTTGTGTATAGAAAGACTGGTCAGATATATATAACTGAATTGTATGACAAACCAGAGTTAATAAAATATGGCTCAGATAGATTAGAGCCATCTGGTAAGAAATTTCCAATACATATGTGACATGAAGAACGCAAAAAGACAGACATGAATACAGGTATACACAGAGTCACATATCGCTTTACTTTACTGCACCTTTGATTGAAGGCATGTGTATTTAATACATTTTATGCAGTTATTTTTTCTTCACCAACAGCTCATGTATTCTTGCTGGAATTTTAATCTTAAAACTTGACCATTATACTTACTAGCAGAAAAACGACCCTTCAGGTGGTTTTCTGCTAGCATGTGTAGTATGCATATGCGAATATACATGCATGTAGATATGATACATCAAATAAAACAGAAATTGAATAGAGACTGTGTTACACTCTCTTCTGTAATCAGTAAAGTAATCCATGATACATTTAAAAAAGACGATATTATATATAAATTGCATTACAGTGAAATTTTATGAAAACAAAAAGGATAAAATTAGTGACAGAAATATAAAACTTATATAACAATGCAAATATATGAACGTTTACATAAGCGATCTAATAAGTGTTATGACATAACAGATGCTAAGCAGAAGTGTAGACATTTGAAAATTTTAAAAGAAGTGAATCTTAGAATAAGCAATCATTATATATAAGAAAATTTATGTTTAATTAACAGCTACGAAATTTAGTACAAAAATTATGTAATATTCATTCATTATTTATTCAAAGTAATCTGAGATCAATTCCCGCTGAGGTTAACTTTGCCTTTCATCCTTACGGGGTCGATAAAATAAAGTACCAGTAATGTACTGGGATAATTGCTGGCCTTGTGCCAAAAAGTAGAAACAATTATTTAATCAAATTAATCTAAGTTATTTTACTAACAGGATAAAAACATATATTCATGATGCAGTCCCGCACTCCTCCTTTTATTATATTATGATACTTCATAAGTCACGTGTTTATGATGTGCATATGCCATTTATATGGTAGTGATTTTGATATAAGTAACCGTTCCATGATTAAATGACTATTTAACCATTAAATGTGAAATTTACATGAAAGTCTCAAATACTTGAATTGTGGAGTAAAGAAATATTAATTGAAATTCAAATTGAAAGAAAGCATTCATGAAATTTAATCAGTAATGAATTTAAAGTTCGAAATAAATTAACATTCAGGTACATCAGCTAAATAAAAGACATGCGATTGTTTTATCTTATATACAACTTCTTTTATATTGTAATTTGGATTATTATATTTAGAAATTTATGATTATATATGTAAAACATTTAGTGTATTTTTGACCATTTTTATTTTTTTCCCTCTCTCCGAGTGTGAAAACTGACACTTAATTATCTCACATAATATCGAATCTATGAGATTTTGAAATTATTTATTTTGAAAACAATATAAATATTAGCAACTGGTTACACCCAGTTACAGCCAGTTTGAACAGTAAGAAGTGAGAGAATTCTGGTTGAATACAGCTATTTTGAATGCTAAATAATTGTTTCTACTTTTGGCACAAGGCCAGCAATTATCCCAGTACATTACTGGTACTTTATTTTATCGACCCCGTAAGGATGAAAGGCAAAGTAAACCTCGGCGGGATTTGAACTCAGATCGTAAAGGGACGTAACTATGCTGGAAAGCATGGCGTCCGACCTTCTACCGATACTGCCAATCCAATGAAGTTGTATACAATTTGTATACATGTTTAACCTGTTTTTATAGTTTCCATGTAAATCTCAATCTTCATGTTGCAACTTGTGTTTATAATGAATCCTTCATTGAAAGCCAGAGTGGCAAATAAATTAAATCATCTATCTATTTATATACTACTAAAACTCTGTGATTGTTTGCTTGCTTGTCTGTAATGTAATACAGCAAAAAAGGGTGCATAATGAGAAAATACTTTGAAAGGAAGTTGACCCTCAAATGGGAATACAAATGAAATAAATCAAATTTCGCGTAAATCGGAGGACAAGTTCCTAAGATATGGGGTTTTTCCGGGTACCTTCATAAACAGAGAGAGAGAGAAAGAGATAGTAGTTATGTGAGAGTAAATTGAAAGAGAGACATAGCAAGAGGGAGAGGAGAAGGAGAATGGAAGAGAAAGAGAGAGCTGTAGTGTTGTTTTGTATATATATATATCTATATATCATCATCATCATCATCATCGTTTAACGTCCATGTTCCACGCTTGCATGGGTTTGGACGGGGGTTTTCCCACTTGAGGCAAGAGTAGTTGTCTTGCTCGCATAGGACTGTCTGGCGGGTTTTCTACAGCTGGATGCCCTTCCTAACACCAACCACATTTACAGTGTGGGGCTGGGAGGTTTTTACCGTGTTGCCTACACGGCCACATTACAGCGTGGACTGTCTGGCGGGTTTTCACGTATATTACTATTACACATCCAGCGGAGCATGCAAGCTTCGTTCCTCTCTAGTCTGTGTATATCCTCTGCACACAATGCCCAGGTCTCACTGCCATGCAACATTGCTGTTCGTATGCAGGCATCAAACAACCTGCCTTTCATTTTTAGGGAGAACCCTTTAGCGGCTAATAGTGGTATAAGCTCTCTGAACTTTTTCCATCCGGTTCTGACTTTAGCTACTGTACTTTCAGAGCACCCTCCCCCACTGCTGATTTTGTCACCCAGGTAACGGAAGCTGTCCACTATTTCTATAGAACCCTCTGTGCAATTGAAAGAGCTAGTATTTGTGGGCACTTGCTGCTACTTATTGCACCAGAGCACTGGCCACATGTAAAATCTGTGTTCTTAGTTAGCTTACCTGTGATCCCACTACATCTTTTATGCACCCATACTTTGCATTTGGGACATAAAATGGAGTTTCTACCTACGCCTTTCCTACACACTGAGCATGGCCATTTCCCGGAAGGGACAGGCGCCTTATTTTCTTTCCTACAAACTAGAACTTTAGTCTTAGCCAGGTTAATTTTAAGGCCTTTTGATTCTAGGCCGTGCTTCCATGTTTGGAATTTCTTCTCTAGCTCGGCCATTGATTCAGCTATGAGCGTTAGATCATCTGCGTATAGGAGTTCCCATGGGCAGCCGGTCTTGAACTGCTCTGTTATAGCCTGAAGGGCAATAATAAATAGTAGGGGGCTAAGAACAGAGCATTGATGGACACCAACTTTTACGCTAAACTCTTCACTATATTCGTTGTTAATTCTAACCTTGCTGACTGTTTCTTTATACATGGCTTGTATAGCTCTCACAAGCCATTCGTCAACACCTAGTTTTCTAAGAGCCCACCAGATAATGGAACGGGGGACTCTGTCGAAGGCTTTCTCCAAGTCGACAAAAGCTAAGTATAGGGGTTTACTTTTAGCTAGGTACTTCTCCTGTAGTTGTCGTACAATGAAAAGAGCGTCTGTGGTACTTTTGTCTGACACAAACCCGAACTGCATTCCATCTAGATCAATTCTCTCTCTGATTAGTTACGCTATTACTTTTTCCGTGACCTTCATGACCTGGTCGATTAATTTAATGCCTCTATAGTTACTCCTATCTAGGGCGTCTCCTTTACCCTTGTAACAGTTAACGATGATGCAGCTACGCCAGTCCTTCGGAACAACCCCATTCTGTATGACTTGGTTTACTATCCGGGTGACCATGGTGTGTCCCACCGTACCGGAGGCTTTCAGCATCTCAGCAACTATTTCCGAAGGCCCAGCCGCCTTACCCGTCTTCATATCTTTGATTGTCTTACTTATTATACTACCTTCGACTAACACTGCTGGTCCCTCTATTGGGTCGATGTGGGGGAGACTGTCTTTCTCCCATTTATTCTCCTCATTTAGTAGCCTTTCGTAGTGACACTTCCAAGCTACCTTCTTATCAGCGTCAGTGATGGCTAGTACGCCATCATCGTTAAGTACACACTTCTTCCCGACAATATCACGGTTTTCCTTGACACATTGCCTAGCAATCCTGAACACCTCACGTTTTTGGTCCTCACGTTGTAGAACATGCTTGAACTTTCTTTCCTCTGCTTCCCTTCTTGCGAAGTACACTTGACTCCTAGCTTCCCTCCTGGCCACTTGATAGTCTTCTCTACTTCCCCCATCCCGCCATGCTTTCCAAGCCTGCTTTTTGGCCTTGATTGACACCTCCACCTTACTGTTCCACCACCATGTTACTCTCCTCCTGCCTACAGGCCTGCTCCAGCCACAGACTTCGTCTGCCGCCATCAGCAGGTTTGCTTTCAGGAATTCCCACTGTTCCTCTACCTTGTACGACTCTAATTGCTCTTCCTTACTGTCGAAAGCATCAAGTAATATGCTTTGAAATTTATTTCTGGCTGTGGGATCCTTTAGCTTCCATATTTTTCTCCTGAGGATAGTCCTCTTCTGCTGTCTAGTACGTCTCGTCCTGACTATTAGGTCGCTAATTATCAGTCTATGTTGGGAGGTGCATTCTTCATGGGGGAGGGATTTAGTGTTTACAACAGACACTCTGTCACGTCTTCTGGTAAGGATATAATCTACCTGGCTGGTATGTTCTCCTGATCTGTAGGTGATCAAGTGATTGTCTCGTTTTTTTAAGTTAGTGTTACAGATAGTTAGGTTGTTTGCATCACAGAATTCCAGGATTCTGGAGCCTTCCTCGTTTCTAGTACCAAACCCATAGCCTCCGTGGATTCCGTCATAGCCGTCACAATGTTGTCCAACGTGACCATTTAGGTCGCCAGCAATAATTATATAGTCACTGTCGGTTATTTGGGAGGTAGTGAGCATCAGTGTCTCATAGAATCTGTCTTTTATAGCGCCAGGCAGTCCGGATTGGGGCGCGTATGCAGATATTACTGTCACAGTAGTTCTGTTTAGAACAAGTCTTATTTTAATTATTCTGTCATTCACTCCATTTACATCTATTATCTTATCCACCCATTATATATATATATATATATATATATATATATATATATATATATATATATATGAGTAAGTTAAACAATTTTTCACTTCTTATTGTGTTTTTGTTTTGATATGCATTCTTTTTCCTGCTACTAATTTTGTCTTTTAAGTTGTGAATTAGACTGGTTATCTACGCACGTGGCTGACACATTTCAGCTCGCTACTATATTGGTATATAATGGATGATCGCATTTAATGTCCGTTAAAGGTTCTTGGCACTACCATTGTTACCATCGCTTTCCTCTAGCCATGGGGCTTGGAGACATGAACCGAATGCTACCATTCTATTTTATATCAATGTGAACTGCTATTTCTAATAGCCATCTTTTCACCCCTTGATAATTTGTGTGTGAGACACGTTGGCTGAGGGCTTCTGACAGGAACTAATAGATTGATTCTTTTTAGCTTCCCGTCCCCACGTAAAATTTGTAAATCAGTGGCTAGTTGAGAGATAGAGTCCTATCGGTTGAAAGTTAATCGCTTTACCATGTCGGTTGTCACAAACAGTCATGACCGGCACGGGCCGGTGTTTGGATTATGTCGATTGATTGGTTATTGATTAGGCGATACCCGCTGATGAAGCCGCATAAGCCAATTGTGCATTGTTGCATAATATATGCAGACAGATAGTGCAGTGCACCTTACTGCTGCATTAGTGCGGCAGAAACTCGAGTCCGGGATTTTTTTGGATACATATTCCTCAATTTATATTTGAGTATATATGGTAAATATGAGCTCAGAATGAAGAAACATGTAAGTAAATATTTTAATTATAAGTTTTGGAGAAATGATATATATACTAATTCAAGATGGACTACAAACAATACAAACATGAAGAACAGTAATGAGATATACCAACAAAGCAATGGCGGTATCAGGAAATCAATGAGATGAACTAATGATAAACTAATCAACTGATTAACAAGACAGAAACGTCTGGTGGAGAACTTGTAAATTAAATAAGGAAACTAGCAACAGAATTATACCAGAGTAGACAAAAAGACATTACTGAGAGTGAGAAAAAATTGTCAGAGCACTATAATAAATTTAATGATATAAGGATATGATATATAGAAATAATGATAACATACAATGATATAACAACAACAACAATAATAATAATGGTTTCTCATTTAGGCACAAGGCCAATGTGTATACACACGCATTTTTATATATACATTCACACACGTATATATATGGGCCTTCCAGTTTCATTTCACATTATATAAATGTCTGTGTACATTTTAATTATTCAAAAATTAATTTTAAGTGAACATGATTTTTTTTAATAGAACGTTGTCCAACGGGTGTCAGCTGGTCTAGTTATTATTATTATTATTTATTTACCAAAACAATCTGGCTTATTTATAGAAGCTCCACTGAAGATTTCTCTCCCCTATCTCACATCCATAATGAATCTAGGCCACGTAGAGACTGGTGGAGTCTATGTACATTTCCTCTATTCATACCAGTAAGTTCAGTTAACTACGAAATAGCAAAGCACACAGTTATTCAGCATGTTCTACAATGTTAAGACTACTCACAACAGTGATAATTTGCTGCCATACCATACTTACATACAGATAGCTTCAATGTACATTTGAAAGTGAAGTGTTTGGTCAGCGATTGTTTGAAAAAAACGTCTGTCACACTATCTATGGTAGATATGTGCTGATTAAAACAACAATAACAAGAGCATAAACAAGAAAAGTAAGGTCTTACCATCCCTATTTTTACACAATTTCTCTGTGGCAACCATTAAATTGAGATTGATTCCGTATAATTCCAGGAATTCCTTAATTTCATTGCACGCAGTAAAATCTTTTATGCAAGTAGTCAATGTTTTCTTTTGAATTCCATCCATACTAGAAACAGAGTTAAAGTTAGACTGAAATGCATGTGACTTAATTTGATTTCTAGTTTCATGTATGCATGATCTGTGTTAGCATTAAGAAAAACACCAGAGAGACAAATGATCAACCAAATTATACAATTTGTAATATTTGCCGTGAGAAAAAGTACAGGTAGAAAATATAATGCTTCAAGTATTCCCCACTGCAGACAACGTATTTCGAAACATCATTTAGATGTCATTAATTTAAGGTGGATTGGCAGTATCGGTAGAGGGTCGGACGCCATGCTTTCCAACATAGTTACGTCCCTTTACGATCTGAGTTCAAATCCCGCCGAGGTTGACTTTCATCCTTACGGGGTCGATAAAATAAAGTACCAGTAATGCACTGGGTAATTTCTGGCCTTGTGCCTAAAGTAGAAACAATTAATTTAAGTACTAGCAGTGAATTGGCAGTATCGGTAGAGGGTCAGACGCCATGCTTTCCAGCATAGTTACGTCCCTTTACGGTCTGAGTTCAAATCCCGTCGAGGTTAACTTTGCCTTTCATCCTTACCAGGTCGATAAAATAAAGTACCAGTAATGAACTGGGTAATTGCTGGCCTTGTGCCAAAAGTAGAAACAATTAATTTAAGTACTACCAACACGTTGAAGTCAATTTAATCTACTAAACGTGTTTTCTACCAAACTCACCAGCATTAACTTCCTAGACATTAATTTAGATCTAAGTACATGCACAAACAGACTATTCGATAAACCCAGTGAAAATCTTAAGTTCATTCATAAGGACTCTAGTCACCCTGTCCCCACTACATCAGCAAGAGGATATCCAACCTCTCTTCTAGCAAAGCCATTTTTAATAGGACAGCCCTAAGCAACAGCGGCTTCTCTGAGAGAATCACTTACTCTCCAGATCACCACCTTATATCTAGCAAGGAAAAAAACTAGACATAAAGACATCATGTATAATATATATATATATATATATATATATATATGAACAAATAGTAGAAAGGAAAAAAAATGTTTCAGTAGAAAATGTTGAAGAGCTTTTTTCAGTGAAATATCAAAACATTAACTTATTTACAATATCGGTTTCAGCATCATATGCATCGTTAAATGCGGGTATGCAGAATATTGTTAAGTTGCATATTTGTACAAATAGTGATAAAAATAATAGTAAAAATAAAAGGGGAAGAAAAATAAATGTTCATATACATGTTCATATACTGTCACAACCAAGCTACTAACAGAGATGGATGGACAGAGAAATGAACTCTCTTCTCTGAATGAACATGTATGTGAAAATAAATTTTCCTTCCCCTTTTATTTTTTATTATTATTTTTATCACTATTTGTACAAATATGCAACTTAACAATATTCTGCATATCCGCATTTGACAATGCATATGATGCTGAAACCGATATTGTAAATAAGTTAATGTTTTGATATTTCACTGAAAAAATCTCTTCAACATTTTCAACTGAAAAAATCTTTTTCCTTTCTACTATTTGTTTATTTATATATATATATATATATATATATATATATATATATATATATATATATATATATATATATATATAATGATGGGTTTATGTCTAGGTTTTTTCTTGCTAGATATAAGGCGGTGATCTGGAGAGTAAGTGATTCTCTCAGAGAAGCCGCTGTTGCTTAGGGTTGAAATTTTGTCATTGAATAAATCTGCTACTGTGTGGAAATTTAGGAGTGGCTCTTCCTGCTGTTGTTTTTCTATATAATAAATGTATATATTATGTATATACATCATCATCATCACTATTTAACGTCCATTATCCACGCTAGCATGAGTTAGGTGGGTTTTTCCATTAGAGGCAAGTCAGGTCAGGTGACTGTCTTACTCATATAGACCTCTTTCTGGCTAGATTTCTATGGTTGGATGTCCTTCCTAACGCCAACCAGATTTACAGTATGTGCTGGATGCTTTGTTGGGACATGGGAGATGTATGGAAGGAGGTATAGTGGTTAATATTGTATGTATTACTGCATAATGCCAACATTTTGATCCTGTATCATTGTCTTTGATGTCAGCTTTTATCACCTCATACCAGGTCTTCCTAGGTCTTCCTACTTCATAGCTTCTATCAACTTTGATTAACCTGCACATTCTTTTACAGATGTCACCCTTCATATGCATTACATCACCATACCAACACAATCTATTCCCTAGCATATTGCATCTGATCCCTCTTAAGCCTAATTTCTCTCTCAGTTCATTTACGTTTTCCCGTTCGTGTTTATTACTATCACATATCCATCAAAGCATGCAAGCATCATGTTAGGGATTGACTAAAATGCAACTTCCATGGTCCACCAACAAACAGATTTTAGCTTTGTTGCCATGAACACACCTCTGCTACTCAAATACATTGAACAGCTTTCATTAATAAGTGGAGATAAGCTATATATATAACTAGAATTAAAGCCCGGCATTGCTCGGGGTCAGTAAGTTACCAAAGATAGGCTCCACCACCCATTTTATGGCAGCACTTTTTTGTCTGCCAGGCACTGGGTGAATGAATTGCAGACCTGGACTGCCGAAGCAGGAACTGCGCCGGCAGTGACAATTGTAGTTTAGCCTATGGATATTACCTCTGTGCAAAGAAGTGTAGAAATTTATTGTTTCACAGTACTTGCGTAACACGCGCGTAGACGATGCCAGCCGAACAACAGAGCTGCGATGGAGTTGTTCTGCATGGTTGTCTGTGTTTTCTCATGTGTGTTTTCTAAATTTAAGACAATAGGGAGGGGTGTAATATGGGGGAGAATTAGCTGCTGTTTCTAGCAGGTTTAGTGACCTCATAGAGGATATTATTGTGTATAGTAAATAAACTGATACTTTTTTCTTCCATGTTCGTTGAGAGATGCTTTAAAAAAGATTTATCGCTATTTTTTTTTTGTTGTTGAATAAATGTATCTGTTGCTTTTGAATAATTGTTGTCATTGAAGTAAATAAATGTTTGACCGTTCTACACTCAAAGACAAACGTTCTCTCTCTCTCTCTCTCTCTCTCTCTCTCTCTCTATCTATCTATCTATCTATCTCTCTCTCTCTCTCTCTCTCTCTATCTCTCTCTCTCTCTCTCTCTCTCTCTCTCTCTCTCTTGTCTAACTCTCTCTCTCTCCTTCATTTCTTTCTCTCTTCCTTCTTCGGCGTTCCTAAAGGAAGTTTGAAGTTTAAGTGTATAAGAGAAAGTTGCATGTATGTAGTTTTATCGAATTTTAAGGAAAGTAGAGAGAGGGAATCAGATTGTATTAGAGAGCTAAAGCGTCATGTATTTAGCTTTAGCGATTATTTCCGTAATTGTGGGTGGGTTTGAACGAAATAAATAGTCGTTGACCTCAGATAGACCATTTACAACAGTCTTACAGACGTTGACTTGAATCGGTTTGAAATTGTGCAAATCTATAAACATGGAACATGCACACACACAAAACAACAATTGCCTTTTATAGATAATGATACATATATGTATTGAGTTTTAACATAAGACTTCAAAATTTATAACGTAATGACAAGTGATTAAGTGATTATTCAAATTACTGGCATAAAATATTGTGTTCCTCTTTTGTCGAGTCTGCCTTCTTTGGCTGAATTAAACCAGCTGTACAACTTTGAAATTCCTCTAATGCTTTCATTACACAACCATTGGTCAATGGAAACCACCAGGAAATAGTAACTGAAATAAAAGATGGATAAATGATTAAGTATGTATTAATGTTCATATACATGTATATGAGTGTTTGTGTATGCGTGTATTTGTCCATGTGCATATATTTGTGTGTGTAAATGGTTCTGGGGTCTAATTACATTTTGTGCATTTTTCTACAAGTGTCTTCTACTGTATCTTTTGGTTGACCAATAACTTGTGAGTATAATTATGTAAACAGAGCAGTATGGAATTCAGCCATATGTATGTTTATATATATATGTGTGTATGTGTATGTGTGTATATATATATATATATTTATATATATATATATAAAGGAACGATCGACTTTCGTCAAATCGGACCGAGGGAACAATGTTTTCGTTGGTCTTTCCAATTGCTAATACTATCTATCGGTCGCAACTCCAGGTAGTAGGAGCAATGTGAAATAAAGCGTCTTGCTCAAGGACATAACGCATCGCCTGGTACAGGAATCGAACTCACAACCTTACGATTGCGAATCCAATTCTCTAACCACTCAGCCACATGTGTGGTATATATATATATATATATATATATATATATATATATATATATATATATATATGTATATATGTATATATATATATATATATATATATATATATATATATATATATATATATATATATATATATATATATGTATATATATATATATATATATATGTATATATATATATATATATATATATATATATATATATATATATATATATATATATATATAGTAGTGAAGGAGTGAAGAATAACATGGTCGGCTGTACAAAAAGGGTTTTATTTACAGTATTAACAATTGTTTCATTGATCAGTTGAGTCTAAAGGACGCTAATCACTCGAAGCTGCATCTATCGACCTTGA
>OZ024743.1:203860505-203885505 GCA_964016885.1 Eledone cirrhosa
ATCTAGTTAAAAAATTTCAGAAAATTTACGAAGTTTTGATAATCCCTACTAAGTTGAATAAACTAATCAATTAAAGGTTAATTCAAAAAGCCTTCAATAAACCCCTCAGAAAAGGCCCCTTTAATATTTTTAATAGGAACTTCCTCCGAGAGACCCTTCGAAGAATTAAAATTTTAGAGAGCCTTTAAGGATATATATAAACGAATTGAGGAAAATTATAAATTAAAAGTTAAAAATTACGGTATTTGGGATATCCGAGGAATTTTCAAAGGGCTGCTTCAACAGATACAACTTAGGTATAATAGATAAAACAATTTAAGTAATTTAAGTAATTTAATTAGGGAGCAATTCAAAGAGCTTATCAAGTTGGGCAAGATTAAAGAAAATTATATAAGCAAAAAGACAATAATTATAAAATGTATTTTTAAAAGACAATAATTATAAAATGTATTTTTAAGAAGGTATAAGGTAGCTTCAGTAATCTAATAATGTACTATCAAAAAATTATTATAAAATTATCACAAAATTATTATAAAATTATTATAAAATTATTACAAAATTATCATAAAACTATTGATACAGGATTAAAAAAAATTACTATAAAATTATTGATTAACAAAGACATAATAATATATTCCTGCCTAATTAACAAAAAATCAATAAACAATTAACAGTCAAGCAAAATTAGCTCAGGGATATCCCGCTCTCGGATACTTTACACACATACAGCATCACATATGATCAACAAAGACATAATGGTATACTCCTGCGTAATTAACAAACAATCAATTAACCATTGATAGTCAAGAAAATGTACTCAGGGATATCCCACGCACGGATACTTTGCACACATACAGCAAGATAAACAATACAGGTGACCTTGTGGGCGCGATATCCATTATGCGTATGTAGTCATCTGCATAGCTCCAGGCACATTCGGTCTTGTTTAAAAGTTCAGAGTTCACGAATCAACTGGGATTCACTATCAGCTGCGTGGACTCTCTGGGAAATGTACCTGTGGATCAAATAGCTAGTGGTTGCTGGGTGTGGTCCGTTCGATCTTTTAGTTTCGGGGATTGCACGCTGCCGGTTCTAAATCCAAGGTCTTGCTGCATAGGATGTATATATACACATATACATATATACTTATATATCTCGTATATATATATAAACATGTATATATATAAACATGTATATATATATATAAACACATATATATATACATATATATATATAAGTAGAAGCTTAGTAAAATCGAAGCTTTGTCTGTGGGCAAGTAAGTCGACCTACAATATGAATGAGTTAGCAAAGCATATATATATATATATATATATATATATATATATATATAAACATGTACATATATATACATATATATAAACATGTACATATACATATATATATATATATATATATACATATATATATATATATATATATATATATATATAATTGTTTTTACATTTGGCACAAGGCCAGCAATTACCCAGTACATTACTGGTACTTTATTTTATCGACCCCGTAAGGATGAAAGGCAAAGTTAACCTCGGCGGGATTTTAACTCAGATCGTAAAGAGCCGTAACTCTATGCTGCAAAGCATGGCGTCCGACCCTCTACCGATACTGCCAATCCAACTCTTATATATAATGATTTCTAGTATAGGCACAAGGCCAGTAATTTTGGGGGAGGGGAAAGTCGATTAGATCGACCACAGTACATTACTGGTGCTTTATTTTATCGACCTTGTAAGGATGACAGTATATATATATATATATATTTATAAGAACAAAAGGGAGGTGTTACATCAAAAGAATTTAATGATCAGTCATGATCCGGGTTAATATTCCAGATCTGCCTGATCTGGAATATTAATATGGATCATGAGCTGACTATTTGTGAAACGAAACAATTGTAACCGTAACAGATGAATGAATTATTGATGTAGCACCTCCCTTTTGTTCTTATTATATACACTTTGCACTAGCGTTGAGTGCTGACTTTGGTACCCTTACTTTTGTTATCTTAGCAATTTAATTTTCTTTCTAATGCATTGTTTGATTTTCAAAATTATTTAAATATATATATATATATATATGTATGTGTGTGTGTGTGTGTGTGTGTGTGTGTGTGTGTGTGTGTGTGTGTGTGTGTGTGTGTGTGTGTGTGAGTGAGTATTAGGTGTTAACAAAAGTTACAGACGGCATCCTGTCAGAAGCACTCAACGCTGTTTAGAGGTCCGTTTTGCTTGGGTTGTGTTCCAGAGTCATGGCTGTAGTGTGCAGAGTGTAAATATATTTAAGAGTCGAAGTCAGTTTTGCAGCAAATGTACAAAGTTTTGTAATATACAAACAATTGTAATATACAAATAAAGTTTGTACATGTGCTGCAACACTGACATTGAGTTTATATATATATGTATATGTATATATATATATATATATATATATATATATATATATATATATATATATATATATGAATGTGTGTATGCCTTTATAATTTTCTATATATTATTTTTCTTACATATTAATTTTTATATAATTTTATATTAATTTTTATATAATTTTTATATAATTTTATATAATTTTTTCCGTTATTTTTCCAGCCTCACTCCCAATTTTTAAGAGATTTTAAATCTTATTTCATATTTTCTATTCATAACATCTCTGTCTGATGAACGATCTAGACGTATATTGTCTAGGGTCCTGAAACCTTTGGTAATGGAGTAGTTGTATATTGTGTTGTTCACTTTCTAATTAAATATATATATATATATATGTATATATATATATATATATATATATATATATATATATATATATATATATATATATATATATATAAACATGTACATATATATACATATATATAAACATGTACATATACATATATATATATATATATATATATATATATATATAATTGTTTTTACATTTGGCACAAGGCCAGCAATTACCCAGTACATTACTGGTACTTTATTTTATCGACCCCGTAAGGATGAAAGGCAAAGTTAACCTCGGCGGGATTTTAACTCAGATCGTAAAGGGCCGTAACTCTATGCTGCAAAGCATGGCGTCCGACCCTCTACCGATACTGCCAATCCAACCCTTATATATAATGATTTCTAGTATAGGCACAAGGCCAGTAATTTTAGAGGAGGGGAAAGTCGATTAAATCGACCACAGTACATTACTGGTGCTTTATTTTATCGACCTTGTAAGGATGACAGTATATATATATATATATATTTATAAGAACAAAAGGGAGGTGTTACATCAAAAGAATTTAATGATCAGTCATGATCGGGGTTAATATTCCAGATCTGCCTGATCTGGAATATTAATATGGATCATGAGCTGACTATTTGTGAAACGAAACAATTGTAACCGTAACAGATGAATGAATTATTGATGTAGCACCTCCCTTTTGTTCTTATTATATACACTTTGCACTAGCGTTGAGTGCTGACTTTGGTACCCTTACTTTTGTTATCTTAGCAATTTAATTTTCTTTCTAATGCATTGTTTGATTTTCAAAATGATTTAAATATATATATATATATGTATGTGTGTGTGTGTGTGTGTGTGTGTGTGTGTGAGTGAGTATTAGGTGTTAACAAAAGTTACAGACGGCATCCTGTCAGAAGCACTCAACGCTGTTTAGAGGTCCGTTTTGCTTGGGTTGTGTTCCAGAGTCATGGCTGTAGTGTGCAGAGTGTAAATATATTTAAGAGTCGAAGTCAGTTTTGCAGCAAATGTACAAACTTTTGTAATATACAAACAATTGTAATATACAAATAAAGTTTGTACATGTGCTGCAACACTGACATTGAGTTTATATATATATGTGTATATATATATATATATATATATATATATATATATATATATATATATATATATATATGTATATATGAATGTGTGTATGCCTTTATAATTTTCTATATATTTTTGATATATTATTTTTCTTACATATTAATTTTTATATAATTTTATATTAATTTTTATATAATTTTTATATAATTTTATATAATTTTTTCCGTTATTTTTCCAGCCTCACTCCCAATTTTTAAGAGATTTTAAATCTTATTTCATATGTTCTATTCATAACATCTCTGTCTGATGAACGATCTAGACGTATATTGTCTAGGGTCCTGAAACCTTTGGTAATGGAGTAGTTGTATATTGTGTTGTTCACTTTCTAATTAAATATATATATATATGTATATATATATATATATATATATATATATATATATATATATAGATATATATATATATATATATATATATATATATATATATAGAGAGAGAGAGAGAGAGAGAGAGAGAGAGAGAGAGAGAGAGAGAGAGAGAGAGAGAGAGAGAGAGAGAGAGAGAGAGAGAGAGAGAGAGAGAGAGATGTTAGTAAAACCCTGCTGCGATTGCTTGTTTGCTTGTCTGTAAGGAAGATGACACTGAAATGGGGATACAAATGGAATAAAACAAGTTTCGCTTAAATCGGACCCCAGATTTTCCGGGTACCTTCAGAGAGGAAGAGATATTGGTTGTGAGAGAGTAGATTGTAAGAGAGACATAGAGAGAGGGAGAGAAGACAGAGAAGGAGAATGGAAGAGAGCTGGTGGTATTGTTGTGTATATATGTTGTTGTGTATATATGGTGGTGTGTGTATATATTTATATATATGTGTGTGTCTATGACAAGTGCATGTTGATCACCGACACCCACATATATATATATATATATATATACACATGCATATACATATATATATATATTTATATATACATACATACACACATGTATATATATGGGCCTTCCAGTTTAATTTCACATTTATATACATGTCTGTGTATATTTTAATTATTTAAAAATTATTTTATTTTTAAGTGAACATGATTTGTTTTTATATTTTCAAATGAACGTGACCCAACGAATCACAGGTGGTATGTATATATATATATATATGTGTGTGTGTGTGTGTGTGTGTGTGTGTGTGTGTGTGTGTGTGTGTGTGTGTGTATAATAAGTAACGTGATCAAAGATATGAAGACAGGCAAGGCGTCTCGGCCGTCGGAAATAGTTGCTGAAATGCTGAAAACATCTGGAACGGTGGGACACACTATGGTCACCCGGATAGTAAACCAAGTCATACAGAATGGGGTCGTTCCGAAGGACTGGCGTAGCAGCAGCATCATTAACTGCTACAAGGGTAAAGGAGATGCCCTAGATAGGGGAAACTATAGAGGCATTAAATTAATTGACCAGGTCATGAAGGTCACATAAAAAGTAATAGCGCAACTAATCAGAGAGCGAATTGATCTAGATGAAATGCAGTTCGGGTTTGTGTCACGTAAAAGTAACATGGACGCTCTTTTCATTGTACAACTACAGGAGAAGTGCCTAGCTAAAAGTAAACCCCTATACTTAGCTTTTGTTGACTTGGAGAAAGCCTTTGACAGAGTCCCCCGCTCCATTATCTGGTAGGCTCTTAGAAAACTAGGTGTTTATGAATGGTTTGTGAGAGCTATACAAGCCATGTATAAAGAAACAGTCAGCAAGTTTAGAATTAACAACGAATATAGTGAAGTGTTTAGCGTAAAAGTTGGTGTTCATCAGGGCTCCGTCCTTAGCCCCCTACTATTTATTATTGCCCTTCAGGCTATAACAGAGGAGTTGAAGACTGGCTGCCCATGGGATCTCCTATACGCAGATGATCTAACGCTCGTAGCTGAATCAATGGCTGAACTAGAGAAGAAATTCCAAACATGTAAGCATGGCCTAGAATCAAAAGGCCTTACAATTAACCTGTCTAGGACTAAAGTTCTAGTTTGTAGGAAGGAAAATAGGGCACTGGTCCCATCTGGGAAATAGCCATGCTCAGTGTGGAGGAAAGGAGTAGGCAGAAACTCCATTTTATGTCCCAAATGCAAAGTATGGGTGCATAAAATATGTAGTGGGATCACAGGTAAGCTATCTAAAAATATAGATTTTATATATGGCCAGTGCTCAGGTGCAATAAGTAGCAGCAAGTGCCCACAGAATACTAGCTCATTCCATTGCGCAGATGGTTCTATAGTAATAGTCGACACCTTCCGTTACCTGGGTGACAAAATCAGCAGTGGTGGAGAGTGCTCTGAAAGTACAGTAGCTTGAATCAGAATGGGATCGAATAAGTTCAGAGAGCTTATACCCCTATTGGCCGCTAAAGGGTTCTCTCTAAAAATGAAAGACAGGCTGTATGATGCCTGCATACGAACAACAATGTTACATGGCAGTGAGACTTGGGCATTGTTCGCAGAGGATATACGCAGAATGGAGAGGAACGAAGCTTGCATGCTCCGCTGGATGTGTAATAGTAATATACATAAACGGCAAAGCATAAATGAACTAAGGGAGAAATTAGGAATAAGAGGATCAGATGTTGTTTACTCGAGAGAAGAATACGTTGGTATGGTCACGTGATGCGCATGAAAGACGACAGCTGTATAAAAAAGTGCAGGGCGATCAAAATAGACGGTAGCCACGGAGTAGGCAGACCCAGAAAAACCTGGGACGACTTGATAAATTCCGACCTCACACACTTACACCTCTCCAAGACAATGTCACTGAACCGAGATTTTTGGCGCTACACAGTAATACAGAAGACCCGCCTTGCCTAAGTACAAAGCGAAACCTACAGTCAGTAGGCACCTCTTAACCAAAATACACCCCTGTCCCACTACCCCCACCCATCCACACCACCCTTTCGATGTAAAGTTATGTTGGTACCACAACATCCAGTCCGAAATAAATGAGGTTGTGTAGGTGTCACGAGAAAAAAACACACAGTCCACACTGTAATGTGGCCGTGTAGGTAACACGGTAAAAACCTCCCAGTCCACACTGTAAATGTGGTTGGTGTTAGAAAGGACATCCAGCCGTAGAAACAGTCCTATACGAGCAAGTATATACAGCCGTAGAAACAGTCCTATATGAGCAAGACAACCAATCTTGCCTTAAGTGGGAAAATTCCCGTCCAAACCCATGGTAGCGTGGAAGATGGACGTTAAACGATGATGATGATGATATATATACATATATATATATATGTATATACATATACATATATATACATATATATATGTATATACATATATATACATATATATATAAACATATATATATATATATATATATATATATATATATATATATATATATATATATATATATATATATATACAGTGAGTCCTCGATATACGGTATACATGCGTTCCTGAAACCCTTACCGTATATCGAATTACCGTATAAAGGACTCATTGTAACATGAAATAGATAGGGATGCGTTCCAGCACATCGAAAACTCATCCCTACAGAAAAGAAATAATGTTCTTTTTTTATTTACTGTACCTTACACATGCCGGGTAGTCCATCAGATGATGTGCCACTTCATTTGTCCCTCCCGAGACTAAGGGACAGTATGGGTTTCAGCCCTTACTCATCTTGGGCTGAGTTGGCAGGGGAGAATGAAGGTGATGTGGGAGGCTCAAAACCACCAAACTCGTTGACTGCAGTGGATGTTGAAGGGCCAGCTGTAGCACGGTTTTCAGGTGTAACTGGCTTGAAGAAAGAGTAGATGGAGGACTGTTTGGCGATGTTTCTTTTGGCTTCATACATTTCTTGGTAAATCTTGATGCTTTTCTCGACGTCTTGAGCCACTTTGCTGCTCCTAGCAGGGTTGGGGGTCACGCTCATTCAGGTTTCTAAGATTGTTTCGATACTCGCGAGATATTCTCTTAGAGTTTTTATGCCCAGGCCATGCACAGGCCTTCGTCCTCCTCTTCTTCTTTTTCTGTCTCCTGTATCGCCATGTCTAGTTCTATGAGTTCATCATTGGAAAGTGGTTCAGCGTGGCTTTCCAAAAGGTCTTGCACATCATCATCATTAACACCATCGAAGCCAGCTCTATGGCAGAGATTTACAATATCTTTTTTTATCGCACCAATGTCCTCAGCAAAGCCTTGGAAGTCGTTCACACATGCTGGCCATAATTTCTTCCAGGCCATGGTAGACTGCTTAACTTCTTTCCAAGATGCCTTGATGTTGTCTAAGCCGTGCTTGATGTTGTACAATTTCTACTATTCACTGATCGTGGGCTTGTCAGGCCCATATGTGCCCTTTATCAGCTGCTGCATGGTTCTCTGCTGGTAGTATGCCTTAAATGTTTTGATGACTATTTGATCCATCGGCTGAATGAGAGCTGTGGTGTTGGGGGTGGGGGGGACAAAACCTCTATATTTTCTGACCAGTCTTCCATTGCCCGTGGGTGGCTGAAGGCGTTGTCCACTAATAGCAGAAAACGGTTGGCAATGCTGTTAGCTAAGGCATATTCCTTAAGGTTTGGTGACAGATATGAGGTGAAAAAATCCTGGTGAATTGAAGTGATCAGCCATGCCTTCTTATTAGACTTCCATATCACTGGTAGGTATTGCTTAATTAACCCCTTGAGTGCTCTTGGAGTTTCAGAATGGTAGATAATGAGTGGCTTTAGCTATAAATCTCCTTCTGCATTCCCTCCAAGAGACAGAGTAACGCGGTACTTTGAGGCTTTGTGACCCTTCGCACTTTTCTCCTCCTTGTCAATTACTGGTATTACTGGTCATCTTTTTCCAATAAAGTTCTGTTTCATCATAATTAATAACCTGCTTTTTTTCTGTACCCCTTCTCTGCAATGCATTTCTCTAACTCTGCCTTGAATTTTTCGGCACTCTCTTTGTCGGAACTGGCAGCCTCACCTGTAACTGTTATGTTGTGAAGACTCGAACATCGTTTGAACTTATCAAACCAGCCTTTGATTGCCTTGAATACAAAGTCCTCCACCCCCATTTCAGTCTTGAGCCTGTCAATAATGGACAATGCTTTCTCACTGATTACATTTAAAGACAGAGGCATATTTTGACGATTTTGGTCGTCGATCCAAATTTTGAGCAACGTTTCCATCCTATCCATAATCGGCACACGATGTTTGGTCAACAATTTAGTCTGTAGACTCGTAGTATTCTCCCCAGCTTTTTTTGACAGCCTCACTATTTTTTAAATCAGTCCAGACTGTAGACTGGGCTAGGCCTAAGTTACGACTTATGGCGGACGTACTTTGCCCCTGTTCCTTCCTTTTCAAAATGTCCAGCTTTATCTCCAAAGTCAGGCTCTTCCTCATGCGTTTGGCATTTCCATCTGCATCAGCAATATTCACAGGGCGTTTTGGAGCCATGAGATATGGGGTTATAAGATATGCCGTGATAATTATGCTTCAAAAACACGCCGTCGGGTTTTCTCTTACTTTGAATAACGTCATAACTCTTAACTGATCACTTCAGTTTGGCAAAAATTCTCTCACTGAGAGGACACGCTGGTTTGCCGAACTGAAGTAATCAGCTAAGAGTTATGACGTCATCTATCGATATCTGAACTCGCTCGTGATTGGCCAGTTTCTCGGTAAGGTCAGTTAGTACGATAGCAGTACTAACACAATTTTCCTAGAATTCGAATAGCAGTCAGTTTCCACGAATTCAAGGGGGAATGTATTGCTTACTACAGGTGGCGCTACGTTACAATATAAACAAAACACGACCAAAAACCGTATTACAATCATAACAAGAAACTAAAGTGGCTCAAACAGATAAAACTAAAGCAAGAAACTTTAGGGAATATCGATAGATATGGCCGACATCTCATTAACAGATTAATTCAACAACAACAATAACAACACAAATATATACGGCAACACTACAGTCGACTCTGATGAATTATCGATATTACAGCTACCACCTAAATATGCCACATATAGTAAGGTAAATATGATATTTCAGAAATAGAAAAATCATTTACAAAATTACGTTGGAGCCTCAAAAACAAAAACAAAAACAAAAGTAACAACATACGCGCACACACACACACACATATACAACACACATCCCAACAACAACAGACACACAGACACAAACAACGATAACAACAACACACACATCAACAATAATAACATACTCAGAAACAACAACAACAGACACGCAGACACAAACAACAATAACAACACACACAACAATAATAACATACACGGAGACAACAACAACAACACACATCAACAACAACAACAACAACACACACACTCATTCTATACCTCTCACCACCACCATACTCTTAACAAACATACAGACACAGAAAACAGGTAATGAAAGTAACACAGAAATAAGGGAAGGTAATAGGATAGAAAAGAGAAGGGAGACTATGGATACTGACAGAGAAAATAACCAGGACGAACACACAGACACACAAAATAGAGTAGATAATAACAATGAGCCAGAGGAAAGAGACAGGAGTAATAATGAGAGACATAGAAACAACCATGAGGCTGTTGGTGGAAATAGAAATAGAAACAACACAACTAACAATAACAATAGCATTAGTACAATAAAGCAGCAGCCTGGAACTCTACTTTTTATAATCCTTCCGATATGTCATTCGAACTGCGACGAGTCCACGCCATGACTTTAGCTTTTAACAAACGCACGCAATTGCCGCCGCAGGTCGATGAACAAACAGAAGTACAATTTAGTATAGCTAGATCTAAACTAAGAAATATTATACAACAGTATAGCAAGAAGCAAAATAGAATGGAGGCCCAGCAACTGGGAGAAAAATCTGCAAATGGCTTGCGTAAGCTCATGCAGCGCTCATGTAATGGAGAGATTGCATGCTTTCTAACAGATTAGTCTGGAAGAATGTCGGTTGCCAGCCTGTCAAACTACATCCAGGCAATGCAACCCACATCAGTAACACAAGAGAAGTAACACCACAAGAGCATGAGGATAGGAAAAAAACCCTCAATGCCCATATGATGATGTGGACAAATATAATGCAGCCCAACAAAAGGACTGCCAACAACTTCCAGGCCTGGAACAATGACGTGCCAGTGTTGAATGGGCTTCGAAAAGACCATAAACGAGCAGTGACCTTGTCACAGGACCACCAACACAGCCAGTCTGTGGAGCTAACATTGCTAGTAACTACAGACTTTCCTACTTCCTCTCCCTGATCATACGCCCCATCACTGAAATGTCCCCAGATATATGTGACAGTACGGAGGACCTCCTCAGCAGAATCGGCGAAAGTAACCGATCTAGGGACCTAACAAACTGCATAATAGTATGGATGTTGTGTCCCAGTATCCATCTATTGACGTGGATTTTGCTGTGGAGAAATGCGTAGAAATGATCAGTGAGAGCAATGTTGAATTCCGTGGGATTGATACCAGTGAGCTGGGACTCCTACTTAAACTTACCTATAGTAATGATTATCTAGATACATATGGCCTTAGCAACCTGTGCCCTACAAGACCAGTAAGAGACAGACCACCTACCATTACCTCAATGGCCAAGAAAACCCACACAGTTAGATGGAACGGGTGGATCAGAGCCAAACGAACCCCCGAAAACCACGATGAACTAAAGAAAATGATTGCACATGCGGTGCGGGCCAGTATAAAATTAACCCTTAAGGAACATATGTTCAAATTGAATGGAAAACATATGCCCAAGAGGAGGGAGCAGCCATTGGTGTTAGCATTGCAGGTGACATAGCTAACCTATTCATGGTATGGTGGGACAATAGACTTAAACTTAAACTTAAAGAACAATTAGAAGACAACAACCCCTTAACCCTGATAATGTACTCCTGCTACGTTGATGATATAAACATCGTAGTAAAAACACCCCCACTAGAGAACAGTCAGGAATTAGAGAAAAACAACGTGGAAAGCATCCAGCAAATAGCTAACCCCATGCACCAGAGTATTAGAGTTACTATAGACTACCCAAGCAAAGACCCCAACCATCGATTACCTGTACTAGACACAGAGCTCTGGTTAGATACCATTAATAACAAAAAACAAATCCTCCATTGCCATTATGCCAAACCCATGACTACCAAATATCTGATCCACCGAAACTCAGCTGTTTCGGACCATACCAAAATCAACATACTGATTGCGGATTTGGTACGGGTGATGAGAAACGTGTCCCGCATGTAAAACCCCAAAGAACTAGAGAGACACATACAACACTTCATCCACCGTATGCAGTTCTCTGGTTACAATCAGAGAGATAAAATCAGAGTATATAGAGGAGCCAGAACCAAATGGAAAAAAATGGGAAATAATGATACAAATGGGACCTGCCCCTTGAATAGGAGCAAATTTTGAAATAGAATAGAAAGAACTAGGAATAAGGTTAATAGAATAAACTCATGGTATGATAGCAATACATACCAGAGTGTAATGTTCATCGATACAACCCCTAGAGGTGAATTAGCTTACAAATTTAGAAGGGCCCTAGATAAACATAAACTCAATATTAAGATAGTAGAAAGACAAGGTACCTCCATAAAAACATTTATTAGCAATACATACCCTTTTCAAAGACCTCCCTGTATAGATAAGAAATGTATAATCTGTAAATTAAGCCCCCATATTAACTGTAAAACTAGTAATGTAGTATATATCATAAAATGTACTGAAGGACAATGTAGAGATAAGAATATAGTGTACATAGGTGAGACAGCTCGTAGTATAGGGGAACGGATAAATGAACACTGGCGAGAGCTTCAAGATAAAAAAAGAATCATCTGTACTCCACCAACATGCTAAAATAGAACATAAGGGTAAATTAGAGAACATAGAAATAAAAATAGAATCTACACACAGAAAAGACGCAATGTTTATACAAATCTCAGAGGCAATACACATAAACTAACTCCAACCAAAATTAAATAGAAAACATGAATGGAACAGCAACATCACAACTTACAATTAAGGACAAAATGAAAACACACACACACATAGGTCAAACAACCAACCAGTAACATGTAAATAAACAAATAAATAAACAAATATAAACAAACACAGAAACTCGGATGTAACACATGCGAAAACTAAGCACACAACACACACAAAAACAAGATGGCGTAGGGCAGAATAAAGGAGAGGCACAAAAACAAAGAAAAGAATCCCCAGTCACTGAAGAGGTCACAAAATGTGTGACGAAAGAACTTTGACAATATATGAACAATCATCTGGTTGTGGAACCAACCAACCAACCGGAAATTTATAAATTCCTAAATTTATAAATTTAGTTTATAATAAATTGAAGTGAAACAATGGTGCGTGTGTTTCTTATTGGCAACATGACCCTCCCAAAGTATAACAATATCGGTTTCAACACACGTTTTCAGATAAAGAATCATGCTGAACAAATTCAGAAACGAAATATATATATATATATATATATATATATATATATAAATGTAATGTGAGTTTTTCGAATATTAATAATAACATTCGATTCGTTTGCAATTATGCAAACAAGCCTCAATTTTATAGCCATGTCAGTAGAATGAATCCTTCATTCTTGCTCTTGTGTTGGCATGCGAACAGAACTGCAGACACTAATGTTTCTGGGTGTCACCCTTCAATAGTACAGCTCACTGTTCACCTGCCAAACTGTCAGAGCTAGTGAAAATATATGCTATTTTCTAAAATACACAGTGACTGATCGGCCTGATTTGCATATTAGCAGACTGGCTGATCAGTCAGATCTGCATATTAGCAGATCCACTGAACAGCCAGATTTTCATATCAGCAGTCTAGCCTGTCAGTTTCCAGTATACGAGCGATAAATGGCCGGCTTTGCCAAATTCAAATACAAAAGAAAATTTTGCTCTACATGGCTGAATACAATAAATGTAATCTGAGTTTTTCGAATATTAATAATAACATTCGATTCGTTTGCAATTATGCAAACAAGCCTCAATTTTATAGCCATGTCAATAGAATGAACATTCTTGCTCTTGTGTTGGCATGCGAACAGAACTGCAAACACTAATGTTTCTAGGTATTACCCTTCATCTCATCAAGGAGATCTTTGAGTCTCCTTTCCCACCATACCATAAAAAGATTGGTAACATCACCAGCTATGCTGATGGCAATGGCTGCTCCCTCATTTTGGGTGTAGATCTTCTCGTTGAATTTGACTATGTGGCCCTTTAGGGTAGTTTTAATACTAGCCCCTATTGCATGCACAACCATTTTTCTTACCTGATCATTGTTTTGGGGGGTCCGTATGGCTTTTGTCCACCCAATCCACCTTCCCATGGGAGTCTTCTTTGCCATTGAGGTTATATTGGCGTCAGCATAACTTGCCAAACTGTTTATGGTATGGTGGGAAAGGAGACTCAAAGATCTCATTGATGAGAGCTCCGGACCCCATCATGTACTCTCGTTACGTAGACGATATTAATATAGTAATAAGGACACCCCCACAAGAGAGTACTAACAAGTATGATTTAGAATGTAGCACAATGGAAAGCATCCAGCAGATAGCTAACTCCATACACCAGAGTATAACTGTAACTATCGACTACCCTTCCAAACACCCTAACAGTAGACTACCTGTATTAGACACGGAACTCTGGATTAACACTATAGACGAGAGGGCCCAAATTCTCCACTCACACTACGCTAAACCCACGGCCTCTAAATACCTGATACTCAAAAACTCAGCAATGTCCAGTAGTGTTAAGTGTAATATTCTGATCGCAGACTTGGTACGAGTGATGAAGAATGTGTACCGCATGTGCGACCCAACAGAAATGGAAAGACACATCCAACACATCATCAACCGCATGCAGTTCTCTGGCTACAACCAAAGTATCAGAGTATACGAAGGAGCCACAGAGAAGTATAAGACCCTCATAGAACTGGACATGAAAGGAATTTGCCCATTATACAGGAGAAAATCATGGAATAGCTTAGATAGGACTAAACATAAGATAGGGAAAGCAACTTCATGGTACAACAACCAGAGATATCAGAGTGTCATGTTCGTGGACGCTACCCCTGGAGGGAAATTAGCTAACCAGTGTAGAAAGGCCCTGAGAAAGACCCACTTAAGATTAAAGTGGTAGAAAAGCCAGGAACTACCATAAAATCCCTGATCAGCAAAACATACCTTTTTAAGAAAACCCACTGTACTAATAGGAAATGTATTATATGTAAAGTAAACCCCCGGATAAACTGGAAAACTAGAAACGTAGTCTATAGCATAAGATGTACAGAGGGCACTTGCAGAAACATGACAACAAACTTTTTAGGCGAGACAGATCATAGCATAGGAGAAAGGATAGACCAACACTTGGGGGAACTAAAAGGAAGAAAAAACGGTTCAGTACTATACTAACACGCCAGGCAACAACATGACGGTAACATATACAACATAGAAATTAAAATAATATCTAAAGATAGAAATGACCTAGCAGATAGGCAAATCAGAGAGGCAAGTGAAATAGAGCTTAGAAGGCCAAAGCTAAACAGAAAAAAGGAATGGAATAACAACACCCAAACAAACAATACTGACTTAAGAGAAATTTAAATAAATAAATAAATAAATATATATATACACAAGCACAATAACAACAAACACATATAAACACACACTAGTAAACTAAGATAGAATACAATAACCAAAACACAGTCACCCTTCCTTGTGTTTCTTCACCTTTTCGCCCACCCCGATGCAGCCCATCAGTCCTCTGTAGCCTCAGTACCCCACCCCCCTAATTTTAAGATAGAATTGGCCTATTACGCTTTTTATAGCAGATATGTTAGACCCCAGTAAATTGTTTTCTTTCTGGTTGCTGCTCCATTTCCGTGATTTCTATATTTCTTAGTGGCATTTTTGTTAGTAGTCTTGTATTAGTATTTATGTATTAGTTTTCTGAATTAATATTTCGTATTAGTATTTTTGTAGTAGTATTTTAGTATGTTTGTTCTCAACTTAACCTGTCATTGTAAGATATCATTGCCTGATTACTACTAACTATAGCATTGGTGTTAGACACCCTGTAAAGCCGGCTTTATAAAATTCTTCCACTACAATCTTGTATTTAGTATTTTTCTCCACCTATTAAACTTTTCTATAGCTTAGAAATACCAATGAGAGAGTTGGTGATTGTGGGGATGGAGTAGTAACCAGAAATTGTTTTTTATATATTTATTTCCTTATTTTTATGTTTTTTTTTGTTTACTCCCTTTCAATTTACCTATTCTTTCAACTTCCCCCACCCCCTCCCCTTCTCCAGTACACTTTTTTCGACCTTCTATACTCTATCCTTAGAATCTGCTGCATAGATTTCACTTTCAACGCATGACTGGGTTTCCCCCACTCCTTCTTTGTACATCAGAGCAAGTGGATACGAGAACAATACGCAAGGCATGGCTTTTATAGAAGAGTAGTGTTACACCACTCTTCTATAAAAGACATGCCTTGCGTATTGTTCTCATATCCACTTGCTCTGATGATGTATTGACTGGTTGTCAACAAAGTATTGGAGATCGATTGACGCAATATCAAGCGATTAGCGAGCTCTAGACTTATCAGATCAACGAAACAATTGTCAGCACTGTGAATAAAGCCCTTATTGTACAGCAAACCATGTTACTCTTCTTTCTTTAATTATTATATATATATATATATATATATATATATATATATATATATATATATATATTGTTATATTTGGGGAGGGTCATATTTGCGTAATATTGCCAGAATTAATAACAGAACACACTCACTGTTTGGTTGGTTTTCGCTTCTCGCTGTCCTTTATATATATATATCTGCGATCTAACTTACTCATTCTCCTTGCCCCATTAGTGTGATTCTCCCTGTTTCATGTGTATTTAAAGTGTTTATTCCAACCGCCACACCACCACCACCAACAATGCCACCACCACCACCACCACCACCACCACAACTGTTGGCCCCTATCCCCTAACACACAGAACTATAACCCAACCACACCAGACCACACCAGACCAGACTACACCAGACTACACCACACCACACCACACCACACCCACCACTGCCCCAATACTTAGTGAAGTTGCCTAGTAATCAAGTCAAGTTATATTACTTCCCTTAACCCTTTAATGTTCAAACCAGCCAAAACCGGCCAAAATTGTTTATTCTTTTCTGTTGAAACTGGCTGTAACTGGTCGCTCAAACTGATGTTAAGGTATTGTTCTCAAAATAAATACTTTCAAAATCTCATAGATTCGATATTATGTGAGGTAAAGCCTTTACCATGAAAATATAATAGTATATATAGAGTAATGTGAATGCTAAAGGGTTAAAAATCTCACTTCTTATATTAATGACAAACTGGGTTATCCCGCCGAGGTTAACTTTGCCTTTCATCCTTACGGGGTCGATAAAATAAAGTACCAGTAATGCACTGAAAAATTGATGGCCTTGTGTCATAAGTAGAAACAATTAATGACAACCTATACAACATTTACTAATTAGTCAATGCCTCCCCCCTCTCCCCGATATTTATCCCATAGTTTCAAAATGTTTTTATATTTTTATTTGCCAGCAACCAATCCTATGTAAAATAAACTGCCTCATTTTTCAGAGACCTTAAAAAGTTTTATATATATTAGTCATGTAATTTATATATATGTGTTTGAGTGTGTATGTATATATATATATCCACATATATTTACATATTTACATATGTATAGGTGAATATACACACACATTTATCATCATCATCATCAATATTTTACGTCCATTTTCGACACTAGCATGGGTTAGACGATACATGTGTATATGTGCGTGTGTATGTGTATGTATGTGTATATATGTGTATATATATATATATATATATATATGGTGCTACTGGTAACATGTATCCCAGTACAACCTGTCTCATGGTCGGGTTGTTGGCGACTAAACTGGCAACCCCACCAAGGTTTCTTGGTGAGGAGGGTGACTTTGGACATCCTGCAGGACTAAAAACAAAACCTGTCAAAGGGCAAAGGAGCTCTTAAGAGTCAATGGCCATCCAAAATCACCGGGAGAGATGACCCCTTAGCCTTTCTCAAGGCAGAATTCTAGGAGAAGGAAAACTCTGATATAACACCTGCAACCCTGATGGTATCCAATGATGTTGACTTGTTCTTCTTTTTGGTAAATATCATCTTGGTTAAGAGAGTGGGACTGGCTTTGTGCAGTGCCTTTGCTCACTATAAAAGCTTCACGGCACAGGCATTGCTTTATATCTGGAGATCTCTCTACACTTGTCGTCACATGGTACCATGGGCCCAGCACTATGTGTCAATAATTGTCACAAGTGTAGTGTTTGTACCAGAGTTTTCAAGTCGCTGGCTGGACTAAAAAGTCACACTCGTTCAGCGCATCGGTAGGGGTTCTCCTACATGGATATAAAGTAGTGGCCTTACTTGAAAACGAGTTGGCAGCCACAACCATATATATATATATATATATATATATATATATATATATATATATATATATATATATATATATACGGGGAGAGCAGTCGTTGGAACATCAAAATGCTTTGTGGTATTTGTATGTAAAATTATATATATACATATACATATTAAATATTTTGGTAGGAAGGGTAAAGGAAAGGAGAGTGTTCTACGTAACTTACAGAGTTATTTAGTTATGAAATAAACAAAATAAGACAACTACTCCATCCACCAAACGTTTTACAAAGACAGACGAGCTTGAGACAGACGTCCGAAATCGCTCATCAGAATCTATTTCATGCTCAACTGTTTCGTGTGGGTGCTCTATTCCCCAAATACACACATTGTGACGATTGACTGTGCCGCTCAAGTGAAAAGATGCTTCATCACTAAAAATTAAACGTGAAATGAAAGTTTCATCTACCATCATCTCCAGCATCGATTCGCAAAATTCCATCCGCTTCCTGTGGTCATTGGTAAGTGCCTGAACGAGGCATAGTCTGTATGGTTTCAAATGTAGACGTCTTCTTAGCACACACCAGATAGTGGATTGAGGGATCGCAAGCTCACGGCTAGCTCGATTTGTGGGCTTCTGCGGGCTCCCCTCACACGCAACACGGATTCTCGCCACTTGTTCCTCCGAACCTCGTGGTCGTCCTGAACTTTTTCCTTTACACAGATACCTACCCTCTTGAAACTGTTGAAACCACCGTTGAATGTTCTTAGGAGAAGGTAGATTAATGTCGAATCGTTTTCGAAAAGAACGCTGCTCCATGACAACCGAAATTGTTTTCACGATCTCGAGAACGCAGAACGCATTTTGCTGAGGACTCGCCATTCTGAGGGTAAACAAAGAACTGAACGAGGAATGACGCGATTACAGCGCCCCTGTGGCAGCCATTCAAAAAACTCCTCTTTCAAATGGTCACTGACTCATTCCATGACGATGCTTGAGAACTGAAGCAATGCGTCATGACATCGGTTCATTCTTTTTGAATAACCCTGTATATATATATATATACACATATATGTACATACATATATATATACATATATATGGAGGCACATGGCTTAGTGGTTAGCGCATTGGCCTTGCAATCGAAGGGTTGTGAGTTCAATTCTCAGACCGGGTGATGTGTTGTTTCCTTCAGCAAGACTCTTTATTTCACATTGCTCCAGTTTACTCAGCTGTAGAAATGAGATGATAGGGACTGGGGTCCATATCATTCCATTGCAAAGTGGTCGTGGAGGTGCCACGGCAAAAAGGCACCCAGCACTCACTGTAAATGAGGTTGGTGTTAGAAAGGGCATCCAGCTGTAGAAACCAAGCCAAAATCAGTTCTCGTCCCACCCTTGCAAGCAGGGAAAAAGCGGACGTAAAATGAAATGATGAATGATGATGATATATATATACATATTAATAAAAGGAATTCCAACTTTGTCTGATTTACTCGTTTTATTTACAATCCTTTAAAATGTATAATGGTATTAAATGTTAAGTGTTAATTGAAGTACTTGTTCAATTAACACTTAACATTTAATATTCTACCATACTATTTCATTCTAAAACCATTATACATTTTAAAGGATTGTAAATAAACGAGTAAATCAGACAAAGTTTAAATTCCTTTAATTAATATAATCTTCTATACACAATCATACACACCCGTGTATATTTATTTATATATATATATATATATATATATATATATATATATATACATATATATATATATATACACATATATATATATACATATATACATATATATATATATATACATATATATATACATATACATATATACATATATATATATACATATATATATACATATATATATACATATATATATGTATATATATGTATATATATATATGTATATATGTATATGTATATATATATGTATATATATATACATATATATATATACATTTATATACATATATATATACATATATATATATATCATCATCATCATCATCATCAACGTTTAACGTCCGTGTTCCACGCTTGCATGGGTTTGGACGGGGGTAGTCCCACTTAAGGCAAGAGTGATTGTCTTGCTCGCATAGGACTGTCTGGCTGGTTTTCTACAGTTGGATGCCCTTCCTAACACCAACCACATTTACAGTGTGGGTCTGGGAGGTTTTTACCGTGTTGCCTACACGGCCACATTATAGCGTGGACTGTGTGTTTTTTTGTCGTGACACCTACACGATCTCATTTGTTTCGGCCTGGATGGCGCGGCACCAACATAACTTTACATAGAATGGGGTGGTGTGGCGGGGTGGGGGTGGTGGGACGGGGTGTATTTTGTTAGAGATGCCTACTGGCTGGAGTAGGTTTTACTATATATTTAGGTAAGGCGGGTCTTCTCTGTTACTGAGTACCGCCAAAGGTCTCGGTCCAGTGACATTGTCTTGGAGAGGTGTAAGTGTGTGATGTCGGAGTTTATCAGCTCGTCCCAGGTTTTTCTAGGTCTGCCTATTCCGTGACTACCGTCTATCTTTATTGCCCTGCACTTTGTTATACAGCTATCGACTTTCATGCGCATCACGTGTCCATACCAACGTAGCCTTCTCTCGAGTAAACAACATCTGATCCCTCTTATCTCTAATTTTTTCCTTAGTTCGTTTATGCTTTGCCGTTCACGTATATTACTATTACACATCCAGCGGAGCATGCAAGCTTCGTTCCTCTCTAGTCTGCGTATATCCTCTGCACACAATGCCCAGGTCTCACTGCCATGCAACATTGCTGTTCGTATACAGGCATCGTACAACCTGCCTTTCATTTTTAGGGAGAACCCTTTAGCAGCTAATAATGGTATAAGCTCTCTGAACTTTTTCCAACCTGTTCTGACTCTAGCTACAGTACTTTCAGAGCACCCTCCCCCACTGCTGATTTTATCGCCCAGGTAACGGAAGCTGTCTACTATTTCTATAGAACCCTCTGCGCAATTGAAAGAGCTAGTATTTTGTGGGCACTTGCTGCTACTTATTGCACCAGAACACCGGCCACATGTAAAATCTATGTTCTTAGTTAGCTTACCTGTGATCTCACTACATCTTTTATGCACCCATACTTTGCATTTAGGACATAAAATGGAGTTTCTACCTACGCCTTTCCTACACACCGAGCACGACCATTTCCCAGAAGGGACCGCCGCCTTGTTTTCTTTCCTACAAACTAGAACTTTGGTCTTAGCCAGGTTAATTTTAAGTCCTTTTGACTCTAGGCCGTGCTTCCATGTTTGGAATTTCTTCTCTAGCTCGGCCATTGATTCCGCTATGAGTGTCAGGTCGTCTGCGTATAGGAGTTCCCATGGGCAGCCTGTCTTGAACTCCTCTGTTATAGCCTGAAGGGCAATAATAAATAGTAGGGGACTGAGAACAGAGCCCTGATGGACGCCAACTTTTACGCTAAACTCTTCACTATATTCGTTGTTAATTCTAACCTTGCTGACTGTTTCTTTATACATGGCTTGTATAGCCCTCACAAGCCATTCGTCAACGCCTAGTTTTCTAAGAGCCCACCAGATAATGGAGCGGGGGACTCTGTCGAAGGCTTTCTCCAAGTCGACAAAAGCTAAGTAGAGGGGTTTACCTTTAGCTAGGAACTTCTCCTGTAGTTGTCGTACTATGAAAAGAGCGTCTGTGGTACTTTTGCCTGACACAAACCCGAACTGCATTTCATCTAGGTCAATTCTCTCTCTGATTAGTTGCGCTATTACTTTTTCCGTGACCTTCATGACCTGGTCGATTAATTTAATGCCTCTATAGTTACTCCTATCTAGGGCGTCTCCTTTACCCTTATAACAGTTAACGATGATGCTGCTATGCCAGTCCTTCGGAACAACCCCATTCTGTACGACTTGGTTAACTATGCGAGTGACCATGGCGTGTCCCACCGTGCCAGATGCCTTCAGCATCTCAGCAACTATTTCCGAAGGCCCAGCCGCCTTACCCGTCTTCATATCCTTGATTGCCTTACTTATTATACTCCCCTCGACTAACACTGCTGGTCCCTCTATTGGGTCGATATGGGGGAGACTGTCTTTCTCCCATTTATTCTCCTCATTTAGTAGCCTTTCATAGTGACACTTCCAAGCTACCTTCTTATCAGTGTCGGTGATGGCAAGTATGCCATCATCGTTAAGTACACACTTCTCCCCGACAATATCACGGTTTTCCTTGACGCATTGCCTAGCAATCCTGAATACCTCACGTTTTTGGTCATCGCGTTGTAGAACATGCTTGAACTTTCTTTCCTCAGCTTCCCTTCTTGCTAAGTACACTTCTCTCCTAGCTTCCCTCCTGGCCACTTGATAGTCTACTCTACTTCCCCCATCCCGCCATACTTTCCAAGCCTGCTTTTTGGCCTTAATTGACCCCTCCACCTTACTGTTCCACCACCATGTTACTCTCCTCCTGCCTACAGGCCTGCTCCAGCCACAGACTTCGTCTGTCGCCAACAGCAGGTTTGCTTTCAGAAATTCCCACTGTCCCTCTATATTGTCCGACTCTAAATGTTCTTCCTTACTGTCGAAAGCATCAAGTAATATGTTTTGAAATTTATTTTTGGCTGTGGGGTCCTTTAGCTTCCATATTTTTCTCCTGAGGATAGTCCTCTTCTGCTGTCGAGTACGTCTCGTCCTGACTATGAGGTCGCTAATTATCAGTCTATGTTGGGAGGTGCATTCTTCATAGGGGAGGGATTTAGTGTTTACAACAGACACTCTGTCACGTCTTCTGGTAAGGATATAATCTACCTGGCTTGTGTGTTCCCCGGATCTATAGGTGATCAGGTGATTGTCACGTTTTTTGAAGTTAGTGTTACAGATAGTTAGGTTATTTGCATCACAGAATTCCAGGATTCTGGAGCCTTCCTCATTTCTAGTACCAAACCCATAGCCTCCATGGATTTCGTCGTAGCCGTCACAATGTTGTCCAACGTGACCATTTAGGTCGCCTGCAATAATTATATAGTCACTGTCAGATATTTGGGAGGTAGTTAGCAACAGTGTCTCATAGAATCTGTCTTTTATAGTGCCGGGCAGTCCAGATTGGGGTGCGTACGCAGATATTACTGTCACCGTAGTTCTATTGAGGACAAGTCGTATTTTAATTATTCTGTCGTTCACTCTATTTACGTCTATTATCTTATCTGCCCACTTTTCTGCTACCATGATTCCTACTCCACCCAGCCCATCGTCGTTTCCCACCCAGAAAAGCTTATAACATCGTTTTTTACCCTCAATGAATCTAGCAGACCCACCCCTCCACCTGGTCTCTTGAATACAACAAACATCGACCTCCTTACGTTCAAGCATTTCTACAACCTCGTTAGCGCGACCCTTTAGGGTGCCTACATTTATGGTACCAACTCTGAAGTTTTAGATTGCGTTTGGAGGGTGGGGGTGGTGGGGGCGGGGGGAGATGGGGTTATGTTAGCCATCCGCGGGCGAAACAAAGAGGAGTGCTCGCATTCTCGTCCACGAGGTGAATTTGACTTTAACTTTGGCATTTTCGCTCTGAGCATCCAGATTTTTCTCTCCCTTCCACTCTCCAGGATTCCGCAGTCCGTCCATCCATCCATCCATCCATCATATATCGAAGGCAACCGTGCAAGCGATAGTATAGACCTCTGCCTTATGATTGGTCCGCGTAATAATAATAATGGTGATGCGTGTGGGGGGGGGGGTCTCTGGCTTATAATAATAATAATGGTGATGCGTGTGGGGGGGGGTCTCTGGCTTATGATTGGTCCACGTATTTAGAATGGTGGTGTGTGTGGGGGCGGGTGGGAGGGGTGTGGGGTAGCTAGCTGGAAGGTTATGAATGTTTAACAAGCGATTAACAAAAAGCAAAACTGCAAGATTTGTTCTGTTCAATACGACAAAAACACCGTATTTAAACCTTAATAAATAACAAAAAATACAGATTTCGGATTTTGCGAGATTGGATGTTTGGACTATGTACGAAATTGTGGCGTGGAGTAGATAGGAAAAACGTGAACGTTACGATTACATGGGTACACCGTAGTAGGAATAGTTGAAGCAGCAATTGTTTGGCGAAAGTGAATAAACATGAACGGGAATTTATCTTATATATATATATATATGTATGTGTGTGTAGCTAAGAGAGAGAGAGAGGGGAAGGGGAAGAGAGAGAGAGTGGGAAGGGGGAGAGAGAGAGAGAGTGGCTGACCGCAACCCCTCGTGAAGGAGATGGTGGGTGAAGGGTGTATGAGCGGGATTTTTGACTTTCGAGGTAGCATAATATATATATTTAAAGGAATTTATAAGAAGTAGAATGGGAAGGATTTTGTTTTTTGTTTGAGAATACGATAGAATTAAGGAATTGGAGGATAATATATATATTTAAAGGAATTTAGCTGGAAGGTTATGAATGTTTAACAAGCGATTAACAAAAGGCAAAACTGCAAGATTTGTTCTGTTCAATACGACAAAAACACCGTATTTAAACCTTAATAAATAACAAAAAATACAGATTTCGGATTTTGCGAGATTGGATATATATATATACATATATATATATATATATATGTATACATATACACATATATATAGATATATATTCCTTAATGGTTCAAGTTATCCCTGG
>OZ024743.1:203890505-203900505 GCA_964016885.1 Eledone cirrhosa
TGTGTGTGTGTGTGTGAGAAAGAAAAGGAGAATACACACACACACACGCACACATACACACATATACACACACAAGCAAAAACACCAACCTTGTAGGGGACTGTTCCACCCTTAGGGTACCTATCTATCTGGGTTACGGTTGGGGAGGGAGCTATAGTCTAGGTGGGGGTTGCGTGATATATGTTACGTCTATGTGCTAAGTTTGAAATATATATGTGTATATATATGTATATATATATATATATATATATATATATATATGTATATATATATATATATATATATATATATATATATATATATATATATATATATATATATATATATGTGTATATATATATATGTGTATATATATATATATATGTATATATATAGGTATATATATGTGTATATATATATATATATATATATATATGTGTATATATATATATGTGTATATATATATATATATGTATATATATAGGTATATATATGTGTATATATATATATATAAATATATATATGTGTATATATATGTGTGTATATATATATATATATATATATATATATATATATATATATATATATGTAATAAGAAGATCCTGTTAAGGGTGATAGCAGCGATTCTTTCCTTAAACTTTAATCTGCTATTTTAATAAATATCTATATCTATCTATCTCAGGCGGGTAAAATTCCCGAGATCCATGGACGAGTTCTCTCCAGCGGTCTCTGTCCCTCATTATCGCTGCCATGTCCTGCGTCTCCAACAGACCAGTGTCTGTCCTTAGGGCATCAACATACGTTAACCTTGGTCTTCCTCTTCTAGTGTGTCCATGTAGGGTCTCCCACAGGAGCACCGAGTGCAATGTCAACTCTGGATGTCGGTGTGGAAGTCGAACCTTCGTGAAGACCTGAAAATCCGCCTTTTCGTTGCTGTAGTGGAGTCTGTGCTGCTGTACGGGTCTGAGACTTGGACACTGACCAAGAAACTCACTCAGATGGTGGATGGGTGCTACACGAGAATGCTGAGGATGGCTCTGAACATTAATCAGTAAATATATATATATATGTATATATGTATACATATATATATATATATATATATATATATATATATATATATATATATATATATATATATATATATATGTATATATGTATGTATATATATATGTATATATATATATATGTATATATATATATATATGTATTTCATTTCTCACTCTTAGTACAGCACTTACTTAAATGTAAGTATGTATGTATACGTACATACATATATGTATACAGACGTACAGTAGCATGTATATATATACATACAGGCACACATATATATATGCACGTATCAGTTTACCGAACATTTATTATAATGCTCGGTTTGTTGTTTACAAACGAACAAACCGAGCATTATAATAAATGTTCGGTAAACTGATACGTGCATATATATATGTGTGCCTGTATGTATATATATACATGCTACTGTACGTCTGTATACATATATGTATGTACGTATACATACATACTTACATTTATTTATATATATATATGTATATATATATATATATGTATATATCTGTCCTTGAGCAAGACACTTTATTTCACGTTGTTCCTTCTACCTGGAGTTCCGACCGATAGATAGTATTAGCAATTGGAAAGACCAACGGAAACATTGTTCCCTCGGTCCGATTTGACGAAAGTCGATCGTTCCTTTATATATATATATGTATATAATACTATCTATCGGTCGCAACTCCAGGTAGAAGGAACAACGTGAAATAAAGTGTCTTGCTCAAGGACATAACGCATCACCTGGTCCAGGAATTGAACTCACAACCTTACGATTCCAATTCTCTAACCACTCAGCCACACGCCTTCACGTATATATATATATATATATATATATATATATATTTTTTGGATCGATCGACTTTCGTCAAATCGGACCTAGGAAACAATGTTTCCGTTGGTCTTTCCAATTGCTATTACTATCTATCGGTCGCAATTCCAGGTAGATGGAGCAACGTGAAATAAAGTGTCTTGCTCAAGGACATAACGCATCGCCCGATCCAGGAATCGAACCCACAACCTCAAGATTGTGAATCCAATTCTCTAACCACTCAGACACACGCCTTCACTATACATATATATATATAAGTATATATATATACAAGATGTACATAGACTCATAATTAGCGACCTCATAGGCAAGACGAGACGTACTCGACAACAGAAGAGGACTATCCTCAGGAGAAAAATATGGAAGTTAAAGGATCCCACAGCCAGTAATAAATTTAAAAGCATATTACTTGATGCTTTTGATAGTAAGGAAGAGCAATTAGAGTCGTACAATATCGAGGAACAGTGGGAATTCGTGAAAGCTAACCTCCTGAAGGCGACAGATGAAACCTGTGGCTGGAGCAGACCTATAGGCAGGAGGAGAGTAGTGGTGGTGGAACAGTAAGGTGGAGGGGTCAATCAAGGCCAAAAAGCAGGCTTGGAAAGCATGGCGGGATGGGGCAAGTAGAGAAGAATATCAAGCTGCCAGGATGGAAGCTAGGAGACAAGTGTACTTCGCAAGAAGGGAAGCAGAGTAAAGAAAGTTCAAGCATGTTCTACAACGCGAGGACCAAGAACGTGAGGTGTTTAGGATTGCTAGGCAATGTGTCAAGGAAAACCGTGATATTGTCGGGAAGAAGTGTGTACTTAACGATGATGGCGTACTTGCCATCACTGACGCTGATAAGAAGGTAGCTTGGAAATGTCACTACGAAAGGCTACTAAATGAGGAGAATAATTGGGAGAAAGACATTTTCACCCACATCGATCCAATAGAGGGACCAGCAGTGCAAGTTGAAGGTAGTATAATGAGTAAGGCGATCAAAAACATGAAGACGGGCAAGGCGGCTGGGCCTTCGAAAATAGTTGCTGAAATGCTAAAAGCATCTGGAACGGTGGGACACACTATGGTCACCCGGATAGTAAATCAAGTCATACAGCCGCATCATCATTAACTACTATAAGGGTAAAGGAGATGCCCTAGATAGGGGAAACTATAGAGGCATTAAATTAATTGACACGGTCATGAAGGTCACAGAAAAAGTAATAGCACAACTAATCAGAGAGCGAATTGATCTAGACCCAGACGAAATGCAGTTCGGTTTGTGTCAGTACAACAGACGCTCTTTTCATTGTACGACAACTACAGTAGAAGTACCTAGCTAAATGTAAACCCCTATACTTAGCTTTTGTTGACTTGGAGAAAGCCTTTGACAGAGTACCCCGCTCGATTATCTGGTGGGCCTTTAGAAAACTAGGTGTTGATGAATGGCTTGTTAGAGCTATACAAACCATGTATAAAGAAAGTCAGCAAGGTTAGAATTAACAACGAATATAGTGAAGAGTTTAGCGTAAAAGTTGGTGTCAATCAGGACTCCGTTCTTAGCCCCCTACTATTTATTATTGCCCTTCAGGCTATAACAGAGGAGTTCAAGACCGGCTGCCCATGGGAACTTCTATACGCAGATGATCTAACGCTCATAGCCGAATCAATGGCTGAATTAGAGAAGAAATTCCAAACATGGAAGCATATCCTAGAATCAAAAGACCTTAAAATTAACCTGTCTAAGACTAAAGTTCTAGTTTGTAGGAAGGAAAATAGGGCACTGGTCCCATCTGGGAAATGGCCATGCTCAGTGTGTAGGAAAGGAGTAGGCAGAAACTCCATTTTATGTCCCAAATGCAAAGTATGAGTGCATAAAATATGTAGTGGGATCGCAGGTAAGCTAACTAAGAATATAGATTTTATATGTGGCCGGTGCTCTGGTGCAATAAGTAGCAGCAAGTGCCCAGAAAATACTAGCTCATTCCATTGCAAAGATGGTTCTATAGAGATAGTGGACACCTTCCGTTACCTGGGTGACAAAATCAGCAGTGCTGGAGGGTGCTCTGAAATTACAGTAGCTAGAGTCAGAACGGGATGGAAAACGTTCAGAGATCTTATACCATTATTGGCCGCTAAAGGGTTCTCTCTAAAAATGAAAGGCAGGCTGTATGATGCCTGCATACGAACAGCAATGTTACATGGCAGTGAGACTTGGGCATTGTTCGCAGAGGATATACGCAGACTGGAGAGGAACGAAGCTTGCATGCTCCGTTGGATGTGTAATAGTAATATACGTGAACGGCAAAGCATAAATAAACTAAGGGAGAAATTAGGACTAAGAGGAATCAGATGTTGTTTACTCGAGAGAAGAATACGTTGGTATGGTCATGTGATGCACATGAAAGACGACAGCTGTATAAAAATGTGCAGGGTGATAAAAATAGACGGTAGCCACGGAGTAGGCAGACCCAGAAAAACCTGGGACGACTTGATAAATTCCTACCTCACACATTTACACCTCTCCAAGACAATGTCACTGGACGCTACACAGTAATACAGAAGACCCGCCTTGCCTAAGTACAAAGCGAAACCTACAGTCAGTAGGCACCTCTAACAAAAATACACCCCCGTCCCACCACCCCCACCCCATCCACACCACCCCTTCCGATGTAAAGTTATGTTGGTACCACAACATCCAGTCCGAAATAAATGAGGTCGTGTAGGTGTCACGAAAAGTAAAAACACACAGTCCACGCTGTAATGTGGCCCTGTAGGTAACACGGTAAAAATCTCCCAGTCCACACTGTAAACGTGGTTGGTGTTAGGAAGGGCATCTATCCGTATAAAACCCGCCAGACAATCCTATACGAGCAAGACAACCAATCTTGCCTCAAGTGGGAAAACTCCCGTCCAAACCCATGCAAGCGTGGAAGATGGACGTTAAACGATGATGATGATGATATATATATATATGTATATATATATATATATATATATATATATATATATATATATATATATATATATATATATATATATATATATACATATGTATATATCATCATCATACGAGGGGGGATCAAAAAGTTCGCGGAATTTTATCGGAGCAAGAAAAAGATCAGGTTAAAACAATATTAAACATGTCAGAACATGACCAGGAACATCATAATATGACCAAAACGTTGAGGCTGCTCAGACTTTAATTGAAGAAGATCGAAGAATAACAGTTAATCAGTTAGCTAAGTACCTAGACATTTCATATGGTTCGGCAAATTCAATTCTGCACGATAATTTGGGACTAAGCAAGCTTTCAGCGCGATGGGTCCCAAAAGCGTTGTGCCCTGATCAGCTGATTCTTCGAAGTGATCTGTCTTTGGCGATATTAAACAAAATTGAAGTTGATGAAGAGTATTTTCTGACCAGAATCATGACCGGAGATGAAACCTGGATCTACCAGTATGATCCTGAATCCAAACAGCAGTCAAAACAGTGGCTTCCACGTGGATCATGGGGGCCAATCAAGTTCAAATTTCAAAAGTCGGATCAAAAAGTGATGGCCACCATTTTCTGGGATTCAGATGGGGTGATACAAATAGATTATCTTGAAGGTCAAAGAACTGTGACAGGAGCTTACTATGCAAATGTTTTAAGGAAGCTTAAAGAGGCATTAGTCAAGGAACGAAAAGGGAAACTTCATGGTGGGATCTTGTTTCACCATGACAATGCACCAGCACATTCTGCGCGGGTTGCAAAAGAAGTTCTTTGGGAAGAATTTCGATGGGAAGTGCTTCCTCACCCGCCTTATAGTCCAGATTTAGCCCCATCAGACTTTTTCCTCTTTCCAAACCTCAAAGAAATGCTTAAAGGAACCCGTTTTAGTGGTGTTGAAGAAGCTAAAAACGCTGGCAACACATGGCTTCGAACAAGGCCTTCAACTTTCTTTAGAGACGGCTTACGGAGCTGGAAGCATCTCCTTGTGAAGTGTATTGACCTGGATGGCAACTATGTAGAAAAATAAATTGAAGGTAAATCATATCTTTTGAAAAGTAGGTTATTTTCTGAAAAATTCAGCGAACTTTTTAATCCCCACTCGTATATATACATATATATATATATAGATTTGTATATATATATATGTATATATATATATATGTATATATATATATATATATATATATGTATTTATGTATATATGTATATATATATATGTATATATATATATTTATATATATATATATGTATATATATATATGCTTGTTAATTTATTAACCTGCCATAGAACCACATTGGCATATGGTTGGATAATACATGTGTCCCTATATGTATTTTGCATGTAGGGATACATAATTTATTATTATTAATCTCCCCTGGTCGAGATAAAATTTTGGTCGTTTTAACTGCTGCTATTTCTGGTGGTAGTAGATTGACCTTTCCGCCTCTGCCTTCTATCTTTGCACACGGCACTGGACAGAATTGCTTCTTTATCATACACTCTCATCACGGGAACAATTTTGAATAGCGCAAGTTCGTGATTTGAACTCGGGAAGTTTATATTCACTGAGGGAAAAGAACCCTCTGACGAGAGTCTTCCTTTTCAATCTATTTTCCGCATTGACTATCCATTTATTTTGAGACTTGAAACCGTACAGCAGGTACAGTGAATTTTTTAAAATTTATTTTAAAACTTTTTCTTTTTTGCTAAACCTTGATTTTATATATATATATATATATATATATATATATATATATATATATATATATATATATATATATATATATATATATATATATATATATATATATATATATATATATATATATATAAACGGAAAAAATGAAACGAAATTTCATTTCCCACTCCTAGTACGGCTGTTACTTAAATATAAGTATGTATACGTACATACATAAATGTATACAGACGTACAGTAGTATGTATATATATATATATATATATATATATAAATACATACATGCACACATATGTATATGTACGTATGGATTCCCCGATCATTTATTATAATGCTCGGTGTGTTTGTAAACAAACATCCCGTATTAAGCCGTAGTGTCTAGCAACCATCGTTGCTCGTTTGTTCAACACTGACAAAGGAACGCTGTACTAGTTTCAAGCCTACTAGCTATCGTCAGCAACGTACACCTTCCTGCTAGATGATTGAACGTATGAAAGTATATACTTTCCTTATCCATATTAACGGCTGAGTAGCCTAATTTGCATATCGAGTGGGTTAATCGGCCGGGTGCACCGAAAACGATAAACGGAAAAAATGAAACGAAATTTCATTTCCCACTCCTAATACGGCTGTTACTTAACTATAACGGCTTCTCCATGCTTTCCATTTGGAAACTATGTTTATTCCCTTTCAGATACTAATTAGTTGGAGTGAAATTTTAGTAAGTTAATTTTTATAATTTTCTTATTTTACGTCTTTCATATATATATATATACATATGAACATTAATCAGTATACACTGAGGATGAAAAATCAGAGCTGTATGGGAGCATCCCAAAAGTCAGCTCAAAAGTGACACAGAGGAGACTGAGGTTAGCTGGACATGTTCACCGAAATCCAGAGTTGACATTGCACCCAGTGCTCCTTTGAGAGCCCCTAGATGGACACACTAGAAGAGGAAGAAAAAGGTTAACGTATGTTGATGACCTAAGGACAGACACTGGTCTGTTGGAGACGCAGGACATGGCAGCGATAATGAGGGACAGAGACCGCTGGAGAGAACTCGTCCATGGATCTCGGGAATTTTACCCGCCTTATATATATATATATATATATATATATATATATATATATATATATATATATATATATATATATATATATGAAATACTTAAAATAAGAAAATTATAAAAATTAACTTTCTTACTAAATTTCACTCCAACTAATTAGTTTCTGAAAGGGAATAAACATGGTTTCCAAATGGAAAGCATGGAGAAGCCGTTTCGTCATCAGGAAGTCTGTTCTCAGCTAAGTTACCAGGCGATGCGTGGACAGATGGAACTTATACGAAAATAATTCAGTGGATGGAAAAAAGCAAGCGTGGACTAAATTCCAAGACATTAGAAAAAATCACTGCCTACTTGGTAGGTGGCAAATTCAAAAGAATCAATCACGTGATATCGAGGTTAATCAGTGAGGAGTGGGGTGTTAGAAAGACAGCAGCCAAGCCATTACTATGAACTATAGTAGCAGTTTTGGCAAATTTTTGCTCAACAAAATAATTTGGAGATAATTATAAAGAAAGTTACTAATTACTAAGACAAAAGCTATATATTTGCACATGCGGTAGGGGCCAGTATAAAATTAACCCTTAAGGAACATATGTTCAAATTTAATGGAAAAACATATGCCCAAGAGGAAGGAGCAGCCATTGGTGTTAGCATTTCAGGCGACATAGCTAACTTATTCATGGTATGGTGGGACAGTAGACTTAAACTTAAACTTAAAGAACAATTAGAAGACAGCTTAACCCTGATAATGTACTCCTGCTACGTAGATGATATAAACATCGTAGTTAAGACACCCCCACTAGAGAACAGTCAGGAACTAGAGAAAAACACAATGGAAAGCATCCAGCAAATAGCAAACTCCATCCACCAGAGCATTAGAGTTACTATAGACTACCCAAGTAGACACCCCAACCATCGATTACCTGTACTAGACACAGAGCTCTGGTTAGATACCATTAACAACCAAAAACAAATCCTCCATTCCCATTATGCCAAACCCATGACTTCCAAACATCTGATCCACCGAAACTCGGCCATTTCGGACCATACCAAAATCAACATACTGATTGCGGATTTGGTACGGGTGATGAGAAATGTGTCCCGCATGTGCAACCCCGAAGAACTAGAGAGACACATACAACACTTCATCCACCGTATGCAGTTCTCTGGCTACAATCAGAGAGATAGAATCAGAGTGTATAGAGGAGCCAGAACCAAATGGGAAAAAATGGTAAATAATGACATAAATGGGACCTGCCCCTTGTATAGGAGCAAATTTTGGAATAGAATAGAAAGAACTAGGAACAAGGCCAATAGAATAAACTCATGGTATGATAGCAATAAATACGAGAGTGTAATGTTCATCGATACAACCCCTAGAGGCGGACTAGCCTACAAATTTAGAAGGGCCCTAAATAAACATAAACTCAATATTAAGATAGTAGAAAGACCAGGTACCTCCGTAAAAACACTTATTAGCAAGACATACCCGTTCCAAAGACCCTCATGTATAGATAAGAAATGTATAACCTGTAAAATAAGCCCCCATATTAACTGTAAAACTAAAAATGTAGTGTATAGCATAAGATGTACTGAAGGACAATGTAGAAACAAAAATATAGTGTACATAGGTGAGACAGCTCGTATTATAGGGGAACGGATAAATGAACACTGGCGAGACCTTCAAGATAATAAAGAATCATCTGTACTCTACCAACATGCTAAGATAGAACACAAGGGTAAATTAGAGAACATAGAAATAAAAATAGAATCTACACACAGAAAAGATGCAATGTTTAGACAAATTACAGAGGCAATAAACATAAAAGAATTACAACCAAAATTAAATAGAAAATATGAGTGGAACAGCAACATCACAACTTACAATTAAGGACAAAATGAAAACACACACACACATAGAACAAACAACCAACCAACAACATGTAAATAAATAAACAAATAGATAAATGAACACAAACACACACAGATACCCGGATGTGGCGCATGCGCAAACTGAGCACACAACACACACACAGAAACAAAATGGCGTAGGACAGAAGAAAGGAAAGGCACAGAAACAAAGAAAGGAATCCCCAGTCACTGAAGAGGTCACAGAGTGTGTGACGAAAGGACTATGACTATATATAAACAACTATCTGGTTGTGGAACCAACCAACCAACCAGAAATTTATAAATTTGCAGATTTGTAAATTTATAAATTTATAAATATATAATAAATTGAAGTGAAAGCAACTGGTGCGTGTGTTTCTTATTGGCAACATGACCCTCCCAAAGTATAACAATATCGGTTTCAACACACGATTTCAGATAAAGAATCTTGCTAAACAAATTCAGAAACGATATATATATATATATATATATAT
>OZ024743.1:203910505-203940505 GCA_964016885.1 Eledone cirrhosa
AAAACTGCACTATCCACAAGTGTTTTTAACCTTCATATCATGTCCTCCTATTTTATCTGATGAAAACACAAATGTTATTGCATGATGATATTTGTTTTTGAAATGCGCATAATAAAATACATGGAACTCATTTAACCATCTTTTGATCTTATATATTATATATATATATATATATATATATTTCATAATATTTCAGAACATATATTTATCCAACTTAATTATTGGTTTGCTGCATGTCATTTGAGAAAATATGTTAATGATATATTAAATTATGCACTAAGTAACTGAAATATACAATAAATTTGTATTTGTAGAGAAAGAGCACTGGGTTTAATTGAATAAGTATGTAAACATACATACATTTAGATGTGTAAATATGTTTTATTCACACATTTCTCAATCTACAGGGAAATGTGGTAATATGTTGACATGTTTACATCTGTAAATGAGTGTTTACTTACACACATTCTTTGCGGCAGCCCCACTTAAAACCTGTGCTGTTTCTATACAGATATGAATATATATGTATATATGTGTGTGTATATATAATGTATATAATCGTACTTAAATTATATTGCCGATATAATACTATCGATAAGGTGATTGAATAATTAAAAAAAAATATTTTAGTGCATGTTCTGATTTCTGTAATTAGAATTAATAGCAATTAGTAAACGTGTGTGTGTATTTTGAAGAAAAGGGTGATTTTGACTTTGAAGTTTTGGCATTACCTCACCAGTGTGATGAGGTAATGTTGAAACTTCAACATCACTGCTGACTATTTCTTTGGAAAATATATTTCATACATTACTCACATGTATTGAGTTCTCATGTTTGAATGTTCAATAAACATTCTTACATGTGGTAATAGCATGTTAATATTTAATTTGAAATTATTGTTGAATCCTTTGTTTACTATATAGGTTAGTGTCATTAATAAATTAATATGTTGAACACTTGTGAAATAAAACCATTATTTCTAGATATCCTTCCCATTTCATTATTATATTTCTAATAAATCACACACTGGACTCGCGCATAGCCAAGAGGAGCGCGCATAGCCAAGACGACGCATATATATATAGACAGATGAGAAAAGAAAAAATCATGGAAAGTCATCCGTACCCCCACGCAGACATGCTCAGACAAATACATCGACCCAGGCATGCGCACACCCGTGCTCAAGTATGTCTGTATGGACACGCATACATACATGCCCCCGTGTGCTCCCACGCCGAAGGCATATACTTGATGAGTACCCCTCATACGTCTTCCCACGCGCCGCTGCGCAGATGGTGCACACAGTATTGTATGAGACAACGCATTTGAGGCTTTGACCCAACCCGATCACGTGGCGGTGTGAGTCCGAAAGTGCCTGCACAATATGCCTAAATGTTAAGGCAGCACAATATCCCTGTACTAATCGCATATACTGTGGGTGGCACATATATTTAAAAAAAACTGTACGTACATAACATAAAATAATGAAATAATATACAATAATAAAATAAAATAGATTATTTTATTATTTCATTATTTTATGTTATGGCAGGTGAATTGTCAGTATCGGGAGAGGGTCTGACATGCATAGCCACGTCCCTTTACGATCTGAGTTCAAATCCCGCCGAGGTTAACTTTGCCTTTCATCCTTACGGGGTCGATAAAATATAGTACAAGTAATGTACTGGGATAATTGCTGGCCTTGTGCCAAAAGAAGAAACAATTATTTTATGTTATGTACGTACAGGTTTATTTATATACTCGAATCTAGGCATACTCGAATCCTGGATTCGACTATGATGTACCTGTGTACTGTAAATTCAGGCAACTCTACTTGGCACTACATAGGTTCCGCGGCTGGGGATTTCAAGAAAAGGTGGTACGTCCACAGACACTCCATGAAGAACCGTAGACTGGAGAACTCTACGACGCTCGCCAATAAAATCTGGCAGCTTTAAAACACAAACCAGGAGTATAAGATTAGCTGGTCAAAATTATCGGTAGCAAGGGCCTACAGACACGGAATGTCCTACTGCGGACTTTGTAATTTAGAATAATTCCATATTTTAAGGTACGATAAGATGCTGCTTAACAGCAAAATAGCAAGATGAATTTTCTGTAGGCATAAAATAGCTACCACATTCACAAACTTCAAACCACCGTGATTCGAACCAGAAATCCCTAAATTAGAACTGAACCACCTGGATTTTAACCTATGGAATACACACCAGCACACTGCTATTAGCTGTCAAACGGCCAACTGGTTACTAGATCATAAATCACTTAACATCTCTTTCACCCTTTTTCCCTGAAACAGCATCAACCCCATTAAGACAAGACAATCAGCATAACATTTACCACACACATTTGTCAAACCTCCCTTCACCATCCACCCTTAGCCCTTAAATCTCACACTTGTATCCACCAATTAATCTCTAATTTATTGCTTTTTCCCTTTTCTTTTATCTGTCACTACATCAGACTCTCTACGCGTATCTATGTATATTTCGAATATGACTTTTCATGATAGCACTAAACCCACCACAGAATCCTTATAAGAACACTTACTCACCACCACCACAAGCATACTCTGTACTTACATGCTCTCACTTATCCTTATTTATTTATTTATATTTTCCATTTTCTTACTTTTTTAATGTATTTTTTCTTATCTTTTACTTTTTACGTTTTACATCTGTAACTTTTCTACCTATTTGTCATATATATTTTATTATTGATGTAATTGTTTTGATTATACGGTATTCTTCTATATATATCTTGACTCGAGTGAATTATTTTTATATCTTCGTATTCTGATGAGTTGATCAGAGGTAAATAATGTAATAGAGATCGAGTGACGCAACTTCAAGCGATTAGCGACCTCTAGACTCACCTGATCAATGAAACACAATTGTCAATACCTGAAATAGAGCCCCTTGTTGTACAGCCAACCATGTTATACTCTTCATTCTTTCACTATATATATATATATATATATATATATATGAAATTAGAAAATAGAATAGCTTTCACCGTATTTTTGACTAAAGGAATTTTAGCCTGATAATGGGGTTTAGAACCCTCAGATAAATGTAAAAAAAACACCCTCCTCCTCGTGAGAGGGGTCATTCTGCCCGTTATTTGGCCCTTCGGGGTTAAATAACCGCTTATTGGGGTTTTGTGCCCAACATTTATTTAAAAAAAACAAAAAAGACATGGCTACGAAAAAGAATTTCATAGGTCACTCCCACTCATTCCGTCTTCTTCTTCCTCAATCGTCACTACAGCAGAGAGAAGAGTGTCTCTCTCCCTCCCTTCTCTTTCGCAAGCGACGCCAGAAAAGAAAAATCACGTGCAAAGCGTGCAAGATTACTCCACGACGACGACGACAACGACGAAAAAGGTGTGCGGCAAATACGAAAACCCATTTCATTCGTCTGACTTCAGGAATAATAGCAGTAGCAGCCGTAATAACAGCAGCAGCAGCAACAGTGACAAGGAAAACAACAGTAGCAGCCGCAACAGCATCAGCAGCAGCATAAACAACAACAGCATTAGCAGCAACAACAACAGCAACAACAACGACATAACAAATTTGTTACAAAGGCTGAAGAGAAGCTGGATTCTATATCATAACATTTGCAGCGCTACAGGTTCAATAGTGGATGTGGATATTTTTATGTTGCTATTTATATGTTTATTAAGTATGTGTGTATGACTCACCACCCCAGACTATATTTTACATCATCCAATTCTCACTAACTCTCTCTCTCTCTCTCTCTCTCTCTCTCTCTCTCTCTCTCTCTCTCTCTCTCTCTCCGCTCTCTCTATTGATATATATTCTTTCTTCTGTTCAGATGCTTCCATGTTCTCATAATTTATCGTTCACTTCTCACCCTTCCCTTTCTCTTTGGAACACCCTTAGTCACCGTTTAAACCCGCCTGAGAATAATAAAGTGAATCGCGCACTGTAAAAAGAAATTCGGTGAAGTTGAAACTGTTTATGATACATACGTGAAAACAAAAGAAATATGCATGAGAATGCTGTCGATATTATTGTTATGATAATTGTTTCTATTTTTAGCACAAGGACATTACTAATGCTTTATTTTATCGACCCCGTTAGGATGAATGGCAAAGTTAACCTCGGCGGGATTTTAAATCAGAACATGAAGCGCCATAACTCTATACTGCAAAGCGTGGCGTCTGACGCTCTACCGATACTGCCAATCCACCTCCCATTGTTATGACGATAATGGAAGCATTGATGAGTTTTTGCAGTGGTTGTTGGCATTGTGACAAGGTTGTAGTAGAGTAAGTTGGTATGATAGTGTTGTGGAACAGTGGTTCGTTATCTGTTGGTGTGGTAGTTGGTGGTGGTGTGTTGTTTTGCAGTTAATTATTATTTGGTAGGTCAGGCGGTGCATTGGCAGAATCGGTAGAGCTTCGGACAACAAAATTTGCGGCGTATAGCTACGTACCTTAATGTTCTGTGTTCAAATCCCGCCGAGGTTAGCTTTGTTTTTCATCCTTGCGGAGGCGATAAAGTAGAAACACCCATAATTCACTGACGCCGATTTAATCGACCCCCCCCCCCTAGAATTGTTGGCCTTATGCCAAAAGTAGATTTAGGCACAATTATTAGGCAGGTCTGGAGATACGGTTTGACTCCATGACTTGGATACAATACCGCGGCTCGCTAATTGCTGGTTCTGTTTAAGGGTGATGAGGTGCTCATCCGAGACGTTTATGTTCAGAAAATTGACATCTGCTTTATCGTTAATTTAGTTTCGATCTATATTTGTTATCTTTATTTACTTGTGACTTATGATGTTATTGCTAGAGAACCACGCTACGGGACAAAAGCAAACATAGGTGACATTTGCTTTATGATTGATTTAGTTTCGATCTATATTTCTTGTCTTTAGTCACTTGTTGTGATGTTCTTACTAGCCAATCATGCGATATTATATATTTTATATATATATATATATATATATATATATATATATAAGCATGTTGCCCGAAGCTCTACCGATTCTGCTAATGCACCGCCTGACCTACCAAATAATAATTAACTGAAAAACAACACAGCACCACCAACTACCACACCAACAGATAACGAACCACTGTTCCATCAACACTATCATACCAACTTACTCTACTACAACCTTGTCACAATGCCAACCACCACTGCAAAAACTCATCAATGCTTCCATTATCGTCATAACAATGGGAGGTGGATTGGCAGTATCGGTAGAGCGTCAGACGCCACGCTTTGCAGTATAGAGTTATGGCGTTTCATGTTCTGATTTAAAATCCCGCCGAGGTTAACTTTGCCATTCATCCTAACGGGGTCGATAAAATAAAGCATTAGTAATGTCCTTGTGCTAAAAATAGAAACAATTATCATAACAATAATATCGACAGCATTCTCATGCATATTTCTTTTGTTTTCACGTATGTATCATAAACAGTTTCAACTTCACCGAATTTCTTTTTACAGTGCGCGATTCACTTTATTATTCTCAGGCGGGTTTAAACGGCGACTAAGGGTGTTCCAAAGAGAAAGGGAAGGATGAGAAGTGAACGATAAATTATGAGAACATGGAAGCATCTGAACAGAAGAAAGAATATATATCAATAGAGAGAGCGGCGAGAGAGAGAGAGAAAGAGAGAGAGAGAGAGAGAGAGAGAGAGAGAAAGTTAGTGAGAATTGGATGATGTAAAATATAGTCTGCGGTGGTGAGTCATACACACATACTTAATAAACATATAAATAGCAACATAAAAATATCCACATCCACTATTGAACATGTACCGCTGCAAATGTTATGATATAGAATCCAGCTTCTCTTCAGCCTTTGTAACAAATTTGTTATGTCGTTGTTGTTGCTGTTGTTGTTGCTGCTAATGCTGTTGTTGTTTATGCTGCTGCTGATGCTGTTGCGGCTGCTACTGTTGTTTTCCTTGTCACTGTTGCTACTGCTGCTGTTATTACGGCTGCTACTGCTATTATTCCTGAAGTCAGACGAATGAAATGGGTTTTCGTATTTGCTGCACACCTTTTTCGTCGTTGTCGTCGTCGTCGTGGAGAAATCTTGCACGCTTTGCACGTGATTTTTCTTTTCTGGCGTGGCTTGCGAAAGAGAAGGGAGGGAGAGAGACACATTTAGAGAAGGGAGGGAGAGAGACAATCTTCTCTCTGCTGTAGTGACGATTGAGGAAGAAGAAGACGAAATGAGTGGGAGTGACCTATGAAATTTCTTTTTCGTAGCCATGTTTTTTTTGTTTTTTTAAAATAAATATTGGGCACAAAACCCCAATAAGCGGTTATTTAACCCCGAAGGGCCAAATAACGGGCAGAATAACACCTCTCACGAGGAGGAGGGTGTTTTTGTTTACAATTTGGTTAAAGTTTTAAACAATTTACAATTGTTATAGCGGTCAAAATTGACAATACCTTACAGAGCCGAGCCTCCGTCAACCATAGCATTCAATAATAATAATAATAATAATAATAATAATAATAATGTTTTTTTTATTAACCACAAGGGTTTACATAAAGTAGACATTAAGGACAGTACAGGACAATACAGGACGGTACAAATGGGCATTCTGCGTGTAAAAAAAACGGAGGTTGAAATAAAATAACAAAGAAAAATTCCCCAATAGGGGGGAGACTTCCGAGGGACATTTGTGGAGAAAGCCCATTAAAAGACCACAGTGGCCCTGACCACCAGGGTAAGTGCCCTCTCCCAGTTTTCCACCTTTAATTTACAGACACATACTCAGAATAGGCCCATTCATTCGGGCCATGCTTGCTTCTCTCACCCATCTTTCAAGAAAATGCTGGGAAGAGAGCACTTCCCTCTCTACCCTGATTTTCCTTTTCAAATGAAATTTGAAAAAGTTAATCAGGGCATCACCGAAGAGGTATGTGCACGTCTTCAGCCCTTTCAAACGTGTCCACCATACTATCTCTTTCGCCATGGCCACCAGACAGATAAAAACTTCCTGCCTTTCCAGGCTAAAGGAAGAGGGCGGGGCAATCCTCATGATGGACTCAGCTGATAGCTGGATCCGTCCTACACGTGACAGCAGGTGTTCGACATAAACCCACAAGTCAGCAATGCTCGGACACTGGACGAGTGCGTGCAGGACGGTTTCGTCGCCCTGCGCGCATCTCGGACATGCCCGGCTGACGGCACCTCCATGCCTGTAGAGTTTATCCCGAACTGGCAAAGCTCCTCGGTAGCACTGCCAGGCCAGGGATTTCTGGAAGTTGTCCATAGGCCCCGGCCCGAAAGTCCTTCCGAAGAGATTGGCTAGTTGATTTTCGTCGACGCCTAGAGTTTCTCCAAGTACGTCGTCGCTCTTCCCCTCCACTAATCCCCTATAGAACGCCAAGGTGGAGTTTCCACCGATCACATTGTCCGATTGGTCGAGGGCTGTGAGCGCCTGAAGACATTCCAGTCTCCAAGCGCTCCCTCTCGGTCTTCGCTTGACCCAGGACTGCAGCTCCGTCAAGGAGACGAGCTGGGGAAAAACGTGTCTAGCAAACGGCGACCACACCTGATCACCGTCGAGGAACAGGTGGAGATGTCGTAGCCTGAGCGCGTGTCTGCGCATCTTCAGCGACGGCATGCCCAGCCCTCCACGTAGCGGGTGTTGACAGCAGATGGACCGCCTGACCATCGGAGCGCGTCCCTTCCACAAGAAGCGAAACAGCAAACGCTCCAGCGCAGTCAGGCGGGGCTTAGGACAAGGTACGACGGTCAGGCGGTAGTAGATGACAGACGCGATGTACGCGTTAGCCACCTCCGCTCGACCTTTCAGGGATAGCTTCCTCTCGGCCCATTTCTGGGTGAGAGAAGCCACCCTGCTCGTCACCTCGTCCCAGTTTTTGTCCGTCTGGAGGTCTGGACCGAACCAGACCCCTAGCAATTTAACCGGTCCGTCCGTCCAGCGCCCGACGACGCTGCTGGACGGCATGGACCTGCCTCTCCAGGTGCCGAGCTGCAGGCCCACTGACTTTTCCTGGTTGATCATTGCTCCTGTCACCGCTTCGTATTCTCTTAGTGTAGTGCCGATCGCCTCGATGTGTTTTGCGTTCGACACCACTACGGTGACATCGTCGGCATATGCTGACACAGATCTTCCGCATCCTAGTTCGCGCGGGACCCCCCTCAACGTCTCCAGTTTGTGCAGTAATGGCTCGAGAGTCAATACGTACAATAGGGACGAGAGGGGACATCCTTGGCGGACCGAGCGCATGATGTTGAACGGTTCCGAAAGGTGACCGTTCACTCTCACTTCAGAGCAGATGTCGCTGTGCATGGCAGCGATCCAGCCTCTGAAGACGGGCCCAAAGCCAGCCGCCCTCAGGACTGCCGCTAGGTAACGATGGTCGACCCTATCGAAGGCTTTCGATTGATCTAAATTGATCAAAGACCCACCCTTGCCAGGTTCCCTAGCTACCCTCTCTACGATGTATCGCATGAGGTGGAGGTTGTCGTGGATGGATCTGTCGGGAATGGCGCATGTCTGTGCCTCTCCCACCAGACCACCAACGACAAGCGCCAACCTCTTTGCTAGCACCTTGGCCAAAATCTTGAACTCTGTGTTTAGCAGAATTATGGGCCTAAAATTATCTATGTTATCCCCCTTGTTCGGATCCTTTCTCAGCAGCGCCACCGCTCCTCGGCTCACAGAGCTGGGAACTCTCCCGTTCTGTTGCCAGTTGCAGTAGACGTCCGCCAAAAGGCCTCCGAACAAGTTTGGCATTTGTACGTAAAGTTCATAGGGCAGACCATCCAAACCAGGCGATTTACCCCTTGTGCAACTAGTCATTGCATCCCGTACTTCAGCGGTTGTTATCGGCTTTTCGCAACACTCCGCCTCAGTGGCCGAAAGCCGCGGCAGTCCGTCGAGGTAGACACTAAAGTCCATCCCTCGATCCGGCCAGCCACTGCCCCCGAACAGTTGAGCGAAGTGTCGCTGAAAAGCTTCACACATTTGCCCGGGTTCGAGTAGCATGCGCCCGTCGTGGTCCACCAAAGACCGGATCGTGGCTTTGTTGCCACGACGCGCCTCCGCCACTCGCGCCCATTGAACGGCTTTCGTCCTCTCGTGTCTGAGAGCACGCACCCTTGCTCTGACAATGCAGCCTTCGTGCTTTACATTGAAGAATTGGTCAAGGGCCAATTTCGCCGCAAGCACGTCGGTCGCAATGCCTTTGCTAAGCGCCTCGTCTAATTTTCTAACTAGTTCTCCCTCTGCTCTATTTTTCTCTATTGCTAAAGCCTTACTAAACCTAATGGATTCTATTCTAATCGCTCTTTTCAGAGCAAACCACCACTTGTTGTTGACGATGGCCCCCGTCAACGCCCGCTTAACTAGTTCGCTAATCCGGTCTCTGTAGGCCTTGCGCCCGTGTAGCTGACTATCTTGAATTGTGGACAGCCTATGCTAGACCTATCTATTTCCCTACAAAATACTCTATCTAGATATGATCTGGATGACCCTATGCGATTTGTCCAAGTCCACATTGGCACATTCGGGAAATCCAATCGGTACCTGTCAGACAGTTCAAAACGCCTGAGCAGGTTGGTGAGGCTCTTGCACCCTCCACTCCTATCCGCTAATCCCACACAGTCCCAGCGTGCATCTAAGATCCCGTTCCAGTCGCCCACTAACACTAAAGAGCGGGACGTTCCAAGAAAGGTCTCCAGACGCCGGAAGAAATCAGGCCGCCCTGCTCCTGTCGGGGCATAGACGGCCACTAGCCTGAAAGCTTTCCCGTCTCCGCTGGTCACGTCCAGCACCACCAGCTTACCATCTGGGTCCAGGAAGATGGCCCGTATGGCGAGATCCAAACCTCTCCGAAAAAGCACAGCAACTCCTCCCCCCGATCCAGGACGGCTGGGAGATGCGTACACATCGTAGCCGCCAAAGATCGGTGCGATGGCCCGTGCTTCGGAGATTCTGGTCTCGCTGATGGCCACTACATCTATGTTTAGTGACTTGAGGTCGTTGAGCAGGTGGCCCTGCTTCCATGATGACCCCAAGCCACGCGCATTTATGCTGCCTATTCTGAGTGAGGTCATGTTTAAAATAGAGTGGAAAAGATGGGAAAGACCACTTACCGTACTTTTCGTAGAGGAGGGATGGTTTTTACATCCCTTTACACTTGATCGTCTGGTGAAGGGACCGTTGAATCGTCCCTTCGGCTGGTCGTCGGCTCTTCTAAGAGAATGTCTGAATATACTCTTCGATTGATAGTTCCTCCTAGGTCCCTGAAATCACCAACTGCGTTGTGGAATTTCGTTTTAATGTTTGTGTACTGTTTCTGTGCTATTTTTAGCAGTCTTATGTTAGTTGGCGTTTTGATTGGTGCTGGTATTATGTAGTCGTGTTGTGAAATGTCTGTGTGTTCAATTATGTAAGTCATTAGTTTCTTGTTGTGTGTATTTATTGCCGTGCATTTGATTTTCTGGGGGGGGGGTCTGCTATTTTCTTGTCGTTGTTGCTGGGTGTGTGTGTTTTGTTGTTGTGTTTGCGATGTTGGTGCTTGTGGTGGTGGTGTTGAAGGTGTTGTTGGCGGTGGGGTTGTCGCCGGTGGTGATGGTGGTGCTAGTGTGGGTGGTGATGGTGTTGGTGGTGTTGCTGCTGTGGGTCTCTTTGCAGTAGACTTTACCCTTTTCTCATTTCTTTCCTCCCTTTTCAAAGGCGACGATGCGCTGCTTCTGCGTTTGTGCGTTCTTACGACCTTTTGCCATCCCTCTCCCACCTCACACTCCATGTCTGATTCTGTGAGGTCGGGGAGGGGTACCAGCTCCACTCTTTCACTTGTTGTCGTTGGTGATGTTTGCAGTGGAGTCTCTGTTGCAGCTGCATTTGGTATTGCTGTTGTTGTTGTTAATATTTCCACTGCTGCTGTTTTTGATTTCCGTGGCGTGGGTATGGGTGCCACGGACTTATCGTTCCTGGTTGCCGCTTGTCCTGTTGCTGGTAGCCGTGGAGCCGGTTTCGGAAGGAGGGGGGTTTTCTCCTTTCTCAGGGTCTTCTCGTTGCAGAAGGCCCTGAGGTGAGTCTTCGATCCACAGCGAAAGCATTTCGGGCGTTTTCCCTCAACACTTATGGGCAGTTGAGTGCCGTTATCGAAGTCTATCACATCCGGGATAGCTTCGATGCACTCCTGGTTGGTTTGGATTAGCATCTCAATGGAGGTGCCGACCCAATCTTCTCTTACTTTTTTCTGTACTTGCAGTACAGTTGTTTTGTCCTCGATTCCGACGAGGACAGACGCGGCCAGCCAGAAGGGGCCTTCCCGGGGGGGACGTGGGTCAGTTTGACCCTCACAATTTTTTGCCCGCAGTAGGAGGGCACCAACACCATTTCCTCGCTCCTTAGGGTCACTACGGATTGGGCCTTTGCCTCCTGGGGTGTGGCAAAAAGTACGTCTACGGTGGCATATTTTTTGCCTCGGGTGATGTGCGTTTTCCGCTGCCACACAGACCCCAAGGCTTTTTGTATTTGAGCCTCTGTGGCTCTTTCCAGCCTACGGGATTTTGTACTTACTGTACGGTACGTGACCGTACAGTGCTGTTGGGTTTCGAAAAAATTTTCCGCTGCCTTGCAGATTGCTCGGTGTCCAGTTTTTGTCACTATCTTCTTCGCTTCCTCTAATTCCTCATTTGTTATGAGGATTGTTTCCAAGTTTTTCGCAATACCTGCAAACGGGATTGCTTTTTCTTTGCTGCTGTTGTTGTTGTTGTCGTCAGAGCTGCTGTTACTTTTGTTGTTGCTGCAGGTACTACGACTACTGCCTCCGCCGCTGTTGCTGTGGTTGTTGTTGGTGTTGCTGCTGCTAATGCTGTTGCTGTTTATGCTGCTGTTGATGCTGTTGCGGCTGCTACTGTTGTTTTCATTGTCACTGTTGCTGTTGTTATTACGGCTGCTACTGCTATTATTCCTGACGTCAGACGAATGAACTGGGTTTTCGTATTTCCCGCGCACCTGTTTCGTCGCTGTCGTCGTCGTCGTGGAGAAACCTTGCACGCTTTGCACGAGACTTTTCTTTTCTTTCGTCGCTTGCGAAAGAGAAGGGAGGGAGAGAGACACATTTAAAGAAGGGAGGGAGAGAGACAATCTTCTCTCTGCTGTAGTGATGATTGAGGAAGAAGAAGACGGAATGAGTGGGAGTGACCTATGAAATTTCTTTTTCGTAGCCATGTTGTTTTTGTTTTTTTTGTTTAAAATAAATATTGGGTACAAAACCCCAATAAGCAGTTATTTAACCCCGAAGGGCCAAATAACGGGCAGAAAGACCCCTCTCACGAGGAGGAGGGTGTTTTTGTCTACAAGTTCGTTAAAGTTTTAAACAATTTACACTTGTTATAGTGTTCAAAATTTACAATACCTTACAGAGCCGAGCCTCCGTCAACCATAGCATTCAATAATAATAATAATAATAATATCAACAAGTGACATAGACATGCTGATAGAAATAATCTGTGTTCAGATGGAGAAAAACAACCTACACAAATACGTGACTGATAGTAAGAAGCCAACGCTCAGAATTGTACTGAAGGAGAGGACAATAGACCAGGGGATGTCCAAGGAGGAAATAACAACAAGGAGAAAGCGCAGCCTTCATGAAAAATCCCTTCATAGTACATTCTTTGAGAAAACTGAATTCAGAGATCCACAGACATGGAACTGGTTGAAAAGAGGAGACCTTAAAAAGGCTACAGAAGGAATGCTAATGGCTGCGCAAGAGCAGGCCCTCAAAACGAAGTGGTTGAAACACCATATTTACAAGGAGGAGGCTAGCCCACTGTGCAGGATCTGTGGAGAGAGAGAGGAGACTGTGGCTCACATTTTATCCGAGTGTAAACACCTAGCCCAGACTCACTATAAGGGCTGGAGACATTATGTGATGGGCAGGGTGATCCACTGGCACCTATGCAAAGTAAACAATTTACCACATTCTGAGAAGTGGTATGAGCATAAGCCAGAGTCGGTGATAGAAAACGATCAGGTGAAGGTGCTGTGGGATTTTAGGATACAGACGGACAAGAAACTGGAACACAATAGACCTGACCTGGTGGTTTTGGACAAGGAAAAAAGATCGTGCCTGATTGTGGATGTGGCCTGCCCATTCGACACGAGAGTGCAAGAGAAGGAGAGGGAGAAAATTAACCGATACCAGGACTTAAAGTGGGAGGTAAAAAGGATTTGGAACTGCCATGAAGTCAAAGTCGTCCCGATTGTCATAGGCGCACTAGGTACTATCTCAAAAAGTTTCCAGGGATGGTTAAAGAAAATTGGCCCCGCCACGCTTTTTGGAACGCTTCAAAAGGAATGCTTGCTGGGAACAGCAAGAACCCTCCGATACGTCCTGAATATCTGAGGCTGCAGGTAGTGGCTTGATATTCATTTCAACAAACTTTCCAGTTAACTAACATCAATGACTGAGACTCAAAGAACAATAATAATAATAATTGTTTCTACTTTAGACACAAGGTCAGCAATTACCCAGTACATTTCTGAATAATAATAATAATAATAATAATAAGAAGAAGAAGAAGAAGAAGAAGAAGAAGAAGAAGAAGAAGAAGAAGAAGAAGGGAAGAAGACGCACGAGGTGGTAGAAGGTCATGAAATCGCTCCCGTAAATTTTTGATTTTTAACATATTTAAATCAATTGTGAAATAACAATTCTTAGTACAAATGTTGCATAAACCAGCGAATCAGGTCCCATAAAGTTTCGGATCCATATTATATTGTTGTATCGCTCAAATATTCAATTTTGTATTATATATTTTGTATTCATAAAAAGAAAATGGTTATAAATGGGAAAAAAACACCCTCTGTCTACACTATATAGAACAGCCAAATACCAGCAATTTCACCAACACCAGAAACTTGATACACCACCTATCCCATCACACTAAATATAACAGCCAGATGACGGCAATTTCGCCAGCATCATAATAATAATTACTATTATTATTGTCTCAAATTTTAAAAAAATGTTTAATTCCAATTTTACGGGAATATGTCAACACAAAATATAATAAAAATATATATTAAACATACGAACACAAACTCATAGATACTAAATATCAGTAACCACAACGCCACCACTGCCACCACCCCACCCCATCCATCATTGCTACCACTATCCCATCGTCACCGCCACCACTCCTTCAATGCTACCACCACTATTCCCCTGTTAACTTGAGAGAGAAAGGGGAAGGTGGCGGTATCACTAGACAAGCGAGAGGCTAGCAAAAGATATAAATAGATTGACTTAGTGACCTGGCCACCGGTCAAACGTCAACATCAACAACTATGGGACTGCTGGCTCACCCCTTCCTCACCAACAATATAAAAAGCCCCGGCACCACCACCGACATAGCCAACAACAATAACAGCCAACTACAACAAAAAGTATATTATATAAATGTAATGCACTGGGTGATTGCTGGCCTTGTGCCTGGAGTGGAGGCAATTATTAATAATTTCATTCTTAAGCCACGCAATGCTCACATTAAGGAACCACTCATGATAATAACAATTTAAAAAAACAACAAAAAGAAAACCCCGTGACCAAGAAATACCGGAATGGCGACCGGCGGGGAATAGCCGTGTCTCTAGGGGAGAACGACCCCTCCAGTCTTGGTTGACACTCGTTCTAGAAGTGGTAACACGAAATGATTACCCCTTGGCGGATAAGGATAAAACGCGACAAAATAATGTAAATGTCTAATGATAAAATCTCATACCGGATCGGCCGTCACCCGGGTAAAAAAGGGCCGCGTCCCTCAGAGAGGAACCAGACTGGGGTCGAAAAATCAGCTAATGGTTCAAACCTTCCCATCACTTCGGAGCTGGAGACCTCCCATAACCGGAATACTCCTACTGTTGGCCCTCCATGCTCACCACCAAGAAATCCAAAGAAAAAGAGAGAAAAATGGTCAAGCGAAGATAATAAAGAAGTCCTTGAGGCTTTCTACACTGCCATGTACTACCCATCAAATACATCGAATACAGAACAGACATATATCAACTGGAAAAAGAAACATCCCGAAAACAGAGGCTATATTGACAGTAACAAACTAGCCAATATACGAAGAAATATTGTAAGAAAAAAGTTACTAACTGATATAGAAATTGATCAGATCAAGCTATTAGCACAAAGTCAGCGAAGGGAAAATGAAACATGTGTCAGTGAAAACGAGGTAAACTGTAACACTTCGAACCCCAGGGTTGGGGCGGAATCACTGGCAACAGAACAAATTAAAGAAAGGATCGAAAAAGTGGAGGGAGTGCATGCTCAGGATGAAACTCCAAATGAAAATAATGAGATCGTAAATGATAAAGAAATGAATGAGAATGAACTTGCCAACTTGAAGGATGAAATTATGATCGAATGGATGAAAATGAAAGAATCTGACATGGGGAAATGAGACACCCTCCCTAAGATCCAGAACTCCAAACAGAACCAAAAGATAATACACAAGACTAACATAATTCTCAAAAACATTATCATCACAAACAAACTAAACATTACTGATTTAAATCATCTCTATTATGCATCGGCTAAAGTCACCACTCACTTATGTGGAGTGAAGATGAAAAAACAAAGGAATTCCCACAAGAAATCTACTTGGCAAGAGAACATCAATCGCCAAATAAACCTTCTCCGATCTGACATAGAAATTTTAACAAACTATAAAGTAGGTGAACATGTTAAACAAACTAAACTTAGAAAATTGAAAAAAAAGTACAGTATAAAATCAACATGTGACATAGACATGCTGATAGAAATAATCAAGCAAAAAGTGTCGGCCAAAGCTGCTCGTATAAGGCGCTTTGAAAAACGATCTAGATTCTATAAGGACAATAATATGTTCAAAAATAACCAAAGAAACTTCTACAGAAAAATTGGTAAGTCAACAATAACTGCTAAATCAATACCATCCAAGGAGGAAGTGCAAGAATTCTGGGAAAAGATCTGGGTCGAAGAAAAAGCTCATAACATACATGCCCCATGGATAGACAGACAAATGAAAGATACAGCTCACCTTGAGGAACAAACATGGGAAAATATAACAGTTGAACAGTTGCGCTTGGCTCTAAGAAAAACCAGCAAATGGAAATCCCCAGGAAAAGACAAAATACAAAACTTTTGGATAAATGCCTTCACAGAGTCTCATGAGCTGTTAGCCCAACTTTACAATGAAATAGTTAAGGAGCCAGAAAAGATACCATCATGGCTAGTTAACGGCATTACATTCCTGCTTCCGAAGAATGATGAGACAAACAATCCCCAAAATTACAGACCGATAACTTGCTTGACCACAATGTATAAAATTTTAACATCAGTCCTAACTGAATACACATATGACCACCTGATAACAAATGACCTATTTCCCATTGAGCAGAAAGGGTGTAAACGAGGCTCATATGGCTGTAAGGATCAGCTTCTGGTTAACAAAATGATACTGGAAGATTGTCATAATAGACACAAAAATCTATCGATTGCTTGGATAGATTATAAAAAAGCATTCGATGGTTTGCCACACAGTTGGATTGAAAAATGTTTAGAGATTTTCAAAATATCCCCCGTTGTCAGGAGGTTTTTGTCATTCAGTATGAAGACATGGAAAACGACACTCCTTTTGAATAGTGAAACAAATCACCGGAAGCTGGAGAAGATAATATTAATTGTGGAATTTTTCAGGGTGACTCTTTATCACCGCTTTTATTCTGCATCGCACTTATACCATTAAGTAAAATGCTCAATGAAACAAAACATGGATATAAAGTCTATGACAAAACCATTAATCACCTGTTCTACATGGATGACCTGAAACTATTTGCAAAAAATGATGAACAATTGCAAGGGCTATTATCCACTGTGAAGCAGTTCAGTGATGACATTAAAATGGAGTTTGGACTAGATAAATGCGCCAAAGCGTTCACCAGAGGAAAGCTGCTGAAGAGTTCAGACATTAATCTTGATCGGGGGAACGTGATAAGAGAACTTGATCAAGAAAAAACTTACAAATATCTAGGTGTTTGTGAAGGAGACGGAATCAAGCACTCGACAATGAGGGAAAGGATAAGGAAGGAATGTTACCGCAGAGTAAGAGCAATCTTAAGAACGGAATTGAATGCAAGGAATAGGATCGATGCCATAAACACGCTTGCCATACCAGTAGTAACCTACAGTTACAATGTCATCAACTGGTCAAGCACAGAGATCCGTAGGCTCGATACAAAAATTCGAAAATTCTTAACCATGCACAGAATGCATCACCCTAAGGCAGATATAGATAGAATATATCTCCCTAGGAAAGAAGGAGGACGTGGGTTAATCCAGTTAGACATTGCGTTGAAAACTGCAACAATTGGATTATCTACATATCTAAGGGAATCACATGATTGGATGATCAAACTCGTTTTGAAACACGAAAGCATCAAAAGATCATATTCCATTACAAAAGATGCACAAAGATACAGTAATGGACTACAAATTTCAGAAGTCCCATTTACTGCTGAAATGGAAAACACAGAAAAAGCAAAGCAGGTAAAAGTAACTGCAAAGAAAGAACTGCTACAGAAACTGGCTAAGAAATGGCAAGAAAAGCCTCTGTATGGAAAATACCCAGAGCGAGCTAACAATCCTGATGTTGACAAAACTTTAACCCATCAGTGGTTGGCATCCTCTGGACTGAAATCGGAGACTGAAGGACAAGATCAGTGTCTGCCAACAAAAAATTACCAAGCCAACATAATAAAAAATGGGTGCAGCCCATTATGCCGTGTATGCAAAAAACAACCAGAGACCATTGACCATATAATTTCAATGTGCAGTCCTATAGCTCCAACCGAATACCTAAACAGGCATGACAGAGCTGCACAATACATACATTGGATAATGTGTAAGCATTTTGACCTGCCCCATCAAAAGAATTGGTGGGAGCATCAACCACCTCCCATACTTGAAAAAGATCACATCTCAATCTTGTGGAACTTTAGCATCCAGACAGACCGAAATATAGATGCAAATAGACCTGATATAATATTGAAGGACTTTCAAAAGAGGGTATGCCTGCTAATTGATATGTCTGTTCCAATAGACAAGAATGTATCTATAAAAACATTTGAAAAATTGAGCAAGTATAAGGACCTGGAGATAGAAATTGGAAAAATGTGGAAATTGAGAACTAAAACAATACCAGTGGTTGTAGGCGCTCTGGGAATGATACCTAAGGGGTCTAATGACTACTTATCGCAAATCCCAGGAAACCCGCGTATAGGAGAAATACAAAAGATAGTACTAATGGGAACTGCCCATATACTAAGGAAGATTCTGTCAATATAAGTACATCACAAGTCTAAACACTAAAGATGCATGTGTGAATATGTATGTTCTTTCTTGAACATGGCGGACCTTGTTGTCTCTTGAGGTCACTGGTTGTGACTTGGTGATAACTCGTATGAACATAAAGCAAGATAAATGCAACTGTAATAATAATAATAATAATAATAATAATAATAATGCTTTCTTTATTAACCACAAGGGTTTACATAAAGTAGACATTAAGGATATTACAGGACAATACAGGACGGTTCAAATGGGCATTTCTGCGTGTAAAAAAAAACAGGTGATGTAATAAAAAAATTAACAATAAAAAATTCCCCAATAGGGGGGAGACTTCCGAGGGACATTTGTGGAGAAAGCCCATTAAAAGGCGACAGTGACACTGACCACCAGGGCAGGTGCCCTCTCCCAGTTTTCCACCTTTAATTTACAGACACATACTCAGAATAGGCCCATTCACTCGGGCCATACTTGCTTCTCTCACCCATCTTTCAACAAAATGCTGGGAAGAGAGCACTTCCCCCTCTACCCTGATTTTCCTTTTCAAATGAAATTTGAAAAAGTTAATCAGGGCATCACAGAAGTGGTATGTGCACGTCTTCAGCCCTTTCAAACGTGTCCACCATACTATCTCTTTCGCCATGGCCACCAGACAGATAAAAACTTCCTGCCCTTCCCGGCTAAAGGAAGAGGGCGGGGTAATACTCACGATGGACTCAGCTGATAGCTGGATCCGTCCTACACGTGACAGCAGGTGTTCGACATAAACCCACAAGTCAGCAATGCTCGGACACTGGACGAGTGCGTGCAGGACCGTTTCGTCGCCCTGCGCGTACCTCGGACATTCCCGGCTGACGGCACCTCCATGCCTGTAGAGTTTAGCCCGAACTGGCAAAGGTCCTCGGTAGCAGTGCCAGGCCAGGGATTTCTGGAAGTTGTCCATAGGCCCCGGCCCGAAAGTCCTTCCGAAGAGATTTTCGTCGACGCCTAGAGTTTCTCCAAGTGCATCGTCGCTCTTCCCCTCCACTAATCCTCTATAGAACGCCAAGGTGGAGTGTCCACCGATCACATTGTCCGATTGGTCGAGGGCTGTGAGCGCCTGAAGACATTCCAGTCTCCAGCGCTCCCTCTCGGCATCGCTTGACCCAGGACTGCAGCTCTGTCAAGGAGACGAGCTGGGGAAAAACGTGTCTAGCAAACGGCGACCACACCTGATCACCGTCGAGGAAGAGGTGGAGATATCGTAGCCTGAGCGCGTGTCTGCGCATCATCATCCACGGCATGCCCAGCCCTCCACGTAGCGCGTGTTGACAGCAGATGGACCGCCTGACCATCGGAGCGCGTCCCTTCCATAAAAAGCGAAAGAGCAAACGCTCCAGCGCAGTCAGGCGGGGCTTAGGACAAGGTACGACGGTCAGGCGGTAGTAGATGACGGACGCGATGTACGCGTTAGCCACCTCCGCTCGACCTTTCAGGGATAGCTTCATCTCGTCCCATTTCTGGGTGAGAGAAGCCACCCTGCTCGTCACCTCGTCCCAGTTTTTGTCCGTATGGAGGTCCGGACCGAACCAGACCCCTAGAAATTTAACCGGTCCGTCCGTCCAGCGTCCGACGACGCTGTTGGACGGCATGGACCTGCCTCTCCAGGTGCCGAGCTGCAGGCCCACTGACTTTTCCTGGTTGATCATTGCTCCTGTCACCGCTTCGTATTCTCTTAGTGTAGTGCCGGTCGCCTCGATGTGTTTGGCGTTCGACACCACTACGGTGACATCGCCCGCATATGCTGACACGGATATTCCGCATCCTAGTTCGCGCGGGACACCCCTCAACGTTTCCAGTTTGTGCAGTAATGGCTCGAGAGTCAATATGTACAAGAGGGACGAGAGGGGACATCCTTGGCGGACCGAGCGCATGATGTTAAACGGTTCCGAAAGGTGACCGTTCACTCTCACCACAGAGCAGATGTCGCTGTGTATGGCAGCGATCCAGCCTCTGAAGACGGGCCCCAAGCCAGCCGCCCTCAGGACTGCCGCTAGGTAACGATGGTCGACCCTATCGAAAGCTTTCGACTGATCTAAATTGATCAAGGCCCCACCCGTGCCAGGTTCCCTAGCTACCCTCTCTACGATGTATCGCATGAGGTGGAGGTTGTCGTGAATGGATCTGTCGGGATTGGCGCACGTCTGCGCCTCTCCCACCAGACCACCAACGACAAGCGCCAACGTTTTTGCTAGCACCTTGGCAAAAATCTTGAACTCTGTGTTTAGCAGAATTATGGGCCTGAAATCATCTATGCTATCCCCCTTGTTCGGATCCTTGCTCTCAGCAGCCCCACAGCTGCTCGGCTCACAGAGCTGGGAATTCTCCCGTTCTGTTGCCAGTTGCAGTAGACGTCCGCCAAGAGGCCTCGGAACAAGTCTGGCATCTGTACGTAAAGTTCATAGGGCAGACCATCCAAACCAGGTGATTTACCCCTTGTGCAGCCAGTCATTGCCTCCCGTACTTCAGCGGCTGTTATCGGCTTTTCGCAACACTCTCCCTCAGTGGCCGAGAGCGGCGGCAGTCCATCGAGGTAGACACTAAAGTCCATCCCTCGACCCGGCCTGCCGCTGCCCCCCGAATAACTGTGCGAAGTGTCGCTGAAAAGCTTCACACATTTGCCCGGGATCGTGGATTTGTTGCTACGACGCGCCTCCTGCAGTCGGGCCCACAAACGGCTTTCATCCCCTCGTGTCTGAGAGCACGCAACCTAGCTCTGACAACGCAGCCTTCGTGCTTTGCATTGAAGAATTGGTCTAGAGCCAATTTCACCGCAAGTACGTCGGTCGCGATGCCTTTGCTAGTAGCCGGGTTCTCGTATATCAAGCCTATCTAAGTCAAGCACACAGATCACGAATTTGTGGTCCGTGTAGCTGACTATCTTGAATTGTGGACAGCCTATGCTAGACCTATCTATTTCCCTACAAAATACTCTATCTATATATGATCTGGAATACCCTATGCGATTTGTCCAAGTCCACATTGGCACATTCGGGAAATCCAATCGGTACCTGTCAGACAGTTCAAAACACCTGAGCAGGTTGGTGAGGCTCTTGCACCCTCCTCCCCTATCCGCTAATCCCACACAGTCCCAGCGTGCATCTAAGATCCCGTTCCAGTCACCCACTAACACTAAAGAGCAGGACGTTCCTAGAAAGTTCTCCAGGCGCCGCAAGAAATCAGGCCGCCCTGCTCCTGTCGGGGCATAGACGACCACTAGCCTGAAAGCTTGCCCGTCTCCGCTGGTCACGTCTAGCACCACCAACTTACCTCCGTGCTTCGGAGATTCTGGTCTCGCTAATGGCCACTACATCTATGTTTAGTGACCTGAGGTCGTTGAGCAGGTGGCCCTGCATCCATGACGACCCCAAGCCACGCGCATTTATGCTGCCTATTCTGAGTGAGGTCATGTTGAAATGGAGTGGAAAAGATGGGAAAGACCCTTACCTTACTTGTCGTAGAGGAAGGATGGTTTCTCCATCGCTTTTCACTTCATCGTCTGGTGAAGGGACCGTTGAATCGTCCCTTCGGCTCTGTCGTCGGCTCTTTTGTGAGTATATCTGAATATACTCTACGGTTGAGTGTCCCTCCTAGGTCTCTGAAATCACCAACTGCGTTGGGGAATTTCGTTTTAATGTCAGAGTATTGTTTCTGTGCTATTCTTACCAGTCTTATGTTCGTTGGTGTTTTGATTGGTGCTGGTATTATGTAGTCGTGCTGTGAAATGTCTGTGTTCAATTATGTAAGTCATTAGTTTCTTGTTGTGTGTGTTTTGTTGTTGTGTTTGCGATGTTGGTGCTTGTGGTGGTGGTGTTGAAGGTGTTGTTGTTGTTGCTTGCGGTGGGGTTGCCGCCGGCGGTGATGGTGGTGCTAGTGTGGGTGGTGATGGTGTTGATGGTGTTGCTGCTGTAAGTCTCTTTGCAGTAGCCTTTACCCTTTTTTCATTTCTTTCCTCCCTTTTCGAAGGCGACGATGCGCTGCTTCTGCGTTTGAGCCTTCTTGCGACCTTTTGCCATTCCTCTCCCACCTCACACTCCATGTCCGATTCTGTGAGGTCGGGGAGGGATACCAGCTCCAATCTTTCACTTGTTGTTGTTGGTGATGTTTGCAGTGGAGTCTCTGTTCCAGCTGCAGTTGGTATTACTGTTGTTGTTGTTAATACTTCCACTGCTGCTGCTGTTCTTGATTTCCGTAGCGTGGGTATGGGTGCCACGGACTTATCCTTCTTGGTTGCCGCCTGTCCTGTTGCTGATAGCAGTGGAGCCGGTTTCGTAAGGAGGGGGGTTTTCTCCTTTCTCAGGGTCGTCTCATTGCAGAAGGACCTGAAGTGAGTCTTCGATCCACAGCGAAAGCATTTCGGGCGTTTGCCCTCAACACTTAAGGGCAGTTGACTGCTGTTATCGAAGTCTATCACATCCGGGATAGCTTCGATGCACTCCTGGTTGGTTTGGATTAACATCTCAATGGAGGTGCCAACCCAATCTTCTCGTACTTTTTTCTGTACTTGCAGTACAGTTGTTTTGTCCTCGATTTCGACGAGGACAGTCGCGGCCAGCCAAGAAGGGGCCATCCCGGGGGTCGTGGGTCAGTTTGACCCTCACAATTTTTTGCCCGCACCAACACCAATACCATTTCCTCGTTCCTTGGGGTCACTAAGGATTGAGCCTTTGTCTCCTGAGGTGTGGCAAAAAGCACGTCCACGGTAGCATATTTCTTGCCTCGGGTGATATGCGTTTTCCGCTGCCACACAGACCCTAATCCTTTTTGTATTTGAGCCTCTGTGGCTCTTTCAACCCTACGGGATTTTGTGCTTACTGTACGGTACGTGACCGTATAGTGCTGTTGGGTTTCGAAAAATATTTCGGCTGCCTTGCAGATTGCTCGGTGTCCGGTTTTCGTCACCATCTTCTTTGCTTCCTGTAATTCCTCATTTGTTATAGGGATGGTTTCCAGGTTCTTTGCGATACCTGCAAACGAGATTGGTTTTTCTTTCTTGTTGTTGTTGTTGCGTCAGAGCTGCTGTTACTTTTGTTGTTGCTGCTGGTACTACGACCGCCGCCGCCGCTGTTGCCGTGGTTGTTGTTGTTGTTTGCTGCTGCTGCTGCTGCTGTTGTTGCTGCTGCTGCTGCTGCTGCTGCTGCTGCTGTCGTTGTTTATGCTGCTGCTGATGTTGTTGCGGCTGCTACTAGTGTTTTCTTGTCACTGTTGCTGTTGCTGCTGCTGTTATTACGGCTGCTACTGCTATTCTTCATGATGTCAGACGGATGAAATGGCTTTGCGTATTTACCGCACATATTTTCCGTCGTTGTCGTCGTCGTGGAGGAATGTTCCACGGTATGCACGTTCTCTTGGTGAAAGCTACCAGAAACTATATTTTTTCTTTTTCTTTAATGGCGTCGCTTGCGAAAGAGGCGACATCACATTTAGAGAAGGGAGGGAGAGAGACAATCTTCTCTCTCATGTAATGACGATTGAGGAAGAAGACGGAAAGAGAGGGAGTGACTTGTGAAAATTCTTTTTTGTAGCCATGTTGTTTTTTACGGTTTAAAAGGAATATTTGACACAAAACCCCAATAAGCGGTTATTTAACCCCTAAGGGCCAAATAAGGGGCAGAAAGACCCCTCTCGCGAGGAGGAGGGTGTTTTTATCTACAATTTAGTTCAAGTTTTAAACGATTTACAATTGTTATCGCGGTTAAAAATTACTATACCTTACAGAGCCGAGCCTCCGTCAACCATGGCATTCAATAATAATAATAATAATAATAATAATTTCTTTATTAGACACACAGGGTTCACATTAAGGAAACATTAAAGACGGTACTGGACAAGACAGTGCGGATTTTTTAATGTAAAATAAAATTTATAAGAGAGACTAAGAAAATAAACATTTAAAACAAACATAACAAATTCCCCAAATGTGAGAAGACTCCAAGAATCACTCGTGTAGAAATCCCATAAATGCCACGGTCACTCTGTCCGCTAGTTCAAGGTGCCCTCTTCCAGTTGTTCCCCAATCTATGCACAAGGCAGGCCCATTCATACGGACCATGCTCGCCATTCTCACCCCCTTTCAACAAACTCGTTAACAATGGAAGAAAAAATTAATTACATTGTTTCTGACTATTCCATCTTCGTTGAAAAATAAGACATCCGCATAACAAGGTTGGGATTTACTGTCCAGCGACATTTATGCCACTATCATGAAATAACCACAGAAAATGGCTCACTGAATGACAAAATAACATCTTGTATAGAGATTATCTCTTATTCTATGAAACTCATTGTAGAAATTGTTTATGTGGTATGATAAATATATATATACATATACACCAGATCCAAACACAATGGAACCAAACTTCCACTGTCACTGCTTCCGTCTCTCCCCATATGATCTGGAATAGGTTAATATATACAAACAGGGAGATCAAAATTAATTGACCAATATTTTGTCAAAGACAAACAAGATATGAAATGCCTCCTAATCTATGTATTAGTCACAACAGTTGATAGTATATCATTCAAGAATATAAAGATCTGAAAATAAATATAAACTATATGTTGGATCTGGAATGCGAAACATTTCCAGAGAAAATAGCAATACTAGAGAAGTGCACAGAAATTACGTAAAGGCCTTCAATATACTGGAATGAAGAACACCAAAATAGAACACTGCATCCACTCAATTCAGAAAGGGCTGCACTCAGTAACGTAGTAGTAGTAGTAGTAGTAGTAGTAGTAGTAGTAGTAGTAGTAGTAGTAGTAGTAGTAGTAGTAGTAGTAGTAGTAGTAGTAGTAGTAGTAGCAGCAGTAGCAGTAGTAGTAGTAGTAGTAGTAGTAGTAGTAGTAGTAGTAGCAGCAGTAGCAGTAGTAGTAGTAGTAGTAGTAGTAGTAGTAGTAGTAGTAGTAGTAATAGTAGTAGTAGTTGGTAAGTTACTAATAATAAGCCTAGTTGTATTAAATATTTTAAGTGAGTGCAACTCAAAGTGTTTTCCTTAACCTATGGTAAAAAGAATGTTTAGAATTAATAAGCAAGAGATGTAGATATTTGAACCTGCTTTTGCACCGTCTGAGTCCGATTTGGGGGTTGTTGAATCTGCTTGATTGATTGTTTCACTTTTGATAGTTTTTGTTTCATGGTAGTCATTGTTTGTGACATTCCCCACAGTTGAGCCTGCTTTTACACCCTCTGAGTCCGACATGTGGGTTGTTGAATCTGCTTGATTGATTGTTTCACTTTTGATAGTATTTGTTTCATTCTCCACAGATGGTAAATTGGAGGTGATTAATAGACACTTCTTCGGCAACTGTTCATAGTAATATTCACGAATTACTTTATTAAATTCATCTGAACAGTTCAGTGCCTTGTAAATGAACATGTCAATGAGATATTTCCATAATCTGTAAAGATAAAAATTGAAACAAAACAACTTTCTTAGTTTACATAGAATTTTCAAGAGAGTAAATTACAGCAAATGAATTACACCAATATACATAGTAGAAATACAACTTGATGTGAAAAAGGATTGAATATTTAATGTTTAAAACAGAATTGAATATTTACAAGAGGATTAAATACGTTACAATTAATACTCCCGGCTTTTTAAATATGCCTTAACATTGAATATTGAGACATTTTATGACAAGACCATTAGAACTTACGGAATTATTCGGGAAATATAGTATATAAGATTCAAGACAGCAGTGGATTGGCAGAGTCATTAGAACATCGAGAAAATGCGTGATAGCTCGGTACGTAAGCTTTATTCCATCGTTATGTTGTTCTGTTTTGTTTTCTGTTACAATTCTAGATTTCTGAAGAGGTCATAGCTGTTGCATAATGCTTATCACCGAAATATATATAACAGCGACTATGCTTCCAGCAGAAACAAGGGGGACAATAGTCGATGCATTTCAGACTTAACTGGTCTTCTTCTGGACGATGCCTCCCACACTTGCGACTGCTGGAGTTGAAAACAGTCCAGAATATATAGTTTTCTCGTCTGTGTAAATGAGGGGATTAATCTCATTTGCATATGAAGCTGCATAAGTTGACTCAACTCAAAACAGAATAGAATTAGGATTTAGCTTCAGGCATATTTATATATATATATATATATATGGGGGGGGTGGTATACATATATATATTTACATTTCTATACATATATATATATATATATATATATATATATATATATATATATATATATATATATATATATGTGTGTATATATATGCATGTATATATATATGTATATATTGGTGCTACTGGTAACATGTATCCCAGTACAACCTGTATCATGGTCGGGTCGTTGGCGACTAAACTGGCAACCCCATCAAGGTTTCTTGGTGAGGAGGGTGACTTTTGACATCCTGCAGGACTAAAAACAAAACCTGTCAAAGGGCAAAGGAGCTCTTAAGAGTCAATGGCCATCCAAAATCACCGGAAGAGATGACCCCTTAGCCTTTGTCAAGGCAGAATTATAGGAGAAGGAAAACTCTGATATAACACCTGCAACCCTGATGGTATCCAATGATGTTGACTTGTTCTTCTTTTTGATAAATATCATCTTGGTTAAGAGAGTGAGACTGGCTTTGTGCAGTGCTTTTGCTCACTATAAAAGCTTGACGGCACAGGCATTGCTTTATATCTGGAGATCTCTCTGCACTTGTCGTCACATGGTACCATGGGCCCAGCACTATGTGTCAGTAATTGTCACAAGTGTAGTGTTTGTACCAGAGTTTTCAAGTCGCTGGCTGGACTAAAAAGTCACACTCGTTCAGCGCATCGGTAGGGGTTCTTCTACATGGATATAAAGTAGTGGCTGTACTCGAAAACGAGTTGGCAGCCACCATATAATATATATATATATATATATATATATATATACATACATATATACATTTACATTTATGTATATATATATATGTATATATATATATTTATGTATATATATATATCTATATACATATAAACATACATATATACATTTATATATATATATATATATATACATTTAGATATATATATATAAATATATATATATATATATATATATATATATATATATATATATATATATATATATATATATATATATATATATATATAGTATAAAAGAGAAATCACAGGTAAGCATTAAGAGAAGGATTTTATCCAGGTATTTACGACCGTTTCATTGGTAAGTGCAACCTATACTGCTATACTGCAAATAGCAGCCACTCAATTATAATTGTTGTTCACAGTCCAAATTTTCAAAATAGTGAGTAAGTTACTCTTGAAATAATTCTTAATATATAGAGAAAAACATTTATTTGGATTGTATTTACTAGTACAGAGAGAGAGGAATCAGGTGACGGGACAAACGGAATAGTATAGAGAGAGAGGAAGGGCGAAGAGGTAGGAAGTAGAGTGACAAACTGAGATGGAGGGAGGGGTAGAGGTGGAAGGATTCTTTGGTCAGTTTTGATAGCAGACTTCATGTCGTGGAATGTAGTGAGTTAAAGAGAATTAAATTGATCATAGTGGGAGGGATGGATAGAGAGGGAGAGCGAGAGGGGGGAGATATAAAAAGATAAATATATATATATATATATATAAAATAAAGATAAAGATAATAATGATAAAAATAAAAGCAAAGAGGGGGTGAGAAAGAAGAAAAGAAAAGATAGCCAAGAAGGGGAGGGAAGGAAGGAAGAAAACGAAGAAATAGAAGAGGGAGAAGAGAGGGATATATGCATTGGTTTTGTGGGTAATTAAAAGGGTTTAGATACAACAAGAGGGTATAAAGTTTAAGTATATGTAGTTTGTCAGTTGGTAGTAATAGGTTAAGGGTTAGATTTATAGTGCGAAAACTTCTCTTTGAGTCTATGGTTACAATAAATCGATCTTTCGATTTTATTGTTGAGTAACTTATTCTTCGAACTCAAGATGTGGAACAGCTCAAGGTCGCATAATCGACAGCTTCTCATACCACTCCGATATCGGGGCGCGTTCGATAATTTTTTCCACTTCAGGGTGTATTGATGGTTACTTTCCCTCAGTTGCCAGGTCTTGTTTGCAAGGGTAGTTACATAACGATGCTGGGAATGTTTCATTGCGTAACGGTGTGTATACCAACGGGCTTTAAATGTATACCCAGTCGCTCTGATGTAATACCATTTCTGCTTGTCTGATTCCACTGTGCATTGGTAAACCAGGTTAGACTGCATACATTCATTATGTAATGGACAGGTTTCAGGTAGGTGGCAGTTACAGTTCTTATCATGGGCAACTTTGGCGTTATTGGTGGGCTGCGATGCCTGTACAAGTGTGTTACGTTTTGTTTGCCTATTAGCGGGTGGTTGTGTATTAGATATTCTGTTGTGTTCGGTGGTGATTGTATTGTTATTGTTGTAAATTTGCCTTTTGGTGTTGTTATGTATCTTTTTAGCGTTAAGCTTCTTAATGTGTGCCTCTATATTTGGTGCCATGGCTTAAGATAGTCTAATAGATTTAGTGTTAAGGATTTTGCTGTATCTATGTGAATCTGGAAAGTGCTTAGTTATTATTCTAAAGAAGGTAGAGGGTAGGCTAGTATTAATAGAGGTGTTAAATATGGGGTTGAACCAAATATATTTTCTACTGCGTGACTTGTTTGATTTCGATGTTGTATTTCTATTTGCCGTATACTTTGCAGTTCTATGCGTAAGTGCGTGTGTGCGTGTGTTACCGGAGTTTGTGTTATGCGTGTTCGTGTGTGCTTCACGGAGGCTTTCATCTATATATTCTACTCTATCTAAGTGGCCTGCCTTGTCTAATGCGGTATTGTAGTATTCTACATGTTCTTCGAAGATTTGTCGGTTAGACGAGAGGCGGGTGATCCTAAGGGATATGCTGCGTGGAATGGATTTAATTATGGATAGTGGGTGGTTTGAGTTACAGTTGATGTATGCTAAGTTTTCATTAATCTTGTAAAAGGTCTTATAAGTCGCGTTTTTAGGTTAAGCGTCGCGTCTAGAAAGTTAACTGTTTTAGTGCTATACTCATACGTTATGCTAAGGCCTAGTTTTCCGAGAGTCTTTCTAATATTCTTACGGAGTCTTTCTATGCTCTGCTTATTTAGGTTCTTAACTAGGAGAAGGGCGTCGTCTCTGTAGATTCCACCATGAAGGTCGCTAAACTCACTTTGTAAACTATGGGCTATGTAAACACCTACTAAATCTGTGACTTGAGCCGAGTCGATAGCTCCCATCGTGATGTCAAAGTTATTTAATCTATCCTTACGTTCCCAATAGGCGTTTTCAAATTTAATTATTCTTTTCCTAGCAGCTAATATGATTTTTATCTCGTTGTCTGTTATGTCAGAATTGGCTTTAGCGAATGCTAAGGCTTTATTCAAGGTGTTGGGGGATATAGATGAGTAATAATCGTTAATGTCAAATTGTATAAATTTAGATACTTCTTTGTTAGCTATATTGTTAAACCACTTAATTGTTTCGGTAGCGTTACCCCATTGTTTAATCACTAGTTTATTCTTCATTTGTGCTATCACTCTGTCTAATATATGTTTACTAAT
>OZ024743.1:203948005-203980505 GCA_964016885.1 Eledone cirrhosa
CGGTTGAAGAATGTATTAGTTCTTCTATTTTTGTTTTTTGTAATATCTATTGAAGTATTTCTGTTTATAATATTATTGTGGTGTTTACGTTGGTGCGAGTTAAGTTTGATCTTACCCTTCGTATAAGAGTAAGATTGGCTAGTACTCTTATTATTTTTCCTCATGGCCATATTGTGAGAAATGATGCTGTAACTATGTGATTTTATAGGTAGGAATTCAATCCCATTTTTCTGGCCTGATTTAGCTAATGTTTGATTATAGTATTGGTAATTATTATTAAATATGGTTTCGTTATATGATAGATTAGAGATTCTATTAGATATTCCTTTAGTGATTGAGTTTAATATGGATTTAGGGTGGTTAGACTTGGTATCCACATAAATTAGTTTTTCGTTAGGTTTATGAAAGGGTGTATATATTTTAGAGTCTAGGTAAACGGTAGCATCAAGGAATATACATTTATATATTTATATATATATATATATAATATATACATATACATATATATATATATATATATATATATATATATATATATATATATATATATATATATATATATATATATATATATATATATATATACATTTATTTATATATAAAGTTGTGAAGTTGGACAAAATACTGCATGATTCTCTTGCATTCAAACATAAACAATCCCCTATTAAATATTATTATGATATTGAAATATGTTGGCTTTACGTACGGACATTTCTCTTTGAGGAATTCATCACTATCCCCTTCCTTAGATATCACCAGCTGCCTTATGGAATGGAAACTGCTAGCGAGAGTTTCTAACTGAACATGTACCTTTTTTATATTTTCTGTGTAACATCGGAGACCGGATAATACGACTGAAATAGAATTATCCAAAATTAAGATCTAAGCAATTATTTTGCAACAATTTCTTCGTGTGTGTGTGTGTATGTGTGTGTGCGTGTGTGTTTGTATGCGTATGCATGTATGTGTGGTGTTTGTGTGTGAATGTGTGTGTATGTGTATATATGTGTGTGTGTGTGTGTGTGTGTGTGTGTGTGTGTGTGTGTGTGTGCGTGTGTGTGTGCGCGCGTGTGTGTGTGTGTGTGTGTGTGTGTGTGTGTGTGTGTGTGTGTGTGTGTGTGTGTGTGTGTGTGTGTGTGTGTGTGTGCGTGTTCCAGCAGAGATGTTGAATGAATGAGATTATGTCTACAGCTGAGACCCTCATTACTATGTCATAAAGGTATGGAATTAATGTATATGTGTCAAAATTGTAAGGATGCTAACGTCTTCTCTATCTACAAAAAGAGAGATAAATCAATTTGTTTTAATACAAGGGTACATCACTCCTGTCCGCTGCTTTGAAGAATCCGTAGAGGTGATGCTCAAATGATTAATTCATCAACGAGAGAACAACACACCAATCCTAAGGTGTGGCTTTTGCAAAAAAAACAAAGTAAAAAGAATATGAAATTTAGATCCCCAACCTCTAAATCAGAATGTGTGTGATTCGAGTTACTGGAGAGGAACAAAGGTTTGAGCACTTCCATCTAGACACAAGAGTCAAGAAACTGCCTCTTGTTCTATTTAATATCACCGTAATTTTTATGATCACACTGTTTACACGGAAGAACAAAAAGGGAGGTGGAAGTACCATTAACTTTCCGACACCACAAGAGTATTTTCAATACCAAAAGGTTGTAAGTCCTAGCACAAATCGGAACAAATCATTGAACAGCAGTCTGTGCTCCGATTTCTCACAATCTAAAATGTGTGGGGGACGCAATTTTGACAGTCGTTCCAGATTATAAAAAAATGCACATGTCGATTAACGTCCAGGAAACTGAGGTCATCTATCAATGGGGCCGCAATGCACTTTATGTTCAGCACTTCCTCAGTATAACAGAAGCAATGGTTCACACCCTTTCCAAATTAGATATATTGGCACTATTATTTCTAACAGCTGCACACGATACGCAAAAATTCTAAGCCGCCTAGGAAAGCTCAGAAATAGAGTGTTTCGAAACAAAAGATGAGGCTTGTTCGATTGGTCTGTCTGTTTAGTGTTAACCTTGATAGGACACCATCTCTTGGTTCCGTGATATGAGACTGCGTTCGTATTGTGATTGAAAAATACATTTGTTCTTAGGGAAAATCTGGCTTGTCGACGAAAATGAACTAACCACTATTTTCCGGGGGACTTTCGGTCGAGGGCCATGGATACCATCCTGAAATCCCAGGCAGGGCAGTACTACCGAGACAAACTTTACAGGCGGTTGGCAGTATCGGTAGAGGGTCGGACGCCAGGCTTTCCAGCACCTTAGGACTGAGTTCAAGTCCCGCCGAGGTTAAATTTTCCTTTCATCCTTACGGGGTCGATAAAATAAAGCACCAGTAACGTACTGGGGTCGATTTAAACGACTCCCCCACCCCTCCAAAAACATTACTGGCCTTGTGCCTATACTAGAAATCGTTATTAGGGTGGGGAATTGAGAAAAGCGTTTGCACATCGGATAGATGTTTTGGAATATTTAGTTACGGCCCCCTTCGTTCTGAATTCAAATCCAACCAAAGTCAAATTTGCCTTTCATCCTTTCATTATGGCCTGAAGTCAATGTAATCGACTTTCTCCTCCCCTCAAATTGTTGACATTGTGCCTAAATTAATATATCAATGTTGTTGATGATGGCTTAATCAAACAGATCTGTAGGACCACACTGAAATCATGAGACGTTAAGAGGCACTATTTCTTCACCCACTTATTCCTGAGGCAGGGTCCACAAACACTCCCTCCAGTGGGTCTTCTCAGCAGCAACGGTCTCCAACTGATCCAGCTCGATCCCCAAGCAAGACCATTTACATGTAGAGTGCACTGCGCAGGCTTCCTTGAGAAGACGAGCGTCACAGTTTTCGCAACACTGATTTTCATTCCATCTATGCTGCACTCGGCATCAAACCTATTAAGTGCAAGTCGGAAATTACCTTCTGTCGAGTTAAGTAACACCATGTCCTCTGCAAATTCCAGTCGACTGATTTTACACCCGATTTTACACTTCCAAACCAACTGCGCATGTCAATCCTGATCATGTAAATAATGAATAGATGTGACAGTACGCACCCTTGGTGGAGTCAGACTCCCACATTGAATGGTTTCGATTTAGCACCATTTATCCGAACACAAATACTTGGGCATTCGCATAGAGACATTAGGCAGCAAGGAGCAGACCATCGCTCCCATATTCCTGCAGAACAATCCACGGCAGATCCCGAGGGACGCGGTCATATGTCTTTTCAAGGTGACAAAATAAGAATATACCTCTTGGCAATACTCCCACGATTTCTCGAAGACCTACTGCAGTGTGAATTTTTGGTCGGCTGTGCTGTGTCCATGGCGAAAACAACACTGTTCATCAGCTAGCTTGGACTCGATAGTCTCTCTGCATCTCTTTGCCTGACACTCAGCATCGACTTTACCGGGGAGGCTTAACAAGGAGATCCCTCTTAAATTGGAACAATCTCTTGTCTCCCTTTTTAAAAATTGGGAATATTACTCGAGATTGCCATTGTTTAGGTGCCTTATCAGAGATCCAGGCCACCCGGCACACACGGGTCAGCCTGAGAATAAATTCTCTATTTCAGGCGTTTAACAATTGAATATTTAGAAATCATACGAAACACCAACGATTTCCTCGTTTCTATAACATGTATCTAGCCGAATCAAATTAGCAAAGACTATCTATCGTCAATCCACACGAATTCATAGTTTTTAATTTTACATATATTAAATTATGATATCATTCGTTAGCATTTACAGTGATGTTATTCTGAGAGCGTGGGTACAGCATGGCCGAGTAGTTAAGAAGTTCGGTTCACAATCATTACGTTCCGGGTTCGATCACACGGCGTGCCATCTTGAGCAAGCCTAATTTTCTATAGCCACAAGTTAATCCAATCCTTAAGAGTAGAATTGAGAAGGAGAAACCTACTTGGAATCTCGTCAGATGGACTGCATCCGCATTTCAAAGGGCCAGCTTTTTTCGCATTGTCCCGCGCTAAATCTCCCTAGAATTACGTTAACTTCCCGGACATGCTGTTCCTTTGATCGAGCAGCAAGAACACTCATCGACGAAATAGACGGAGGTTCATTCGCTTCCATTTTAAGAGCAGCGCTTATGAGAGTTTACGAACCGCGACAAAATCTTTTCTTAGTAAAATACCCAGCATTTCCCCAGAACAAAAGAAAAATCTATATGTTTACCTTCCTTGTGTTTACATAGTTCATTGTTAATGTCATCAAATATATTGAGATTTATTCCATTAAGAAATGTCGTCTCAGAAAAATTTGTGCATGCTTTCATTACATTGCGTTGGCAATCAAGAACCCTTTGTTTGTTGTGAGTTTGGTTGGCACTAGAAACAAAAACAAAGTTAGACAGATATACACATGGCTTTACATGATTTTGGTTTTAGTATAATTCATACATGATGTATGTTAGTAGCCTATTGTGTAGTGTATAAAGTAAAACACCGAAGGAAACACTAATCAAATTGATTGAATATTATGGATATATATATATATATATATATATATATCAATAATATTAATAAATGGAAACTATCTTTATAAAACCATATTTATTTTATTATATATATTTCAAGGGTACCAACATTTTTGGTACGCCCTCATCAGATAAAATACAAAAGTTGTTTTACAGATAGTGACATATTCAAAACTAGAACTTGGCGTTTTCAGTTCTGTTTGAATAGTGAAGGAGAACTTCGAATCATAGAATGAATATGCTAATGAGGATAACTTTAAAATTGAAAAAGATCGTTATGTTTAGACGCTAGGTAAATTTAAATAATTATTAGGATTATTTTTTAAAGGAAGAGGAAATAGAGGTTATTCCCGCCGAGGTTAACTTTGCCTTTCATCCTTATGGGGTTGATAAAATAAAGTACCAGTAATGCACTGGGTATTTGCTGGCCTTGTGCCAAAAAGTAGAAACAATTATTAGGGTGGAAGAAATTTAAGGAAAGAATATAAGAAAAATATATATATTATAGTTAATAATAGACTATTATATGAATATGTTATATACATATATTCATATTAATAGTCTATAATAATAGGCTATTAATATGAAAATATGTATATAATATATTCATATTAATAGTCTATTATTAACTATAATATATATTTTTCAAACAGAACTGAAAACGGTAAGTTCTAGTTTTGAATATGTCACTATCTGTATATGTCACTATCTAATTTGTATTAACTTTTTTTCATTTCATTTACGTTTACCTACACATATTTGTGTGTTGTATTCGTTTATTGCAATTTTCCTGTTCCATATCGGTATGCAGATATTTCTTCATCTTTATTTGTCCAACGTCCTTTGTGTTTTCATCCCGAATAGATATCTTCCTTCAGATACTATTGATGCACTGGTGGTGAATATTCCTGTCTTTGGTATTATTCGAAATCCGAATGATCCGCAGAGCAGGAATCGTTTTCTGTGAATTTCGGTGATTTGAAATTCGAGAATGTGGGAATCACAAACACGAAAATACCTCTAGAGGACCAGCCATCACTATGGAGAATCGAGCTCCTTATCTCTCGAGATTTGTCTGCAATTTCTGCAAAATAACAGTGATATTCTACCATATCTGCCAATTTTCTAGACTTCATAGGTTATAAGTTAGTGGCAAATATATCAGCTTACCTGCAAATGATACCAAGTGTCTTGGATAAGACGGTAAAATTAGACGAATTTTCAAAGTAAGTGATGCAACCGATATAGTCTTTCTCCGCTTGAATCTCACACCCATAGCTTGTTGGCGTACACAGCAATGCAGTAACTGGAATACAAAAATGTTTAAACAATTACACAAATTATTTATTATATCTCGTATTTCTGTATATACAGGATGTCCCCAAAAAATGTATACATGCTTTGATTCTCTGTAGAGTGTATATAATAAGAACAAAGTGGAGGTGTTACATATGAGACTCATTGTTCAACCCGACTACAAATGTTTCTCAGGCAGCCGGCTCGTAATATAAATATTATATGAAGGCGCTTCGCTGACCGGGCGATGCGTTATGTCCTTGTTGAGCAAGACACTTTATTTCACGTTGTTCCTTCTGCGTGGAGTTGCGACCGACAAATAGTATTAGCAATTGGAAAGACCAATGGAAACATTGTTTACTCGGTCCGATTTAACGATCTCCACTCCACTCGTTAAGTGAATGATGATCTTGTCGATCGACTATCGATATATATTATGTATGTTGAGTGGAAGTTCTTTTATAAGGTGGTGTTATAGACACACTAAACATGCAATTAATAAAGTACCTATACTACCCTGATTGTTCACTTGCTTGCTTTTTCTTACGAACAAGTCATTCTCATACAAAGTAAAGTCTTGAATGCTTCGTGAAATAGAACTACATATATTTATTCATGATTAACAGTCTTTTTTGTGTGTGTTTAAACCTTGTGATTTTCCCATAGCTTGTAAAGCATTGAGAAGAAGCTAGAGGGAAAACGTTTCAGAGAAAAAAGTAACATAAGATAAGGAGAAACATGTTGGGAAAAGAGAGGAGGAAAAAGAAAATAAAGAAAGAAAGAAAAGAAAGAATGGTGAGAGAAGATTCGCAGTTAAATGAAGAGAGATACGTGTTTCTTGGGGAAAAGACACAGTGAAATTCATGGCCTAAATAGTTATTTCAAAAGGATTTGGCTTTGAAAATGCTTTTATATGTAGAATCTGGCTGGCATTTAATAAGCGAAAGCGACACATTGAAGGTGACGTGGTAGATACCCAGATAAACATCTGGTCATTGTTTGATTGAGTTGAATTTAAATGAAAGTAGGTTAAAGTATGGGATTGAATAGGGTTTCGTACAGAACTTCTAGTAACACAAACGACGTTATTATTAAATTGATAAGTCATTAATTAAAAATTATTATTATACATTACTGTGACACAAACTGTATTACGGTAGTGGTATGAAGGCTAAATCGGCCACTAATTACTTATGGAGACGTAGTGGCCCCGTTTTCTTGAGTAGTATAGTATTTGAACTCGGATACAGAGGAGCACAATATCTGACGTTCTAACGACTCTGCGAGTTCTCCGCCTATGGAGTATAAGAATAAGTGCTTCTACTTTTGGAGCAAGGCCAGCATTTTGAAGGGAAGGAACACTCCTATTAATTTGTACCCCAGTACGTTACTGGTACTTTATTTTATCGACCACGTAAGGATGAACGTCAAAGCTAACTTCGACGGGATTCCAACGCAGTACGTAAAGATATGTAACTATATGTTACGAGGCATGGTGTCCGATGCTCTGCCAATCCACCGCCCTAGAGAATATAAGAAGAATTGTTTCTACATTTGGCACAAGGCCAACAATTTGGAGGGAAGGGGGAAAGTCGACTAAATCGACTCCAGTGCGTTACTGGTACTTTATTTTATCGACGCCGTAAGGATGAAAGGCAAAGCTAATCTCGGTGGGATTTTAAGTTAGAACGTAAAGGGTCATAACTAAATACTGCAAAGCATTTTGTCCGACGCTGTACCGATTCTGCCAATCCCCCGCCCTAGGAAATGTAAAAATAATAGGAAATGCACTAATTTTGGGGGTTGAGAGGTGTAAGAGATAAATACTTGAACACTTAACTTATCTCTACAAGCTGTAATCTGAATGTATATTCATATGAATACTTAGGCATACGTAAAAGATGTCTGTCTGCGAAGTCGTGTGGTGTAGTGAATAGATATATTTCTGAAAGGAAATCATAATCAACCCTAGGTGGCCATCTTTATTTTTATTTTTATAATGACAGGCTGAATGAGTTGGGGTCCAGAACCCAATGAAACCTAAGTACCTGTAGCAAGAGTTGCCTCCCTTGTTGTGACGATCACATCACCAATAGATATAGGATCTCAAGTCGGAAGTCACAAAAAGGGTTCTGCCACCCCAACGGGAAGTAACTCCAGCTACTTCCCGTCTAGAGAGCGTTAATCTATTGGTGATGTGATCGTCATAACAAGGGATGCAACTCTTGCTACATTATCCCGTTGGGGTGGCAAAGAGTAGAGACTCGGCGAACGCGCCTGGCCGAAGGCCAGCAGCCGACAGGGCAAATGAGAGAGAGATCGCTCTGAGTATCCCTTGTATAGGGTCTCAAGACGGTAGTGACAAAAAGGGTTCTGCTACACCAACGGGAAGTAACTCCAGCTACTTCCTGTCTAGAGAACGTTAATCTATTGGTGATGTGATCGTCACAACAAGGGAGGTAACTCTTGCTACATACCTGTTTATGTCACTGTTGTAATTATTTATACTAAACTCGTCCTATGGACTGAGTGCTCTTACTCTTGGATATTTCTACCAAACTTTTACTGCAGTGTATATATATATATTTATATATATACATACACTATATATGTGTGTGTGTGTGTGTGTGTGTGTGTGTGTGTGTGTGTGTGTGTACCTCCCCCTCCCCCTGACACACACATATAGTGTATGTATGTATACATATATAAATATATATACACTGCAGTAAAAGCATGTGTGTGTGCACCACCCCTCACGCCCTCACATGCACACACACATATAGTGTATGTATATATATATATAAATATATATATATATACAGTTCAGTAAAAGCATATATCTGTGTGTGTGTGTGTGTGTGTGTGTGTGTGTGTGTGTGTGTGTGTGTGTGTGTGTGTGTGTAAAGAGATAATGGCTGCATCTCGATTTCAAGAATTGCCACCTCACATACATAAGTGGCACGAACATGACACTTTATGCCTGCCAAGGATTTAAATTCCTTTCTGAATATACTGCAGTGATGTGATGAACATTACTTTCTCTTTGGTTCACTGTTTTGTTTTGGTGAATTTTCAAATGACTTTGGGGTCCAGCGGCCGAGGCATATTGTTTTCCACACTTCCGACAGGAAGAAATACCAAAGAGACCATAATCGGCAACATTTTGTACATGGCTTCTATGATGACTTCTAAGACCATTTACACTCAAGTCTTCACATCTCGGTCGTCTCTCCTCCTCTCATCCCCTATGTTGTGTTCAACTACCAAGAATCGCACTAACCATTCATTACGCTCAGGCCTTCCTCCCCAGAAAGCTGATCCTCTGGAATTCTCACTCTGCAACATGCCTTTCCTGCTATAGTCGACCTACACCAATTTAAACTGAATATCAACATCAGTCAAATCCACATGTCTAATTGAGCCAGCAAATAAAATAAAAACAACATACTAACACACACATGTTCATTTTCGAAATTACTACACTGATTCATAGTCCCCTTAACTATCGTTATACTTTTAAACCCAACAAAGCCCCATACATCCCACATGTACCATTCCATTCTAAATACCATCGACTCAAACAAAGCTTTTAACTCTATTCCTCACTATATATTTACATAGTACTGGACTTCCTTATCAGTTAAATTAGCTAATTTGGGGCCACGCACCGTCGGGAGACTCATTATATTTTTATTTTATCATCAGTTTATATTCTTTAACACTAAATCATAAAAATGTTATATACATATATTATTTATTATTCATTATTAAAATAATCAAGGGCGGTGGATTGGCAGTATCGGTAGAGGGTCGGACGCCATGCTTTCCAGCATAGTCACAAAAGTAGAAACAATTATTAAAATAATTGTTTATACTATTGGCACAAGGCCAGCAATTACCCAGTACATTACTGGTACTTTATTTTATCGACCCCGTAAGGATGAAAGGCAAAGTTAACCTCGGCGGGATTTGAACTCAGAATGGCAAGGGCCGTAACTCTATGCCTTCAAAGCATGGCGTCCGACCCTCTACTGATACTGCCAATTTATAATATAAATGATAATCATGTCTAATTATTTTTAATTTTTTATCCGAATTGTTTTAGAGAAGGGCCTCAAATTTTATATAGCTTAGGATTTCAGCAGGTGAAAGTCCGGCCCTGTATTTAAACACAAAATACTCAACACCTCCTTAAGAAAGCAACAACACATACCGCTGGCTAACACATTTTATAACAAGTCATCAAGCCTATGTAGTGAAAACAATTAATACATCCAAAACTTGTTATATTCTATAACAAAATACTGGTGTGTATGAATATAACAAATATGCTCAGTTGTGTATATAAAGTTTAATTAACAAGTTGAAGTTATGTAGAATAGTATAGTTGACATGCCCTTGAGTAGATGAAAGAATGAAGTAAAGTTATTTGTTACCGTTTTGAAGTTAGCTCGCAAGAGACCATGTTAGGGTTTCCAGACGAACGCGCCTGGCCGAAGAGCCAGGCAGGTTAGAAGAGAGTGAAGCATCGGCGAACGCACCGAAAGGGCAAATGAGAGAGAGATCGCTCTGAGTATCCCTCTTATAGGGTCCAAGACGGAAGTGACAAAAAGGGTTCTGCCACCCCAACGGGAAGTAACTCCAGCTACTTCCTGTCTAGAGAGCGGTGATGTGATTGTCATAACAAGGGAGGCAACTCTTGCTGCATTAACTCCCGCCAGATTTTTTTAATATAAAAATCGAATGAACCATGTATGGAGTAAGATGGCGAGCATGTAATACCAAAGTCCAGGCATGAAAATTACGAAAAAAATAATGTTTGCAATAAAAGGAAAACAACAAAATATATGCATGCAAAAATCAATGATAGATATCAAGGTAGCCAACCGCTCTTGGCCAGAGAACGACTGGACATCTATCAATCCATCACTCAAAGATACAATGTAATCAAAGTAAAAGAAGAGGTCAAAGTTCAAATGTTCAAAATACAATTCACATGTGTGCAATCACATGACAACAGGAAAGAAAGTGTGTCATCCAGAGAATGTATGCAGGTGGTTTGTAGACTGTGGTGCAACGTGAAAATCGGTGGGACTTTCTCACAGGAAGAGTGCTGCAAAAATAAGTTCTCTGTTTTGTTCTGCTGGTTTTGGTTGTTGATGTTGTTGTCTGGCGGAGTGAGCGTATTCGATGTTGTTTCCGTTCAGTGAAATCTTTCCCAGAAAAGATGAGTTGCGCAAAGTGCTAGTAATAACAGCCACAGTTGATGGTCGATGTTGAGAATGCGTTGACCTGGAAGGGTCAACAGGCCAGCGACCAAAGAAATAAGTATTCTGAATAAATGCGCAGTTTTCAACGGCAAATTTACGAGGTAAATTTTTAAACCGGAAAATAGGAGAATATAGCTTAAGGCTGGAGAATCCTTGGCAAGAAACATTATCTATGGCGTGTGTTATCTCAGTGAGTCGAGATGTGTGCTCCCATTACGTGCCGAAACAAGGTTAAAGTCAAGTGGAAAAAAATATATTTCTATTGCGCGAGAAAATGGCGCGAAAATGATAGTACAACAAGTCGTTGGCAGCCATTTTGAAAAATGTGTGTGTGAACGTGATAATATGATGAAAAAGAAAGAAAGGCTTCACTTGGTATAACAAATATGGCGAGTTCAACTTTTTTGTGAACGATGAAAAATGCTTGGCGGAAGAAATAAGCAATAGTTGAGATTCAGCGAAAATAAATGTTGAAATGTGTAAAAAAAAAAAATCAAATTTCTCTTTTTTTTAAAGTGTTCGTTGTAAGAAGAAACGAAAAACATATATATACATCCAGTGAAATGCGACACATAGTTGATGTACGACACGTGCGTGAAAGGCAAAATTTTCTGTTTATTTTGCTTGCTGAGAAAGAATTTTTTTTTTTTTTTTTTTTATGTGTTCGTTATGAGACAGTATATGCGGAGAGAAATCCATGTTTAAGGAGGTCTGAGAGATTTCTTAGTCCGAATAAAAATAATATCACGTTAGGTGAGAGAAGAAGAGTCTGTCTGAACGAGAATTTCACATGTGCGTGTGTTAGTTTCTGTGTCTTTGTTAATAAAGTTTGCTGCGTATTCGAAATGTGGTCGACACACTCCAACGAAAATGAGGTACTGTTAATTAATTTTTTTATATATATTCACACAACACCAGATCCTATCATTTTTTCTTTTTTCGGGGTCACCACTTATAACAAAATACTGGTGTGTATGAATATAACAGGAGACTCCGTCGTGTGTATAAAGTTTAATTAACAAGTTGAAGTTATGTAGAATAGTATAGTTGACATGCCCATGAGTAGATGAAAGAATGAAGTAAAGTTATTTGTTACCGTTTTGAAGTTAGCTCGCAAGAGACCATGTTAGGGTTGCCAGACGAACGCGCCTGGCCGAAGACGATACAGCCCATCGGGCCTCTGTAGCATCAGTTCCCCCACCCTTGTAATTTGAAAATAGAATTGGCCGAATACGTTTTACTAACTACTTATAGCAGACGTGTTAAACCCTTTTAATTTTGTATCAGTTTTGGTACTACTCAATTTCTACAAGTTGACCGCTCCACTCACTCCCCTATTGTTCTACAGGCAAGTTCAGCCACCCCTACCTCCCACCAAATGCCATGATAGACTTATTTGTGTTTACAACAAATTTTAACCAATCCTCTTGACAACTACAATCTTCCCATATAAGGAAGTACCCCCTTGACAAGTTGGGGTATTTATTCACCAGGCTAAAAATTCTAATTTAGTCCAGAAATAGCCGTCGAAACGGCTTGAGCTCTGCCGTCCGGGTCATATTTTCTCCTATATATATATATATATAGAGAGAGAGAGAGAGACAGAGAGAGAGAGAGAGAGAGAGAGAGAGAGAGAGAGAGAGAGAGAGAGAGAGGGGTAGAGAGAGATAATATCATACAGAGAGAGAAAGTGAGAGAGGAGGGTGAGAAAGAGAGAGAGAGTGAGTGTGATTCGGAGTTACCAATTTAGTGTAGTTTGACCATGTTCAAGAAGGTTTGAAATATATGCGTTTCAGGTTAATGAATTCGAGTCCGTTTATGATGAAATTTTTATTGAAGAGGTTTGGTAGTTGATAAGGGATGAGTCTAGCCAGTATTTAATCGTTTCCATTACATAATCGTGTGATATGTTACTGTATAGGCTCACAACATCCAATGAGACCATGTAAGCAGTTTGGTAGTTGATAAGGGAATGAGTCTGGCCAGTATTTAATCGTTTCCATTACGTAATCGTGTGGAATGTTACTGTATAGGGTCACAACATCCAATGAGACCATGTAAGTGTTTTGGCTTACATAAACTGGTAGAGGGTTGAGAAAATCTAAATCATCTAATATAAAACTTCGAATATGTTTGAGGAGAGGTTTAAATATAAGAAATTGCTTAGACGGTGTGTTTTGCTAATTGAGTCTGCTATAATAGGATTTAAGTCAGGGGTTGTGAGTATATTAACACAATTGTTTTTCCTCATTTTGCATATCTCCTTAATTAATTAATGTACTTTCGACAAACCATCGAGATTAGTCGTTTTACCTCTAAAATTAGTGAGATAGTCTAATTCTGTTAACAGTTAGGCAGTTTGATATGGGTATTGTAAATCAGTGAATTGTTTCATCACATTATGGAGTTTGTAGTCCTTGGCTTCCCCACTTTTATATAAAAACTTAGAACTTTCCTCAAAGACTATTATAATCTCACTATTACATTTGAAAACACCAGTAAAATAGTCAATTTCCTAGATATAAGTTTGGACCTATCTACGGGTATCTACCAACCTTACCATAAACCTAACCAAAACTTGCATTACATACACTCACAATCCAATCACCCTAGATCTATCCTTAAAAACCTAGCATATAACATCTCACTCAGGATCTCTAACCTTTCATCAAATCAGGATGTATTCGATGAAAACGTGCCCTTTTATAACGAAGCTTTAGCTAGAAGCGGCCACAAAAACAAATTAGTATACATACCTTGCACCAATAATATTTCAAACATACAACCTAATATTACCAACAAACACCAAATGAAAATCCCACACCTAAATGCCACTCATATTACACCTAAAAACACCAACCTAAAACTTAATTTCTCTACCTCTTCTCACATAAAATATAATGACTTTCAAAAATCCATTTATCCTAATACTCCAACATATGTTAACAACAGTACTAACAAAATTCCTAATAATCAGACTAAAACACCAAAATCAGTTAATCTAACTAAACCTATATATAATAAAATCACTAATAGTAACTCTCTTAGTAAACCTCCTGATACATCGTATAAATATAAGAAACAATATCGAAACCGTAATAGACGGGCTACTTGGTATAATGCTCCATTTAATCTACAAATTAAAGACCATATCCCTAAAAATTTATTTGCTAGCCTAGAGAAAAACTTCCCACCAAACCATAAATACCATCAAATTTTAAATAGATCTACAGTCAAATTTTCCTACTCCACTACCAAAAATATACAACAGAATATAAGTGCGTACAACGCATATAAGTGTAAAAAAAAACATAAATTTACCACCAACACATCAAACCAACCATAATAATACTAAAATAAACCATAACAAACCATCATCTCCTTCACCTATAACAAGTCCTGTACATGCCACACCAAATTTGACTAACTCCCGATATAATATTCACGAATGGTTATAACTGTAGAATCAAAAGAAATTGCCCATTAAAGGGTAATTGTCTTATTAATAACATAGTCTATAAATGTAAAATTAGCACTGAGGACTCCACTTATTCATATATAGGAGCTACGTCTAACCAATTTAAAGTAAGATTTAATACCCACAAACATAGTTTTTAAAATGCCGCATTAGCTAATACAACATCTTTGGCTGAAACAATTAATAATTATAGAAAGAAGAACATCGATTACAACCTGACCTGGAGCGGGCTCAAAAGTGCCACCCCTTATCAAAATAGCAGATACGAGTGTAGGTTATGCTCCCAAGAACTTTTTGAAATCATGAAATCTAAGGATATCCTACTAAATAAGCGACAGGAATTAATTATATCTTGCAATCATAGAATTAGAAGAACCTTCAAATATTATAAACCTAATTAATATACACCTTACTCTTATATTTTACAAATTATTATAATTGTTTTTTTTTTATTTAGTTAACCTATAATTAGTATTTTACTACAGAGAATTTCATATTTTTATTTCCCTCTTACAGCTCTCTTTTCCTAAAATTATTTTTAATCACACTACTTCATTTAGTCGCATCCCCTATTTATCACATTTAATACCTATGATTATTAAATATAATTAATATCTTTAATATTATCAATGTCCGTATAAAAATGTTTATAAAAATGTTTATCTACTTCAGTTTTTCCATATATTTATTTTTTATTTTTTATTGCTTTAATGTCTTACTTCTTTATTTATCACATTCATATGAATTAATATAATTTCATCCCTGTAAGTATACCTATAAATTAATTTAATTTCCTGTTATGTATTTAGATTCCCTGTAGTTTAAATAAGATTGGTATTTCTCACTAATACCCTTATCCCAAAATTTTATTTTCCTTCGTTTTTAACAACACTCTTTAATAACATCAAGTTTTTATTTATCACATTCATATGAATTATTATAATATTATCCCTGTAAGTATACCTATCAGTTAATTTAAGTTCTTGTTATATATCTAGATTCCTTGTGGTTTAAATAAGATAGGTGTTTCTTACTAATAGGTTTCGCACCTAAAATTTTATTTTCCTTCGTTTTTAACAATATTGTTTAATAACATCAAATGTTCGAGTACCATTCACTATCTTCTTGACTTGACCTCATTTCATCTCCATAGTATTCTTTTCATTCAAAGCATAAGTCTGCACTCCTATACCCCTGGATTTAATTTCTACTACTGTCATTCTATCAACTTGACCTCTAACTCCTTTTCTATTGGTCAATTCAAAATATGTTCCCAAACAGACCCTTTATACTAATTCTTTGTTTTTTTCAATAAACACATCTCATCATTTCTGAGGACGGCATGTATATGTGAAGGTATTTATATTTCCTCTGATAATTTGTAATATTTTTACATTGATCTATATGATATACATACCAACACACATACATCCCAGAAACGATCGTAAAATGATGAATTTTTTAATATAAGGAAATTGTTCTTTGTGTTTATTTCATTGTTTTTATTAATTTATATATATATATATATATATATATATATATATATATATACATATACACACACACACATATAAATGTATATGTATATGTATATATATATATGAATCTGTGCGTGTGTGTATATATATATGTGTGTGTGTGCGCGCACGTGTAAAGAGATTAACACCGATAAGCGATTTCTCGTATACCTATATAGGGGGTGTGGTTGGGGTTCTCAGCCTTCTTATGGAGGTAGGAACATTGTCAGATTCATTGATTTTGTAACCAGTTCTATTGCTAGTTAACTGTTATTTTTACAATCTCTTAGGAGTCATCTGCCTCACGCCAATCGTTTCTTAAACTGATAAACATTAACATCAAATGCAACACAAACTACTACATTTATGGCACGCAACCATAATAACATGGTTCAGGGGAGACAACTATTTTATTTATAAAGCAGTCTTTTGCATCCATTGTGAATTGGCAGTATCGGTAGAGGGTTGGACGCCATGCTTTCTAGCATAGTTACGTCCCTTTACAGTCTGAGTTCAAATCCCGCCGAGGTTAACTTTGCCTTTCATCCTTACGGGGTCGATAAAATAAAGTACCAGTAATATACTGGTTAATTGCTGGCCTTGTGCCTAAAGTAGAAACAATTATTTATAGTAAAGAAGATAAACTACCATTAATACACCCATTACTTTTTTTTATTCTTAACATTAATGAATTTTTTTTTTACTCAACGACACTAAACTGTAGTGATATTTTATTCAAATTACAAATACAAAAAATATATTATAATATTATAAATAAAAAGAAATAGAAATATAATAATACAATGCTTACAGGATGAAAGCAAACACAAATAATATATATAGAAGGGGTGGACAACCGAACCACTACCAGAGCAAAAGATAGCAGTATCGTGAGGAGCACTGGGAAACCTCTCCAATGATTTTTTTAGGCAAGCCAGCATGCTGGCAGCGTTACCCTGGGTGATGGCCAGGATGATGCGTTGGAAGAACCAAGCGCACTTGTGAGATTCACCAGTTACCTCTGATAGGCGAGCCACCAGTGAAGATAAGAATCTCGCAGTCAGCAGCCTGACTCCTCCAAATGTCTCGAACACCACAGGCTGGAAAATGTAGTTGACCGACATATCCCAGTATTTTAGGATTTTGCTCCGTTCAGCTGCGGAAGCTGTGGCTCTCGCCCTAACTGCAGCATCCAGGATGAGGGAAGAAGCAAAAGAGTCACTAACTGTGACGTCCCAGGCAAGGCACCTGCCTCTCGAGCAGGGGCACAGGGTAAGGTTGTCAGGTCTTTTCCCATCACTCCTGGACAGCCCACAAGGTTCCAAGATTGAGGGGATGTTCGCCCGGGCCAAAGATCTCTTGAGAATAAGGTTTAGCTCCGTGTGACGTGCGAAGTGACCGGCATTCAGGCAGCAAGAAATACTGTCGAGTCGAGCAGTTTTCCACATATACAACTCAAACCTGTACAGACGTCAGCTACCACAGTGAGGGCAATAGAGACACGAAGTTCATCCAAGCTGAGTAGGCCACCAATGTTAGCCATGGGTAGAGCATCAACCCAGTCACCTGAGTATTTGGTGCGAGCAGATAGTAAGCGACACCTTGTAAACTGACCCAACTGGACGAAGAGGGATTCGAAGGTGGCCTTCGAACTTATGATATCCCAAGCTCTCTGACTTCGACTGTCCTCCCCCTTCTCAGGAAAAGTCATCTGGAAAACAAGATGTTTGAACGCATTTGTTCGTTTGAAAAGGAACTGCAACTTTTTCAGACTCAGCTGAGTAGAACAGCACTTATTCATTTTCCCAGTCTAGCTGTCAGAAAAGCAGAAATGCCAGATTTGGATTGTTCCAAATATGCTGAATGTGTTGGCAAGTTGCATGCTAAATTTATAAGCAGATTTGCTGATTTCAGGAAATGTGAAACTGAGTTCAAACTGTTTTGTCAGGCATTTGACATGGCACCTGAAGAGACAGTCCTAATTGTTCCCAAATGGAGCTGATATATTTGCAGTCTGATATGCACTTGAGAAGAGCATTTGATAACAATGATTTGGTAACTTTCTACAAAAATTATGTATGTGGTAATCATCGGAATTTGGAGCAACATGCTAGGAAAATGACAATGTTTTTTTGGCAGCACATATTGTTGTGAGCAGTTCTTTTCAAGAATGAAATTTACTAGGAATAGATACCGAAGTCAGCTCACTATTGAATATCTGACCAGTCAGCTTCGAGTTGCCACCACATCACATCAGTCAAACCAGACATTGATAAATTGTGGAAAAACACCAAATACCAAGTCTTACATTGATAAAACTAAATTATATTTTATTTGTCTTTATTGTTTAAAAATGTATTCACAATGTATTTATGACTCAATTCACTGGTTTTCATTAGATTACATATTTCTGACAGAGACTGGTCCTAATAGTTGTTCCAATGATCAAAAGTGGCCTGCTAATGGAATATGTTGCACACCTCCGCTTTATACTCTCTTTTTTTTATATATATGTATATATCATAGGTACGTGTACAATCCAATCCAAGAAAAGAGTGTAGAGATTAGTTTGTGAAAATGAAATTACAGGAGCAAGGAGGGCAATGTACTCCATGTGTAAAGCATCCAAGATAAGTGTTCAGAGAAGGCAAAATAAACTATAAGCCAAACATTAAATATAAAGGCAAAGCGTAAATATCGACATTATAATTAGAGAAATTCCACCAAAATTCATGAAGAAGTGTTTATTAATTTACAATTGTTTCGAAGGGGAAGGTCAAAATCCAATCTATCAATATTTCAATCGATCAATATTTCAATTACGTGTTATTAAAAGCTAGTACGACCAGATCCTTGTCTTCAGAATATACATCAAGTGTGAAAAACATACCAGTAATTTTACCAAAAGGAAACCATAGTGGGAATCAGCCAGAAAGGTCCCAACATATTTTCTGTTCACAAATTTGGGATCAGTATTTCAGTAGCCATTATTATAGAACATTAACGTGACTGAGCATTACGCAAACTTGTGTACCTTTAAGGCAGTTCTCAAGGGGATTCAGCATGAAACAGAATGTGATAATATTAATAACAAAAACAAAATTTAATCATAATGGGTTTATTTTATTTACTAAAAATAGGATGCCATTACAAGCGGATTTTAAAATGAATAAAAAAAGAATGTAATGAAAATAAAAATATAAAACTTAAAATGTAAGCATATTATATTGATTACTAACATTGGCACAGAGCCTTAAATTGGGGAAGAGAACAATTGATTATATTGATAACGATGATAGTGATTCTATTGATATCAGCTTATATAATATAAAATATTGAAATATCAGTATAAATTAATGTTTTTTTAAGCAATAGTAAAAAGAATACTTAGTATGGATAACGCAATGAAGTAAACATGGCTGGTTTTATACCATCTGAAGTGATATCTTTACACTTCTGAGACATGAGATCATGGAAATATTCTTTGAGTACTTTAGTAAACTCCTTTTTGCAATTAAGCTTAACAACGATTTCATCCATTGCTGATTTCAATATTCTGTAAAAATAAAAGTAACATATTGAAGATTTTCTTAACTTATGTAGATATTTAAATGAGAAAGTGAAACCTAAAGAATGGTATATTTAGCTAGTCTATGTTTAAAACAGTGTGTGCATATGAGTGTATATGCTTGTTATGTGAAGATGCATGCATAACTTAGGGATTAGGGCATTTGTACCATGATTGTAAGATTGTATGTTTATTTACCAAGAGCACACTGTTCCTTTGAGCATTCTCTTTGCTGCATTCCACATAACTGGCAAAACAATTCTTAATTTATAAAGAATTTTCGAAACAGGTAATGACATCTAAAGAATGATTCCCTCAAATAATTTAATACAACTTGATTAAAAAAGTATTGAATATTTAATGTTTAAATTAGAATATTATATTTACACCAGACAATCCAGCGAAGGCTGGCAAGAAATGTAGCAAGCATGCTCCAATGGATGTGCAATATCAATGTGCATGTACAGCCAAGCATGGACGAGGTGAGAGTGAAACTGTGTGTAAGAGGGATAAAATGAAGTGTGCGAGAGAGAAGACAGAGTTGGTATGACCATGCGATGTGCATGGAAGATTACTGCAAAGAAATCCCGGGGAAAGGAAAACGCAGAAGAAGACCATGAAAAACATGGGCGGCGGTGGTGAGAGCTGACCTCAGATTGCTGAATCTCACAGAGAAGAAGGCAAAGGACCGTGACGAATGGAGAGATGCTGTGCTGAAGAGGACATGACCCACCCTTGTAAGCAGGGAAAAGCGGACGTAAAATGATGATGATTATAATGAACCCACTGCTACAACTGGTACACACATCTATCAACCCTGTTGATATCCAAATGCAGAATATTCTGGTTTGTGCCTAATTACTGTAAAATTCTACAGCATATCTGAATCAAGAATTATTTAGAAATAACTTTTCTCTACATACGGACAATATTTTTCGAAGTATTGCGGTTTTGAGATCTCTTTCATTTGCACTTGCTTCATTAAGGGCATTGATTTGTTGCTATATACCAACATTATAGGTTCAATATTCTTTGCGTTGTATATTAAACAAGGTGTTCCTTGAATTATAATTGAAATAGAAATCAGAAAAATGTGATCAACATTAATATTTTACAACAGTTTCGTGAAATCGTGTGTGTGTGTCATTTTGAGGGTTCATATGCATACCTGTCAATTCTCCCAGTCCGATGGGGACATCACCCATCCACTTTAGGGTAGGTGAGAGATCTCTTCTCTTGTGAAAATGGATATAGCTTTCATTATGTAATGGGGGCATTTTTGTTCATGGTACTCCCCCGTTTGGATTTTTAGAAGTTGACAGATATGAGTGGGCAATGATGCTTTGCAAATATAGCTCAAGTTTTTCAATTTCAAGGGGTCAGCAATTGTTGTTATAAAAGTAGAAGAGGCAGAGATGATGCAGAATAGTATTTGTAGATTCAGCATCTGCCAGTCAGTCGGAGAAGAATCTGTAAGTTTTTTTTATTAATAAGTAAAGTGCATTCTTGTTTTGTTTTGGTATAAAGAGTGAATAGGTATTAAATATATTGAGACTAGTGCCGCATTTCCAGTGGATGACATTTTCAAATAGTGCTTGTTTAATTAAAATCCTTGTGTATTATCATTTATATGGATAGGGTTAACATGAATTAAATGTTTTGTGTATAGAAAGACTGGTCAGATATATATAACTGAATTGTATGACAAACCAGAGTTAATAAAATATGGCTCAGATAGATTAGAGCCATCTGGTAAGAAATTTCCAATACATATGTGACATGAAGAACGCAAAAAGACAGACATGAATACAGGTATACACAGAGTCACATATCGCTTTACTTTACTGCACCTTTGATTGCAGGCATGTGTATTTAATACATTTTATGCAGTTATTTTTTCTTCACCAGCAGCTCATGTATTCTTGCTGGAATTTTAATCTTAAAACTTGACCATTATACTTACTAGCAGAAAAACGACCCTTCAGGTGGTTTTCTGCTAGCATGTGTAGTATGCATATGCGAATATACATGCATGTAAATATGATACATCAAATAAAACAGAAATTGAATAGAGACTGTGTTACACTCTCTTCTGTAATCAGTAAAGTAATCCATGATACATTTAAAAAAGACGATATTATATATAAATTGCATTACGGTGAAATTTTATGAAAACAAAAAGGAGAAAATTAGTGACAGAAATATAAAACTTATATAACAATGCAAATATATGAACGTTTACATAAGCGATCTAATAAGTGTTATGACATAACAGATGCTAAGCAGAAGTGTAGACATTTGAACATTTTAAAAGAAGTGAATCTTAGAATAAGCAATCATTATATATAAGAAAATTTATGTTTAATTAACAGCTACGAAATTTAGTACAAAAATTATGTAATATTCATTCATTATTTATTCAAAGTAATCTGAGTTCAATTCCCGCCGAGGTTAACTTTGCCTTTCATCCTTACGGGGTCGATAAAATAAAGTACCAGTAATGTACTGGGATAATTGCTGGCCTTGTGCCAAAAAGTAGAAACAATTATTTAATCAAATTAATCTAAGTTATTTTACTAACAGGAAAAAAACATATATTCATGATGCAGTCCCGCACTCCTCCTTTTATTATATTATGATATTTCATAAGTCACGTGTTTATGATGTGCATATGCCATTTATATGGTAGTGCTTTTGATATAAGTAACCGTTCCATGATTAAATGACTATTTAACCATTAAATGTGAAATTTACATGAAAGTCTCAAATACCTGAACTGTGGAGTAAAGAAATATTAATTGAAATTCAAATTGAAAGAAAGCATTCATGAAATTTAATCAGTAATGAATTTAAAGTTCGAAATAAATTAACATTCAGGTACATCAGCTAAATAAAAGACATGCGATTGTTTTATCTTATATACAACTTCTTTTATATTGTACTTTGGATTATTTTATTTAGAAATTTATGATTATATATGTAAAACATTTAGTGTATTTTTGACCATTTTTATTTTTTCCCTCTCTCCGAGTGTGAAAACTGACACTTAATTATCTCACATAATATCGAATCTATGAGATTTTGAAATTATTTATTTTGAAAACAATATAAATATTAGCAACCGGTTACACCCAGTTACAGCCAGTTTGAACAGTAAGAAGTGAGAGAATTCTGGTTGAATACAGCTATTTTGAATGCTAAATAATGAAGTTGTATACAATTTGTATACATGTTTAACCTGTTTTTATAGTTTCCATGTAAATCTCAATCTTCATGTTGCAACTTGTGTTTATAATGAATCCTTCATTGAAAGCCAGAGTGGCAAATAAATTAAATCATCTATCTATTTATATACTACTAAAACTCTGTGATTGTTTGCTTGCTTGTCTGTAATGTAATACAGCAAAAAAGGGTGCATAATGAGAAAATACTTTGAAAGGAAGTTGACCCTCAAATGGGAATACAAATGAAATAAATCAAATTTCGCGTAAATCGGAGGACAAGTTCCTAAGATATGGGGTTTTTCCGGGTACCTTCATAAACAGAGAGAGAGAGAAAAAGATAGTAGTTATGTGAGAGTAAATTGAAAGAGAGACATAGCAAGAGGGAGAGGAGAAGGAGAATGGAAGTGAAAGAGAGAGCTGTAGTGTTGTTTTGTATATATATATATCTATATATCATCATCATCATCATCATCGTTTAACGTCCATGTTCCACGCTTGCATGGGTTTGGACGGGGGTTTTCCCACTTGAGGCAAGAGTAGTTGTCTTGCTCGCATAGGACTGTCTGGCGGGTTTTCTACAGCTGGATGCCCTTCCTAACACCACATTTACAGTGTGGGGCTGGGAGGTTTTTACCGTGTTGCCTACACGGCCACATTACAGCGTGGACTGTCTGGCGGGTTTTCACGTATTACACATCCAGCGGAGCATGCAAGCTTCGTTCCTCTCTAGTCTGTGTATATCCTCTGCACACAATGCCCAGGTCTCACTGCCATGCAACATTGCTGTTCGTATGCAGGCATCATACAACCTGCCTTTCATTTTTAGGGAGAACCCTTTAGCGGCTAATAGTGGTATAAGCTCTCTGAAGTTTTATCATCCGGTTCTGACTCTAGCTACTGTACTTTCAGAGCACCCTCCCCCACTGCTGATTTTGTCACCCAGGTAACGGAAGCTGTCCACTATTTCTATAGAACCCTCTGCGCAATTGAACGAGCTAGTATTTTCTGGGCACTTGCTGCTACTTATTGCACCAGAGCACTGGCCACATGTAAAATCTGTGTTCTTAGTTAGCTTACCTGTGATCCCACTACATCTTTTATGCACCCATACTTTGCATTTGGGACATAAAATGGAGTTTCTACCTACGCCTTTCCTACACACTGAGCATGGCCATTTCCCGGAAGGGACAGGCGCCTTATTTTCTTTCCTACAAACTAGAACTTTAGTCTTAGCCAGGTTAATTTTAAGGCCTTTTGATTCTAGGCCGTGCTTCCATGTTTGGAATTTCTTCTCTAGCTCGGCCATTGATTCAGCTATGAGCGTTAGATCATCTGCGTATAGGAGTTCCCATGGGCAGCCGGTCTTGAACTGCTCTGTTATAGCCTGAAGGGCAATAATAAATAGTAGGGGGCTAAGAACAGAGCCCTGATGGACACCAACTTTTACGCTAAACTCTTCACTATATTCGTTGTTAATTCTAACCTTGCTGACTGTTTCTTTATACATGGCTTGTATAGCTCTCACAAGCCATTCGTCAACACCTAGTTTTCTAAGAGCCCACCAGATAATGGAACGGGGGACTCTGTCGAAGGCTTTCTCCAAGTCGACAAAAGCTAAGTATAGGGGTTTACTTTTAGCTAGGTACTTCTCCTGTAGTTGTCGTACAATGAAAAGAGCGTCTGTGGTACTTTTGTCTGACACAAACCCGAACTGCATTTCATCTAGATCAATTCTCTCTCTGATTAGTTGCGCTATTACTTTTTCCGTGACCTTCATGACCTGGTCGATTAATTTAATGCCTCTATAGTTACTCCTATCTAGGGCGTCTCCTTTACCCTTGTAACAGTTAACGATGATGCTGCTACGCCAGTCCTTCGGAACAACCCCATTCTGTATGACTTGGTTTACTATCCGGGTGACCATGGTGTGTCCCACCGTACCGGAGGCTTTCAGCATCTCAGCAACTATTTCCGAAGGCCCAGCCGCCTTACCCGTCTTCATATCTTTGATTGCCTTACTTATTATACTACCTTCGACTAACACTGCTGGTCCCTCTATTGGGTCGATGTGGGGGAGACTGTCTTTCTCCCATTTATTCTCCTCATTTAGTAGCCTTTCGTAGTGACACTTCCAAGCTACCTTCTTATCAGCGTCAGTGATGGCTAGTACGCCATCATCGTTAAGTACACACTTCTTCCCGACAATATCACGGTTTTCCTTGACACATTGCCTAGCAATCCTGAACACCTCACGTTTTTGGTCCTCACGTTGTAGAACATGCTTGAACTTTCTTTCCTCTGCTTCCCTTCTTGCGAAGTACACTTGACTCCTAGCTTCCATCTACTCTACTTCCCCCATCCCGCCATACTTTCCAAGCCTGCTTTTTGGCCTTAATTGACCCCTCCACCTTACTGTTCCACCACCATGTTACTCTCCTCCTGCCTACAGGCCTGCTCCAGCCACAGACTTCGTCTGTCGCCATCAGCAGGTTTGCTTTCAGGAATTCCCACTGTTCCTCTACCTTGTACGACTCTAATTGCTCTTCCTTACTGTCGAAAGCATCAAGTAATATGCTTTGAAATTTATTTCTGGCTGTGGGATCCTTTAGCTTCCATATTTTTCTCCTGAGGATAGTCCTCTTCTGCTGTCTAGTACGTCTCGTCCTGACTATTAGGTCGCTAATTATCAGTCTATGTTGGGAGGTGCATTCTTCATGGGGGAGGGATTTAGTGTTTACAACAGACACTCTGTCACGTCTTCTGGTAAGGATATAATCTACCTGGCTGGTATGTTCTCCTGATCTGTAGGTGATCAAGTGATTGTCTCGTTTTTTTAAGTTAGTGTTACAGATAGTTAGGTTGTTTGCATCACAGAATTCCAGGATTCTGGAGCCTTCCTCGTTTCTAGTACCAAACCCATAGCCTCCGTGGATTCCGTCATAGCCGTCACAATGTTGTCCAACGTGACCATTTAGGTCGCCAGCAATAATTATATAGTCACTGTCGGTTATTTGGGAGGTAGTGAGCATCAGTGTCTCATAGAATCTGTCTTTTATAGCGCCAGGCAGTCCGGATTGGGGCGCGTATGCAGATATTACTGTCACAGTAGTTCTGTTTAGAACAAGTCTTATTTTAATTATTCTGTCATTCACTCCATTTACATCTATTATCTTATCCACCCATTATATATATATATATATATATATATATATATGAGTAAGTTAAACAATTTTTCACTTCTTATTGTGTTTTTGTTTTGATATGCACTCTTTTTCCTGCTACTAATTTTGTCTTTTAAGTTGTGAATTAGACTGGTTATCTACGCACGTGGCTGACACATTTCAGCTCGCTACTATATTGGTATATAATGGATGATCGCATTTAATGTCCGTTAAAGGTTCTTGGCACTACCATTGTTACCATCGCTTTCCTCTAGCCATGGGGTTTGGAGACATGAACCGAATGCTACCATTCTATTTTATATCAATGTGAACTGCTATTTCTAATAGCCATCTTTTCACCCCTTGATAATTTGTGTGTGAGACACGTTGGCTGAGGGCTTCTGATAGGAACTAATAGATTGATTCTTTTTAGCTTCCCGTCCCCACGTAAAATTTGTAAATCAGTGGCTAGTTGAGAGATAGAGTCCTATCGGTTGCCAGTTAATCGCTTTACCATGTCGGTTGTCACAAACAGTCATGACCGGCACGGGCCGGTGTTTGGATTATGTCGATTGATTGGTTATTGATTAGGCGATACCCGCTGATGAAGCCGCATAAGCCAATTGTGCATTGTTGCATAATATATGCAGACAGATAGTGCAGTGCACCTTACTGCTGCATTAGTGCGGCAGAAACTCGAGTCCGGGAACCTTATAGGCACCCATTTTACGTGTGTTGTGTTGAGGCAAATAACTATGTGTATACTCCGGTAATGTATCTTACATTGACCATTGAGTGTGCTGAGATAAAACCAGTACTGGCATTGATAAATATGCTGGGTCCGTCAACCCTTATTATATATATATATATATATATATATATATATATATATATGTGTGAGTGTGTGTGTGTGTATATATATGTGTGTGTCTATGACCAGTGTATATAGATCAGTGTATATACACACACACACATACATTATCATCATCATCATCATCATCATCATTTAACATCCTTCTTCCACGCTATGGGTTGGACGGTTTTGTCCCACTTGAGGCGAGATTGGTCAGGAGACCGTGTCTCGCTGGTACAGAACTGTCGCTGGCAGGTTTTCTATGGCTGGATGCCCTTCCTAACCACCAACCACATTTACAGTATGGACTGGCATCCTTTTTACCGTGTCTCCTACATGACCACTTTACAGTGTGGACTGGGTGCTTCTTGTTGTGTCACCTACACGACCGCTTTACAGTGGATGGAAATAGGAGGATGGAGTAGGGGATGTGGCCTGGGGTGTATATTGGGTTAAGAGGTGCCTACTGACTGTAGGTTTAAGTTTGTATGCAAGGGAAGGGGTGTTTTCTGTATAACTGCATAGCGCCAAAGATCTCGATCCAGTGATATTGTCTTAGAGAGGTGTAAGTGAGCAAGGTTAGTTTTTATCAACTCGTCCCAAGTTTTTCTTGGTCTAAGCACTCCGTAAATTCCATCCATTTTGATCGCCCTGCACATTTTTATACAACTGTTGTCCTACACCAGGAGAAAGATAGGAACAGCTGTAAAAATGCATCATGATCAACATATATAGAAAGTAGAAAGAGCCACATCTGTTGAAGCATAACAATATCTGTAGAAACATACAAACACCTGTAGAAAGATAGCAGCATATATAAAAAGTTGTACTTATATTTAACTATAAAGTATCATAGAAAACATTGATTTTTTCACACTAGTAGAGAAGTGATTAGATAGAGCTCAATATTTTACTGGTAAATATATTTTATTGACTCAGGAGGGCTAAAAGCCAAATATACACCTATTATGATTTGCAGCACAGAAATATAAAAAGTCATGCCTCAATTAAACACTGTATCTAAGATGGGAAATATTGATTCGTTCTGACTAGAGAAAGAGTATAATCAACTAATTTTACTCTGGGATATTACAGGTGAAGGCACATTTAAGCAAGATACTTTATTTCATGCTGCTCCTTCTGCCTGGATTTGTGACCAGTAAATAGTATTAGCAATTGGAAAGACCAATGGAAACATTGTTTTCTCAGTCCGATTTGACAAGGTTTGCGATCTTGTTGATCGACTGTCGATATTACAGGTATTTATTCTAGTAATACTCAGGGGTGGATGGGTGTGGAGGCAATTACTGTATATACTCGAATATAAGCCAATTCAAATATAAGCTGACCCCTTATTTTATGTCTGAGAAATAGGTGAAAATCCAAACCCTGCTTATAAACTGAGGCAGCTAATCAACACATTGTTTAGATGGCGTATATAAGCCAACCTCCCATTTTACCACAGAATTTTTTGGATACATATTCCTCAATTTATATTTGAGTATATATGGTAAATATGAGCTCAGAATGAAGAAACATGTAAGTAAATATTTTAATTATAAGTTTTGGAGAAATGATATATATACTAATTCAAGATGGACTACAAACAATACAAACATGAAGAACAGTAATGAGATATACCAACAAAGCAATGGCGGTATCAGGAAATCAATGAGATGAACTAATGATAAACTAATCAACTGTTTAACAGAACAGAAACGTCTGGTGGAGAACTTGTAAATTAAATAAGGAAACTAGCAACAGAATTATACCAGAGTAGACAAAAAGACATTACTGAGAGTGAGAAAAAATTGTCAGAGCACTATAATAAATTTAATGATATAAGGATATGATATATTGAAATAATGATAACATACAATGATATAACAACAACAACAATAATAATAATGGTTTCTCATTTAGGCACAAGGCCAATGTGTATACATACGCATTTTTATATATACATACACACACGTATATATATGGGCCTTCCAGTTTCATTTCACATTATATACATGTCTGTGTACATTTTAATTATTCAAAAATTAATTTTAAGTGAACATGATTTTTTTTAATAGAACGTGGTCCAACGGGTGACAGCTGGTCTAGTTATTATTATTATTATTTATTTACCAAGGGCGGTGGATTGGCAGTATCGGTAGAGGGTCGGACGCCATGCTTTACAGCATAGTTACGTCCCTTTACAATCTGAGTTCAAATCCCGCCGAGGTTGACTTTGCCTTTCATCCTTACGGGGTCGATAAAATAAAGTACCAGTAATGCACTGGGTAATTGCTGGCCTTGTGCCTAAAGTAGAAACAATTATTTATTTACCAAAACAATCTGGCTTATTTATAGAAGCTCCACTGAAGATTTCTCTCCCCTATCTCACATCCATAATGAATCTAGGCCACGTAGAGACTGGTGGAGTCTATGTACATTTCCTCTATTCATACCAGTAAGTTCAGTTAACTACGAAATAGCAAAGCACACAGTTATTCAGCATGTTCTACAATGTTAAGACTACTCACAACAGTGATAATTTGCCGCCATACCATACTTACATACAGATAGCTTCAATGTACATTTGAAAGTGAAGTGTTTGGTCAGCGATTGTTTGAAAAAAACGTCTGTCACACTATCTATGGTAGATATGTGCTGATTAAAACAACAATAACAAGAGCATAAACAAGAAAAGTAAGGTCTTACCATCCCTATTTTTACACAATTTCTCTGTGGCAACCATTAAATTGAGATTGATTCCGTATAATTCCATTAATTCCTTAATTTCATTGCACGCAGTAAAATCTTTTATGCAAGTAGTCAATGTTTTCTTTTGAATTCCATCCATACTAGAAACAGAGTTAAAGTTAGACTGAAATGCATGTGACTTGATTTGATTTCTAGTTTCATGTATGCATGATCTGTGTTAGCATTAAGAAAAACACCAGAGAGACAAATGATCAACCAAATTATACAATTTGTAATATTTGCCGTGAGAAAAAGTACAGGTAGAAAATATAATGCTTCAAGTATTCCCCACTGCAGACAACGTATTTCGAAACATCATTTAGATGTCATTAATTTAAGGTGGATTGGCAGTATCGGTAGAGGGTCGGACGCCATGCTTTCCAACATAGTTACGTCCCTTTACGATCTGAGTTCAAATCCCGCCGAGGTTGACTTTCATCCTTACGGGGTCGATAAAATAAAGTACCAGTAATGCACTGGGTAATTTCTGGCCTTGTGCTTAAAGTAGAAACAATTAATTTAAGTACTAGCAGTGAATTGGCAGTATCGGTAGAGGGTCAGACGCCATGCTTTCCAGCATAGTTACGTCCCTTTACGGTCTGAGTTCAAATCCCGTCGAGGTTAACTTTGCCTTTCATCCTTACCAGGTCGATAAAATAAAGTACCAGTAATGAACTGGGTAATTGCTGGCCTTGTGCCAAAAGTAGAAACAATTAATTTAAGTACTACCAACACATTGAAGTCAATTTAATCTACTAAACGTGTTTTCTACCAAACTCACCAGCATTAACTTCCTAGACATTAATTTAGATCTAAGTACATGCACAAACAGACTATTCGATAAACCCAGTGAAAATCTTAAGTTCATTCATAAGGACTCTAGTCACCCTGTCCCCATTACATCAGCAAGAGGATATCCAACCTCTCTTCTAGCAAAGCCATTTTTAATAGGGCAGCCCTAAGCAACAGCGGCTTCTCTGAGAGAATCACTTACTCTCCAGATCACCACCTTATATCTAGCAAGAAAAAAACCTAGACATAAAGACATCATGTATAATATATATATATATATATATATATATATATATATATATATATATAATGATGGGTTTATGTCTAGGTTTTTTCTTGCTAGATATAAGGCGGTGATCTGGAGAGTAAGTGATTCTCTCAGAGAAGCCGCTGTTGCTTAGGGTTGAAATTTTGTCATTGAATAAATCCGCTACTGTGTGGAAATTTAGGAGTGGCTCTTCCTGCTGTTGTTTTTCTATATAATAAATGTATATATTATGTATATACATCATCATCATCACTATTTAACGTCCATTATCCACGCTAGCATGAGTTAGGTGGGTTTTTCCATTAGAGGCAAGTCAGGTCAGGTGACTGTCTTACTCATATAGACCTCTTTCTGGATAGATTTCTATGGTTGGATGTCCTTCCTAACGCCAACCAGATTTACAGTATGTGCTGGATGCTTTGTTGGGACATGGGAGGTGTATGGAAGGAGGTATAGTGGTTAAGATTGTATGTATTACTGCATAATGCCAACATTTTGATCCTGTATCATTGTCTTTGATGTCAGCTTTTATCACCTCATACCAGGTCTTCCTGGGGCTTCCTACTTCATAGCTTCTATCAACTTTGATTAACCTGCACATTCTTTTACAGATGTCACCCTTCATATGCATCACATCACCATACCAACACAATCTATTTTCTAGCATATTGCATGTGATCCCTCTTAAGCCTAATTTCTCTCTCAGTTCATTTACGTTTTCCCGTTCGTGTTTATTACTATCACATATCCATCAAAGCATGCAAGCATCATGTTAGGGATTGACTAAAATGCAACTTCCATGGTCCACCAACAAACAGATTTTAGCTTTGTTGCCATGAACACACCTCTGCTACTCAAACACATTGAACAGCTTTCATTAATAAGTGGAGATAAGCTATATATATAACTAGCATTAAAGCCCGGCATTGCTCGGGGTCAGTAAGTTACCAAAGATAGGCTCCACCACCCATTTTATGGCAGCACTTTTTTGTCTGCCAGGCACTGGGTGAATGAATTGCAGACCTGGACTGCCGAAGCAGGAACTGCGCCGGCAGTGACAATTGTAGTTTCGCCTATGGATATTATCTCTGTGCAAAGAAGTGTAGAAATTTATTGTTTCACAGTACTTGCGTAACACGCGCGTAGACGATGCCAGCCGAACAACAGAGCTGCGATGGAGTTGTTCTGCATGGTTGTCTCATGTGTGTTTTCTAAATTTAAGACAATAGGGAGGGGTGTAATATGGGGGAGAATTAGCTGCTGTTTCTAGCAGGTTTAGTGACCTCATAGAGGATATTATTGTGTATAGTAAATAAACTGATACTTTTTTCTTCCATGTTCGTTGAGAGATGCTTTAAAAAAGATTTATCGCTATTTTTTTTTGTTGTTGAATAAATGTATCTGTTGCTTTTGAATAATTGTTGTCATTGAAGTAAATAAATGTTTCACCGTTCTACACTCAAAGACAAACGTTCTCTCTCTCTCTCTCTCTCTCTCTCTCTCTCTCTCTCTCTCTCTCTCTCTCTCTTGACTCACTCTCTCTCTCTCCTTCATTTCTTTCTCTCTTCCTTCTTCGGCGTTCCTAAAGGAAGTTTGAAGTTTAAGTGTATAAGAGAAAGTTGCATGTATGTAGTTTTATCGAATTTTAAGGAAAGTAGAGAGAGGGAATCAGATTGTATTAGAGAGCTAAAGCGTCATGTATTTAGCTTTAGCGATTATTTCCGTAATTGTGGGTGGGTTTGAACGAAATAAATAGTCCTTGACCTAAGTTAGACCATTTACAACAG
>OZ024743.1:203985505-204008005 GCA_964016885.1 Eledone cirrhosa
ATATATAAACATGTATATATATATATAAACATATATATATATACATATATATATATAAGTAGAAGCTTAGTAAAATCGAAGCTTTGTCTGTGGGCAAGTAAGTCGACCTACAATATGAATGAGTTAGCAAAGCATATATATATATATATATATATATATATAAACATGTACATATATATACATATATATAAACATATACATATACATATATATATATATATATATATATATATATATATATATATATATATATATATATATATATATAATTGTTTTTACATTTGGCACAAGGCCAGCAATTACCCAGTACATTACTGGTACTTTATTTTATCGACCCCGTAAGGATGAAAGGCAAAGTTAACCTCGGCGGGATTTTAACTCAGATCGTAAAGGGCCGTAACTCTATGCTGCAAAGCATGGCGTCCGACCCTCTACCGATACTGCCAATCCAACCCTTATATATAATGATTTCTAGTATAGGCACAAGGCCAGTAATTTTAGAGGAGGGGAAAGTCGATTAAATCGACCACAGTACATTACTGGTGCTTTATTTTATCGACCTTGTAAGGATGACAGTATATATATATATATATATTTATAAGAACAAAAGGGAGGTGTTACATCAAAAGAATTTAATGATCAGTCATGATCGGGGTTAATATTCCAGATCTGCCTGATCTGGAATATTAATATGGATCATGAGCTGACTATTTGTGAAACGAAACAATTGTAACCGTAACAGATGAATGAATTATTGATGTAGCACCTCCCTTTTGTTCTTATTATATACACTTTGCACTAGCGTTGAGTGCTGACTTTGGTACCCTTACTTTTGTTATCTTAGCAATTTAATTTTCTTTCTAATGCATTGTTTGATTTTCAAAATTATTTAAATATATATATATATATGTATGTGTGTGTGTGTGTGTGAGTGAGTATTAGGTGTTAACAAAAGTTACAGACGGCATCCTGTCAGAAGCACTCAACGCTGTTTAGAGGTCCGTTTTGCTTGGGTTGTGTTCCAGAGTCATGGCTGTAGTGTGCAGAGTGTAAATATATTTAAGAGTCGAAGTCAGTTTTGCAGCAAATGTACAAACTTTTGTAATATACAAACAATTGTAATATACAAATAAAGTTTGTACATGTGCTGCAACACTGACATTGAGTTTATATATATATGTGTATATATATATATATATATATATATATATATATATATATATATATATATATATATATATATATATATATATGTATATATATATATGAATGTGTGTATGCCTTTATAATTTTCTATATATTTTTGATATATTATTTTTCTTACATATTAATTTTTATATAATTTTATATTAATTTTTATATAATTTTTATATAATTTTATATAATTTTTTCCGTTATTTTTCCAGCCTCACTCCCAATTTTTAAGAGATTTAAAATCTTATTTCATATGTTCTATTCATAACATCTCTGTCTGATGAACGATCTAGACGTATATTGTCTAGGGTCCTGAAACCTTTGGTAATGGAGTAGTTGTATATTGTGTTGTTCACTTTCTAATTAAATATATATATATATATATATATATATATATATATATATATATATATATATATATATATATATATATATATATATATAGAGAGAGAGAGAGAGAGAGAGAGAGAGAGAGAGAGAGAGAGAGAGAGAGAGAGAGAGAGAGAGAGAGAGAGAGAGAGAGAGAGAGAGATGTTAGTAAAACCCTGCTGCGATTGCTTGTTTGCTTGTCTGTAAGGAAGATGACACTGAAATGGGGATACAAATGGAATAAAACAAGTTTCGCTTAAATCGGACCCCAGATTTTCCGGGTACCTTCAGAGAGGAAGAGATATTGGTTGTGAGAGAGTAGATTGTAAGAGAGACATAGAGAGAGGGAGAGAAGACAGAGAAGGAGAATGGAAGAGAGCTGGTGGTATTGTTGTGTATATATGTTGTTGTGTATATATGGTGGTGTGTGTATATATTTATATATATGTGTGTGTCTATGACAAGTGCATGTTGATCACCGACACCCACATATATATATATATATATATATATATATATATATATATATATATATATACACATGCATATACATATATATATATATTTATATATACATACATACACACATGTATATATATGGGCCTTCCAGTTTAATTTCACATTTATATACATGTCTGTGTATATTTTAATTATTTAAAAATTATTTTATTCTTAAGTGAATATGATTTGTTTTTATATTTTCAAATGAACGTGACCCAACGAATCACAGGTGGTATGTATATATATATATATATATATATATATATATATGTGTGTGTGTGTGTGTGTGTGTGTGTGTGTGTGTGTGTGTGTGTGTGTGTGTGTGTGTGTGTGTATAATAAGTAACGTGATCAAAGATATGAAGACAGGCAAGGCGTCTCGGCCTTCGGAAATAGTTGCTGAAATGCTGAAAACATCTGGAACGGTGGGACACACTATGGTCACCCGGATAGTAAACCAAGTCATACAGAATGGGGTAGTTCCGAAGGACTGGCGTAGCAGCAGCATCATTAACTGCTACAAGGGTAAAGGAGATGCCCTAGATAGGGGAAACTATCGAGTCATTTAATTAATTGACCAGGTCATGAAGGTCACATAAAAAGTAATAGCACAACTAATCAGAGAGCGAATTGATCTAGATGAAATGCAGTTCGGGTTTGTGTCACGTAAAAGTAACATGGACGCTCTTTTCATTGTACAACTACAGGAGAAGTGCCTAGCTAAAAGTAAACCCCTATACTTAGCTTTTGTTGACTTGGAGAAAGCCTTTGACAGAGTCCCCCGCTCCATTATCTGGTAGGCTCTTAGAAAACTAGGTGTTTATGAATGGTTTGTGAGAGCTATACAAGCCATGTATAAAGAAACAGTCAGCGAGTTTAGAATTAACAACGAATATAGTGAAGTGTTTAGCGTAAAAGTTGGTGTTCATCAGGGCTCCGTCCTTAGCCCCCTACTATTTATTATTGCCCTTCAGGCTATAACAGAGGAGTTGAAGACCGGCTGCCCATGGGATCTCCTATACGCAGATGATCTAACGCTCGTAGCTGAATCAATGGCTGAACTAGAGAAGAAATTCCAAACATGGAAGCATGGCCTAGAATCAAAAGGCCTTACAATTAACCTGTCTAGGACTAAAGTTCTAGTTTGTAGGAAGGAAAATAGGGCACTGGTCCTATCTGGGAAATAGCCATGCTCAGTGTGTAGGAAAGGAGTAGGCAGAAACTCCATTTTATGTCCCAAATGCAAAGTATGGGTGCATAAAATATGTAGTGGGATCACAGGTAAGCTATCTAAGAATATAGATTTTATATATGGCCAGTGCTCAGGTGCAATAAGTAGCAGCAAGTGCCCACAGAATACTAGCTCATTCCATTGCACAGATGGTTCTATAGTAATAGTGGACACCTTCCGTTACCTGGGTGACAAAATCAGCAGTGGTGGAGAGTGCTCTGAAAGTACAGTAGCTTGAATCAGAATGGGATCGAATAAGTTCAGAGAGCTTATACCTCTATTGGCCGCTAAAGGGTTCTCTCTAAAAATGAAAGACAGGCTGTATGATGCCTGCATACGAACAACAATGTTACATGGCAGTGAGACTTGGGCATTGTTCGCAGAGGATATACGCAGAATGGAGAGGAACGAAGCTTGCATGCTCCGCTGGATATGTAATAGTAATATACATAAACGGCAAAGCATAAATGAACTAAGGGAGAAATTAGGAATAAGAGGATCAGATGTTGTTTACTCGAGAGAAGAATACGTTGGTATGGTCACGTGATGCGCATGAAAGACGACAGCTGTATAAAAAAGTGCAGGGCGATCAAAATAGACGGTAGCCACGGAGTAGGCAGACCCAGAAAAACCTGGGACGACTTGATAAATTCCGACCTCACACACTTACACCTCTCCAAGACAATGTCACTGAACCGAGATTTTTGGCGCTACACAGTAATACAGAAGACCCGCCTTGCCTAAGTACAAAGCGAAACCTACAGTCAGTAGGCACCTCTTAACCAAAATACACCCCTGTCCCACTACTCCCACCCCATCCACACCACCCTTTCGATGTAAAGTTATGTTGGTACCACAACATCCAGTCCGAAATAAATGAGGTTGTGTAGGTGTCACGAGAAGAAAACACACAGTCCACACTGTAATGTGGCCGTGTAGGTAACACGGTAAAAACCTCCCAGTCCACACTGTAAATGTGGTTGGTGTTAGAAAGGACATCCAGCCGTAGAAACAGTCCTATACGAGCAAGTATATACAGCCGTAGAAACAGTCCTATATGAGCAAGACAACCAATCTTGCCTTAAGTGGGAAAATTCCCGTTCAAACCCATGGTAGCGTGGAAGATGGACGTTAAACGATGATGATGATGATATATATACATATATATATATATGTATATACATATACATATATATACATATATATATGTATATACATATATATACATATATATATATAAACATATATATATATATATATATATATATATATATATATATATATATATATATATATATATACAGTGAGTCCTCGATATACGGTATACATGCGTTCCTGAAACCCTTACCGTATATCGAATTACCGTATAAAGGACTCATTGTAACATGAAATAGATAGGGATGCGTTCCAGCACATCGAAAACTCATCCCTACAGAAAAGAAATAATGTTCTTTTTTTATTTACTGTACCTTACACATGCCGCGTAGTCCATCAGATGATGTGCCACTTCATTTGTCCCTCCCGAGACTAAGGGACAGTATGGGTTTCAGCCCTTACTCATCTTGGGCTGAGTTGGCAGGGGAGAATGACGGTGATGTGGGAGGCTCAAAACCACCAAACTCGTTGACTGCAGTGGATGTTGAAGGGCCAGCTGTAGCACGGTTTTCAGGTGTGACTGGCTTGAAGAAAGAGTAGATGGAGGACTGTTTGGCGATGTTTCTTTTGGCTTCATACATTTCTTGGTAAATCTTGATGCTTTTCTCGACGTCTTGAGCCACTTTGCTGCTCCTAGCAGGGTTGGGGGTCACGCTCATTCAGGTTTCTAAGATTGTTTCGATACTCCCGAGATATTCTCTTAGAGTTTTTATGCCCAAGCCATGCACAGGTCTTCGTCCTCCTCTTCTTCTTTTTCTGTCTCCTGTATCGCCATGTCTAGTTCTATGAGTTCATCATTGGAAAGTGGTTCAGCGTGGCTTTCCAAAAGGTCTTGCACATCATCATCATTAACACCTTCGAAGCCAGCTCTATGGCAGAGATTTACAATATCTTTTTTTATCGCACCAATGTCCTCAGCAAAGCCTTGGAAGTCATTCACACATGCTGGCCATAATTTCTTCCAGGCCATGGTAGACTGCTTAACTTCTTCCCAAGATGCCTTGATGTTGTCTAAGCCGTGCTTGATGTTGTACAATTTCTACTATTCACTGATCGTGGGCTTGTCAGGCCCATATGTGCCCTTTATCAGCTGCTGCATGGTTCTCTGCTGGTAGTATGCCTTAAATGTTTTGATGACTATTTGATCCATCGGCTGAATGAGAGCTGTGGTGTTGGGGGGGGGGGACAAAACCTCTATATTTTCTGACCAGTCTTCCATTGCCCGTGGGTGGCTGAAGGCGTTGTCCACTAATAGCAGAAAACGGTTGGCAATGCTGTTAGCTAAGGCATATTCTTTAAGGTTTGGTGACAGATATGAGGTGAAAAAATCCTGGTGAATTGAAGTGATCAGCCATGCCTTCTTATTAGACTTCCATATCACTGGTAGGTATTGCTTAATTAACCCCTTGAGTGCTCTTGGAGTTTCAGAATGGTAGATAATGAGTGGCTTTAGCTATAAATCTCCTTCTGCATTCCCTCCAAGAGACAGAGTAACGCGGTACTTTGAGGCTTTGTGACCCTTCGCACTTTTCTCCTCCTTGTCAATTACTGGTATTACTGGTCATCTTTTTCCAATAAAGTTCTGTTTCATCATAATTAATAACCTGCTTTTTTCTGTACCCCTTCTCTGCAATGCATTTCTCTAACTCTGCCTTGAATTTTTCGGCACTCTCTTTGTCGGAACTGGCAGCCTCACCTGTAACTTTTATGTTGTGAAGACTCGAACATCGTTTGAACTTATCAAACTAGCCTTTGATTGCCTTGAATACAAAGTCCTCCACCCCCATTTCAGTCTTGAGCCTGTCAATAATGGACAATGCTTTCTCACTGATTACATTTAAAGACAGAGGCATATTTTGACGATTTTGGTCGTCGATCCAAATTTTGAGCAACCTTTCCATCCTATCCATAATCGGCTCACGATGTTTGGTCAACAATTTAGTCTGTAGACTCGTAGTATTCTCCCCAGCTTTTTTTGACAGCCTCACTATTTTTTAAATCAGTCCAGACTGTAGACTGGGCTAGGCCTAAGTTACGACTTATGGCGGACGTACTTTGCCCCTGTTCCTTCCTTTTCAAAATGTCCAGCTTTATCTCCAAAGTCAGGCTCTTCCTCATGCGTTTGGCCTTTCCATCTGCATCAGCAATATTCACAGGGCGTTTTGAAGCCATGAGATATGGGGTTATAAGATATGCCGTGATAATTATGCTTCAAAAACACGCCGTCGGGTTTTCTCTTACTTTGAATAACGTCATAACTCTTAACTGATCACTTCAGTTTGGCAAAAATTCTCTCACTGAGAGGACACGCTGGTTTGCCGAACTGAAGTAATCAGCTAAGAGTTATGACGTCATCTATCGATATCTGAACTCGCTCGTGATTGGCCAGTTTCTCGGTAAGGTCAGTTAGTACGATAGCAGTACTAACACAATTTTCCTAGAATTCGAATAGCAGTCAGTTTCCACGAATTCAAGGGGGAATGTATTGCTTACTACAGGTGGCGCTACGTTACAATATAAACAAAACACGACCAAAAACCGTATTACAATCATAACAAGGAACTAAAGTGGCTCAAACAGATAAAACTAAAGCAAGAAACTTTAGGGAATATCGATAGATATGGCCGACATCTCATTAACAGATTAATTCAACAACAACAACAACACAAATATATACGGCAACACTACAGTCGACTCTGATGAATTATCGATATTACAGCTACCACCTAAATATGCCACATATAGTAAGGTAAATATGATATTTCAGAAATAGAAAAATCATTTACAAAATTACGTTGGAGCCTCAAAAACAAAAACAAAAACAAAAGTAACAACATACGCGCACACACACACACACACACACACACATACAACACACATCCCAACAACAACAGACACACAGACACAAACAACGATAACAACAACACACACATCAACAATAATAACATACTCAGAAACAACAACAACAGACACGCAGACACAAACAACAATAATAACATACACGGAGACAACAACAACAACACACATCAACAACAACAACAACAACACACACACTCATTCTATACCTCTCACCACCACCATACTCTTAACAAACATACAGACACAGAAAACAGGTAATGAAAGTAACACAGAAATAAGGGAAGGTAATAGGATAGAAAAGAGAAGGGAGACTATGGATACTGACAGAGAAAATAACCAGGACGAACACACAGACACACAAAATAGAGTAGATAATAACAATGAGCCAGAGGAAAGAGACAGGAGTAATAATGAGAGACATAGAAACAACCATGAGGCTGTTGGTGGAAATAGAAATAGAAACAACACAACTAACAATAACAATAGCATTAGTACAATAAAGCAGCAGCCTGGAACTCTACTTTTTATAATCCTTCCGATATGTCATTCGAACTGCGACGAGTCCACGCCACGACTTTAGCTTTTAACAAACGCACGCAATTGCCGCCGCAGGTCGATGAACAAACAGAAGTACAATTTAGTATAGCTAGATCTAAACTAAGAAATATTATACAACAGTATAGCAAGAAGCAAAATAGAATGGAGGCCCAGCAACTGGGAGAAAAATCTGCAAATGGCTTGCGTAAGCTCATGCAGCGCTCATGTAATGGAGAGATTGCATGCTTTCCAACAGATTAGTCTGGAAGAATGTCGGTTGCCAGCCTGTCAAACTACATCCAGGCAATGCAACCCACATCAGTAACACAAGAGAAGTAACACCACAAGAGCATGAGGATAGGAAAAATACCCTCAATGCCCATATGATGATGTGGACAAATATAATGCAGCCCAACAAAAGGACTGCCAACAACTTCCAGGCCTGGAACAATGACGTGCCAGTGTTGAATGGGCTTCGAAAAGACCATAAACGAGCAGTGACCTTGTCACAGGACCACCAACACGGCCAGTCTGTGGAGCTAACATTGCTAGTAACTACAGACTTTCCTACTTCCTCTCCCTGATCATACGCCCCATCACTGAAATGTCCCCAGATATATGTGACAGTACGGAGGACCTCCTCAGCAGAATCGGCGAAAGTAACCGATCTAGGGACCTAACAAACTGCATAATAGTATGGATGTTGTGTCCCTGTATCCATCTATTGACGTGGATTTTGCTGTGGAGAAATGCGTAGAAATGATCAGTGAGAGCAATGTTGAATTCCGTGGGATTGATACCAGTGAGCTGGGACTCCTACTTAAACTTACCTATAGTAATGATTATCTAGATACATATGGCCTTAGCAACCTGTGCCCTACAAGACCAGTAAGAGACAGACCACCTACCATTACCTCAATGGCCAAGAAAACCCACACAGTTAGATGGAACGGGTGGACCAGAGCCAAACGGACCCCCGAAAACCACGATGAACTAAAGAAAATGATTGCACATGCAGTGGGGGCCAGCATAAAATTAACCCTTAAGGAACATATGTTCAAATTGAATGGAAAACATATGCCCAAGAGGAGGGAGCAGCCATTGGTGTTAGCATTGCAGGTGACATAGCTAACCTATTCATGGTATGGTGGGACAATAGACTTAAACTTAAACTTAAAGAACAATTAGAAGACAACAACCCCTTAACCCTGATAATGTACTCCCGCTACGTTGATGATATAAACATCGTAGTAAAAACACCCCCACTAGAGAACAGTCAGGAATTAGAGAAAAACACCGTGGAAAGCATCCAGCAAATAGCTAACCCCATGCACCAGAGTATTAGAGTTACTATAGACTACCCAAGCAAAGACCCCAACCATCAATTACCTGTACTAGACACAGAGCTCTGGTTAGATACCATTAATAACAAAAAACAAATCCTCCATTGCCATTATGCCAAACCCATGACTACCAAATATCTGATCCACCGAAACTCAGCTGTTTCGGACCATACCAAAATCAACATACTGATTGCGGATTTGGTACGGGTGATGAGAAACGTGTCCCGCATGTAAAACCCCAAAGAACTAGAGAGACACATACAACACTTCATCCACCGTATGCAGTTCTCTGGTTACAATCAGAGAGATAAAATCAGAGTATATAGAGGAGCCAGAACCAAATGGAAAAAAATGGGAAATAATGATACAAATGGGACCTGCCCCTTGAATAGGAGCAAATTTTGAAATAGAATAGAAAGAACTAGGAATAAGGTTAATAGAATAAACTCATGGTATGATAGCAATACATACCAGAGTGTAATGTTCATCGATACAACCCCTAGAGGTGAATTAGCTTACAAATTTAGAAGGGCCCTAGATAAACATAAACTCAATATTAAGATAGTAGAAAGACAAGGTACCTCCATAAAAACATTTATTAGCAATACATACCCTTTTCAAAGACCTCCCTGTATAGATAAGAAATGTATAATCTGTAAATTAAGCACCCATATTAACTGTAAAACTAGTAATGTAGTATATATCATAAGATGTACTGAAGGACAATGTAGAGATAAGAATATAGTGTACATAGGTGAAACAGCTCGTAGTATAGGGGAACGGATAAATGAACACTGGCGAGAGCTTCAAGATAAAAAAAGAATCATCTGTTCTCCACCAACATGCTAAAATAGAATATAAGGGTAAATTAGAGAACATAGAAATAAAAATAGAATCTACACACAGAAAAGACGCAATGTTTATACAAATCACAGAGGCAATACACATAAACTAACTCCAACCAAAATTAAATAGAAAACATGAATGGAACAGCAACATCACAACTTACAATTAAGGACAAAATGAAAACACACACACACATAGGTCAAACAACCAACCAGTAACATGTAAATAAACAAATAAATAAACAAATATAAACAAACACAGAAACTCGGATGTAACACATGCGCAAACTAAGCACACAACACACACAAAAACAAGATGGCGTAAGGCAGAATAAAGGAGAGGCACAAAAACAAAGAAAAGAATCCCCAGTCACTGAAGATGTCACAGAATGTGTGACGAAAGAACTTTGACAATATATGAACAATCATCTGGTTGTGGAACCAACCAACCAACCGGAAATTTATAAATTCCTAAATTTATAAATTTAGTTTATAATAAATTGAAGTGAAACAATGGTGCGTGTGTTTCTTATTGGCAACATGACCCTCCCAAAGTATAACAATATCGGTTTCAACACACGTTTTCAGATAAAGAATCATGCTAAACAAATTCAGAAACGAAATATATATATATATATATATATATATATATATATATATATATATATATATATATATATATATATATATATATATATATATACATATATATATATATATATATATATAAATGTAATGTGAGTTTTTCGAATATTAATAATAACATTCGATTCGTTTGCAATTATGCAAACAAGCCTCAATTTTATAGCCATGTCAGTAGAATGAATCCTTCATTCTTGCTCTTGTGTTGGCATGCGAACAGAACTGCAGACACTAATGTTTCTGGGTGTCACCCTTCAATAGTACAGCTCACTGTTCACCTGCCAAACTGTCAGAGCTAGTGAAAATATATGCTATTTTCTAAAATACACAGTGACTGATCGGCCTGATTTGCATATTAGCAGACTGGCTGATCAGTCAGATCTGCATATTAGCAGATCCACTGAACAGCCAGATTTTCATATCAGCAGTCTAGCCTGTCAGTTTCCAGTATACGAGCGATAAATGGCCGGCTTTGCCAAATTCAAATACAAAAGAAAATTTTGCTCTATATGGCTGAATACAATAAATGTAATCTGAGTTTTTCGAATATTAATAATAACATTCGATTCGTTTGCAATTATGCAAACAAGCCTCAATTTTATAGCCATGTCAATAGAATGAACATTCTTGCTCTTGTGTTGGCATGCGAACAGAACTGCAAACACTAATGTTTCTAGGTATTACCCTTCATCTCATCAAGGAGATCTTTGAGTCTCCTTTCCCACCATACCATAAAAAGATTGGTAACATCACCAGCTATGCTGATGGCAATGGCTGCTCCCTCATTTTGGGTGTAGATCTTCTCGTTGAATTTGACTATGTGGCCCTTTAGGGTAGTTTTAATACTAGCCCCTATTGCATGCACAACCATTTTTCTTACCTGATCATTGTTTTGGGGGGTCCGTATGGCTTTTGTCCACCCAATCCACCTTCCCATGGGAGTCTTCTTTGCCATTGAGGTTATATTGGCGTCAGCATAACTTGCCAAACTGTTTATGGTATGGTGGGAAAGGAGACTCAAAGATCTCATTGATGAGAGCTCCGGACCCCATCATGTACTCTCGTTACGTAGACGATATTAATATAGTAATAAGGACACCCCCACAAGAGAGTACTAACAAGTATGATTTAGAATGTAGCACAATGGAAAGCATCCAGCAGATAGCTAACTCCATACACCAGAGTATAACTGTAACTATCGACTACCCTTCCAAACACCCTAACAGTAGACTACCTGTATTAGACACGGAACTCTGGATTAACACTATAGACGAGAGGGCCCAAATTCTCCACTCACACTACGCTAAACCCACGGCCTCTAAATACCTGATACTCAAAAACTCAGCAATGTCCAGTAGTGTTAAGTGTAATATTCTGATCGCAGACTTGGTACGAGTGATGAAGAATGTGTACCGCATGTGCGACCCAACAGAAATGGAAAGACACATCCAACACATCATCAACCGCATGCAGTTCTCTGGCTACAACCAAAGTATCAGAGTATACGAAGGAGCCTCATAGAACTGGACATGAAAGGAATTTGCCCATTATACAGGAGAAAATCATGGAATAGCTTAGATAGGACTAAACATAAGATAGGGAAAGCAACTTCATGGTACAACAACCAGAGATATCAGAGTGTCATGTTCGTGGACGCTACCCCTGGAGGGAAATTAGCTAACCAGTGTAGAAAGGCCCTGAGAAAGACCCACTTAAGATTAAAGTGGTAGAAAAGCCAGGAACTACCATAAAATCCCTGATCAGCGAAACATACCTTTTTAAGAAAACCCACTGTACTAATAGGAAATGTATTATATGTAAAGTAAACCCCCGGATAAACTGGAAAACTAGAAACGTAGTCTATAGCATAAGATGTACAGAGGGCACTTGCAGAAACATGACAACAAACTTTTTAGGCGAGACAGATCATAGCATAGGAGAAAGGATAGACCAACACTTGGGGGAACTAAAAGGAAGAAAAAACGGTTCAGTACTATACTAACACGCCAGACAACAACATGACGGTAACATATACAACATAGAAATTAAAATAATATCTAAAGATAGAAATGACCCAGCAGATAGGCAAATCAGAGAGGCAAGTGAAATAGAGCTTAGAAGGCCAAAGCTAAACAGAAAAAAGGAATGGAATAACAACACCCAAACAAACAATACTGACTTAAGAGAAATTTAAATAAATAAATAAATAAATATATATATACACAAGCACAATAACAACAAACACATATAAACACACACTAGTAAACTAAGATAGAATACAATAACCAAAACACAGTCACCCTTCCTTGTGTTTCTTCACCTTTTCGCCCACCCCGATGCAGCCCATCAGTCCTCTGTAGCCTCAGTACCCCACCCCCCTAATTTTAAGATAGAATTGGCCTATTACGCTTTTTATAGCAGATATGTTAGACCCCAGTAAATTGTTTTCTTTCTGGTTGCTGCTCCATTTCCGTGATTTCTATATTTCTTAGTGGCATTTTTGTTAGTAGTCTTGTATTAGTATTTATGTATTAGTTTTCTGAATTAATATTTCGTATTAGTATTTTTGTAGTAGTATTTTAGTATGTTTGTTCTCAACTTAACCTGTCATTGTAAGATATCATTGCCTGATTACTACTAACTATAGCATTGGTGTTAGACACCCTGTAAAGCCGGCTTTATAAAATTCTTTCACTACAATCTTGTATTTAGTATTTTTCTCCACCTATTAAACTTTTCTATAGCTTAGAAATACCAATGAGAGAGTTGGTGATTGTGGGGATGGAGAAGTAACCAGAAATTGTTTTTTATATATTTATTTCCTTATTTTTATAATGTTTTTTTTTGTTTACTCCCTTTCAATTTACCTATTCTTTCAACTTCCCGCACCCCCTCCCCTTCTCCAGTACACTTTTTTCGACCTTCTATACTCTATCCTTAGAATCTGCTGCATAGATTTCACTTTCAACGCATGACTGGGTTTCCCCCACTCCTTCTTTGTACATCAGAGCAAGTGGATACGAGAACAATACGCAAGGCATGGCTTTTATAGAAGAGTAGTGTTACACCACTCTTCTATAAAAGCCATGCCTTGCGTATTGTTCTCATATCCACTTGCTCTGATGCTGTATTGACTGGTTGTCAACAAAGTATTGGAGATCGATTGACGCAATATCAAGCGATTAGCGAGCTCTAGACTTATCAGATCAACGAAACAATTGTCAGCACTGTGAATAAAGCCCTTATTGTACAGCAAACCATGTTACTCTTCTTTCTTTAATTATTACATATATATATATATATATATATATATATATATATATATAATTAATCATTCTCCTTGCCCCATTAGTGTGATTCTCCCTGTTTCATGTGTATTTAAAGTGTTTATTCCAACCGCCACACCACCACCACCAACAATGCCACCACCACCACCACCACCACAACTGTTGGCCCCTATCCCCCAACACACAGAACTATAACCACACCACACCAGACCACACCAGACCAGACTACACCAGACTACACCACACCACACCACACCACACCCACCACTGCCCCAATACTTAGTGAAGTTGCCTAGTAATCAAGTCAAGTTATATTACTTCCCTTAACCCTTTAATGTTCAAACCAGCCAAAACCGGCCAAAATTGTTTATTCTTTTCTGTTGAAACTGGCTGTAACTGGTCGCTCAAACTGATGTTAAGGTATTGTTCTCAAAATAAATACTTTCAAAATCTCATAGATTCGATATTATGTGAGGTAAAGCCTTTACCATGAAAATATAATAGTATATATAGAGTAATGTGAATGCTAAAGGGTTAAAAATCTCACTTGTTATATTAATGACAAACTGAGTTATCCCGCCGAGGTTAACTTTGCTTTTCATCCTTACGGGGTCGATAAAATAAAGTACCAGTAATGCACTGGCTAATTGCTGGCCTTGTGTCATAAGTAGAAACAATTAATGACAACCTATACAACATTTACTAATTAGTCAATGCCTCCCCCCTCTCCCCGATATTTATCCCATAGTTTCAAAATGTTTTTATATTTTTATTTGCCAGCAACCAATCCTATGTAAAATAAACTGCCTCATTTTTCAGAGACCTTAAAAGTTTTATATATATTAGTCATGTAATTTATATATATGTGTTTGAGTGTGTATGTATATATATATATCCACATATATTTACATATTTACATATGTATAGGTGAATATACACACACATTTATCATCATCATCATCAATATTTTACGTCCATTTTCGACACTAGCATGGGTTAGACGATACATGTGTATATGTGCGTGTGTATGTGTATGTATGTGTATATATGTGTATATATATATATATATATATATATATGGTGCTACTGGTAACATGTATCCCAGTACAACCTGTCTCATGGTCGGGTTGTTGGCGACTAAACTGGCAACCCCACCAAGGTTTCTTGGTGAGGAGGGTGACTTTGGACATCCTGCAGGACTAAAAACAAAACCTGTCAAAGGGCAAAGGAGCTCTTAAGAGTCAATGGCCATCCAAAATCACCGGGAGAGATGACCCCTTAGCCTTTCTCAAGGCAGAATTCTAGGAGAAGGAAAACTCTGATATAACACCTGCAACCCTGATGGTATCCAATGATGTTGACTTGTTCTTCTTTTTGGTAAATATCATCTTGGTTAAGAGAGTGGGACTGGATTTGTGCAGTGCCTTTGCTCACTATAAAAGCTTCACGGCACAGGCATTGCTTTATATCTGGAGATCTCTCTACACTTGTCGTCACATGGTACCATGGGCCCAGCACTATGTGTCAATAATTGTCACAAGTGTAGTGTTTGTACCAGAGTTTTCAAGTCGCTGGCTGGACTAAAAAGTCACACTCGTTCAGCGCATCGGTAGGGGTTCTCCTACATGGATATAAAGTAGTGGCCTTACTTGAAAACGAGTTGGCAGCCACAACCATATATATATATATATATATATATATATATATATATATATATATATATATATATATATATATATATATATATATATATATATACGGGGAGAGCAGTCGTTGGAACATCAAAATGCTTTGTGGTATTTGTATGTAAAATTATATATATACATATACATATTAAATATTTTGGTAGGAAGGGTAAAGGAAAGGAGAGTGTTCTACGTAACTTACAGAGTTATTTAGTTATGAAATAAACAAAATAAGACAACTACTCCATCCACCAAACGTTTTACAAAGACAGACGAGCTTGAGACAGACGTCCGAAATCGCTCATCAGAATCTATTTCATGCTCAACTGTTTCGTGTGGGTGCTCTATTCCCCAAATACACACATTGTGACGATTGACTGTGCCGCTCAAGTGAAAAGATGCTTCATCACTAAAAATTAAACGTGAAATGAAAGTTTCATCTACCATCATCTCCAGCATCGATTCGCAAAATTCCATCCGCTTCCTGTGGTCATTGGTAAGTGCCTGAACGAGGCATAGTCTGTATGGTTTCAAATGTAGACGTCTTCTTAGCACACACCAGATAGTGGATTGAGGGATCGCAAGCTCACGGCTAGCTCGATTTGTGGGCTTCTGCGGGCTCCCCTCACACGCAACACGGATTCTCGCCACTTGTTCCTCCGAACCTCGTGGTCGTCCTGAACTTTTTCCTTTACACAGATACCTACCCTCTTGAAACTGTTGAAACCACCGTTGAATGTTCTTAGGAGAAGGTAGATTAATGTCGAATCGTTTTCGAAAAGAACGCTGCTCCATGACAACCGAAATTGTTTTCACGAACTCGAGAACGCAGAACGCATTTTGCTGAGGACTCGCCATTCTGAGGGTAAACAAAGAACTGAACGAGGAATGACGCGATTACAGCGCCCCTGTGGCAGCCATTCAAAAAACTCCTCTTTCAAATGGTCACTGACTCATTCCATGACGATGCTTGAGAACTGAAGCAATGCGTCATGACATCGGTTCATTCTTTTTGAATAACCCTGTATATATATATATATACACATATATGTACATACATATATATATACATATATATGGAGGCACATGGCTTAGTGGTTAGCGCATTGGCCTTGCAATCGAAGGGTTGTGAGTTCAATTCTCAGACCGGGTGATGTGTTGTTTCCTTCAGCAAGACTCTTTATTTCACATTGCTCCAGTTTACTCAGCTGTAGAAATGAGATGATAGGGACTGGGGTCCATATCATTCCATTGCAAAGTGGTCGTGGAGGTGCCACGGCAAAAAGGCACCCAGCACTCACTGTAAATGAGGTTGGTGTTAGAAAGGGCATCCAGCTGTAGAAACCAAGCCAAAATCAGTTCTCGTCCCACCCTTGCAAGCAGGGAAAAAGCGGACGTAAAATGAAATGATGAATGATGATGATATATATATACATATTAATAAAAGGAATTCCAACTTTGTCTGATTTACTCGTTTTATTTACAATCCTTTAAAATGTATAATGGTATTAAATGTTAAGTGTTAATTGAAGTACTTGTTCAATTAACACTTAACATTTAATATTCTACCATACTATTTCATTCTAAAACCATTATACATTTTAAAGGATTGTAAATAAACGAGTAAATCAGACAAAGTTTAAATTCCTTTAATTAATATAATCTTCTATACACAATCATACACACCCGTGTATATTTATTTATATATATATATATATATATATATATACACATATATATATACATATATACATATATATATATATACATATATATATACATATACATATATACATATATATATATACATATATATACATATATATATATACATATATATATGTATATATATGTATGTATATATATGTGTATATGTATATATATATGTATATATATATACATATATATATATACATTTATATACATATATATATACATATATATATATATCATCATCATCATCATCATCATCATCATCAACGTTTAACGTCCGTGTTCCACGCTTGCATGGGTTTGGACGGGGGTAGTCCCACTTGAGGCAAGAGTGATTGTCTTGCTCGCATAGGACTGTCTGGTTGGTTTTCTACAGTTGGATGCCCTTCCTAACACCAACCACATTTACAGTGTGGGTCTGGGAGGTTTTTACCGTGTTGCCTACACGGCCACATTATAGCGTGGACTGTGTGTTTTTTTGTCGTGACACCTACACGATCTCATTTGTTTCGGCCTGGATGGCGCGGCACCAACATAACTTTACATAGAATGGGGTGGTGTGGATGGGGTGGGGGTGGTGGGACGGGGTGTATTTTGTTAGAGATGCCTACTGGCTGGAGTAGGTTTTACTATATATTTAGGTAAGGCGGGTCTTCTCTGTTACTGAGTACCGCCAAAGGTCTCGGTCCAGTGACATTGTCTTGGAGAGGTGTAAGTGTGTGATGTCGGAGTTTATCAGCTCGTCCCAGGTTTTTCTAGGTCTGCCTATTCCGTGACTACCGTCTATCTTTATTGCCCTGCACTTTGTTATACAGCTATCGACTTTCATGCGCATCACGTGTCCATACCAACGTAGCCTTCTCTCGAGTAAACAACATCTGATCGCTCTTATCTCTAATTTTTTCCTTAGTTCGTTTATGCTTTGCCGTTCACGTATATTACTGTTACACATCCAGCGGAGCATGCAAGCTTCGTTCCTCTCTAGTCTGCGTATATCCTCTGCACACAATGCCCAGGTCTCACTGCCATGCAACATTGCTGTTCGTATACAGGCATCGTACAACCTGCCTTTCATTTTTAGGGAGAACCCTTTAGCAGCTAATAGTGGTATAAGCTCTCTGAACTTTTTCCAACCAGTTCTGACTCTAGCTACAGTACTTTCAGAGCACCCTCCCCCACTGCTGATTTTATCGCCCAGGTAACGGAAGCTGTCTACTATTTCTATAGAACCCTCTGCGCAATTGAAAGAGCTAGTATTTTGTGGGCACTTGCTGCTACTTATTGCACCAGAACACCGGCCACATGTAAAATCTATGTTCTTAGTTAGCTTACCTGTGATCCCACTACATATTTTATGCACCCATACTTTGCATTTAGGACATAAAATGGAGTTTCTACCTACGCCTTTCCTACACACCGAGCACGACCATTTCCCAGAAGGGACCGCCGCCTTGTTTTCTTTCCTACAAACTAGAACTTTGGTCTTAGCCAGGTTAATTTTAAGTCCTTTTGACTCTAGGCCGTGCTTCCATGTTTGGAATTTCTTCTCTAGCTCGGCCATTGATTCCGCTATGAGTGTCAGGTCGTCTGCGTATAGGAGTTCCCATGGGCAGCCTGTCTTGAACTCCTCTGTTATAGCCTGAAGGGCAATAATAAATAGTAGGGGACTGAGAACAGAGCCCTGATGGACGCCAACTTTTACGCTAAACTCTTCACTATATTCGTTGTTAATTCTAACCTTGCTGACTGTTTCTTTATACATGGCTTGTATAGCCCTCACAAGCCATTCGTCAACGCCTAGTTTTCTAAGAGCCCACCAGATAATGGAGCGGGGGACTCTGTCGAAGGCTTTCTCCAAGTCGACAAAAGCTAAGTAGAGGGGTTTACCTTTAGCTAGGAACTTCTCCTGTAGTTGTCGTACTATGAAAAGAGCGTCTGTGGTACTTTTGCCTGACACAAACCCGAACTGCATTTCATCTAGGTCAATTCTCTCTCTGATTAGTTGCGCTATTACTTTTTCCGTGACCTTCATGACCTGGTCGATTAATTTAATGCCTCTATAGTTACTCCTATCTAGGGCGTCTCCTTTACCCTTATAACAGTTAACGATGATGCTGCTATGCCAGTCCTTCGGAACAACCCCATTCTGTACGACTTGGTTAACTATGCGAGTGACCATGGCGTGTCCCACCGTGCCAGATGCCTTCAGCATCTCAGCAACTATTTCCGAAGGCCCAGCCGCCTTACCCGTCTTCATATCCTTGATTGCCTTACTTATTATACTCCCCTCGACTAACACTGCTGGTCCCTCTATTGGGTCGATATGGGGGAGACTGTCTTTCTCCCATTTATTCTCCTCATTTAGTAGCCTTTCATAGTGACACTTCCAAGCTACCTTCTTATCAGTGTCGGTGATGGCAAATATGCCATCATCGTTAAGTACACACTTCTCCCCGACAATATCACGGTTTTCCTTGACGCATTGCCTAGCAATCCTGAATACCTCACGTTTTTGGTCATCGCGTTGTAGAACATGCTTGAAATTTCTTTCCTCAGCTTCCCTTCTTGCTAAGTACACTTCTCTCCTAGCTTCCCTCCTGGCCACTTGATAGTCTACTCTACTTCCCCCATCCCGCCATACTTTCCAAGCCTGCTTTTTGGCCTTAATTGACCCCTCCACCTTACTGTTCCACCACCATGTTACTCTCCTCCTGCCTACAGGCCTGCTCCAGCCACAGACTTCGTCTGTCGCCAACAGCAGGTTTGCTTTCAGAAATTCCCACTGTCCCTCTATATTGTCCGACTCTAAATGTTCTTCCTTACTGTCGAAAGCATCAAGTAATATGTTTTGAAATTTATTTTTGGCTGTGGGGTCCTTTAGCTTCCATATTTTTCTCCTGAGGATAGTCCTCTTCTGCTGTCGAGTACGTCTCGTCCTGACTATGAGGTCGCTAATTATCAGTCTATGTTGGGAGGTGCATTCTTCATAGGGGAGGGATTTAGTGTTTACAACAGACACTCTGTCACGTCTTCTGGTAAGGATATAATCTACCTGGCTTGTGTGTTCCCCGGATCTATAGGTGATCAGGTGATTGTCACGTTTTTTGAAGTTAGTGTTACAGATAGTTAGGTTATTTGCATCACAGAATTCCAGGATTCTGGAGCCTTCCTCATTTCTAGTACCAAACCCATAGCCTCCATGGATTTCGTCGTAGCCGTCACAATGTTGTCCAACGTGACCATTTAGGTCGCCTGCAATAATTATATAGTCACTGTCAGATATTTGGGAGGTAGTTAGCAACAGTGTCTCATAGAATCTGTCTTTTATAGTGCCGGGCAGTCCGGATTGGGGTGCGTACGCAGATATTACTGTCACCGTAGTTCTATTGAGGACAAGTCGTATTTTAATTATTCTGTCGTTCACTCTATTTACGTCTATTATCTTATCTGCCCACTTTTCTGCTACCATGATTCCTACTCCACCCAGCCCATCGTCGTTTCCCACCCAGAAAAGCTTATAACATCGTTTTTTACCCTCAATGAATCTAGCAGACCCACCCCTCCACCTGGTCTCTTGAATACAACAAACATCGACCTCCTTACGTTCAAGCATTTCTACAACCTCGTTAGCGCGACCCTTTAGGGTGCCTACATTTATGGTACCAACTCTGAAGTTTTAGATTGCGTTTGGAGGGTGGGGGTGGTGGGGGCGGGGGGAGATGGGGTTATGTTAGCCATCCGCGGGCGAAACAAAGAGGAGTGCTCGCATTCTCGTCCACGAGGTGAATTTGACTTTAACTTTGGCATTTTCGCTCTGAGCGTCCAGATTTTTCTCTCCCTTCCACTCTCCAGGATTCCGCAGTCCGTCCATCCATCCATCCATCCATCATATATCGAAGGCAACCGTGCAAGCGATAGTATAGACCTCTGCCTTATGATTGGTCCGCGTAATAATAATAATGGTGATGCGTGTGGGGGGGGGGGGGGGTCTCTGGCTTATAATAATAATAATGGTGATGCGTGTGGGGGGGGGTCTCTGGCTTATGATTGGTCCACGTATTAAGAATGGTGGTGTGTGTGTGGGGGCGGGTGGGAAGGGTGTGGGGTAGCTAGCTGGAAGGTTATGAATGTTTAACAAGCGATTAACAAAAAGCAAAACTGCAAGATTTGTTCTGTTCAATACGACAAAAACACCGTATTTAAACCTTAATAAATAACAAAAAATACAGATTTCGGATTTTGCGAGATTGGATATATATATATGTATACATATACACATATATATAGATATATATTCCTTAATGGTTCAAGTTATCCCTGGAAAGTCAGAAACTTGAACAATTAAGGTATATTATCCTTGGTTATGTCAAATATTTGTAAAACATTTTGTATTTTATCTGATAAAAGCGTACCAAAATATATATAATAGAATAAATATGGTTTTATAAATATAGTTTCCATTTATTTAATATCAATGTATATTATACTCCATAAAATTCTATTGAGTGCTCTAAATCAGTTATAAACATTTATATTTGTTGAATTACCAACAAATTGAATATCCCTTCTGCTTATATTTATATATATATATATTTATATATATATATTTATATAAGAGTACAGAATTAGCCGTCGAAACGGCTTGAGGTCAGCCGTCGGGGTCTTACTTACTCCTATTTATATATATATATATTTATATATATATTTATATATATATATATATATATATATATATATATATATATATATATATATATTTATATATATGTATATATATATATATATATATATATATATATATATATGTATATATGTATATATATATATATATATATATATATATATGTATGTATATATATATATATATGTATATATATATATATATATATGTATATATATATATATATATATGTGTATATATATATATATATATATATATATATATATATATATATATATATATATATATATATATATATATATATATATACATATATATATATATTTATATATATATATTTATATATATATATTTATATATTTATATATATATTGTTTTGTTATACTTGGGGAGGGTCATATTTGTGTAATAATATTGCCAGAATTAATAACAGAACACACTCACTGTTTGGTTGGTTTT
>OZ024743.1:204013005-204015505 GCA_964016885.1 Eledone cirrhosa
AGCACCGAGTGCAATGTCAACTCTGGATGTCGGTGTGGAAGTCGAACCTTCGTGAAGACCTGAAAATCCGCCTTTTCGTTGCTGTAGTGGAGTCTGTGCTGCTGTACGGGTCTGAGACTTGGACACTGACCAAGAAACTCACTCAGATGGTGGATGGGTGCTACACGAGAATGCTGAGGATGGCTCTGAACATTAATCAGTAAATATATATATATATGTATATATGTATACATATATATATATATATATATATATATATATATATATATATATATATATATATATATATATATATGTATATATGTATGTATATATATATGTATATATATATATATGTATATATATATATATATGTATTTCATTTCTCACTCTTAGTACAGCACTTACTTAAATGTAAGTATGTATGTATACGTACATACATATATGTATACAGACGTAGAGTAGCATGTATATATATACATACAGGCACACATATATATATGCACGTATCAGTTTACCGAACATTTATTATAATGCTGGGTTTGTTGTTTACAAACGAACAAACCGAGCATTATAATAAATGTTCGGTAAACTGATACGTGCATATATATATGTGTGCCTGTATGTATATATATACATGCTACTGTACGTCTGTATACATATATGTATGTACGTATACATACATACTTACATTTATTTATATATATATATGTATATATATATATATATGTATATATCTGTCCTTGAGCAAGACACTTTATTTCACGTTGTTCCTTCTACCTGGAGTTCCGACCGATAGATAGTATTAGCAATTGGAAAGACCAACGGAAACATTGTTCCCTCGGTCCGATTTGACGAAAGTCGATCGTTCCTTTATATATATATATGTATATAATACTATCTATCGGTCGCAACTCCAGGTAGAAGGAACAACGTGAAATAAAGTGTCTTGCTCAAGGACATAACGCATCACCTGGTCCAGGAATTGAACTCACAACCTTACGATTCCAAAACTCTAACCACTCAGCCACACGCCTTCACGTATATATATATATATATATATATATATATATATATATATATATATATATATATATATATTTTTTTTGGATCGATCGACTTTCGTCAAATCGGACCTAGGAAACAATGTTTCCGTTGGTCTTTCCAATTGCTATTACTATCTATCGGTCGCAATTCCAGGTAGATGGAGCAACGTGAAATAAAGTGTCTTGCTCAAGGACATAACGCATCGCCCGATCCAGGAATCGAACCCACAACCTCAAGATTGTGAATCCAATTCTCTAACCACTCAGACACACGCCTTCACTATACATATATATATATAAGTATATATATATATACAAGATGTACATAGACTCATAATTAGCGACCTCATAGGCAAGACGAGACGTACTCGACAACAGAAGAGGACTATCCTCAGGAGAAAAATATGGAAGTTAAAGGATCCCACAGCCAGTAATAAATTTAAAAGCATATTACTTGATGCTTTTGATAGTAAGGAAGAGCAATTAGAGTCGTACAATATCGAGGAACAGTGGGAATTCGTGAAAGCTAACCTCCTGAAGGCGACAGATGAAACCTGTGGCTGGAGCAGACCTATAGGCAGGAGGAGAGTAGTGGTGGTGGAACAGTAAGGTGGAGGGGTCAATCAAGGCCAAAAAGCAGGCTTGGAAAGCATGGCGGGATGGGGCAAGTAGAGAAGAATATCAAGCTGCCAGGATGGAAGCTAGGAGACAAGTGTACTTCGCAAGAAGGGAAGCAGAGTAAAGAAAGTTCAAGCATGTTCTACAACGCGAGGACCAAGAACGTGAGGTGTTTAGGATTGCTAGGCAATGTGTCAAGGAAAACCGTGATATTGTCGGGAAGAAGTGTGTACTTAACGATGATGGCGTACTTGCCATCACTGACGCTGATAAGAAGGTAGCTTGGAAATGTCACTACGAAAGGCTACTAAATGAGGAGAATAATTGGGAGAAAGACATTTTCACCCACATCGATCCAATAGAGGGACCAGCAGTGCAAGTTGAAGGTAGTATAATGAGTAAGGCGATCAAAAACATGAAGACGGGCAAGGCGGCTGGGCCTTCGAAAATAGTTGCTGAAATGCTAAAAGCATCTGGAACGGTGGGACACACTATGGTCACCCGGATAGTAAATCAAGTCATACAGCCGCATCATCATTAACTACTATAAGGGTAAAGGAGATGCCCTAGATAGGGGAAACTATAGAGGCATTAAATTAATTGACACGGTCATGAAGGTCACAGAAAAAGTAATAGCACAACTAATCAGAGAGCGAATTGATCTAGACCCAGACGAAATGCAGTTCGGTTTGTGTCAGTACAACAGACGCTCTTTTCATTGTACGACAACTACAGTAGAAGTACCTAGCTAAATGTAAACCCCTATACTTAGCTTTTGTTGACTTGGAGAAAGCCTTTGACAGAGTACCCCGCTCGATTATCTGGTGGGCCTTTAGAAAACTAGGTGTTGATGAATG
>OZ024743.1:204020505-204023005 GCA_964016885.1 Eledone cirrhosa
TGCTACGTAGATGATATAAACATCGTAGTTAAGACACCCCCACTAGAGAACAGTCAGGAACTAGAGAAAAACACAATGGAAAGCATCCAGCAAATAGCAAACTCCATCCACCAGAGCATTAGAGTTACTATAGACTACCCAAGTAGACACCCCAACCATCGATTACCTGTACTAGACACAGAGCTCTGGTTAGATACCATTAACAACCAAAAACAAATCCTCCATTCCCATTATGCCAAACCCATGACTTCCAAACATCTGATCCACCGAAACTCGGCCATTTCGGACCATACCAAAATCAACATACTGATTGCGGATTTGGTACGGGTGATGAGAAATGTGTCCCGCATGTGCAACCCCGAAGAACTAGAGAGACACATACAACACTTCATCCACCGTATGCAGTTCTCTGGCTACAATCAGAGAGATAGAATCAGAGTGTATAGAGGAGCCAGAACCAAATGGGAAAAAATGGTAAATAATGACATAAATGGGACCTGCCCCTTGTATAGGAGCAAATTTTGGAATAGAATAGAAAGAACTAGGAACAAGGCCAATAGAATAAACTCATGGTATGATAGCAATAAATACCAGAGTGTAATGTTCATCGATACAACCCCTAGAGGCGGACTAGCCTACAAATTTAGAAGGGCCCTAAATAAACATAAACTCAATATTAAGATAGTAGAAAGACCAGGTACCTCCGTAAAAACACTTATTAGCAAGACATACCCGTTCCAAAGACCCTCATGTATAGATAAGAAATGTATAACCTGTAAAATAAGCCCCCATATTAACTGTAAAACTAAAAATGTAGTGTATAGCATAAGATGTACTGAAGGACAATGTAGAAACAAAAATATAGTGTACATAGGTGAGACAGCTCGTATTATAGGGGAACGGATAAATGAACACTGGCGAGACCTTCAAGATAATAAAGAATCATCTGTACTCTACCAACATGCTAAGATAGAACACAAGGGTAAATTAGAGAACATAGAAATAAAAATAGAATCTACACACAGAAAAGATGCAATGTTTAGACAAATTACAGAGGCAATAAACATAAAAGAATTACAACCAAAATTAAATAGAAAATATGAGTGGAACAGCAACATCACAACTTACAATTAAGGACAAAATGAAAACACACACACACATAGAACAAACAACCAACCAACAACATGTAAATAAATAAACAAATAGAAAAATGAACACAAACACACACAGATACCCGGATGTGGCGCATGCGCAAACTGAGCACACAACACACACACAGAAACAAAATGGCGTAGGACAGAAGAAAGGAAAGGCACAGAAACAAAGAAAGGAATCCCCAGTCACTGAAGAGGTCACAGAGTGTGTGACGAAAGGACTATGACTATATATAAACAACTATCTGGTTGTGGAACCAACCAACCAACCAGAAATTTATAAATTTGCAGATTTGTAAATTTATAAATTTATAAATATATAATAAATTGAAGTGAAAGCAACTGGTGCGTGTGTTTCTTATTGGCAACATGACCCTCCCAAAGTATAACAATATCGGTTTCAACACACGATTTCAGATAAAGAATCTTGCTAAACAAATTCAGAAACGATATATATATATATATATATATATATATATATATATATATATATATATATATATATATATATATATATATATATATATATATAGCGGCGATGAATTAGTTTAGCGAGGTTTTTTATATGAAATCGTGTGTCGAAACAAATATTGTTATACTTGGGGAGGGTCATATTTGTGTAGTATTGCCAGAATTAATAACAGAACACACTCACTGTTTGGTTGGTTTTCGCTTCTCGCTGTCTTTTATATCTGACCGTCGGTCAGTCAATGGCAACATCGAGGACCGAGTAAGTTAGATCGCAGATATAAAAGACAGCGAGAAGCGAAAACCAACCAAACAGTGAGTGTGTTCTGTTATTAATTCTGACAATATTACACAAATATGACCCTCCCCAAGTATAACAATATATACAATATATATATATATATATATATATATATATATATATATATATATATATATATATATATATATATATATATATATATATATATATACATATCTATCTATCTATCTATCTAAGGCGGGTAAAATTCCCGAGGTCCATGGACGAGTTCTCTCCAGCGGTCTCTGTCCCTCATTATCGCTGCCATGTCCCAACAGACCAGTGTCTGTCCTTAGGGCATCAACATACGTTAACCTTGGTCTTCCTATTCTAGTGTGTCCATGTAGGGGCTCCCAAAAGAGCACTGAGTGCAATGTCATCTCTGGATGTCGGTGAGCATGTCCAGCTAACCTCAGTCTCCTCTGTGTCACTTTTGGAGGAAATGTGGTAAGGAAATGTGGTAAGGAACCAGGTGGACCATAACGCACCAAAGTACTCAATACTTAGGATAGTAGAGTGGATAATAGGAACGAGTAGGACCCCGACGGCTGAGCTCAAGCCGTTTGGACGGCTAATT
>OZ024743.1:204025505-204028005 GCA_964016885.1 Eledone cirrhosa
CTTAAAACATAAAGACAGCTAAACAAGTGCAGCAGGCCCTTTTGTATGAAGCTGTAACAAATATTATTATTTGAGGTTAACTTTGCCTTTCATCCTTCCGGCGTCGATAAAATAAAGTGGAATTATCGCTCCCAATTCCCATTGCTTTCCCTAGATCCTGGCTACCTGGCACTAATATGAGTGATTAATATATATATTTTTCAAAATGTAATTATCGATACAGGTAGGATCTTTTGATTGCCTTATTGATCTAGAAAATGTGCTTCTTCATAAGTATAATGACATGAAAAAATACAAGTTTTTAGAAATTAAATTATAATTAATTTAATTATGACAAATATGTTTACCCGGTTTTTACCACAAACAAATTATTTTCCTGAAACATGACAATAATCTATGTTGTACATATAAATTTGAAACAGTCCCCCTCCACATTAAGTGCTTTAAAAAACTGCTTCATTAGTCCTAGTTTAATATGAAGGAGAGGGAAGATGATTTTCTCTTGCCCACCGAGTTGTTGGTGTATGATAGATATTCTTCTCTCCAGCAGTCAAACTTTATTTCTAACTGACCAGTGCTTCTGTTCCCAAAGTTTATCTTTCACTCAGATATCCCATAAACACTGGAAACACGGATATTTTGTATACCCTCCTTGTTGAGCAACTAAAAAGTTGACCAGTTTCAGATTCACACAAGTCTTATTTGAGTAAATCTAATACAGTTTTTATGTTTTCATGCTTCTCTTTTAAGTGCACAGAGCAACCAATAGGAATTGCACCTAACAGTTTTCCGTTATGGAATAATACACATTTTAGACTCTTATTTTAACTATCTATAAAGAGTCTCAATTCATGAGGATCATACTGTAGAGCACACATTGCTTTTAACAGTCCCATCACATTACAACGTGATAGAAAAACGTATTGTTATTTTTAAACTTAAGGGCCCCAAATTAGTCAAGAACAGGTCAAACTTAGGTCAGCAGAAAAAAAAGCAAAATTTTGTTGGTCAGTGTTATTTGGCAAGTGTGAAAACCTACCAACACTTCTTTCTCTAGAAAAAAGATATAGTAAATTTATAGAAGCCACCCCACTCGCTATCAGTGAGGAAAACATTTCTCGGTTTTTTCATGTGCTATCAACTAATCTAACCTCCAAGATTCTGGCAATCGACATTTCGAAGAATGGAAGGAGTTGGGTATCACCCCCACCACGGAGTTTTCCCTACGACTTGTTTTTTTTTTGTTATCAACGAGTAGGACCTCCAAACCAATCGGAAACGAGATATGTAGAAAAAGTAAGGTGAAAGGGTGCGAAAAGACCATTGCAGTTGCGCAGATCTACGCACCTCTCACGTTTGGTGGAAAATAATTTTCTTTGTTTTATTTTGTTTTTTCTAGACCTCTTCGATGCTTAGAATCGGCTTTTTTTCCCCAGATAACAGAAACCATAAACCTAACTCTAAACGTAACTCTAACCATAAAACGATGTATATATCTGCGAAACTCCGATGGTCTTTTCACTCCCCCTTTTTCTACATATCTAGTCGTTTCCAACTGGTTTGGGGATCATGTGTGTTGATAACACGCGCCAAAAAAATTCCGTAAAGAAAACTGCTATCCCACCCTCCCCTTCTCCAAGAAAAAAAAAGTTGATTGCCAGAATCTTGGAGGTGAGATTAGTTGATAGCACACGAAAAAAAAAGCGAGAAAACATTTTTTTTCCACTAAAATCGAGTGGGATGTTCTATAATAATACCAAAAATATACTAACGTCTGAGATATTTGGTCACGTAAAAACTGCATCCTTTAACACTTTAAAAGTGCTTGTGATTATATATATATATATATATATATATATATATATATATATATATATATATATATATATATATATATATATATATATCGCACGCTGGTATCATTTTTTGTTTTGTTTCTCTCCCCCTATCTCCCTCACTCTCTTTCTTCCGTTCTCTTACCGTCTCATCGCTTCCTTCTCTTTCGTTCCCTCTCTGTCATCCCTTTTTTCTTTTTCTCTCTCTCTTTCCCTCTCTTTCTCTCTCTCTCTCTCTCTCATTCCTCGCCTCTTTCCTTTTTCTCTCTCTCTCATCCCCTCTCGCTCTTTCTTTCTCCCCCAACCCTTCTTTCTCTCTCTCCAGAATGGAGAACAAAAACAAAATGGATATCTTTCGATTCGGACGCTGGTTTGCACACACGCACACAAAAGATTTGAACTTCCATAATCCTTTTGAGAAATGTGGACCCGCTACATCTATGCAAGGGCACAGACTTTACAGCCAGGAGGATGAGGAACCACCTCCTAGAGGTCACTATTCTTGGAAGCAAACATCAAAGAGAAAATTCATTTATTCCCAAGATTCCTCATATCCATTCATCTACCGAGCTGCCATTCAAATTCTCAAGACTTCAGTTCACTGTTTAAAGCCAGTTTTGCTATGACGGTACATAAAGCTCAGACTCAGAGTTTCAAAGTTGTAG
>OZ024743.1:204030505-204058005 GCA_964016885.1 Eledone cirrhosa
GGAGGACATGATATGAAGGTTTAAAACACTTGTGGATAGTGCAGTTTTAAATCAACGTAACCTAAAAATTGAATTTGATAACAGCATCAAACTAGCTAATTTCTTGGATGTATCTCTTAATCTTAACACTGGCCTCTATTACCGTTACCATAAAAACAATGAGAACCTAAATTATGTTAATTTTAAATCTAACCACCCTACTAATATTAAGAATACTATAGTTAGTAATATTGGAAAAAGAATATCTAACCTATCTTCTAATAAAAACATCTTCGATGCTAACGCCAATTACTATAATAACGCGCTTTCTAAAGCCGGCTATCCTGATAAAATCAAATATAATAAAGAAACAAATTCTAGAAGATCTTACAGTAGAATAATTAATCATGATCATTCCAATAACTTTAATAAAAGACCTAGATACAAAAACATAATCTGGTATAATGCTCCTTTCTCCATCTCTATTAATAATAATATTCCTAAAGTATTCTTTAGTGCCTTAAATAACTGCTTCCCTCCCTCACATATCTATAGTAAAATATTTAACAAACACACTATACAATTTTCCTATTCGACATCCTCCAACATTTCCAACATTATCTCTAAACACAACAATAAAATACTAAATACTGAATCGCTTCCTTCCAACACTGAATATCATAATAATAGTAATAGTACTCCCGACGTCATTGTAAACCCTAGGCTACTTTCTGCAAACCCAAATACAACGTCAAACACAACTTCGCTAAATGTTCCTAATCCCATTCTAAATCAAGAAACTATTATTCCTATCGCAAATAACTTCTCCAATCCAATTCCTTGTATAGATAACACTAGGTCACTCGTTAATAATCTCTCTAATCGCAATTGCAATTGCCCTGCTAAAAATAAATGTCCTCTCAACAACCATTGTCTTGATAAAAACTTAATTTACGAATGTAAAGTTATAACTGACACCAATTCCTTCACCTATTTTGGCTCCACTTCCACCTCCTTTAAAGCTCGTCTTTATAATCATCATTCGTCTTTTAAATATAAACTTAACAGAACCAACACGGCTCTCTCAGAACTCATATGGTCCTTGAAAGACAAAAATATAAAATATAACATCTCTTGGAAAAAGGTTTCCTCTGCTTCTCCATACTTGAACAGTTCTCTATCCAAGACTTGCAATCTCTGTCTAAATGAAAAATTTACCATTATATCTAATTTAGATTCTATAATAAATAGACGCACTGACTTGTTTTCTATCTGCTTGCATAAATTCCACAAAACTTTCCATAAAGTATACAGCTAATATCTTAAACTTTATCAATTCAGAATCCTCTTCTCAAAGGCACATATATATATATATATATATATATATATATATACTTCTTTAAAAATATACCCATCTTTCTACCTTATTTCAAAGTTATTTATTATATTCTATATCACTCCTATTCATCACTTCCCTTTTTTCCTTTTCCTTTTCTTTTCTTTTTCTTTTAATTACTAACCCCTAATCTGTACCTTTTCTCACTGTGCCTAACATAGAAACAATTATTACACAATACACTATATTCTTACTTTATATCACCTTGAAATAATCCTTCGTAAACATAAACATTTTTTTTTACGTTAGATTATTCATTCGCTATTCTTTATTTTTTTCTCACTTTCATCTAACTTATTCATGCTCATCTCACAATATATCCTTACTTACATTACTTCTGTTTTTTTAATAATACATATCAACATTTTCTTTCCATCGCACATATTATTAAACCCTTAAATATTATTCTTAATTCATATTAACATTTTCTTTCCATCGCACATATTATTAAACCCTTAAATATTATTCTTAATACATATTAACAATTTCTTTTCATCACACATATTATTAAACCCTTCAATATACAAACCTTAACTTTACATTATTTTTCTCTTCGTTAATTTTCAAATTCTTTTAATTTATACATTATCTTCCAACGGTTTTTCAACCTCTCTATGTAAAACAATATATTTTTCTCAGTTATAAAAGCTATCTCTCTCTCTGTCTCTATCACCCATCTCTCCTCCTATCTCATCCTTCCTCATTATACTCCTCCCCATCCACTTTTTACTCTCATCTCCTCCTCTTTTTCATCCCCCCCCCGCCCCTGAAATAATGTTTTCCCCAATATCACATATCAATCTGAAACTACTTTTCATATGTTGATTTAAAACTGCACTATCCACAAGTGTTTTTAACCTTCATATCATGTTCTCCTATTTTATCTGATGAAAACACAAATGTTATTGCATGATGATATTTGTTTTTGAAATGCGCATAATAAAATACATGGAACTCATTTAACCATCTTTTGATCTTATATATATATATATATATATATATTTCATAATATTTCAGAACATATATTTATCCAACTTAATTATTGGTTTGCTGCATGTCATTTGAGAAAATATGTTAATGATATATTAAATTATGCACTAAGTAACTGAAATATACAATAAATTTGTATTTGTAGAGAAAGAGCACTGGGTTTAATTGAATAAGTATGTAAACATACATACATTTAGATGTGTAAATATGTTTTATTCACACATTTCTCAATCTACAGGGAAATGTGGTAATATGTTGACATGTTTACATCTGTAACTGAGTGTTTACTTACACACATTCTTTGCGGCAGCCCCACTTAAAACCTGTGCTGTTTCTATACAGATATGAATATATATGTATATATGTGTGTGTATATATAATGTATATAATCGTACTTAAATTATATTGCCGATATAATACTATCGATAAGGTGATTGAATAATTAAAAAAAAATATTTTAGTGCATGTTCTGATTTCTGTAATTAGAATTAATAGCAATTAGTAAACGTGTGTGTGTATTTTGAAGAAAAGGGTGATTTTGACTTTGAAGTTTTGGCATTACCTCACCAGTGTGATGAGGTAATGTTGAAACTTCAACATCACTGCTGACTATTTCTTTGGAAAATATATTTCATACATTACTCACATGTATTGAGTTCTCATGTTTGAATGTTCAATAAACATTCTTACATGTGGTAATAGCATGTTAATATTTAATTTGAAATTATTGTTGAATCCTTTGTTTACTATATAGGTTAGTGTCATTAATAAATTAATATGTTGAACACTTGTGAAATAAAACCATTATTTCTAGATATCCTTCCCATTTCATTATTATATTTCTAATAAATCACACACTGGACTCGCGCATAGCCAAGAGGAGCGCGCATAGCCAAGACGACGCATATATATATAGACAGATGAGAAAAGAAAAAATCATGGAAAGTCATCCGTACCCCCACGCAGACATGCTCAGACAAATACATCGACCCAGGCATGCGCACACCCGTGCTCAAGTATGTCTGTATGGACACGCATACATACATGCCCCCGTGTGCTCCCACGCCGAAGGCATATACTTGATGAGTACCCCTCATATGTCTTCCCACGCGCCGCTGCGCAGATGGTGCACACAGTATTGTATGAGACAACGCATTTGAGGCTTTGACCCAACCCGATCACGTGGCGGTGTGAGTCCGAAAGTGCCTGCACAATATGCCTAAATGTTAAGGCAGCACAATATCCCTGTACTAATCGCATATACTGTGGGTGGCACATATATTTTAAAAAAACTGTACGTACATAACATAAAATAATGAAATAATATACAATAATAAAATAAAATAGATTATTTTATTATTTCATTATTTTATGTTATGGCAGGTGAATTGTCAGTATCGGGAGAGGGTCTGACATGCATAGCCACGTCCCTTTACGATCTGAGTTCAAATCCCGCCGAGGTTAACTTTGCCTTTCATCCTTACGGGGTCGATAAAATATAGTACAAGTAATGTACTGGGATAATTGCTGGCCTTGTGCCAAAAGAAGAAACAATTATTTTATGTTATGTACGTACAGGTTTATTTATATACTCGAATCTAGGCATACTCGAATCCTGGATTCGACTATGATGTACCTGTGTACTGTAAATTCAGGCAACTCTACTTGGCACTACATAGGTTCCGCGGCTGGGGATTTCAAGAAAAGGTGGTACGTCCACAGACACTCCATGAAGAACCGTAGACTGGAGAACTCTACGACGCTCGCCAATAAAATCTGGCAGCTTTAAAACACAAACCAGGAGTATAAGATTAGCTGGTCAAAATTATCGGTAGCAAGGGCCTACAGACACGGAATGTCCTACTGCGGACTTTGTAATTTAGAATAATTCCATATTTTAAGGTACGATAAGATGCTGCTTAACAGCAAAATAGCAAGATGAATTTTCTGTAGGCATAAAATAGCTACCACATTCACAAACTTCAAACCACCGTGATTCGAACCAGAAATCCCTAAATTAGAACTGAACCACCTGGATTTTAACCTATGGAATACACACCAGCACACTGCTATTAGCTGTCAAACGGCCAACTGGTTACTAGATCATAAATCACTTAACATCTCTTTCACCCTTTTTCCCTGAAACAGCATCAACCCCATTAAGACAAGACAATCAGCATAACATTTACCACACACATTTGTCAAACCTCCCTTCACCATCCACCCTTAGCCCTTAAATCTCACACTTGTATCCACCAATTAATCTCTAATTTATTGCTTTTTCCCTTTTCTTTTATCTGTCACTACATCAGACTCTCTACGCGTATCTATGTATATTTCGAATATGACTTTTCATGATAGCACTAAACCCACCACAGAATCCTTATAAGAACACTTACTCACCACCACCACAAGCATACTCTGTACTTACATGCTCTCACTTATCCTTATTTATTTATTTATATTTTCCATTTTCTTACTTTTTTAATGTATTTTTTCTTATCTTTTACTTTTTACGTTTTACATCTGTAACTTTTCTACCTATTTGTAATATATATTTTATTATTGATGTAATTGTTTTGATTATACGGTATTCTTCTATATATATCTTGACTCGAGTGAATTATTTTTATATCTTCGTATTCTGATGAGTTGATCAGAGGTAAATAATGTAATAGAGATCGAGTGACGCAACTTCAAGCGATTAGCGACCTCTAGACTCACCTGATCAATGAAACACAATTGTCAATACCTGAAATAGAGCCCCTTGTTGTACAGCCAACCATGTTATACTCTTCATTCTTTCACTATATATATATATATATATATATATATGAAATTAGAAAATAGAATAGCTTTCACCGTATTTTTGACTAAAGGAATTTTAGCCTGATAATGGGGTTTAGAACCCTCAGATAAATGTAAAAAAAACACCCTCCTCCTCGTGAGAGGGGTCATTCTGCCCGTTATTTGGCCCTTCGGGGTTAAATAACCGCTTATTGGGGTTTTGTGCCCAACATTTATTTAAAAAAAACAAAAAAGACATGGCTACGAAAAAGAATTTCATAGGTCACTCCCACTCATTCCGTCTTCTTCTTCCTCAATCGTCACTACAGCAGAGAGAAGATTGTCTCTCTCCCTCCCTTCTCTTTCGCAAGCGACGCCAGAAAAGAAAAATCACGTGCAAAGCGTGCAAGATTACTCCACGACGACGACGACAACGACGAAAAAGGTGTGCGGCAAATACGAAAACCCATTTCATTCGTCTGACTTCAGGAATAATAGCAGTAGCAGCCGTAATAACAGCAGCAGCAGCAACAGTGACAAGGAAAACAACAGTAGCAGCCGCAACAGCATCAGCAGCAGCATAAACAACAACAGCATTAGCAGCAACAACAACAGCAACAACAACGACATAACAAATTTGTTACAAAGGCTGAAGAGAAGCTGGATTCTATATCATAACATTTGCAGCGCTACAGGTTCAATAGTGGATGTGGATATTTTTATGTTGCTATTTATATGTTTATTAAGTATGTGTGTATGACTCACCACCCCAGACTATATTTTACATCATCCAATTCTCACTAACTCTCTCTCTCTCTCTCTCTCTCTCTCTCTCTCTCTCTCTCTCTCTCTCTCTCTCTCTCTCTCTCTCTCTCTCCGCTCTCTCTATTGATATATATTCTTTCTTCTGTTCAGATGCTTCCATGTTCTCATAATTTATCGTTCACTTCTCACCCTTCCCTTTCTCTTTGGAACACCCTTAGTCACCGTTTAAACCGCCTGAGAATAATAAAGTGAATCGCGCATTGTAAAAAGAAATTCGGTGAAGTTGAAACTGTTTATGATACATACGTGAAAACAAAAGAAATATGCATGAGAATGCTGTCGATATTATTGTTATGATAATTGTTTCTATTTTTAGCACAAGGACATTACTAATGCTTTATTTTATCGACCCCGTTAGGATGAATGGCAAAGTTAACCTCGGCGGGATTTTAAATCAGAACATGAAGCGCCATAACTCTATACTGCAAAGCGTGGCGTCTGACGCTCTACCGATACTGCCAATCCACCTCCCATTGTTATGACGATAATGGAAGCATTGATGAGTTTTTGCAGTGGTTGTTGGCATTGTGACAAGGTTGTAGTAGAGTAAGTTGGTATGATAGTGTCCCTTCCACAAGAAGCGAAACAGCAAACGCTCCAGCGCAGTCAGGCGGGGCTTAGGACAAGGTACGACGGTCAGGCGGTAGTAGATGACAGACGCGATGTACGCGTTAGCCACCTCCGCTCGACCTTTCAGGGATAGCTTCCTCTCGGCCCATTTCTGGGTGAGAGAAGCCACCCTGCTCGTCACCTCGTCCCAGTTTTTGTCCGTCTGGAGGTCTGGACCGAACCAGACCCCTAGCAATTTAACCGGTCCGTCCGTCCAGCGCCCGACGACGCTGCTGGACGGCATGGACCTGCCTCTCCAGGTGCCGAGCTGCAGGCCCACTGACTTTTCCTGGTTGATCATTGCTCCTGTCACCGCTTCGTATTCTCTTAGTGTAGTGCCGATCGCCTCGATGTGTTTTGCGTTCGACACCACTACGGTGACATCGTCGGCATATGCTGACACAGATCTTCCGCATCCTAGTTCGCGCGGGACCCCCCTCAACGTCTCCAGTTTGTGCAGTAATGGCTCGAGAGTCAATACGTACAATAGGGACGAGAGGGGACATCCTTGGCGGACCGAGCGCATGATGTTGAACGGTTCCGAAAGGTGACCGTTCACTCTCACTTCAGAGCAGATGTCGCTGTGCATGGCAGCGATCCAGCCTCTGAAGACGGGCCCAAAGCCAGCCGCCCTCAGGACTGCCGCTAGGTAACGATGGTCGACCCTATCGAAGGCTTTCGATTGATCTAAATTGATCAAAGACCCACCCTTGCCAGGTTCCCTAGCTACCCTCTCTACGATGTATCGCATGAGGTGGAGGTTGTCGTGGATGGATCTGTCGGGAATGGCGCATGTCTGTGCCTCTCCCACCAGACCACCAACGACAAGCGCCAACCTCTTTGCTAGCACCTTGGCCAAAATCTTGAACTCTGTGTTTAGCAGAATTATGGGCCTAAAATTATCTATGTTATCCCCCTTGTTCGGATCCTTTCTCAGCAGCGCCACCGCTCCTCGGCTCACAGAGCTGGGAACTCTCCCGTTCTGTTGCCAGTTGCAGTAGACGTCCGCCAAAAGGCCTCCGAACAAGTTTGGCATTTGTACGTAAAGTTCATAGGGCAGACCATCCAAACCAGGCGATTTACCCCTTGTGCAACTAGTCATTGCATCCCGTACTTCAGCGGTTGTTATCGGCTTTTCGCAACACTCCGCCTCAGTGGCCGAAAGCCGCGGCAGTCCGTCGAGGTAGACACTAAAGTCCATCCCTCGATCCGGCCAGCCACTGCCCCCGAACAGTTGAGCGAAGTGTCGCTGAAAAGCTTCACACATTTGCCCGGGTTCGAGTAGCATGCGCCCGTCGTGGTCCACCGAAGACCGGATCGTGGCTTTGATGCCACGACGCGCCTCCGCCACTCGCGCCCATTGAACGGCTTTCGTCCTCTCGTGTCTGAGAGCACGCACCCTTGCTCTGACAATGCAGCCTTCGTGCTTTACATTGAAGAATTGGTCAAGGGCCAATTTCGCCGCAAGCACGTCGGTCGCAATGCCTTTGCTAAGCGCCTCGTCTAATTTTCTAACTAGTTCTCCCTCTGCTCTATTTTTCTCTATTGCTAAAGCCTTACTAAACCTAATGGATTCTATTCTAATCGCTCTTTTCAGAGCAAACCACCACTTGTTGTTGACGATGGCCCCCGTCAACGCCCGCTTAACTAGTTCGCTAATCCGGTCTCTGTAGGCCTTGCGCCCGTGTAGCTGACTATCTTGAATTGTGGACAGCCTATGCTAGACCTATCTATTTCCCTACAAAATACTCTATCTAGATATGATCTGGATGACCCTATGCGATTTGTCCAAGTCCACATTGGCACATTCGGGAAATCCAATCGGTACCTGTCAGACAGTTCAAAACGCCTGAGCAGGTTGGTGAGGCTCTTGCACCCTCCACTCCTATCCGCTAATCCCACACAGTCCCAGCGTGCATCTAAGATCCCGTTCCAGTCGCCCACTAACACTAAAGAGCGGGACGTTCCAAGAAAGGTCTCCAGACGCCGGAAGAAATCAGGCCGCCCTGCTCCTGTCGGGGCATAGACGGCCACTAGCCTGAAAGCTTTCCCGTCTCCGCTGGTCACGTCCAGCACCACCAGCTTACCATCTGGGTCCAGGAAGATGGCCCGTATGGCGAGATCCAAACCTCTCCGAAAAAGCACAGCAACTCCTCCCCACGATCCAGGACGGCTGGGAGATGCGTACACATCGTAGCCGCCAAAGATCGGTGCGATGGCCCGTGCTTCGGAGATTCTGGTCTCGCTGATGGCCACTACATCTATGTTTAGTGACTTGAGGTCGTTGAGCAGGTGGCCCTGCTTCCATGATGACCCCAAGCCACGCGCATTTATGCTGCCTATTCTGAGTGAGGTCATGTTTAAAATAGAGTGGAAAAGTTGGGAAAGACCACTTACCGTACTTTTCGTAGAGGAGGGATGGTTTTTACATCCCTTTACACTTGATCGTCTGGTGAAGGGACCGTTGAATCGTCCCTTCGGCTGGTCGTCGGCTCTTCTAAGAGAATGTCTGAATATACTCTTCGATTGATAGTTCCTCCTAGGTCCCTGAAATCACCAACTGCGTTGTGGAATTTCGTTTTAATGTTTGTGTACTGTTTCTGTGCTATTTTTAGCAGTCTTATGTTAGTTGGCGTTTTGATTGGTGCTGGTATTATGTAGTCGTGTTGTGAAATGTCTGTGTGTTCAATTATGTAAGTCATTAGTTTCTTGTTGTGTGTATTTATTGCCGTGCATTTGTTTTTCTGGAGGGGGGGGGTCTGCTATTTTCTTGTCGTTGTTGCTGGGTGTGTGTGTTTTGTTGTTGTGTTTGCGATGTTGGTGCTTGTGGTGGTGGTGTTGAAGGTGTTGTTGGCGGTGGGGTTGTCGCCGGTGGTGATGGTGGTGCTAGTGTGGGTGGTGATGGTGTTGGTGGTGTTGCTGCTGTGGGTCTCTTTGCAGTAGACTTTACCCTTTTCTCATTTCTTTCCTCCCTTTTCAAAGGCGACGATGCGCTGCTTCTGCGTTTGTGCGTTCTTACGACCTTTTGCCATCCCTCTCCCACCTCACACTCCATGTCTGATTCTGTGAGGTCGGGGAGGGGTACCAGCTCCACTCTTTCACTTGTTGTCGTTGGTGATGTTTGCACTGGAGTCTCTGTTGCAGCTGCATTTGGTATTGCTGTTGTTGTTGTTAATATTTCCACTGCTGCTGTTTTTGATTTCTGTGGCGTGGGTATGGGTGCCACGGACTTATCGTTCCTGGTTGCCGCTTGTCCTGTTGCTGGTAGCCGTGGAGCCGGTTTCGGAAGGAGGGGGGTTTTCTCCTTTCTCAGGGTCTTCTCGTTGCAGAAGGCCCTGAGGTGAGTCTTCGATCCACAGCGAAAGCATTTCGGGCGTTTTCCCTCAACACTTATGGGCAGTTGAGTGCCGTTATCGAAGTCTATCACATCCGGGATAGCTTCGATGCACTCCTGGTTGGTTTGGATTAGCATCTCAATGGAGGTGCCGACCCAATCTTCTCTTACTTTTTTCTGTACTTGCAGTACAGTTGTTTTGTCCTCGATTCCGACGAGGACAGACGCGGCCAGCCAGAAGGGGCCTTCCCGGGGGGGACGTGGGTCAGTTTGACCCTCACAATTTTTTGCCCGCAGTAGGAGGGCACCAACACCATTTCCTCGCTCCTTAGGGTCACTACGGATTGGGCCTTTGCCTCCTGGGGTGTGGCAAAAGTACGTCTACGGTGGCATATTTTTTGCCTCGGGTGATGTGCGTTTTCCGCTGCCACACAGACCCCAAGGCTTTTTGTATTTGAGCCTCTGTGGCTCTTTCCAGCCTACGGGATTTTGTACTTACTGTACGGTACGTGACCGTACAGTGCTGTTGGGTTTCCAAAAAATTTTCCGCTGCCTTGCAGATTGCTCGGTGTCCAGTCTTTGTCACTATCTTCTTCGCTTCCTCTAATTCCTCATTTGTTATGAGGATTGTTTCCAAGTTTTTCGCAATACCTGCAAACGGGATTGCTTTTTCTTTGCTGCTGTTGTTGTTGTTGTCGTCAGAGCTGCTGTTACTTTTGTTGTTGCTGCAGGTACTACGACTACTGCCTCCGCCGCTGTTGCTGTGGTTGTTGTTGGTGTTGCTGCTGCTAATGCTGTTGTTGTTTATGCTGTTGTTGTTGATGCTGTTGCGGCTGCTACTGTTGTTTTCATTGTCACTGTTGCTGTTGTTATTACGGCTGCTACTGCTATTATTCCTGACGTCAGACGAATGAACTGGGTTTTCGTATTTCCCGCGCACCTGTTTCGTCGCTGTCGTCGTCGTCGTGGAGAAACCTTGCACGCTTTGCACGAGACTTTTCTTTTCTTTCGTCGCTTGCGAAAGAGAAGGGAGGGAGAGAGACACATTTAAAGAAGGGAGGGAGAGAGACAATCTTCTCTCTGCTGTAGTGATGATTGAGGAAGAAGAAGACGGAATGAGTGGGAGTGACCTATGAAATTTCTTTTTCGTAGCCATGTTGTTTTTGTTTTTTTTGTTTAAAATAAATATTGGGTACAAAACCCCAATAAGCAGTTATTTAACCCCGAAGGGCCAAATAACGGGCAGAAAGACCCCTCTCACGAGGAGGAGGGTGTTTTTGTCTACAAGTTCGTTAAAGTTTTAAACAATTTACACTTGTTATAGTGTTCAAAATTTACAATACCTTACAGAGCCGAGCCTCCGTCAACCATAGCATTCAATAATAATAATAATAATAATATCAACAAGTGACATAGACATGCTGATAGAAATAATCTGTGTTCAGATGGAGAAAAACAACCTACACAAATACGTGACTGATAGTAAGAAGCCAACGCTCAGAATTGTACTGAAGGAGAGGACAATAGACCAGGGGATGTCCAAGGAGGAAATAACAACAAGGAGAAAGCGCAGCCTTCATGAAAAATCCCTTCATAGTACATTCTTTGAGAAAACTGAATTCAGAGATCCACAGACATGGAACTGGTTGAAAAGAGGAGACCTTAAAAAGGCTACAGAAGGAATGCTAATGGCTGCGCAAGAGCAGGCCCTCAAAACGAAGTGGTTGAAACACCATATTTACAAGGAGGAGGCTAGCCCACTGTGCAGGATCTGTGGAGAGAGAGAGGAGACTGTGGCTCACATTTTATCCGAGTGTAAACACCTAGCCCAGACTCACTATAAGGGCTGGAGACATTATGTGATGGGCAGGGTGATCCACTGGCACCTATGCAAAGTAAACAATTTACCACATTCTGAGAAGTGGTATGAGCATAAGCCAGAGTCGGTGATAGAAAACGATCAGGTGAAGGTGCTGTGGGATTTTAGGATACAGACGGACAAGAAACTGGAACACAATAGACCTGACCTGGTGGTTTTGGACAAGGAAAAAAGATCGTGCCTGATTGTGGATGTGGCCTGCCCATTCGACACGAGAGTGCAAGAGAAGGAGAGGGAGAAAATTAACCGATACCAGGACTTAAAGTGGGAGGTAAAAAGGATTTGGAACTGCCATGAAGTCAAAGTCGTCCCGATTGTCATAGGCGCACTAGGTACTATCTCAAAAAGTTTCCAGGGATGGTTAAAGAAAATTGGCCCCGCCACGCTTTTTGGAACGCTTCAAAAGGAATGCTTGCTGGGAACAGCAAGAACCCTCCGATACGTCCTGAATATCTGAGGCTGCAGGTAGTGGCTTGATATTCATTTCAACAAACTTTCCAGTTAACTAACATCAATGACTGAGACTCAAAGAACAATAATAATAATAATTGTTTCTACTTTAGACACAAGGTCAGCAATTACCCAGTACATTTCTGAATAATAATAATAATAATAATAATAATAAGAAGAAGAAGAAGAAGAAGAAGAAGAAGAAGAAGAAGAAGGGAAGAAGACGCACGAGGTGGTAGAAGGTCATGAAATCGCTCCCGTAAATTTTTGATTTTTAACATATTTAAATCAATTGTGAAATAACAATTCTTAGTACAAATGTTGCATAAACCAGCGAATCAGGTCCCATAAAGTTTCGGATCCATATTATATTGTTGTATCGCTCAAATATTCAATTTTGTATTATATATTTTGTATTCATAAAAAGAAAATGGTTATAAATGGGAAAAAAACACCCTCTGTCTACACTATATAGAACAGCCAAATACCAGCAATTTCACCAACACCAGAAACTTGATACACCACCTATCCCATCACACTAAATATAACAGCCAGATGACGGCAATTTCGCCAGCATCATAATAATAATTACTATTATTATTGTCTCAAATTTTAAAAAAATGTTTAATTCCAATTTTACGGGAATATGTCAACACAAAATATAATAAAAATATATATTAAACATACGAACACAAACTCATAGATACTAAATATCAGTAACCACAACGCCACCACTGCCACCACCCCACCCCATCCATCATTGCTACCACTATCCCATCGTCACCGCCACCACTCCTTCAATGCTACCACCACTATTCCCCTGTTAACTTGAGAGAGAAAGGGGAAGGTGGCGGTATCACTAGACAAGCGAGAGGCTAGCAAAAGATATAAATAGATTGACTTAGTGACCTGGCCACCGGTCAAACGTCAACATCAACAACTATGGGACTGCTGGCTCACCCCTTCCTCACCAACAATATAAAAAGCCCCGGCACCACCACCGACATAGCCAACAACAATAACAGCCAACTACAACAAAAAGTATATTATATAAATGTAATGCACTGGGTGATTGCTGGCCTTGTGCCTGGAGTGGAGGCAATTATTAATAATTTCATTCTTAAGCCACGCAATGCTCACATTAAGGAACCACTCATGATAATAACAATTTAAAAAAACAACAAAAAGAAAACCCCGTGACCAAGAAATACCGGAATGGCGGCCGGCGGGGAATAGCCGTGTCTCTAGGGGAGAACGACCCCTCTAGTCTTGGTTGACACTCGTTCTAGAAGTGGTAACACGAAATGATTACCCCTTGGCGGATAAGGATAAAACGCGACAAAATAATGTAAATGTCTAATGATAAAATCTCATACCGGATCGGCCGTCACCCGGGTAAAAAAGGGCCGCGTCCCTCAGAGAGGAACCAGACTGGGGTCGAAAAATCAGCTAATGGTTCAAACCTTCCCATCACTTCGGAGCTGGAGACCTCCCATAACCGGAATACTCCTACTGTTGGCCCTCCATGCTCACCACCAAGAAATCCAAAGAAAAAGAGAGAAAAATGGTCAAGCGAAGATAATAAAGAAGTCCTTGAGGCTTTCTACACTGCCATGTACTACCCATCAAATACATCGAATACAGAACAGACATATATCAACTGGAAAAAGAAACATCCCGAAAACAGAGGCTATATTGACAGTAACAAACTAGCCAATATACGAAGAAATATTGTAAGAAAAAAGTTACTAACTGATATAGAAATTGATCAGATCAAGCTATTAGCACAAAGTCAGCGAAGGGAAAATGAAACATGTGTCAGTGAAAACGAGGTAAACTGTAACACTTCGAACCCCAGGGTTGGGGCGGAATCACTGGCAACAGAACAAATTAAAGAAAGGATCGAAAAAGTGGAGGGAGTGCATGCTCAGGATGAAACTCCAAATGAAAATAATGAGATCGTAAATGATAAAGAAATGAATGAGAATGAACTTGCCAACTTGAAGGATGAAATTATGATCGAATGGATGAAAATGAAAGAATCTGACATGGGGAAATGAGACACCCTCCCTAAGATCCAGAACTCCAAACAGAACCAAAAGATAATACACAAGACTAACATAATTCTCAAAAACATTATCATCACAAACAAACTAAACATTACTGATTTAAATCATCTCTATTATGCATCGGCTAAAGTCACCACTCACTTATGTGGAGTGAAGATGAAAAAACAAAGGAATTCCCACAAGAAATCTACTTGGCAAGAGAACATCAATCGCCAAATAAACCTTCTCCGATCTGACATAGAAATTTTAACAAACTATAAAGTAGGTGAACATGTTAAACAAACTAAACTTAGAAAATTGAAAAAAAAGTACAGTATAAAATCAACATGTGACATAGACATGCTGATAGAAATAATCAAGCAAAAAGTGTCGGCCAAAGCTGCTCGTATAAGGCGCTTTGAAAAACGATCTAGATTCTATAAGGACAATAATATGTTCAAAAATAACCAAAGAAACTTCTACAGAAAAATTGGTAAGTCAACAATAACTGCTAAATCAATACCACCCAAGGAGGAAGTGCAAGAATTCTGGGAAAAGATCTGGGTCGAAGAAAAAGCTCATAACATACATGCCCCATGGATAGACAGACAAATGAAAGATACAGCTCACCTTGAGGAACAAACATGGGAAAATATAACAGTTGAACAGTTGCGCTTGGCTCTAAGAAAAACCAGCAAATGGAAATCCCCAGGAAAAGACAAAATACAAAACTTTTGGATAAATGCCTTCACAGAGTCTCATGAGCTGTTAGCCCAACTTTACAATGAAATAGTTAAGGAGCCAGAAAAGATACCATCATGGCTAGTTAACGGCATTACATTCCTGCTTCCGAAGAATGATGAGACAAACAATCCCCAAAATTACAGACCGATAACTTGCTTGACCACAATGTATAAAATTTTAACATCAGTCCTAACTGAATACACATATGACCACCTGATAACAAATGACCTATTTCCCATTGAGCAGAAAGGGTGTAAACGAGGCTCATATGGCTGTAAGGATCAGCTTCTGGTTAACAAAATGATACTGGAAGATTGTCATAATAGACACAAAAATCTATCGATTGCTTGGATAGATTATAAAAAAGCATTCGATGGTTTGCCACACAGTTGGATTGAAAAATGTTTAGAGATTTTCAAAATATCCCCCGTTGTCAGGAGGTTTTTGTCATTCAGTATGAAGACATGGAAAACGACACTCCTTTTGAATAGTGAAACAAATCACCGGAAGCTGGAGAAGTTAATATTAATTGTGGAATTTTTCAGGGTGACTCTTTATCACCGCTTTTATTCTGCATCGCACTTATACCATTAAGTAAAATGCTCAATGAAACAAAACATGGATATAAAGTCTATGACAAAACCATTAATCACCTGTTCTACATGGATGACCTGAAACTATTTGCAAAAAATGATGAACAATTGCAAGGGCTATTATCCACTGTGAAGCAGTTCAGTGATGACATTAAAATGGAGTTTGGACTAGATAAATGCGCCAAAGCGTTCACCAGAGGAAAGCTGCTGAAGAGTTCAGACATTAATCTTGATCGGGGGAACGTGATAAGAGAACTTGATCAAGAAAAAACTTACAAATATCTAGGTGTTTGTGAAGGAGACGGAATCAAGCACTCGACAATGAGGGAAAGGATAAGGAAGGAATGTTACCGCAGAGTAAGAGCAATCTTAAGAACGGAATTGAATGCAAGGAATAGGATCGATGCCATAAACACGCTTGCCATACCAGTAGTAACCTACAGTTACAATGTCATCAACTGGTCAAGCACAGAGATCCGTAGGCTCGATACAAAAATTCGAAAATTCTTAACCATGCACAGAATGCATCACCCTAAGGCAGATATAGATAGAATATATCTCCCTAGGAAAGAAGGAGGACGTGGGTTAATCCAGTTAGACATTGCGTTGAAAACTGCAACAATTGGATTATCTACATATCTAAGGGAATCACATGATTGGATGATCAAACTCGTTTTGAAACACGAAAGCATCAAAAGATCATATTCCATTACAAAAGATGCACAAAAATACAGTAATGGACTACAAATTTCAGAAGTCCCATTTACTGCTGAAATGGAAAACACAGAAAAAGCAAAGCAGGTAAAAGTAACTGCAAAGAAAGAACTGCTACAGAAACTGGCTAAGAAATGGCAAGAAAAGCCTCTGTATGGAAAATACCCAGAGCGAGCTAACAATCCTGATGTTGACAAAACTTTAACCCATCAGTGGTTGGCATCCTCTGGACTGAAATCGGAGACTGAAGGACAAGATCAGTGTCTGCCAACAAAAAATTACCAAGCCAACATAATAAAAAATGGGTGCAGCCCATTATGCCGTGTATGCAAAAAACAACCAGAGACCATTGACCATATAATTTCAATGTGCAGTCCTATAGCTCCAACCGAATACCTAAACAGGCATGACAGAGCTGCACAATACATACATTGGATAATGTGTAAGCATTTTGACCTGCCCCATCAAAAGAATTGGTGGGAGCATCAACCACCACCCATACTTGAAAAAGATCACATCTCAATCTTGTGGAACTTTAGCATCCAGACAGACCGAAATATAGATGCAAATAGACCTGATATAATATTGAAGGACTTTCAAAAGAGGGTATGCCTGCTAATTGATATGTCTGTTCCAATAGACAAGAATGTATCTATAAAAACATTTGAAAAATTGAGCAAGTATAAGGACCTGGAGATAGAAATTGGAAAAATGTGGAAATTGAGAACTAAAACAATACCAGTGGTTGTAGGCGCTCTGGGAATGATACCTAAGGGGTCTAATGACTACTTATCGCAAATCCCAGGAAACCCGCGTATAGGAGAAATACAAAAGATAGTACTAATGGGAACTGCCCATATACTAAGGAAGATTCTGTCAATATAAGTACATCACAAGTCTAAACACTAAAGATGCATGTGTGAATATGTATGTTCTTTCTTGAACATGGCGGACCTTGTTGTCTCTTGAGGTCACTGGTTGTGACTTGGTGATAACTCGTATGAACATAAAGCAAGATAAATGCAACTGTAATAATAATAATAATAATAATAATAATAATAATGCTTTCTTTATTAACCACAAGGGTTTACATAAAGTAGACATTAAGGATATTACAGGACAATACAGGACGGTTCAAATGGGCATTTCTGCGTGTAAAAAAAAACAGGTGATGTAATAAAAAAATTAACAATAAAAAATTCCCCAATAGGGGGGAGACTTCCGAGGGACATTTGTGGAGAAAGCCCATTAAAAGGCGACAGTGACACTGACCACCAGGGCAGGTGCCCTCTCCCAGTTTTCCACCTTTAATTTACAGACACATACTCAGAATAGGCCCATTCACTCGGGCCATACTTGCTTCTCTCACCCATCTTTCAACAAAATGCTGGGAAGAGAGCACTTCCCCCTCTACCCTGATTTTCCTTTTCAAATGAAATTTGAAAAAGTTAATCAGGGCATCACAGAAGTGGTATGTGCACGTCTTCAGCCCTTTCAAACGTGTCCACCATACTATCTCTTTCGCCATGGCCACCAGACAGATAAAAACTTCCTGCCCTTCAGGGCTAAAGGAAGAGGGCGGGGTAATACTCACGATGGACTCAGCTGATAGCTGGATCCGTCCTACACGTGACAGCAGGTGTTCGACATAAACCCACAAGTCAGCAATGCTCGGACACTGGACGAGTGCGTGCAGGACCGTTTCGTCGCCCTGCGCGTACCTCGGACATTCCCGGCTGACGGCACCTCCATGCCTGTAGAGTTTAGCCGAACTGGCAAAGGTCCTCGGTAGCAGTGCCAGGCCAGGGATTTCTGGAAGTTGTCCATAGGCCCCGGCCCGAAAGTCCTTCCGAAGAGATTTTCGTCGACGCCTAGAGTTTCTCCAAGTGCATCGTCGCTCTTCCCCTCCACTAATCCTCTATAGAACGCCAAGGTGGAGTGTCCACCGATCACATTGTCCGATTGGTCGAGGGCTGTGAGCGCCTGAAGACATTCCAGTCTCCAGCGCTCCCTCTCGGCATCGCTTGACCCAGGACTGCAGCTCTGTCAAGGAGACGAGCTGGGGAAAAACGTGTCTAGCAAACGGCGACCACACCTGATCACCGTCGAGGAAGAGGTGGAGATATCGTAGCCTGAGCGCGTGTCTGCGCATCATCATCCACGGCATGCCCAGCCCTCCACGTAGCGCGTGTTGACAGCAGATGGACCGCCTGACCATCGGAGCGCGTCCCTTCCATAAAAAGCGAAAGAGCAAACGCTCCAGCGCAGTCAGGCGGGGCTTAGGACAAGGTACGACGGTCAGGCGGTAGTAGATGACGGACGCGATGTACGCGTTAGCCACCTCCGCTCGACCTTTCAGGGATAGCTTCATCTCGGCCCATTTCTGGGTGAGAGAAGCCACCCTGCTCGTCACCTCGTCCCAGTTTTTGTCCGTATGGAGGTCCGGACCGAACCAGACCCCTAGAAATTTAACCGGTCCGTCCGTCCAGCGTCCGACGACGCTGTTGGACGGCATGGACCTGCCTCTCCAGGTGCCGAGCTGCAGGCCCACTGACTTTTCCTGGTTGATCATTGCTCCTGTCACCGCTTCGTATTCTCTTAGTGTAGTGCCGGTCGCCTCGATGTGTTTGGCGTTCGACACCACTACGGTGACATCGCCCGCATATGCTGACACGGATATTCCGCATCCTAGTTCGCGCGGGACACCCCTCAACGTTTCCAGTTTGTGCAGTAATGGCTCGAGAGTCAATATGTACAAGAGGGACGAGAGGGGACATCCTTGGCGGACCGAGCGCATGATGTTAAACGGTTCCGAAAGGTGACCGTTCACTCTCACCACAGAGCAGATGTCGCTGTGTATGGCAGCGATCCAGCCTCTGAAGACGGGCCCCAAGCCAGCCGCCCTCAGGACTGCCGCTAGGTAACGATGGTCGACCCTATCGAAAGCTTTCGACTGATCTAAATTGATCAAGGCCCCACCCGTGCCAGGTTCCCTAGCTACCCTCTCTACGATGTATCGCATGAGGTGGAGGTTGTCGTGAATGGATCTGTCGGGATTGGCGCACGTCTGCGCCTCTCCCACCAGACCACCAACGACAAGCGCCAACGTTTTTGCTAGCACCTTGGCAAAAATCTTGAACTCTGTGTTTAGCAGAATTATGGGCCTGAAATCATCTATGCTATCCCCCTTGTTCGGATCCTTGCTCTCAGCAGCCCCACAGCTGCTCGGCTCACAGAGCTGGGAATTCTCCCGTTCTGTTGCCAGTTGCAGTAGACGTCCGCCAAGAGGCCTCGGAACAAGTCTGGCATCTGTACGTAAAGTTCATAGGGCAGACCATCCAAACCAGGTGATTTACCCCTTGTGCAGCCAGTCATTGCCTCCCGTACTTCAGCGGCTGTTATCGGCTTTTCGCAACACTCTCCCTCAGTGGCCGAGAGCGGCGGCAGTCCATCGAGGTAGACACTAAAGTCCATCCCTCGACCCGGCCTGCCGCTGCCCCCCGAATAACTGTGCGAAGTGTCGCTGAAAAGCTTCACACATTTGCCCGGGATCGTGGATTTGTTGCTACGACGCGCCTCCTGCAGTCGGGCCCACAAACGGCTTTCATCCCCTCGTGTCTGAGAGCACGCACCCTAGCTCTGACAACGCAGCCTTCGTGCTTTGCATTGAAGAATTTGTCTAGAGCCAATTTCACCGCAAGTACGTCGGTCGCGATGCCTTTGCTAGTAGCCGGGTTCTCGTATATCAAGCCTATCTAAGTCAAGCACACAGATCACGAATTTGTGGTCCGTGTAGCTGACTATCTTGAATTGTGGACAGCCTATGCTAGACCTATCTATTTCCCTACAAAATACTCTATCTATATATGATCTGGATGACCCTATGCGATTTGTCCAAGTCCACATTGGCACATTCGGGAAATCCAATCGGTACCTGTCAGACAGTTCAAAACACCTGAGCAGGTTGGTGAGGCTCTTGCACCCTCCTCCCCTATCCGCTAATCCCACACAGTCCCAGCGTGCATCTAAGATCCCGTTCCAGTCACCCACTAACACTAAAGAGCAGGACGTTCCAAGAAAGTTCTCCAGGCGCCGCAAGAAATCAGGCCGCCCTGCTCCTGTCGGGGCATAGACGACCACTAGCCTGAAAGCTTGCCCGTCTCCGCTGGTCACGTCTAGCACCACCAACTTACCTCCGTGCTTCGGAGATTCTGGTCTCGCTAATGGCCACTACATCTATGTTTAGTGACCTGAGGTCGTTGAGCAGGTGGCCCTGCATCCATGACGACCCCAAGCCACGCGCATTTATGCTGCCTATTCTGAGTGAGGTCATGTTGAAATGGAGTGGAAAAGATGGGAAAGACCCTTACCTTACTTGTCGTAGAGGAAGGATGGTTTCTCCATCGCTTTTCACTTCATCGTCTGGTGAAGGGACCGTTGAATCGTCCCTTCGGCTCTGTCGTCGGCTCTTTTGTGAGTATATCTGAATATACTCTACGGTTGAGTGTCCCTCCTAGGTCTCTGAAATCACCAACTGCGTTGGGGAATTTCGTTTTAATGTCAGAGTATTGTTTCTGTGCTATTCTTACCAGTCTTATGTTCGTTGGTGTTTTGATTGGTGCTGGTATTATGTAGTCGTGCTGTGAAATGTCTGTGTGTTCAATTATGTAAGTCATTAGTTTCTTGTTGTGTGTGTTTTGTTGTTGTGTTTGCGATGTTGGTGCTTGTGGTGGTGGTGTTGAAGGTGTTGTTGTTGTTGCTTGCGGTGGGGTTGCCGCCGGCGGTGATGGTGGTGCTAGTGTGGGTGGTGATGGTGTTGATGGTGTTGCTGCTGTAAGTCTCTTTGCAGTAGCCTTTACCCTTTTTTCATTTCTTTCCTCCCTTTTCGAAGGCGACGATGCGCTGCTTCTGCGTTTGAGCCTTCTTGCGACCTGTTGCCATTCCTCTCCCACCTCACACTCCATGTCCGATTCTGTGAGGTCGGGGAGGGATACCAGCTCCAATCTTTCACTTGTTGTTGTTGGTGATGTTTGCAGTGGAGTCTCTGTTCCAGCTGCAGTTGGTATTACTGTTGTTGTTGTTAATACTTCCACTGCTGCTGCTGTTCTTGATTTCCGTAGCGTGGGTATGGGTGCCACGGACTTATCCTTCTTGGTTGCCGCCTGTCCTGTTGCTGATAGCAGTGGAGCCGGTTTCGTAAGGAGGGGGGTTTTCTCCTTTCTCAGGGTCGTCTCATTGCAGAAGGACCTGAAGTGAGTCTTCGATCCACAGCGAAAGCATTTCGGGCGTTTGCCCTCAACACTTAAGGGCAGTTGACTGCTGTTATCGAAGTCTATCACATCCGGGATAGCTTCGATGCACTCCTGGTTGGTTTGGATTAACATCTCAATGGAGGTGCCAACCCAATCTTCTCGTACTTTTTTCTGTACTTGCAGTACAGTTGTTTTGTCCTCGATTTCGACGAGGACAGTCGCGGCCAGCCAAGAAGGGGCCATCCCGGGGGTCGTGGGTCAGTTTGACCCTCACAATTTTTTGCCCGCACCAACACCAATACCATTTCCTCGTTCCTTGGGGTCACTAAGGATTGAGCCTTTGTCTCCTGAGGTGTGGCAAAAAGCACGTCCACGGTAGCATATTTCTTGCCTCGGGTGATATGCGTTTTCCGCTGCCACACAGACCCTAATCCTTTTTGTATTTGAGCCTCTGTGGCTCTTTCAACCCTACGGGATTTTGTGCTTACTGTACGGTACGTGACCGTATAGTGCTGTTGGGTTTCGAAAAATGTTTCGGCTGCCTTGCAGATTGCTCGGTGTCCGGTTTTCGTCACCATCTTCTTTGCTTCCTGTAATTCCTCATTTGTTATAGGGATGGTTTCCAGGTTCTTTGCGATACCTGCAAACGAGATTGGTTTTTCTTTCTTGTTGTTGTTGTTGCGTCAGAGCTGCTGTTACTTTTGTTGTTGCTGCTGGTACTACGACCGCCGCCGCCGCTGTTGCCGTGGTTGTTGTTGTTGTTTGCTGCTGCTGCTGCTGCTGTTGTTGCTGCTGCTGCTGCTGCTGCTGCTGTCGTTGTTTATGCTGCTGCTGATGTTGTTGCGGCTGCTACTAGTGTTTTCTTGTCACTGTTGCTGTTGCTGCTGCTGTTATTACGGCTGCTACTGCTATTCTTCATGATGTCAGACGGATGAAATGGCTTTGCGTATTTACCGCACATATTTTCCGTCGTTGTCGTCGTCGTGGAGGAATGTTCCACGGTATGCACGTTCTCTTGGTGAAAGCTACCAGAAACTATATTTTTTCTTTTTCTTTAATGGCGTCGCTTGCGAAAGAGGCGACATCACATTTAGAGAAGGGAGGGAGAGAGACAATCTTCTCTCTCATGTAATGACGATTGAGGAAGAAGAAGACGGAAAGAGAGGGAGTGACTTGTGAAAATTCTTTTTTGTAGCCATGTTGTTTTTTACGGTTTAAAAGGAATATTTGACACAAAACCCCAATAAGCGGTTATTTAACCCCTAAGGGCCAAATAAGGGGCAGAAAGACCCCTCTCGCGAGGAGGAGGGTGTTTTTATCTACAATTTAGTTCAAGTTTTAAACGATTTACAATTGTTATAGCGGTTAAAAATTACTATACCTTACAGAGCCGAGCCTCCGTCAACCATGGCATTCAATAATAATAATAATAATAATAATAATTTCTTTATTAGACACACAGGGTTCACATTAAGGAAACATTAAAGACGGTACTGGACAAGACAGTGCGGATTTTTTAATGTAAAATAAAATTTATAAGAGAGACTAAGAAAATAAACATTTAAAACAAACATAACAAATTCCCCAAATGTGAGAAGACTCCAAGAATCACTCGTGTAGAAATCCCATAAATGCCACGGTCACTCTGTCCGCTAGTTCAAGGTGCCCTCTTCCAGTTGTTCCCCAATCTATGCACAAGGCAGGCCCATTCATACGGACCATGCTCGCCATTCTCACCCCCTTTCAACAAACTCGTTAACAATGGAAGAAAAAATTAATTACATTGTTTCTGACTATTCCATCTTCGTTGAAAAATAAGACATCCGCATAACAAGGTTGGGATTTACTGTCCAGCGACATTTATGCCACTATCATGAAATAACCACAGAAAATGGCTCACTGAATGACAAAATAACATCTTGTATAGAGATTATCTCTTATTCTATGAAACTCATTGTAGAAATTGTTTATGTGGTATGATAAATATATATATACATATACACCAGATCCAAACACAATGGAACCAAACTTCCACTGTCACTGCTTCCGTCTCTCCCCATATGATCTGGAATAGGTTAATATATACAAACAGGGAGATCAAAATTAATTGACCAATATTTTGTCAAAGACAAACAAGATATGAAATGCCTCCTAATCTATGTATTAGTCACAACAGTTGATAGTATATCATTCAAGAATATAAAGATCTGAAAATAAATATAAACTATATGTTGGATCTGGAATGCGAAACATTTCCAGAGAAAATAGCAATACTAGAGAAGTGCACAGAAATTACGTAAAGGCCTTCAATATACTGGAATGAAGAACACCAAAATAGAACACTGCATCCACTCAATTCAGAAAGGGCTGCACTCAGTAACGTAGTAGTAGTAGTAGTAGTAGTAGTAGTAGTAGTAGTAGTAGTAGTAGTAGCAGCAGTAGCAGTAGTAGTAGTAGTAGTAGTAGTAGTAGTAGTAGTAGTAGTAGTAGTAGTAGTAATAGTAGTAGTAGTTGGTAAGTTACTAATAATAAGCCTAGTTGTATTAAATATTTTAAGTGAGTGCAACTCAAAGTGTTTTCCTTAACCTATGGTAAAAAGAATGTTTAGAATTAATAAGCAAGAGATGTAGATATTTGAACCTGCTTTTGCACCGTCTGAGTCCGATTTGGGGGTTGTTGAATCTGCTTGATTGATTGTTTCACTTTTGATAGTTTTTGTTTCATGGTAGTCATTGTTTGTGACATTCCCCACAGTTGAGCCTGCTTTTACACCCTCTGAGTCCGACATGTGGGTTGTTGAATCTGCTTGATTGATTGTTTCACTTTTGATAGTATTTGTTTCATTCTCCACAGATGGTAAATTGGAGGTGATTAATAGACACTTCTTCGGCAACTGTTCATAGTAATATTCACGAATTACTTTATTAAATTCATCTGAACAGTTCAGTGCCTTGTAAATGAACATGTCAATGAGATATTTCCATAATCTGTAAAGATAAAAATTGAAACAAAACAACTTTCTTAGTTTACATAGAATTTTCAAGAGATAAATTACAGCAAATGAATTACACCAATATACATAGTAGAAATACAACTTGATGTGAAAAAGGATTGAATATTTAATGTTTAAAACAGAATTGAATATTTACAAGAGGATTAAATACGTTACAATTAATACTCCCGGCTTTTTAAATATGCCTTAACATTGAATATTGAGACATTTTATGACAAGACCATTAGAACTTACGGAATTATTCGGGAAATATAGTATATAAGATTCAAGACAGCAGTGGATTGGCAGAGTCATTAGAACATCGAGAAAATGCGTGATAGCTCGGTACGTAAGCTTTATTCCATCGTTATGTTGTTCTGTTTTGTTTTCTGTTACAATTCTAGATTTCTGAAGAGGTCATAGCTGTTGCATAATGCTTATCACCGAAATATATATAACAGCGACTATGCTTCCAGCAGAAACAAGGGGGACAATAGTCGATGCATTTCAGACTTAACTGGTCTTCTTCTGGACGATGCCTCCCACACTTGCGACTGCTGGAGTTGAAAACAGTCCAGAATATATAGTTTTCTCGTCTGTGTAAATGAGGGGATTAATCTCATTTGCATATGAAGCTGCATAAGTTGACTCAACTCAAAACAGAATAGAATTAGGATTTAGCTTCAGGCATATTTATATATATATATATATATGGGGGGGGTGGTATACATATATATATTTACATTTCTATACATATATATATATATATATATATATATATGTGTGTATATATATGCATGTATATATATATGTATATATTGGTGCTACTGGTAACATGTATCCCAGTACAACCTGTATCATGGTCGGGTCGTTGGCGACTAAACTGGCAACCCCATCAAGGTTTCTTGGTGAGGAGGGTGACTTTTGACATCCTGCAGGACTAAAAACAAAACCTGTCAAAGGGCAAAGGAGCTCTTAAGAGTCAATGGCCATCCAAAATCACCGGAAGAGATGACCCCTTAGCCTTTGTCAAGGCAGAATTATAGGAGAAGGAAAACTCTGATATAACACCTGCAACCCTGATGGTATCCAATGATGTTGACTTGTTCTTCTTTTTGATAAATATCATCTTGGTTAAGAGAGTGAGACTGGCTTTGTGCAGTGCTTTTGCTCACTATAAAAGCTTGACGGCACAGGCATTGCTTTATATCTGGAGATCTCTCTGCACTTGTCGTCACATGGTACCATGGGCCCAGCACTATGTGTCAGTAATTGTCACAAGTGTAGTGTTTGTACCAGAGTTTTCAAGTCGCTGGCTGGACTAAAAAGTCACACTCGTTCAGCGCATCGGTAGGGGTTCTTCTACATGGATATAAAGTAGTGGCTGTACTCGAAAACGAGTTGGCAGCCACCATATAATATATATATATATATATATATATATATATATACATACATATATACATTTACATTTATGTATATATATATATGTATATATATATATTTATGTATATATATATATCTATATACATATAAACATACATATATACATTTATATATATATATATATATATACATTTAGATATATATATATAAATATATATATATATATATATATATATATATATATATATATATATATATATATATATATATATATATATATATAGTATAAAAGAGAAATCACAGGTAAGCATTAAGAGAAGGATTTTATCCAGGTATTTACGACCGTTTCATTGGTAAGTGCAACCTATACTGCTATACTGCAAATAGCAGCCACTCAATTATAATTGTTGTTCACAGTCCAAATTTTCAAAATAGTGAGTAAGTTACTCTTGAAATAATTCTTAATATATAGAGAAAAACATTTATTTGGATTGTATTTACTAGTACAGAGAGAGAGGAATCAGGTGACGGGACAAACGGAATAGTATAGAGAGAGAGGAAGGGCGAAGAGGTAGGAAGTAGAGTGACAAACTGAGATGGAGGGAGGGGTAGAGGTGGAAGGATTCTTTGGTCAGTTTTGATAGCAGACTTCATGTCGTGGAATGTAGTGAGTTAAAGAGAATTAAATTGATCATAGTGGGAGGGATGGATAGAGAGGGAGAGCGAGAGGGGGGAGATATAAAAAGATAAATATATATATATATATATATAAAATAAAGATAAAGATAATAATGATAAAAATAAAAGCAAAGAGGGGGTGAGAAAGAAGAAAAGAAAAGATAGCCAAGAAGGGGAGGGAAGGAAGGAAGAAAACGAAGAAATAGAAGAGGGAGAAGAGAGGGATATATGCATTGGTTTTGTGGGTAATTAAAAGGGTTTAGATACAACAAGAGGGTATAAAGTTTAAGTATATGTAGTTTGTCAGTTGGTAGTAATAGGTTAAGGGTTAGATTTATAGTGCGAAAACTTCTCTTTGAGTCTATGGTTACAATAAATCGATCTTTCGATTTTATTGTTGAGTAACTTATTCTTCGAACTCAAGATGTGGAACAGCTCAAGGTCGCATAATCGACAGCTTCTCATACCACTCCGATATCGGGGCGCGTTCGATAATTTGTTCCACTTCAGGGTGTATTGATGGTTACTTTCCCTCAGTTGCCAGGTCTTGTTTGCAAGGGTAGTTACATAACGATGCTGGGAATGTTTCATTGCGTAACGGTGTGTATACCAACGGGCTTTAAATGTATACCCAGTCGCTCTGATGTAATACCATTTCTGCTTGTCTGATTCCACTGTGCATTGGTAAACCAGGTTAGACTGCATACATTCATTATGTAATGGACAGGTTTCAGGTAGGTGGCAGTTACAGTTCTTATCATGGGCAACTTTGGCGTTATTGGTGGGCTGCGATGCCTGTACAAGTGTGTTACGTTTTGTTTGCCTATTAGCGGGTGGTTGTGTA
>OZ024743.1:204073005-204108005 GCA_964016885.1 Eledone cirrhosa
ACGGATTTCCCATCCATTACATATGTTAAGTTATATTTTAGTTAATGTTTGTATTGAATGTTTTTAGTTAGTTATAGTAACTTAGTATTATTGTATTCATATTCATGGATTAGAGTTGTTCTACAGCAAGAGTTTTCAACGGTTTAATATTCGGAAGTGGGTATGGAATTAAGGGGAGCTAATGTGTAAGGGGGGTTACTAGCTCATTATAATATTAAAATTATTTGCTCTAATAGACATTATATACTGCCACAATTGAAACCCTTATACAAAATGTTATATATTTATATTTAATTTTAAATACAGTCTACTCTCTCATAAGATATTAAATGTTTCATAAGATTGCTATCTACCCAATATTAGGCAAGATATGGAATAATGTATAGCTGTTTACATGTTAAATTAGATACAGCCCTTATGTTAATAAATTAATCCTGTATATACAATGTTATTAATATATACATTTTATTATAAATGTATATATAATTCATTGTCACATATTACATTTAATGTCTATACATATTATATTATATTTCAATTACTGTATATCTTATAAGTAATCTAAAGTATTTATATTATAAGGTGGTGACTAGATGTTTATTTCTAGAGTATAATGTTAGAGATAAATAGGATTTGTGTAGAGGAAAGAGCAGATCAAAGAGTGTGATGCTGTCGGGGAAGGTTTAAAGCTATCCAATGAGTGTCGGTAGCGTTGTTGGCACGAGGAAAACATCTCTGACTTTTTATTTAGGAGGGTTAGTTTCGAAAAGATTGTGTTTTTTGAAAGAATGGATGTGCGAGTTGTATCTCGTCTTGAAGCAGTTCGAAGTAGAGCCAATATATGTTTTAGAAGAGTTGTTTGTGTTGACCGTGCAGGAGTAAATGATGTCTTTGATTAAGCAATTATTACTTAATGGGCAAGTTCTATTTGATCTACAGTTACATTTATTTTGGATGTTATCTTGCCGGTTATTATGTTGTGTAGAAGTCTGGTTGTTATGGATAGCATTAGGGTTGTCGTTCCTATTGTTATTGATTTCATTAGTGTTATTACTATTATTACTATTGCTACTAGGGTTTGTAGTTATTATGTTGTTCTATAAGTTTACCTCCTGCTGTGTTTTAATTAGTTGGAGATAATTATTAATCTTCCTTTTATTACTACTAGCTATATGGTATGCTATGTTAGGTGTGGTAGAGTAAGAGATTTTAATGGTGTTTTTATTTATAAGATTTTGGTATTTGTGGCCAGATGGGAATTTTTTTTCTAGGATTGAGAAGAAAGCCTTAGTTAAGTTGGTAGAGACGGTTGAAGAATGTATTAGTTCTTCTATTTTTGTTTTTTGTAATATCTATTGAAGTATTTCTGTTTATAATATTATTGTGGTGTTTACGTTGGTGCGAGTTAAGTTTGATCTTACCCTTCGTATAAGAGTAAGATTGGCTAGTACTCTTATTATTTTTCCTCATGGCCATATTGTGAGAAATGATGCTGTAACTATGTGATTTTATAGGTAGGAATTCAATCCCATTTTTCTGGCCTGATTTAGCTAATGTTTGATTATAGTATTGGTAATTATTATTAAATATGGTTTCGTTATATGATAGATTAGAGATTCTATTAGATATTCCTTTAGTGATTGAGTTTAATATGGATTTAGGGTGGTTAGACTTGGTATCCACATAAATTAGTTTTTCGTTAGGTTTATGAAAGGGTGTATATATTTTAGAGTCTAGGTAAACGGTAGCATCAAGGAATATACATTTATATATTTATATATATATATATATAATATATACATATACATATATATATATATATATATATATATATATATATATATATATATATATATATATATATATATATATACATTTATTTATATATAAAGTTGTGAAGTTGGACAAAATACTGCATGATTCTCTTGCATTCAAACATAAACAATCCCCTATTAAATATTATTATGATATTGAAATATGTTGGCTTTACGTACGGACATTTCTCTTTGAGGAATTCATCACTATCCCCTTCCTTAGATATCACCAGCTGCCTTATGGAATGCAAACTGCTAGCGAGAGTTTCTAACTGAACATGTACCTTTTTTATATTTTCTGTGTAACATCGGAGACCGGATAATACGACTGAAAATCCAAAATTAAGATCTAAGCAATTATTTTGCAACAATTTCTTCGTGTGTGTGTGTGTATGTGTGTGTGCGTGTGTGTTTGTATGCGTATGCATGTATGTGTGGTGTTTGTGTGTGAATGTGTGTGTATGTGTATATGTGTGTGTGTGTGTGTGTGTGTGTGTGTGTGTGTGTGTGTGTGTGTGTGTGTGTGTGTGTGTGTGTGTGCGCGCGCGCGTGTGTGTGTGTGTGTGTGTGTGTGTGTGTGTGTGTGTGTGTGTGTGTGTGTGTGTGTGTGTGTGTGTGTGTGTGTGTGTGTGTGTGTGTGTGTGTGTGCGTGTTCCAGCAGAGATGTTGAATGAATGAGATTATGTCTACAGCTGAGACCCTCATTACTATGTCATAAAGGTATGGAATTAATGTATATGTGTCAAAATTGTAAGGATGCTAACGTCTTCTCTATCTACAAAAAGAGAGATAAATCAATTTGTTTTAATACAAGGGTACATCACTCCTGTCCGCTGCTTTGAAGAATCCGTAGAGGTGATGCTCAAATGATTAATTCATCAACGAGAGAACAACACACCAATCCTAAGGTGTGGCTTTTGCAAAATAAACAAAGTAAAAAGAATATGAAATTTAGATCCCCAACCTCTAAATCAGAATGTGTGTGATTCGAGTTACTGGAGAGGAACAAAGGTTTGAGCACTTCCATCTAGACACAAGAGTCAAGAAACTGCCTCTTGTTCTATTTAATATCACCGTAATCTTTATGATCACACTGTTTACACGGAAGAACAAAAAGGGAGGTGGAAGTACCATTAACTTTCCGACACCACAAGAGTATTTTCAATACCAAAAGGTTGTAAGTCCTAGCACAAATCGGAACAAATCATTGAACAGCAGTCTGTGCTCCGATTTCTCACAATCTAAAATGTGTGGGGGACGCAATTTTGACAGTCGTTCCAGATTATAAAAAAATAAGCATGTCGATTAACGTCCAGAAAACTGAGGTCATCTATCAATGGGGCCGCAATGCACTTTATGTTCAGCACTTCCTCAGTATAACAGAAGCAATGGTTCACACCCTTTCCAAATTAGATATATTGGCACTATTATTTCTAACAGCTGCACACGATACGCAAAAATTCTAAGCCGCCTAGGAAAGCTCAGAAATAGAGTGTTTCGAAACAAAAGATGAGGCTTGTTCGATTGGTCTGTCTGTTTAGTGTTAACCTTGATAGGACACCATCTCTTGGTTCCGTGATATGAGACTGCGTTCGTATTGTGATTGAAAAATACATTTGTTCTTAGGGAAAATCTGGCTTGTCGACGAAAATGAACTAACCACTATTTTCCGGGGGACTTTCGGTCGAGGGCCATGGATACCATCCTGAAATCCCAGGCAGGGCAGTACTACCGAGACAAACTTTACAGGCGGTTGGCAGTATCGGTAGAGGGTCGGACGCCAGGCTTTCCAGCACCTTAGGACTGAGTTCAAGTCCCGCCGAGGTTAAATTTTCCTTTCATCCTTACGGGGTCGATAAAATAAAGCACCAGTAACGTACTGGGGTCGATTTAAACGACTCCCCCACCCCTCCAAAAACATTACTGGCCTTGTGCCTATACTAGAAATCGTTATTAGGGTGGGGAATTGAGAAAAGCGTTTGCACATCGGATAGATGTTTTGGAATATTTAGTTACGGCCCCCTTCGTTCTGAATTCAAATCCAACCAAAGTCAAATTTGCCTTTCATCCTTTCATTATGGCCTGAAGTCAATGTAATCGACTTTCTCCTCCCCTCAAATTGTTGACATTGTGCCTAAATTAATATATCAATGTTGTTGATGATGGCTTAATCAAACAGATCTGTAGGACCACACTGAAATCATGAGACGTTAAGAGGCACTATTTCTTCACCCACTTATTCCTGAGGCAGGGTCCACAAACACTCCTTCCAGTGGGTCTTCTCAGCAGCAACGGTCTCCAACTGATCCAGCTCGATCCCCAAGCAAGACCATTTACATGTAGAGTGCACTGCGCAGGCTTCCTTGAGAAGACGAGCGTCACAGTTTTCGCAACACTGATTTTCATTCCATCTATGCTGCACTCGGCATCAAACCTATTAAGTGCAAGTCGGAAATTACCTTCTGTCGAGTTAAGTAACACCATGTCCTCTGCAAATTCCAGTCGACTGATTTTACACCCGATTTTACACTTCCAAACCAACTGCGCATGTCAATCCTGATCATGTAAATAATGAATAGATGTGACAGTACGCACCCTTGGTGGAGTCAGACTCCCACATTGAATGGTTTCGATTTAGCACCATTTATCCGAACACAAATACTTGGGCATTCGCATAGAGACATTAGGCAGCAAGGAGCAGACCATCGCTCCCATATTCCTGCAGAACAATCCACGGCAGATCCCGAGGGACGCGGTCATATGTCTTTTCAAGGTGACAAAATAAGAATATACCTCTTGGCAATACTCCCACGATTTCTCGAAGACCTACTGCAGTGTGAATTTTTGGTCGGCTGTGCTGTGTCCATGGCGAAAACAACACTGTTCATCAGCTAGCTTGGACTCGATAGTCTCTCTGCATCTCTTTGCCTGACACTCAGCATCGACTTTACCGGGGAGGCTTAACAAGGAGATCCCTCTTAAATTGGAACAATCTCTTGTCTCCCTTTTTAAAAATTGGGAATATTACTCGAGATTGCCATTGTTTAGGTGCCTTATCAGAGATCCAGGCCACCCGGCACACACGGGTCAGCCTGAGAATAAATTCTCTATTTCAGGCGTTTAACAATTGAATATTTAGAAATCATACGAAACACCAACGATTTCCTCGTTTCTATAACATGTATCTAGCCGAATCAAATTAGCAAAGACTATCTATCGTCAATCCACACGAATTCATAGTTTTTAATTTTACATATATTAAATTATGATATCATTCGTTAGCATTTACAGTGATGTTATTCTGAGAGCGTGGGTACAGCATGGCCGAGTAGTTAAGAAGTTCGGTTCACAATCATTACGTTCCGGGTTCGATCACACGGCGTGCCATCTTGAGCAAGCCTAATTTTCTATAGCCACAAGTTAATCCAATCCTTAAGAGTAGAATTGAGAAGGAGAAACCTACTTGGAATCTCGTCAGATGGACTGCATCCGCATTTCAAAGGGCCAGCTTTTTTCGCATTGTCCCGCGCTAAATCTCCCTAGAATTACGTTAACTTCCCGGACATGCTGTTCCTTTGATCGAGCAGCAAGAACACTCATCGACGAAATAGACGGAGGTTCATTCGCTTCCATTTTAAGAGCAGCGCTTATGAGAGTTTACGAACCGCGACAAAATCTTTTCTTAGTAAAATACCCAGCATTTCCCCAGAACAAAAGAAAAATCTATATGTTTACCTTCCTTGTGTTTACATAGTTCATTGTTAATGTCATCAAATATATTGAGATTTATTCCATTAAGAAATATCGTCTCAGAAAAATTTGTGCATGCTTTCATTACATTGCGTTGGCAATCAAGAACCCTTTGTTTGTTGTGAGTTTGGTTGGCACTAGAAACAAAAACAAAGTTAGACAGATATACACATGGCTTTACATGATTTTGGTTTTAGTATAATTCATACATGATGTATGTTAGTAGCCTATTGTGTAGTGTATAAAGTAAAACACCGAAGGAAACACTAATCAAATTGATTGAATATTATGGATATATATATATATATATATATATATCAATAATATTAATAAATGGAAACTATCTTTATAAAACCATATTTATTTTATTATATATATTTCAAGGGTACCAACATTTTTGGTACGCCCTCATCAGATAAAATACAAAAGTTGTTTTACAGATAGTGACATATTCAAAACTAGAACTTGGCGTTTTCAGTTCTGTTTGAATAGTGAAGGAGAACTTCGAATCATAGAATGAATATGCTAATGAGGATAACTTTAAAATTGAAAAAGATCGTTATGTTTAGACGCTAGGTAAATTTAAATAATTATTAGGATTATTTTTTAAAGGAAGAGGAAATAGAGGTTATTCCCGCCGAGGTTAACTTTGCCTTTCATCCTTATGGGGTTGATAAAATAAAGTACCAGTAATGCACTGGGTATTTGCTGGCCTTGTGCCAAAAAGTAGAAACAATTATTAGGGTGGAAGAAATTTAAGGAAAGAATATAAGAAAAATATATATATTATAGTTAATAATAGACTATTATATGAATATGTTATATACATATATTCATATTAATAGTCTATAATAATAGGCTATTAATATGAAAATATGTATATAATATATTCATATTAATAGTCTATTATTAACTATAATATATATTTTTCAAACAGAACTGAAAACGGTAAGTTCTAGTTTTGAATATGTCACTATCTGTATATGTCACTATCTAATTTGTATTAACTTTTTTTCATTTCATTTACGTTTACCTACACATATTTGTGTGTTGTATTCGTTTATTGCAATTTTCCTGTTCCATATCGGTATGCAGATATTTCTTCATGTTTATTTGTCCAACGTCCTTTGTGTTTTCATCCCGAATAGATATCTTCCTTCAGATACTATTGATGCACTGGTGGTGAATATTCCTGTCTTTGGTATTATTCGAAATCCGAATGATCCGCAGAGCAGGAATCGTTTTCTGTGAATTTCGGTGATTTGAAATTCGAGAATGTGGGAATCACAAACACGGAAAATACCTCTAGAGGACCAGCCATCACTATGGAGAATCGAGCTCCTTATCTCTCGAGATTTGTCTGCAATTTCTGCAAAATAACAGTGATATTCTACCATATCTGCCAATTTTCTAGACTTCATAGGTTATAAGTTAGTGGCAAATATATCAGCTTACCTGCAAATGATACCAAGTGTCTTGGATAAGACGGTAAAATTAGACGAATTTTCAAAGTAAGTGATGCAACCGATATAGTCTTTCTCCGCTTGAATCTCACACCCATAGCTTGTTGGCGTACACAGCAATGCAGTAACTGGAATACAAAAATGTTTAAACAATTACACAAATTATTTATTATATCTCGTATTTCTGTATATACAGGATGTCCCCAAAAAATGTATACATGCTTTGATTCTCTGTAGAGTGTATATAATAAGAACAAAGTGGAGGTGTTACATATGAGACTCATTGTTCAACCCGACTACAAATGTTTCTCAGGCAGCCGGCTCGTAATATAAATATTATATGAAGGCGCTTCGCTGACCGGGCGATGCGTTATGTCCTTGTTGAGCAAGACACTTTATTTCACGTTGTTCCTTCTGCGTGGAGTTGCGACCGACAAATAGTATTAGCAATTGGAAAGACCAATGGAAACATTGTTTACTCGGTCCGATTTAACGATCTCCACTCCACTCGTTAAGTGAATGATGATCTTGTCGATCGACTATCGATATATATTATGTATGTTGAGTGGAAGTTCTTTTATAAGGTGGTGTTATAGACACACTAAACATGCAATTAATAAAGTACCTATACTACCCTGATTGTTCACTTGCTTGCTTTTTCTTACGAACAAGTCATTCTCATACAAAGTAAAGTCTTGAATGCTTCGTGAAATAGAACTACATATATTTATTCATGATTAACAGTCTTTTTTGTGTGTGTTTAAACCTTGTGATTTTCCCATAGCTTGTAAAGCATTGAGAAGAAGCTAGAGGGAAAACGTTTCAGAGAAAAAAGTAACATAAGATAAGGAGAAACATGTTGGGAAAAGAGAGGAGGAAAAAGAAAATAAAGAAAGAAAGAAAAGAAAGAATGGTGAGAGAAGATTCGCAGTTAAATGAAGAGAGATACGTGTTTCTTGGGGAAAAGACACAGTGAAATTCATGGCCTAAATAGTTATATCAAAAGGATTTGGCTTTGAAAATGCTTTTATATGTAGAATCTGGCTGGCATTTAATAAGCGAAAGCGACACATTGAAGGTGACGTGGTAGATACCCAGATAAACATCTGGTCATTGTTTGATTGAGTTGAATTTAAATGAAAGTAGGTTAAAGTATGGGATTGAATAGGGTTTCGTACAGAACTTCTAGTAACACAAACGACGTTATTATTAAATTGATAAGTCATTAATTAAAAATTATTATTATACATTACTGTGACACAAACTGTATTACGGTAGTGGTATGAAGGCTAAATCGGCCACTAATTACTTATGGAGACGTAGTGGCCCCGTTTTCTTGAGTAGTATAGTATTTGAACTCGGATACAGAGGAGCACAATATCTGACGTTCTAACGACTCTGCGAGTTCTCCGCCTATGGAGTATAAGAATAATTGCTTCTACTTTTGGAGCAAGGCCAGCATTTTGAAGGGAAGGAACACTCCTATTAATTTGTACCCCAGTACGTTACTGGTACTTTATTTTATCGACCACGTAAGGATGAACGTCAAAGCTAACTTCGACGGGATTCCAACGCAGTACGTAAAGATATGTAACTATATGTTACGAGGCATGGTGTCCGATGCTCTGCCAATCCACCGCCCTAGAGAATATAAGAAGAATTGTTTCTACATTTGGCACAAGGCCAACAATTTGTAGGGAAGGGGGAAAGTGGACTAAATCGACTCCAGTGCGTTACTGGTACTTTATTTTATCGACGCCGTGAGGATGAAAGGCAAAGCTAATCTCGGTGGGATTTTAAGTTAGAACGTAAAGGGTCATAACTAAATACTGCAAAGCATTTTGTCCGACGCTGTACCGATTCTGCCAATCCTCCGCCCTAGGAAATGTAAAAATAATAGGAAATGCACTAATTTTGGGGGTTGAGAGGTGTAAGAGATAAATACTTGAACACTTAACTTATCTCTACAAGCTGTAATCTGAATGTATATTCATATGAATACTTAGGCATACGTAAAAGATGTCTGTCTGCGAAGTCGTGTGGTGTAGTGAATAGATATATTTCTGAAAGGAAATCATAATCAACCCTAGGTGGCCATCTTTATTTTTATTTTTATAATGACAGGCTGAATGAGTTGGGGTCCAGAACCCAATGAAACCTAAGTACCTGTAGCAAGAGTTGCCTCCCTTGTTGTGACGATCACATCACCAATAGATATAGGATCTCAAGTCGGAAGTCACAAAAAGGGTTCTGCCACCCCAACGGGAAGTAACTCCAGCTACTTCCCGTCTAGAGAGCGTTAATCTATTGGTGATGTGATCGTCATAACAAGGGATGCAACTCTTGCTACATTATCCCGTTGGGGTGGCAAAGAGTAGAGACTCGGCGAACGCGCCTGGCCGAAGGCCAGCAGCCGATAGGGCAAATGAGAGAGAGATCGCTCTGAGTATCCCTTGTATAGGGTCTCAAGACGGTAGTGACAAAAAGGGTTCTGCTACACCAACGGGAAGTAACTCCAGCTACTTCCTGTCTAGAGAACGTTAATCTATTGGTGATGTGATCGTCACAACAAGGGAGGTAACTCTTGCTACATACCTGTTTATGTCACTGTTGTAATTATTTATACTAAACTCGTCCTATGGACTGAGTGCTCTTACTCTTGGATATTTCTACCAAACTTTTACTGCAGTGTATATATATATATTTATATATATACATACACTATATATGTGTGTGTGTGTGTGTGTGTGTGTGTGTGTGTGTGTACCTCCCCCTCCCCCTGACACACACATATAGTGTATGTATGTATACATATATAAATATATATACACTGCAGTAAAAGCATGTGTGTGTGCACCACCCCTCACGCCCTCACATGCACACACACATATAGTGTATGTATATATATATATAAATATATATATATATACAGTACAGTAAAAGCATATATCTGTGTGTGTGTGTGTGTGTGTGTGTGTGTGTGTGTGTGTGTGTGTGTGTGTGTGTGTGTGTGTGTGTGTGTGTGTGTGTGTGTGTGTAAAGAGATAATGGCTGCATCTCGATTTCAAGAATTGCCACCTCACATACATAAGTGGCACGAACATGACACTTTATGCCTGCCAAGGATTTAAATTCCTTTCTGAATATACTGCAGTGATGTGATGAACATTACTTTCTCTTTGGTTCACTGTTTTGTTTTGGTGAATTTTCAAATGACTTTGGGGTCCAGCGGCCGAGGCATATTGTTTTCCACACTTCCGACAGGAAGAAATACCAAAGAGACCATAATCGGCAACATTTTGTACATGGCTTCTATGATGACTTCTAAGACCATTTACACTCAAGTCTTCACATCTCGGTCGTCTCTCCTCCTCTCATCCCCTATGTTGTGTTCAACTACCAAGAATCGCACTAACCATTCATTACGCTCAGGCCTTCCTCCCCAGAAAGCTGATCCTCTGGAATTCTCACTCTGCAACATGCCTTTCCTGCTATAGTCGACCTACACCAATTTAAACTGAATATCAACATCAGTCAAATCCACATGTCTAATTGAGCCAGCAAATAAAATAAAAACAACATACTAACACACACATGTTCATTTTCGAAATTACTACACTGATTCATAGTCCCCTTAACTATCGTTATACTTTTAAACCCAACAAAGCCCCATACATCCCACATGTACCATTCCATTCTAAATACCATCGACTCAAACAAAGCTTTTAACTCTATTCCTCACTATATATTTACATAGTACTGGACTTCCTTATCAGTTAAATTAGCTAATTTGGGGCCACGCACCGTCGGGAGACTCATTATATTTTTATTTTATCATCAGTTTATATTCTTTAACACTAAATCATAAAAATGTTATATACATATATTATTTATTATTCATTATTAAAATAATCAAGGGCGGTGGATTGGCAGTATCGGTAGAGGGTCGGACGCCATGCTTTCCAGCATAGTCACAAAAGTAGAAACAATTATTAAAATAATTGTTTATACTATTGGCACAAGGCCAGCAATTACCCAGTACATTACTGGTACTTTATTTTATCGACCCCGTAAGGATGAAAGGCAAAGTTAACCTCGGCGGGATTTGAACTCAGAATGGCAAGGGCCGTAACTCTATGCCTTCAAAGCATGGCGTCCGACCCTCTACTGATACTGCCAATTTATAATATAAATGATAATCATGTCTAATTATTTTTAATTTTTTATCCGAATTGTTTTAGAGAAGGGCCTCAAATTTTATATAGCTTAGGATTTCAGCAGGTGAAAGTCCGGCCCTGTATTTAAACACAAAATACTCAACACCTCCTTAAGAAAGCAACAACACATACCGCTGGCTAACACATTTTATAACAAGTCATCAAGCCTATGTAGTGAAAACAATTAATACATCCAAAACTTGTTATATTCTATAACAAAATACTGGTGTGTATGAATATAACAAATATGCTCAGTTGTGTATATAAAGTTTAATTAACAAGTTGAAGTTATGTAGAATAGTATAGTTGACATGCCCTTGAGTAGATGAAAGAATGAAGTAAAGTTATTTGTTACCGTTTTGAAGTTAGCTCGCAAGAGACCATGTTAGGGTTTCCAGACGAACGCGCCTGGCCGAAGAGCCAGGCAGGTTAGAAGAGAGTGAAGCATCGGCGAACGCACCGAAAGGGCAAATGAGAGAGAGATCGCTCTGAGTATCCCTCTTATAGGGTCCAAGACGGAAGTGACAAAAAGGGTTCTGCCACCCCAACGGGAAGTAACTCCAGCTACTTCCTGTCTAGAGAGCGGTGATGTGATTGTCATAACAAGGGAGGCAACTCTTGCTGCATTAACTCCCGCCAGATTTTTTTAATATAAAAATCGAATGAACCATGTATGGAGTAAGATGGCGAGCATGTAATACCAAAGTCCAGGCATGAAAATTACGAAAAAAATAATGTTTGCAATAAAAGGAAAACAGCAAAATATATGCATGCAAAAATCAATGATAGATATCAAGGTAGCCAACCGCTCTTGGCCAGAGAACGACTGGACATCTATCAATCCATCACTCAAAGATACAATGTAATCAAAGTAAAAGAAGAGGTCAAAGTTCAAATGTTCAAAATACAATTCACATGTGTGCAATCACATGACAACAGGAAAGAAAGTGTGTCATCCAGAGAATGTATGCAGGTGGTTTGTAGACTGTGGTGCAACGTGAAAATCGGTGGGACTTTCTCACAGGAAGAGTGCTGCAAAAATAAGTTCTCTGTTTTGTTCTGCTGGTTTTGGTTGTTGATGTTGTTGTCTGGCGGAGTGAGCGTATTCGATGTTGTTTCCGTTCAGTGAAATCTTTCCCAGAAAAGATGAGTTGCGCAAAGTGCTAGTAATAACAGCCACAGTTGATGGTCGATGTTGAGAATGCGTTGACCTGGAAGGGTCAACAGGCCAGCGACCAAAGAAATAAGTATTCTGAATAAATGCGCAGTTTTCAACGGCAAATTTACGAGGTAAATTTTTAAACCGGAAAATAGGAGAATATAGCTTAAGGCTGGAGAATCCTTGGCAAGAAACATTATCTATGGCGTGTGTTATCTCAGTGAGTCGAGATGTGTGCTCCCATTACGTGCCGAAACAAGGTTAAAGTCAAGTGGAAAAAAATATATTTCTATTGCGCGAGAAAATGGCGCGAAAATGATAGTACAACAAGTCGTTGGCAGCCATTTTGAAAAATGTGTGTGTGAACGTGATAATATGATGAAAAAGAAAGAAAGGCTTCACTTGGTATAACAAATATGGCGAGTTCAACTTTTTTGTGAACGGTTGAAAAATGCTTGGCGGAAGAAATAAGCAATAGTTGAGATTCAGCGAAAATAAATGTTGAAATGTGTAAAAAAAAAAAATCAAATTTCTCTTTTTTTTAAAGTGTTCGTTGTAAGAAGAAACGAAAAACATATATATACATCCAGTGAAATGCGACACATAGTTGATGTACGACACGTGCGTGAAAGGCAAAATTTTCTGTTTATTTTGCTTGCTGAGAAATAATTTTTTTTTTTTTTTTTCTTGATGTGTTCGTTATGAGACAGTATATGCGGAGAGAAATCCATGTTTAAGGAGGTCTGAGAGATTTCTTAGTCCGAATAAAAATAATATCACGTTAGGTGAGAGAAGAAGAGTCTGTCTGAACGAGAATTTCACATGTGCGTGTGTTAGTTTCTGTGTCTTTGTTAATAAAGTTTGCTGCGTATTCGAAATGTGGTCGACACACTCCAACGAAAATGAGGTACTGTTAATTAATTTTTTTATATATATTCACACAACACCAGATCCTATCATTTTTTCTTTTTTCGGGGTCACCACTTATAACAAAATACTGGTGTGTATGAATATAACAGGAGACTCCGTCGTGTGTATAAAGTTTAATTAACAAGTTGAAGTTATGTAGAATAGTATAGTTGACATGCCCATGAGTAGATGAAAGAATGAAGTAAAGTTATTTGTTACCGTTTTGAAGTTAGCTCGCAAGAGACCATGTTAGGGTTGCCAGACGAACGCGCCTGGCCGAAGACGATACAGCCCATCGGGCCTCTGTAGCATCAGTTCCCCCACCCTTGTAATTTGAAAATAGAATTGGCCGAATACGTTTTACTAACTACTTATAGCAGACGTGTTAAACCCTTTTAATTTTGTATCAGTTTTGGTACTACTCAATTTCTACAAGTTGACCGCTCCACTCACTCCCCTATTGTTCTACAGGCAAGTTCAGCCACCCCTACCTCCCACCAAATGCCATGATAGACTTATTTGTGTTTACAACAAATTTTAACCAATCCTCTTGACAACTACAATCTTCCCATATAAGGAAGTACCCCCTTGACAAGTTCGGGTATTTATTCACCAGGCTAAAAATTCTAATTTAGTCCAGAAATAGCCGTCGAAACGGCTTGAGCTCTGCCGTCCGGGTCATATTTTCTCCTATATATATATATATATATATAGAGAGAGAGAGACAGAGAGAGAGAGAGAGAGAGAGAGAGAGAGAGAGAGAGAGAGAGAGAGAAAGAGAGAGGGGTAGAGAGAGATAATATCATACAGAGAGAGAAAGTGAGAGAGGAGGGTGAGAAAGAGAGAGAGAGTGAGTGTGATTCGGAGTTACCAGTTTAGTGTAGTTTGACCATGTTCAAGAAGGTTTGAAATATATGCGTTTCAGGTTAATGAATTCGAGTCCGTTTATGATGAAATTTTTATTGAAGAGGTTTGGTAGTTGATAAGGGATGAGTCTAGCCAGTATTTAATCGTTTCCATTACATAATCGTGTGATATGTTACTGTATAGGCTCACAACATCCAATGAGACCATGTAAGCAGTTTGGTAGTTGATAAGGGAATGAGTCTGGCCAGTATTTAATCGTTTCCATTACGTAATCGTGTGGAATGTTACTGTATAGGGTCACAACATCCAATGAGACCATGTAAGTGTTTTGGCTTACATAAACTGGTAGAGGGTTGAGAAAATCTAAATCATCTAATATAAAACTTCGAATATGTTTGAGGAGAGGTTTAAATATAAGAAATTGCTTAGACGGTGTGTTTTGCTAATTGAGTCTGCTATAATAGGATTTAAGTCAGGGGTTGTGAGTATATTAACACAATTGTTTTTCCTCATTTTGCATATCTCCTTAATTAATTAATGTACTTTCGACAAACCATCGAGATTAGTCGTTTTACCTCTAAAATTAGTGAGATAGTCTAATTCTGTTAACAGTTAGGCAGTTTGATATGGGTATTGTAAATCAGTGAATTGTTTCATCACATTATGGAGTTTGTAGTCCTTGGCTTCCCCACTTTTATATAAAAACTTAGAACTTTCCTCAAAGACTATTATAATCTCACTATTACATTTGAAAACACCAGTAAAATAGTCAATTTCCTAGATATAAGTTTGGACCTATCTACGGGTATCTACCAACCTTACCATAAACCTAACCAAAACTTGCATTACATACACTCACAATCCAATCACCCTAGATCTATCCTTAAAAACCTAGCATATAACATCTCACTCAGGATCTCTAACCTTTCATCAAATCAGGATGTATTCGATGAAAACGTGCCCTTTTATAACGAAGCTTTAGCTAGAAGCGGCCACAAAAACAAATTAGTATACATACCTTGCACCAATAATATTTCAAACATACAACCTAATATTACCAACAAACACCAAATGAAAATCCCACACCTAAATGCCACTCATATTACACCTAAAAACACCAACCTAAAACTTAATTTCTCTACCTCTTCTCACATAAAATATAATGACTTTCAAAAATCCATTTATCCTAATACTCCAACATATGTTAACAACAGTACTAACAAAATTCCTAATAATCAGACTAAAACACCAAAATCAGTTAATCTAACTAAACCTATATATAATAAAATCACTAATAGTAACTCTCTTAGTAAACCTCCTGATACATCGTATAAATATAAGAAACAATATCGAAACCGTAATAGACGGGCTACTTGGTATAATGCTCCATTTAATCTACAAATTAAAGACCATATCCCTAAAAATTTATTTGCTAGCCTAGAGAAAAACTTCCCACCAAACCATAAATACCATCAAATTTTAAATAGATCTACAGTCAAATTTTCCTACTCCACTACCAAAAATATACAACAGAATATAAGTGCGTACAACGCATATAAGTGTAAAAAAAAACATAAATTTACCACCAACACATCAAACCAACCATAATAATACTAAAATAAACCATAACAAACCATCATCTCCTTCACCTATAACAAGTCCTGTACATGCCACACCAAATTTGACTAACTCCCGATATAATATTCACGAATGGTTATAACTGTAGAATCAAAAGAAATTGCCCATTAAAGGGTAATTGTCTTATTAATAACATAGTCTATAAATGTAAAATTAGCACTGAGGACTCCACTTATTCATATATAGGAGCTACGTCTAACCAATTTAAAGTAAGATTTAATACCCACAAACATAGTTTTTAAAATGCCGCATTAGCTAATACAACATCTTTGGCTGAAACAATTAATAATTATAGAAAGAAGAACATCGATTACAACCTGACCTGGAGCGGGCTCAAAAGTGCCACCCCTTATCAAAATAGCAGATACGAGTGTAGGTTATGCTCCCAAGAACTTTTTGAAATCATGAAATCTAAGGATATCCTACTAAATAAGCGACAGGAATTAATTATATCTTGCAATCATAGAATTAGAAGAACCTTCAAATATTATAAACCTAATTAATATACACCTTACTCTTATATTTTACAAATTATTATAATTGTTTTTTTTTTATTTAGTTAACCTATAATTAGTATTTTACTACAGAGAATTTCATATTTTTATTTCCCTCTTACAGCTCTCTTTTCCTAAAATTATTTTTAATCACACTACTTCATTTAGTCGCATCCCCTATTTATCACATTTAATACCTATGATTATTAAATATAATTAATATCTTTAATATTATCAATGTCCGTATAAAAATGTTTATAAAAATTTTTATCTACTTCAGTTTTTCCATATATTTATTTTTTATTTTTTATTGCTTTAATGTCTTACTTCTTTATTTATCACATTCATATGAATTAATATAATTTTATCCCTGTAAGTATACCTATAAATTAATTTAATTTCCTGTTATGTATTTAGATTCCCTGTAGTTTAAATAAGATTGGTATTTCTCACTAATACCCTTATCCCAAAATTTTATTTTCCTTCGTTTTTAACAACACTCTTTAATAACATCAAGTTTTTATTTATCACATTCATATGAATTATTATAATATTATCCCTGTAAGTATACCTATCAGTTAATTTAAGTTCTTGTTATATATCTAGATTCCTTGTGGTTTAAATAAGATAGGTGTTTCTTACTAATAGGTTTCGCACCCAAAATTTTATTTTCCTTCGTTTTTAACAATATTGTTTAATAACATCAAATGTTCGAGTACCATTCACTATCTTCTTGACTTGACCTCATTTCATCTCCATAGTATTCTTTTCATTCAAAGCATAAGTCTGCACTCCTATACCCCTGGATTTAATTTCTACTACTGTCATTCTATCAACTTGACCTCTAACTCCTTTTCTATTGGTCAATTCAAAATATGTTCCCAAACAGACCCTTTATACTAATTCTTTGTTTTTTTCAATAAACACATCTCATCATTTCTGAGGACGGCATGTATATGTGAAGGTATTTATATTTCCTCTGATAATTTGTAATATTTTTACATTGATCTATATGATATACATACCAACACACATACATCCCAGAAACGATCGTAAAATGATGAATTTTTTAATATAAGGAAATTGTTCTTTGTGTTTATTTCATTGTTTTTATTAATTTATATATATATATATATATATATATATATATATATATATATATATATATACATATACACACACACACATATAAATGTATATGTATATGTATATATATATATGAATCTGTGCGTGTGTGTATATATATATGTGTGTGTGTGCGCGCACGTGTAAAGAGATTAACACCGATAAGCGATTTCTCGTATACCTATATAGGGGGTGTGGTTGGGGTTCTCAGCCTTCTTATGGAGGTAGGAACATTGTCAGATTCATTGATTTTGTAACCAGTTCTATTGCTAGTTAACTGTTATTTTTACAATCTCTTAGGAGTCATCTGCCTCACGCCAATCGTTTCTTAAACTGATAAACATTAACATCAAATGCAACACAAACTACTACATTTATGGCACGCAACCATAATAACATGGTTCAGGGGAGACAACTATTTTATTTATAAAGCAGTCTTTTGCATCCATTGTGAATTGGCAGTATCGGTAGAGGGTTGGACGCCATGCTTTCTAGCATAGTTACGTCCCTTTACAGTCTGAGTTCAAATCCCGCCGAGGTTAACTTTGCCTTTCATCCTTACGGGGTCGATAAAATAAAGTACCAGTAATATACTGGTTAATTGCTGGCCTTGTGCCTAAAGTAGAAACAATTATTTATAGTAAAGAAGATAAACTACCATTAATACACCCATTACTTTTTTTTATTCTTAACATTAATGAATTTTTTTTTTACTCAACGACACTAAACTGTAGTGATATTTTATTCAAATTACAAATACAAAAAATATATTATAATATTATAAATAAAAAGAAATAGAAATATAATAATACAATGCTTACAGGATGAAAGCAAACACAAATAATATATATAGAAGGGGTGGACAACCGAACCACTACTAGAGCAAAAGATAGCAGTATCGTGAGGAGCACTGGGAAACCTCTCCAATGATTTTTTAGGCAAGCCAGCATGCTGGCAGCGTTACCCTGGGTGATGGCCAGGATGATGCGTTGGAAGAACCAAGCGCACTTGTGAGATTCACCAGTTACCTCTGATAGGCGAGCCACCAGTGAAGATAAGAATCTCGCAGTCAGCAGCCTGACTCCTCCAAATGTCTCGAACACCACAGGCTGGAAAATGTAGTTGACCGACATATCCCAGTATTTTAGGATTTTGCTCCGTTCAGCTGCGGAAGCTGTGGCTCTCGCCCTAACTGCAGCATCCAGGATGAGGGAAGAAGCAAAAGAGTCACTAACTGTGACGTCCCAGGCAAGGCACCTGCCTCTCGAGCAGGGGCACAGGGTAAGGTTGTCAGGTCTTTTCCCATCACTCCTGGACAGCCCACAAGGTTCCAAGATTGAGGGGATGTTCGCCCGGGCCAAAGATCTCTTGAGAATAAGGTTTAGCTCCGTGTGACTTGCGAAGTGACCGGCATTCAGGCAGCAAGAAATACTGTGGAGTCGAGCAGTTTTCCACATATACAACTCAAACCTGTACAGACGTCAGCTACCACAGTGAGGGCAATAGAGACACGAAGTTCATCCAAGCTGAGTAGGCCACCAATGTTAGCCATGGGTAGAGCATCAACCCAGTCACCTGAGTATTTGGTGCGAGCAGATAGTAAGCGACACCTTGTAAACTGACCCAACTGGACGAAGAGGGATTCGAAGGTGGCCTTCGAACTTATGATATCCCAAGCTCTCTGACTTCGACTGTCCTCCCCCTTCTCAGGAAAAGTCATCTGGAAAACAAGATGTTTGAACGCATTTGTTCGTTTGAAAAGAAACTGCAACTTTTTCAGACTCAGCTGAGTAGAACAGCACTTATTCATTTTCCCAGTCTAGCTGTCAGAAAAGCAGAAATGCCAGATTTGGATTGTTCCAAATATGCTGAATGTGTTGGCAAGTTGCATGCTAAATTTATAAGCAGATTTGCTGATTTCAGGAAATGTGAAACTGAGTTCAAACTGTTTTGTCAGCCATTTGACATGGCACCTGAAGAGACAGTCCTAATTGTTTCCAAATGAAGCTGATAGATTTGCAGTCTGATATGCACTTGAGAAGAGCATTTGATAACAATGATTTGGTAACTTTCTACAAAAATTATGTATGTGGTAATCATCCAAATTTGGAGCAACATGCTAGGAAAATGACAATTTTTTTTGGCAGCACATATTGTTGTGAGCAGTTCTTTTCAAGAATGAAATTTACTAGGAATAGATACCGAAGTCAGCTCACTATTGAATATCTGACCAGTCAGCTTCGAGTTGCCACCACATCACATCAGTCAAACCAGACATTGATAAATTGTGGAAAAACACCAAATACCAAGTCTTACATTGATAAAACTAAATTATATTTTATTTGTCTTTATTGTTTAAAAATGTATTCACAATGTATTTATGACTCAATTCACTGGTTTTCATTAGATTACATATTTCTGACAGAGACTGGTCCTAATAGTTGTTCCAATGATCAAAAGTGGCCTGCTAATGGAATATGTTGCACACCTCCGCTTTATACTCTCTTTTTTTTATATATATGTATATATCATAGGTACGTGTACAATCCAATCCAAGAAGAGAGTGTAGAGATTAGTTTGTGAAAAGGAAATTACAGGAGCAAGGAGGGCAATGTACTCCATGTGTAAAGCATGCAAGATAAGTGTTCAGAGAAGGCAAAATAAACTATAAGCCAAACATTAAATATAAAGGCAAAGCGTAAATATCAACATTATAATTAGAGAAATTCCACCAAAATTCATGAAGAAGTGTTTATTAATTTACAATTGTTTCGAAGGGGAAGGTCAAAATCCAATCTATCAATATTTCAATCGATCAATATTTCAATTACGTGTTATTAAAAGCTAGTACGACCAGATCCTTGTCTTCAGAATATACATCAAGTGTGAAAAACATACCAGTAATTTTACGAAAAGGAAACCATAGTGGGAATCAGCCAGAAGGGTCCCAACATATTTTCTGTTCACAAATTTGGGATCAGTATTTCAGTAGCCATTATTATAGAACATTAACGTGACTGAGCATTACGCAAACTTGTGTACCTTTAAGGCAGTTCTCAAGGGGATTCAGCATGAAACAGAATGTGATAATATTAATAACAAAAACAAAATTTAATCATAATGGGTTTATTTTATTTGCTAAAAATAGGATGCCATTACAAGGGGATTTTAAAATGAATAAAAAAAGAATGTATGAAAATAAAAATATAAAACTTAAAATGTAAGCATATTATATTGATTACTAACATTGGTACAGAGCCTTAAATTGGGGAAGAGAACAATTGATTATATTGATAACGATTATAGTGATTATATTGATATCAGCTTATATAATATAAAATATTGAAATATCAGTATAAATTAATGTTTTTTAAGCAATAGTAAAAAGAATACTTAGTATGGATAACGCAATGAAGTAAACATTTATGGCTGGTTTTATACCATCTGAAGTGATATCTTTACACTTCTGAGACATGATATCATGGAAATATTCTTTAAGTACTTTAGTAAACTCCTTTTTGCAATTAAGGTTAACAACGATTTCATCCATTGTTGATTTCAATATTCTGTAAAAATAAAAGTAACAGATTGAAGATTTTCTTAACTTATGTAGATATTTAAATGAGAAAGTGAAACCTAAAGAATGGTATATTTAGCTAGTCTATGTTTAAAAAAGTGTGTGCATATGAGTGTATATGCTTGTTATGTGAAGATGCATGCATAACTTAGGGATTAGGGCATTTGTATCATGATTGTAAGATTGTATGTTTATTTACCAAGAGCACACTGTTCCTTTGAGCATTCTCTGTGCTGCATTCCACATAACTGGCAAAACAATTCTTAATTTATAAAGAATTTTCGAAACAGGTAATGATATCTAAAGAATGATTCCCTCAAATAATTTAATACAACTTGATTAAAAAAGTATTGAATATTTAATGTTTAAATTAGAATATTATATTTACACCAGACAATCCAGCGAAGGCTGGCAAGAAATGTAGCAAGCATGCTCCAATAGATATGCAATATCAATGTGCATGTACAACCAAGCATGGACGAGGTGAGAGTGAAACTGTGTGTAAGAGGGATAAACTGTAGTGTGCGGGAGAGAAGACTGTGTTGGTATGACCATGGGATGTGCATGGAAGATTACTGCAAAGAAATCCCGGGGAAAGGAAAACGCAGAAGAAGACCATGAAAAACATGGGCGGCGGTGGTGAGAGCTGACCTCAGATTGCTGAATCTCACAGAGAAGAAGGCAAAGGACCGTGACGAATGGAGAGATGCTGTGCTGAAGAGGACATGACCCACCCTTGTAAGCAGGGAAAAGCGGACGTAAAATGATGATGATTATAATGAACCCACTGCTACAACTGGTACACACATCTATCTACAACCAGATGTATATATATCACTGTGAATTTCATGTGAAACATTTGAAGAGGAGGGTGTACATATTATTGTATATTGCTGTTATATATTATATCAATTAGAGAGATGAGAGTCAACCCTGTTGATATCCAAATGCAGAATATTCTGGTTTCTGCCTAATTACTGTAAAATTCTACAGCATATCTGAATCAAGAATTATTTAGAAATAACTTTTCTCTACATACGGACAATATTTTTCGTAGTATTGCGGTTTTGAGATCTCTTTCATTTGCACTTGCTTCATTAAGGGCATTGATTTGTTGCTATATACCATCATTATAGGTTCAATATTCTTCGAGTTTTTCATTAAACAAGGTGTTCCTTGAATTATAACTGAAATAGAAATAAGAAAAATGTGATCAACATAAATATTTTACAAGTTTCTTGAAATCGTGTGTGTGTGTCAACTCTCCCAGTCCGATGGGGACATCTCCCACCCACTTTAGGGTAGGTGAGAGATCTCTTCTCTTGCAAAAATGGGTATAGCTTTCATTATTTTTTTTCATGGTACTCCCTGTTTGGATTTTTAGAGGTTGACAGATATGTGTGGGCAATGATGCTTTGCAAATATAGCTCAAGTTTTTCAATTTCAAGGGCTCAGCAATTGTTGTTATAAAAGTAGAAGAGGCAGAGATGATGCAGAATAGTATTTGTAGATTCAGTATCTGCCAGTCAGTTGGAGAAGAATCTGTAAGTTTTTTTTTATTAATAAGTAAAGTGCATTCTTGTTTTGTTTTGGTATAAAGAGTGAATAGGTATTAAATATATTGAGACTAGTGCCACATTTCCAGTGGATGACATTTTCAAATAGTGTTTGTTGATTAAAATCCTTGTGTATTATCATTTATATGGACAGGGTTAACATGAATTAAATCTTTTGTGTATAGAAAGACTATTCAGATATATATAACTGAATTGTATGACAAACCAGAGTTAATAAAATATGGCTCAGATAGATTAGAGCCATCTGGTAAGAAATTTCCAATACATATGTGACATGAACAACACAAAAAGACAGACATGAATGCAGGTATACACAGAGTCACATGTGGCTTTACTTTACTGCACCTTTGATTGCAGGCATGTGTATTTAATACATTTTATGCAGTTATTTTTTCTTCACCAGCAGCTCATGTATTCTTGCTGGAATTTTAATCTTAAAACTTGACCATTATACTTACTAGCAGAAAAACGACCCTTCAGGTGGTTTTCTGCTAGCATGTGTAGTATGCATATGCGAATATACATGCATGTAGATATGATACTTCAAATAAAACAGAAATTGAATAGAGACTGTGTTACACTCTCTTCTGTAATCAGTAAAGTAATCCATGATACATTTAAAAAAGACGATATTATATATAAATTGCATTACGGTGAAATTTTATGAAAACAAAAAGGAGAAAATTAGTGCCAGAAATATAAAACTTATATAACAATGCAAATATATGAACGTTTACATAAGCGATCTAATAAGTGTTATGACATAACAGATGCTAAGCAGAAGTGTAGACATTTGAAAATTTTAAAAGAAGTGAATCTTAGAATAAACAATCATTATATATAAGAAAATTTATGTTTAATTAACAGCTACGAAATTTAGTACAAAAATTATGTAATATTCATTCATTATTTATTCAAATTAATCTAAGTTATTTTACTAACAGGATAAAAACATATATTCATGATGCAGTCCCGCACTCCTCCCTTTATTATATTATGATACTTCATAAGTCACGTGTTTATGATGTGCATATGCCATTTATATGGTAGTGCTATTGATATAAGTAACCGTTCCATGATTAAATGACTATTTAACCATTAAATGTGAAATTTACATGAAAGTCTCAAATACCTGAACTGTGGAGTAAAGAAATATTAATTGAAATTCAAATTGAAAGAAAGCATTCATGAAATTTAATCAGTAATGAATTTAAAGTTCGAAATAAATTAACATTCAGGTACATCAGCTAAATAAAAGACATGCGATTGTTTTATCTTATATACAACTGCTTTTATATTGTACTTTGGATTATTTTATTTAGAAATTTATGATTATTTATGTAAAACATTTAGTGTATTTTTGACCATTTTTATTTTTTTCCCTCTCTCCGAGTGTGAAAACTGACACTTAATTATCTCACATAATATCGAATCTATGAGATTTTGATATTATTTATTTTGAAAACAATATAAATATTAGCAACCGGTTACACCCAGTTACAGCCAGTTTGAACAGTAAGAAGTGAGAGAATTCTGGTTGAATACAGCTATTTTGAATGCTAAATAATGAAGTTGTATACAATTTGTATACATGTTTAACCTGTTTTTATAGTTTCCATGTAAATCTCAATCTTCATGTTGCAACTTGTGTTTATAATGAATCCTTCATTGAAACCCAGAGTGGCAAATAAATTAAATCATCTATCTATTTATATACTACTAAAACTCTGTGATTGTTTGCTTGCTTGTCTGTAATGTAATACAGCAAAAAGGGTGCATAATGGGAAAATACTTTGAAAGGAAGTTGACCCTCAAATGGGCATACAAATGAAATAAATCAAATTTTGCGTAAATCGGAGGACAAGTTCCTAAGATATGGGGTTTTTCCGGGTACCTTCATAAACAGAGAGAGAGAGAAAGAGATAGTAGTTGTGAGAGAGTAAATTGAAAGAGAGACATAGCGAGAGGGAGAGGAGACAGGGAAGGAGAATGGAAGAGAAAGAGAGAGCTGTAGTGTTGTTGTATATATATATATATCTATATATATATATATGAGTAAGTTAAACAATTTTTCACTTCTTATTGTGTTTTTGTTTTGATATGCACTCTTTTTCCTGCTACTAATTTTGTCTTTTAAGTTGTGAATTAGACTGGTTATCTACACACGTGGCTGACACATTTCAGCTCGCTACTATATTGGTATATAATGGATGATCGCATTTAATGTCTGTTAAAGGTTCTTGGCACTACCATTGTTACCATCGCTTTCCTCTAGCCATGGGCTTGGAGACATGAATCGAATGTTACCATTCTATTTTATATCAATGTGAACTGCTATTTCTAATAGCCATCTTTTCATCCCTTGATAATTTGTGTGTGAGACACGTTGGCTGAGGGCTTCTGACAGGAACTAATAGATTGATTCTTTTTAGCTTCCCGTCCCCACGTAAAATTTGTAGATCAGTGGCTAGTTGAGAGATAGAGTCCTATCGGTTGCCAGTTAATCGCTTTACCATGTCGGTTGTCACAAACAGTCATGACTGGCATGGGCCGGTGTTTTGATTATGTTAATCGATTGGTTATTGATTAGGCGATACCCGCTGATGAAGCTGCATAAGCCGATTGTGCATTGTTGCATAATATATGCAGACAGATGGTGCAGTGCACCTTACTGCTGCATTAGTGCTGCAGAAACTCGAGTCCGGGAACCTTATAGGCACCCGTTTTACGTGTGTTGTGTTGAGGCAAATAACTATGTGTATACTCTCGTAATGTATCTTGCATTGCCCATTGAGTGCGCTGAGATACAACTGGTACTGGCATTGATAAATATGCTGGGTCCGTCAACCCTTATTATATATATATATATATATATATATATATATGTGTGTGAGTGTGTGTCTGTATATATATATATGTGTGTGTGTGTGTCTATGACCAGTGTATATAGATCACAGACACCCACATATATATACATACACACATACATTATCATCATCATCATCATTTAACATCCTTCTTCCACGCTATGGGTTGAACTTCTTCCACGCTTTGTCCCACTTGAGGCGAGATTGGTCAGGAGACCGTGTCTCGCTGGTACAGAACTGTCGCTGGCAGGTTTTCTATGGCAGGATGCCCTTCCTAACACCAACCACATTTACAGTATGGACTGGCATCCTTTTTACCGTGTCTCCTACATGACCACTTTACAGTGTGAACTGGGTGCTTCTTGTTGTATCAAGTTTGTATGGTTTAAGTTTGTATGCAAGTGAAGGGGTGTTTTCTGTATAACTGCATAGCGTCAAAGATCTCGATCCAGTGATATTGTCTTAGAGAGGTGTAAGTGAGCAAGGTCAGTTTTTATCAACTCGTCCCAAGTTTTTCTTGGTCTAAGCACTCCGTAACTTCCATCCATTTTGATCGCCCTGCACATTTTTATACAACTGTTGTCCTACACCAGGAGAAAGATAGGAACAGCTGTAAAAATGCATCATGATCAACATATATAGAAAGTAGAAAGAGCCACATCTGTTGAAGCATAACAATATCTGTAGAAACATACAAACACCTGTAGAAAGATAGCAGCATATATAAAAAGTTGTACTTATATTTAACTATAAAGTATCATAGAAAACATTGATTTTTTCACACTAGTAGAGAAGTGATTAGATAGAGCTCAATATTTTACTGGTAAATATATTTTATTGACTCAGGAGGGCTAAAAGCCAAATATACACCTATTATGATTTGCAGCACAGAAATATAAAAAGTCATGCCTCAATTAAACACTGTATCTAAGATGGGAAATATTGATTCGTTCTGACTAGAGAAAGAGTATAATCAACTAATTTTACTCTGGGATATTACAGGTGAAGGCACATTTAAGCAAGATACTTTATTTCATGCTGCTCCTTCTGCCTGGATTTGTGACCAGTAAATAGTATTAGCAATTGGAAAGACCAATAGAAACATTGTTTTCTCAGTCCGATTTGACAAGGTTTGCGATCTTGTTGATCGACTGTCGATATTACAGGTATTTATTCTAGTAATACTCAGGAGTAGATGGGTGTGGAGGCAATTACTGTATATACTCGAATATAAGCCAATTCAAATATATGCTGACCCCTTATTTTATGTCTGAGAAATAGGTGAAAATCCAAACCCTACTTATAAACTGAGGCAGCTAATCAACACATTGTTTAGATGGCGTATATAAGCCAACCTCCCATTTTACCACAGATTTTTTTTTATACATATTCCTCAATTTATATTTGAGTATATATGGTAAATATGAGCTCAGAATGAAGAAAGATGTAAGTAAATATTTTAATTCTAAGTTTTGGAGAAATGATATATATACTAATTCAAGATGGACTACAAACAATACAAACATGAAGAACAGTAATGAGATATACCAACAAAGCGATGGCGGTATCAGGAAATCAATGAGATGAACTAATGATAAACTAATCAACTGATTAACAAGACAGAAACGTCTGGTGGAGAACTTGTAAATTAAATAAGGAAACTAGCAACAGAATTATACCAGAGTAGACAAAAAGACATTACTGAGAGTGAGAAAAAATTGTCAGAGCACTATAATAAATTTAATGATATAAGGATATGATATATTGAAATAATGATAACATACAATGATATAACAACAACAACAATAATAATAATGGTTTCTCATTTAGGCACAAGGCCAATGTGTATACACACACATTTATATATATACATACACACACGTATATATATGGGCCTTCCAGTTTCATTTCACATTATATACATGTCTGTGTACATTTTAATTATTCAAAAATTAATTTTAAGTGAACATGATTTTTTTTAATAGAACGTGGTCCAACGGGTCACAGCTGGTCTAGTTATTATTATTATTTATTTACCAAAGCAATCTGGCTTATTTATAGAAGCTCCACTGAAGATTTCTCTCCCCTATCTCACATCCATAATGAATCTAGGCCACGTAGAGACTGGTGGAGTCTATGTGCATTTCCTCTATTCATACCAGTAAGTTCAGTTAACCACGAAATAGCAAAGCACACAGTTATTCAGCATGTTCTACAATGTTAAGACTACTCACAACAGTGATAATTTGCTGCCATACCATACTTACATACAAATAGCTTCAATGTACATTTGAAAGTGAAGTGTTTGGTCAGCGATGGTTTGAAAAAAACATCTGTCACACTATCTATGGTAGATATGTGCTGATTAAAACAACAATAACAAGAGCATAAACAAGAAAAGTAAGGTCTTACCATCCCTATTTTTACACAATTTCTCTGTGGCAACCATTAAATTGCGATTGATTCCGTATAATTCCATGAATTCCTTAATTTCATTGCACGCAGTAAAATCTTTTATGCAAGTAGTCAATGTTTTCTTTTGAATTCCATCCGTACTAGAAACAGATTTAAAGTTAGACTGAAATGCATGTGACTTGATTTGATTTCTAGTTTCATGTATGCATGATCTGTGTTAGCATTAAGAAAAACACCAGAGAGACAAATGATCAACCAAATTATACAATTTGTAATATTTGCCGTGAGAAATAGTACAGGTAGAAAATATAAAGCTTCAAGTATTCCCCACTGCAGACAACGTATTTCGAAACATCATTTAGATGTCATTAATTTAAGTATTAGCAACACATTGAAGTCAATTTAATCTACTAAACGTGTCTTCTACCAAACTTTAACTTCCTAGACATTAATTTAGATCTAAGTCCATGCACAAACAGACAGAAAGTTGCATATTTGTACAAATAGTGATAAAAATAATAGTAAAAACAAAAAGGGGAAGAAAAATAAATTTTCATATACATGTTCATATACTGTCACAACCAAGCTACTAACAGAGATGGATGGACAGAGAAATGAACTCTCTTCTCTGAATGAACATGTATGTGAAAATAAATTTTCCTTCCCCTTTTATTTTTTATTATTATTTTTATCACTATTTGTACAAATATGCAACTTAACAATATTCTGCATATCCGCATTTGACAATGCATATGATGCTGAAACCGATATTGTAAATAAGTTAATGTTTTGATATTTCACTGAAAAAATCTCTTCAACATTTTCAACTGAAAAAATGTTTTTCCTTTCTACTATTTGTTTATATATATATATATATATATATATATATATATATATAATGATGGGTTTATGTCTTGGTTTTTTCTTGCTAGATATAAGGCGGTGATCTGGAGAGTAAGTGATTCTCTCAGAGAAGCCGCTGTTGCTTAGGGCTGACATTTTGTCATTGAATAAATCCGCTACTGTGTGGAAATTTAGGAGTGGCTCTTCCTGTTGTTGTTTTGCTATATAATAAATGTATATATTATATATATACATCATCATCATCACCATTTAACGTCCATTTTCCACGCTAGCATGAGTTAGATGGGTTTTTCCATTAGAGGCAAGTCAGATCAGGTGACTATGTCTTACTCATATAGAACTGTTTCTGGCTAGATTTCTATGGTTGGATGTCCTTCCTAACGCCAACCAGATTTACAGTATGTGCTGGATGCTTTGTTGGGGCATGGGAGATGTATGGAAGGAGGTATAGTGGTTAAGATTGTATGTATTATTGCATAATGCCAACATTTTGATCCTGTATCATTGTCTTTGATGTCAGCTTTTATCACCTCATACCAGGTCTTCCTACTTCATAGCTTCTATCAACTTTGATTGCCCTGCACATTCTTTTACAGATGTCACCCTTCATATGCATCACATCACCATACCAACACAATCTATTCTCTAGCATACTGCATCTGATCCCTCTTAAGCCTAATTTCTCTCTCAGTTCATTTACGTTTTGCCGTTCGTGTATATTACTATCACATATCCATCAAAGCATGCAAGCATCATCTGTTAGGGATTGATTAAAATGCAACTTCCATGGTCCACCAACAAACAGATTTTAGCTTTGTTGCCATGTCACACCTCTGCTACTCAAGCACATTGAACAGCTTTCATTAATAATAAGTGGAGATAAGCTATATATATAACTAGCATTAAAGCCCGGCGTTGCTCGGGGTCAGTAAGTTACGAAAGTTAGGTTGCACCACCCATTTTATGGCAGCACTTTTTTGTCTGCCAGGCACTTGGTGAATGAATTGTAGACCTGGACTGCCGAAGCAGGAGCTGCTCCAGCAGTGACAATTGTAGTTTCGCCTATGGATATTTTCTCTGTGCAAAGAAGTGTTGAAATTTATTGTTTCACAGTACTTGCGTAACACGCGCATAGACGATGCCAGCCGAACAACAGAGCTGCGATGGAGTTGTTCTGCATGGTTGTCTAATGTGTGTTTTCTAAATTTAAGACAATAGGGAGGGGTGTGGTGTGGGGGAGAGTTAGCTGTTGTTTCTAGCAGGTTTAGTGACCTCATAGAGTATATGTGTTTTCTAAATTTAAGACAGTAGGGAGGGGTGTGATATGGGGGAGAGTTAGCTGCTGTTTCTAGCAGGTTTAGTGACCTCATAGAGGATATTATTGTGTATAGTAAATAAACTGATACTTCTTTCTTCCACGTTCGTTGAGAGATGTTTTAAAAAAGATTTATCGCTATTTTTTTTGTTGTTGAATAAATTTATCTGTTGCTTATGAATAATTGTTGTCATGGAAGTAAATAATATTTTGACCGTTCCACACTCAAAAACAAACGTTCTCGTCTCTCTCCTTCGTTTCTTTCTCTCTTCTTTCTTCGGCGTTCCTAAAAGAAGTTTGTAAGTTTAAGCGTATAAGAGAAAGTTGCATGTATGTAGTTTTATCGAATTGTAAGGGAAGTAGAGAGAGGATATCAGATTGTATTAGAGGGTTAAAGTATCATGTATTTAGTTTTATCGATTATTTCCGTAAATGTAGGTGAGTTTGAACGAAATAAATAGTCGGTGACCTACGTTAGACCATTTACAATATTCTTACAGACGTTGAGTCGAATCGGTTTGAAATTGTGCAAATGTATAAACATGGAACATGCCCACACACAACAACAATCTGCCTTTTATAGATAATTGTTTCTACTTTTGGCACAAGGCCAGCAATTAGCCAGTACATTACTAGTACTTTATTTTATCGACCCCATAAGGATGAAAGGCAAAGTTAGCCTCGGCGGGATTTGAACTCAGAATGTAAAGGGACATAACTATGCTAGAAAGCATTTTATAGATAATTGTTTCTACTTTTGGCACAAGGCCAGCAATCACCCAGTACATTACTGGTACTTTATTTTATCGACCCCGTAAGGATGAAAGGCAAAGTTAACCTCGGCGGGATTTGAACACAGACCGTAAAAGGGCGTAACTATGCTGGAAAGCATGGCGTCCGACTCTCTACTGATACTGCCAATCCACCGTCCAAGCATTTTATAGATAATGATACATATATGTATTGAGTTTTAACATAAATAAAAGACTTCAAAATTTATAACGTAATGACAAGTGATTAAGTGATTATTCAAATTACTTGCAAAAAATATCGAATTCCTCTTTTGTCGAGTCTGCCTTCTTTGGCTGAATTAAACCAGCTGTACAACTTTGAAATTCCTCTAATGCTTTCATTACACAACCATTGGTCACTGGAAACCACCAGGAAATAGTAACTGAAATAAAAGATGGATAAATGATTAAGTATGTATTAATTTTCATATACATGTATATGAGTGTTTGTGTATGCGTGTATTTGTCCATGTGCATGTATTTGTGTGTGTAAATGGTTCTGGGTCTAATTACATTGTGTGCATTTTTCTACAAGTGTCTTCTACTGTATCTTTTGGTTGACCAATAACTTGTGAGTATAATTATGTAAACAGAACAGTATGGAATTCAGCCATATGTATGTTTATATATATATATGTGTATGTGTATGTGTGTGTGTGTGTGTATGTATATATATATATATATATATATAATATATATATAGTAGTGAAAGAGTGAAGAATAACATGGTCGGCTGTACAAAAAGGGTTTTATTTACAGTATTAACAATTGTTTCATTGATCAGGTGAGTCTAAAGGACGCTAATCACTCGAAGTTGCATCTATCGACCTTGAATACTGTGTGCGACTCTGATCAAATCATCAGAATACTGGAGGGTGTAACACATAGCATTGGTATTTATAGATACATCGGAGAATCAAGTGAATTATAACAACCTCTAACGGGATCACCTAACTTGTTATCCCATATATATATAATATAAAACGAAAAATCATTGTTGCATCTGAACTCAAATTTAACATACTCTGATTATATCATACTCTGGTGTGTAAGAGCATAGAGTGTTCAACCGGCATACCGCATAAGGAAGCATCTTAGCTACCATCAGACACACAAACATATATATATATACATATATATAAAATAAAGTTAAATAAAAGTCAAATGATTAAAATTTAGCTTCGTTTATTGCTGCTATATATATTTCAGTGACAGCCATCTTTGGCTGTGACCTCTTCAGGCAGTTTGAATTAGTATGGTATAGACAAGTACATATGTTGTTTAGGTGTATATATACGTATATATATATATATATATATATATATATATATATATATATATATATATATATATATATATATATATATATATACGTATATATATATATATATATATATATATATATATATATATATATATATATATATATATATATATATATATATATATATATATACATACAGTTATATGTATATATAAAGATAATATATATATATATATATATATATATACATACAGCTATATGTATATATAAAGATAATATATATATATATATATACTATAATACTATAAAGTATGTCCATAGAATCATTTGATAAGATATATACACCATTTCCTCTCCACATCAGCATAATCAACCACACAAAAAAACAATTAAACCAGGCTATAAGATTATAAGGCACCTATGAAGAAATAATAGATAAATAAATGACAGCCATCTATTCGCGATCAACAGCTATAGAATATTTACCCACCATTTCAATAGCACGTGGAAATCGATTAAATATACGGTCAACCATACACAATTAGGTATAAAATTAAAGTTAGAAGAAAAAATGCATATAAACATACCAGGATTACGTTTCTACGCCTTGGGGTTTCATTCGCTTTTAGAAATATCCGATCAAGGATAAATTCTCGAGCTTCGAAATCATCAGGAAACAAACTCAGATGGCTGTCATTTATTTATCTATTATTTCTTCATAGGTGCCTTTTAATCTTATAGCCTGGTTTAATTGGTTTTTTGTGTGGTTGATTATGCTGATTGGGAGAGGAAATGGTGTATATATCTTATCAAATGATTCTATGGACATACTTTATAGTATATTGCTCTGATTATGTAATTAATTAATTCATCATTGAGCCACATCGTGAATGGTTGCCAAAAACACATATTGCCAAAAACGTAGTTTCGTGGCATATTATGCAAAAACACTACATCATAGAGATATAGAGTTTTTGTGAGGTCTGTCGACTTATCAAGTGGATACCTCATTAAGGGTTTCAAAACACGTCTGTGATGCGTGAGATAGAATCTCGAAAAGGCGGAGGTGGAGTCAATCACGTGATACAGCGGTCAAGAAACAGAGCTAAGCCCCTTATAACCCTGAAAAATATACCACGTAGGCGGAGGGGGTATTTATATCAAAGTCAAAGAAGAGGTGGTTTGAGGAGGCGAAAAGTACGAGTAATGGTAGCTATCCAGCAGTCACTACCCTTCAAAGGGAGTTATAAACAATATATAGAGAAACACACAGATACATGCGGACACATACATACACATGAATATATCCACATATATGCCTGAGTTAGTGGCACCAACGTCAGCCGATGTTGCTCTATATGTATGTGTATATATGTATATGTATATATATATATATATATATATATGTATATGTATATATATATATATATTGTTATACTTTGGGAGGGTCATGTTGCCAATAAGAAACACACGCACCAGTTGCTTTCACTTCAATTTATTATAATAAATTTATAAATTTAGGAATTTATAAATTTATAAATTTCTGGTTGGTTCCACAACCAGATAGTTGTTTATATATTGTCAAAGTTCTTTCGTCACACGTTCTGTGACCTCATCAGTGACTGGGGATTCTTTTCTTTGTTTTTGTGCCTCTCCTTTGTTCTGTCCTACGGCATGTATATATATTTATATGTATATATGTATATATATATATATATATATATATATATATATATATATATATATATATATATATATATATATATATATATATATATGTATATATATATATATATATATATATATATATATATATATATATATATATATGTATATATATATATATATATATATATATGTATATATATGTATATATATATATATATATATATATATATATATATATATATATATGTATATATATATATATATATATATATATGTATATATATGTATATATATATATATATATATATATATATATATATATATATGTATATATATATATATATATGTATATATATATATAAGTATATATATATGTATATATATATATATATATATATATATATATATATATGTATATATACATGTATATATATATATATATATATATATATATATATATATATATATATATATATATATATATATATGTATATATATATATATATATATGTATATATATATATATGTATATATATATATATATATATATATATGTATATATATATATATATATATATATATATATATATATATATATATATATATGTATATATATATATATATATGTATATATATATATATATATGTATATATATATATATATGTATATATATATATATATATATATGTATATATATATATATATATATGTATATATATATATATATATATATATATATATATATATATATATATGTATATATATATATATATATGTATATATATATATATATATAGATATATAGATATATATATAGATATATAGATATAGATAGGTAAATATACACGGGTGTGTATGATTGTGTATAGAAGATTATATTAATAAGAGGAATTCCAACTTTGTCTGATTTACTCGTTTTATTTACAATCCGTTAAAATATATAATGGTATTATAATGAAATAGTATGATAGAATATTAAATTCTAAGTGTTAATTGAACATGTACTTTTATGCTTTCGCAATCTTCAGGTTCATAATATGTGGTGACAGTCTAGTTTGCAATTTTCAACTGTAATGAGATGGGTAAATTTCCTACCTTTTATACATATTTTACAGAGAAAAATGGCTCCAGAATGCTAAGCCCTGTAAACTGTATTTCGACCAATCAGTGTGTAGTTTCACTGAATTACTAAAGCTGATTGGTTTAAGCGTCACGGCTGGTTGAG
>OZ024743.1:204115505-204145505 GCA_964016885.1 Eledone cirrhosa
CTAAATTCCTCGCTATACTCATTGCTAATCCTAACTTTGCTGACTGCTCCCCTATACATGGCTTGTACCGCTTTCACAAGCCATTCATCTACTCCTAGTTTTCTAAGAGCCCACCAGATTACTGCACGTGGAACTCTGTCAAAGGCTTTCTCAAGGTCGACAAATGCCAAGTAGAGTGGCTTACTTTTAGCTAGGTACTTTTCCTGTAATTGCCTCACAAGGAAGAGGGCATCAGTGGTGCCTCTCCCTGGTACAAACCCAAATTGCATCTCGTCTATATTCACCCGGTCCCTAATCAGCTGTGCTATAACTCTTTCTGTTACTTTCATGACCTGGTCCATCAACTTTATACCTCTATAGTTTCCTCTATCTAGTGCATCGCCTTTACCTTTGTAGCAGTTGACAATGATGCTACTGCACCAATCTTTTGGTATGGACCCTTCTAGTATTACCTGGTTAACGATACGTGTGGTTATAGTGTGACCTACAGACCCAGATGCCTTCAGCATCTCGGCAGCTATACCCGATGGACCGGTTGCCTTCCCCATCTTCATATCTCTGATTGCCTTACTTACTACGCTGCCGCTGACTTGTACTGCTGGTCCCTCTATAGGGTCTACCTGGGGTAGGGTCTCTTCTTCCCATGCATTCTCCTCATTTAGTAATCTATCATAATGACTCTTCCATGCATCTTTCTTCTCAGCACTTGTGAGGGCAAGCTCACCTTTATCATTCCGGATACACTTCTCTCCAATGACATCACAACTATCTCTGACACACTGCCTCGCAATCTTGAATACCTCCTGTTTCTGGTCCTCACGTTGTAAAACATGCTTGAATTTTCTATCCTCTGCTTCCCTCCTAGCTAAGTATACTTGTCGCCTAGCTTCCCTCTTGGTCTCTATGTAATGTACCCTGCTCCCCCCGTTCTTCCATTCTTTCCATGCCTGTCTCTTGGCCTTGACTGCTTCATCTACCTTATTGTTCCACCACCAAGTCACTCTCCTCCTGCTTGAGGTCTTACTCCAGCCACAAACCTCATCCGTCGCCTCTAGTAAGTTATTTTTTAGGAACTCCCAGTTCTCTTCTACGTTAAATGTCTCTATCTGTTCTTCTTTACTGTCGTAGGCGTTGAGTAAAATATCTTTAAATCTGTTACTGGTTGAGGGGACTTTCAGCTTCCAGATCTTTCTTCTCCAGGTTGGCCTCTGTTTCAGGGCTCGTCTAGTTCTGACCGTGAGGTCGCTGACAACTAAGCTATGTTGGGATGTACATTCCTCACTAGGGAAGGCTTTTGTGTTTACGACCGTCCATCTGTCACGTCCTCTGATGAGGATAAAATCTAACTGACTAGAGTGCTCCCCTGATCTATAGGTGATCAGGTGGTTGTCGGGTTTTTTAAAGTTTGTGTTACATATCGACATGTCATTGGCGTCGCAGAATTCTAGAAGTCTGAATCCTTCCTCATTCCTTGTGCCAACTCCATGGCCTCCATGTACTCTATTGAAGCCGTCGCAGTGTTTACCTACGTGTCCGTTAAAATCTCCTGCAATGATTAGGAAGTCCTTGACGTCTGTTAGAGCAGTAGTGTGTATTAGGGACTCGTAAAACCTATCCTTAAGTTCGTCTGGCAGCCCCGATTGGGGTGCGTAAGCTGATATTATTGTGGTAATTGTCTTATTCAGGACTAGTCTGAGTTTAATGATTCTTGATATATGTATATATATATGTGTATATATATATATGTATATATATATATTATATATGTATATATATATATATATATATATGTATATATATATATATATATATATATATATATATATATATATATATATATATATATATATATATATATATATATATATATAACGAAGGAAATGTGGTAAGGAACCAGGTGGACCATAACGCACCAAAGTACTCAATACTTGAGGTAGTAGAGTGGGTAATAGGAACGAGTAAGACCCCGACAGCTGAGCTCAAGCCGTTTCGACGGCTAATTCTGGACTAAATGAAAATTTATCCTGGTATTTAAATAGCCGATCTTCTCAAGGGGTAATTCCATATATGGTCAAAGTGATTGTCAAAAATCAGTAGTAATTCTGTGGTTGCAAATTAGTAGGGGAGATGGTGGCTAAACCTGCCAGTAGGAGAAAGAGGGGAGGGGGTGGAGTAGCCCCAATCAAGCGTTGGTAGTGCCAGCTACAGCTGGGCATGAGGTCAAAGAAGATACAGGGGAGGGGGAGGGGGAGGAAGTCGGAACGGTAGGTAGAACAATGGGGGGTAGAAATATATAGGAAAGAAAAAATACTGAGAGTGAAGAAAAGCAAATAAGTGTAAAGAAAAACAAATGAGTGTAAAGAAAAAAGTAAAGTAAATTAAATTCTACGACCTAGGTCTCTAGCTATTGTTAGTCTAGAATAAATAAATAAATAAAGAAAGAAAGAAAGAAGTAAAGAAAGAAATAAAGAAATAACGAAATAAGTAAAAGAACTAGGTGGGACGGTATAGGCGAGGACCCTTTTAAGAGGTATAAGTACGTAAATGATACGGTGACGGGTCAACAAAAGGGGCCAAAATACTAAAGAGACTACCACGAAATAAACAATAAAGGTTTCCATCCCGGGCACAATTCCAGCAACCACCCAGTGCAGCAAAGTGAACTAATACGAGATAATAATTCTGAGTCCCGAGAAAAAAATATACTAATGCTAACTCTAAAAGATCTAAAACAAGCTACATGAAAGTTCGTACGAAGTAAAGGTAGAATACGGAAGAATAAATTCAGAATCCACGCCCCCCCCCCCAAAAAAAAGAAAAGCGAAGAAAGAAATACTGAAACGAAAAAATAAGGCATAAGTGCCACTAAGAAATATAGAGGGCACAGAGAATAGTGGGAGCGGTCGGAAAAAGGGGACAAGTATCCGGGGTCTAAACCAACTGCTATAAAGGGCGGAGTCCGCCAAATCTATCCTAGACTAGGGGAGGGGGTGGGGGTACTAAGGCTACAAGGGGCCAAAGGGCAGCCTCGGGTGGGCGAGAAAAGACGCCGACAAAGGAGAAGAGCTGGGGTAGAAGGACTAAAGAGAGAGGGGGGAAGGAAGGAAATAAAGGAAGCGATAAAAGAATACAAAGAAGATCTTACGTCTCCCTTGGCAAGCAGGGGTTACCCATTGCAAAATCGGCAAGTGGGGTGTTATAGCCCTAGTCTACCCCCCCCGGGTCATTATGGGGTTTGAGGGCGAGGTAAGTCCTACGCAATCTATGTTTACATGCAGTAACCAGTTCATCTTTCTTGTTTAGGAGTTGGTCCGTCGAAAACAGCATTTGTAAAGTTTCCTCCGAGCATAAATTGCACGGACGGCGTCCTCCCGTGTAAGAATTGGCTCTGGACAGTAATCTCCAAGTGAGATCATAGGTGATGTTGTTGTCCTTGAGGTCCCATATGTGGCCCGAAAGTGTAGTGGCGTGACGCCGGGCCGGGTTTCGGAGGTATATCTATGTTGGTATAGCCGGGTCTTGAAGTCACATGCGGTAAGTCCTATATAGGCTTTGTTGGAGGTATCCGTCCTCACGTTGCACTGGTAGATCACATTACGGTCTCTGCATCTATTGTCGAGTGGGCAAATAGATCTATCCGGGCAGTTACACCTCCTGGTCGGTTCTCCACTGCTATTTAGGTTATTTCTGCCATCGGGGTTGAGTTTTTTATTGTTAGAGGAGACGATGTTTTGTGCGAAGTTTGGTGTAGTGCTGTAAGAGAGTTTGATGGTATTTTTGTTAATTATGTTGTGGTAGCGGTGTTGTAATGGGAAGTGTTTTTCAATGAGCCTAAAGAATAGTTTCCCGATGGGAGTTGTCACCTCTGCGTTGTGGGGAGGATTGAACCATGTTACATTGCGTGAGCGGCGGTGTCTCCTGCTGGTTCCGCTAATGGGAGCTGGACAGTAGGATATTTCCTCCCGGAAACCACTCCGCTTGAGGGCCTGGTTGTAATAAGGCGCATGTTCATCGAATATCCACTCATTAGCTGACAAACGGGATATGCGGAGGGAGATGTTTTTGACCAGGTTGTTTGTGATGTTCCTAGGATGGTTTGATCGGCGGTGGATGTAGTGCAGATTGTCATTAGGTTTCCTGTATGGGTAGTAAAGGTCGTTTTCGGGGCGGCATAGCGCTTACCAGGCGGGCGGGCCCTGTCCGTGTCTGCGTTGCGAGTGTTGCTGTTCTTATCTAACTTCCTATTCTTTTGAGCTGGTTCTTTATTATCAGTGATTAGTTCTTTACTAATAGGAATTTATTTTTGTATTTCACCACGGTTGACATAATGGGCTTGGAGAGTTGACTCCCTTGAAGTCTGACCACTCGATAAGTTAGGGGTTGTGCCCCTTGATCAGGGGTGTGTATAGCTGGTCTACCTGCTGTCTGCTACTACTCGAGACTGGACACGGTCGTAGCCACAGGCCAGCGCGTGCGCGATAGCATAGAATGTATATTTTCTGCTGGTCACCCCGTGTAATATGATACCCTAAGATTCCATGCTTGAGATTCACCGAAGCATGCGCAGTCGTAACCGGGAGATGACATGCGAACTTGAAAATACCACAAGCGAGACCCTCTGGATAACGTAGACGCAGGACCATACCCGCAAATAAATACCCTGATCTGTCTTGAATATACAGGGCTGACGGAATATGGATAGCACGACCACCATCTAAGCTGAGAACGACCCATACAGCAAACAAAGAGAGGACAGCCCTTCGATTTTGACCAGTCGCGTGTGGACTTGGAGTTCGTAATATACCACCCCAGTCAAGTCCACACTGGTTTTTTAACGATATAGCATGTGGACCAATACATCATGCGTGGCGAAACCTTGGACTTAGAACCAGCAGGCTCGTCTATCGCGAAAGCGTTCAACCCCTGAAACTAAAGGATCGAACGGACCACATCCGGCAACCACTGGCTATTAGATCCACAGGTACATCTCCCAGAGAGTCCACGCAGATAATAGTGAACCCCAGGTGATCTACGAACGTTTAAACAAGACCAGCTGCGCCTGGAGCTATGCAGATGACTGCTTACGCCTAGTGGATATCGTGCCTGGAGCTGTGCAGGGGACTGCATAGGCAGAATGGATATCGCGCCCACACGGTTACCAGTAATGTTCATCCTGTTATATTTTTGCAATAATTTTATGATAATTTTGTAATAATTTTGCGATAATTTTATGATAATTTGATAGTTTTGTAATGATTTTGTGGTAATTTTGTGATGATTTGATAATTTTGTAATGATTTTGTGGTAATTTTGTAATGATTTTGTAATAATTTTTAATCCTGTATCAATAATTTTAGAATGTTTTTTTGTGATAATACAGGGTTAGATCACGGAAGCTACCTTGTACCTTCTTGAGGATACATTTTATGATTATTGTCTTTTTGCTTATGTATTTTCTTAGTTGCCACTTTCTTTAATCTTGCCCAACTTGATAAACTCCTTGAATTGCTCCCTAATTAAATTGCTTAAATTGCTTAGATTATTGTACCTATTATGCCTAAGTTGTATCTGTTGAAGCAGCCCTTTGAAAATTCCTCGGATATCCCAAATACCATAATTTTTAACTTTTAATGTATAGTTTTCCTCAATTCGTTTTTATATTTATCCTCAAGGGCTCTCTAAAATTTTAATTCTTCGAAGGGTCTCTCGGAGGAAGTTCCTATTGGAAATAGTAAAGGGGCCTTTTCTGAGAGATTTATGGAAGGCTCTCTGAATTAACCTCTAATTGATTAGTTTCTTTCAACCTAGTTTTCAATTCAGTTTTCTGAATTTTGTAAACGTGATCTCGGGAGAAGAAGGTTTTTTTCTTTGGGAAAACATTTTTTTCTCTAGAAGAAATTTCATAGGAACTCTATATATTCTTTAGGGAAACTTTATATTTTTATTTTCTTATTTTATTAGCCTCTTAATTTTCTTCTAGACTAATAGGTGTATTGGAGCCTGTAAGCTTTATGCACTCATTGAGGGATTTTCTGAGGTGCTTCTACGGGACCCCAAGTCTCTTGGTTTAATGTTGATGCGTGAATTATATATTTTTGTCTAATTTTTAAACTTCAATCCCTGACCCCGACAACTAATATAAAAGAGCCCCCCTTAAAGCGGAGTTGCTGATGTATACAACAATTTCAAACTGCTAGCCTTGAGTGATACGTTGATGTAAACAATGATCTTGCAATCACATGTTATATGCCTTGATAAGTCCCACCATGGGGTCGGACGAAACGGCTGTCGGCAATAAACTTGTTATAATGTCATAATAGTTCCTTTGTTCTTTTTCACTAATATATATATATATATACATATATATATATATACATATATATATATATATACATATATTTTGGTAAACGGAATAGAAAATGCTGACAAATTGTTCACAGTTGAAAAATGGTTTAATTAGGAATAAAAGAGTATTAGTGATTGTATGGGTTAGTATTCAGTTGTGGTTTTAAGTTTTTAAGTTTTTACCGGTTGCGCATTTCTAAATGCTTTTCAAAAATAATTTTGAGATAGAGTGTCCGTGTTGTTTGCTCTGATCTGATTAGTTTTGGGAATTCCACCTGTTTTTAATTCTGGATGGATAATTTCCACAATGAACTACCACAACGCATCAAAAAAGAATTCGTGATAGAGGGACTCAAATTTATCTTGGAGAACAATTACTTCGTTTTCAATAACAAACCCTACAGGCAGAAATCTGGGACCGCTATGGGAACGAAAACAGCCCCCACTTATGCCAACCTAGTCATGGGATACCTGGAAATCACCCTCTACATTAAAGTCCTAAACAAATTTGGAAACACCCTCCACTTACACATTGAAAGGAACTGGAAGCGATATCTAGATGACTGCTTCATCCTTTGGCACGAAAACATCGAACAACTTAAAGAATTTCACACCCTTATAAATGGGCTCAACACGAATATTAACTTCACGATGGAATACAGCCATCAACAACTCCCCTTCCTCGACATCCTCATTAAGATCCATAACAAAAAAATAGAAACAGACATATACTACAAGCCCACAGACTCCAAGCAATATCTCCCCTTCAACTCTTGGCACCCTAGACACGTTAAAATTAATATTCCCTACAACTTAGCCAAGAGCATCTGTACTATACTCTCCAATAAAAACATCTGCTACTTACGGCTACAAGAACTAAAGGACACACTCATAGGCAGGGACTACCCTGCATCACTAATTGACAATGGAATCCAACGTGCCCTAAAACTCAGTACCCAGGACCTTAGACACCCTAAAGTAAATCAACCGAAACTAAAAGCTCTTCCATACATCTCCACACACAACCCCCTCAACAATGAGGCCTTTGACACCATCCTCCAGAACATCCCTGTGTTGAAAAAGGACCATAGAATGAACCAAATTCTACGAACACACGATATCATAAAGAGCAAAAGACAATCCAAGTCAATGAAAAACATCCTAACACATGCCAAAGTACTGCCAACCACAACAACGAAACCCACAGTAAAAAAATGCGATAGACCCAACTGTGGTATTTGCATCAACCTAATAGAGGGTTCGGAATTCTATTTCAAAGATGGACAACTTTTTATAATAAAACACAATTTCACATGTGCATCGGAAAATCTAATATATGTATTAACTTGCTCAGGTTGTCGAGAACAATACATAGGCCAGACCAAAAACAGCCTCCGCCAACGCATGACTGTCCATAGATCCCAAATTAAAATACGGGAATACAGGAAAATACCACTGAGTGAACACATTGATACCTGTGCCGCCCAAAATCATCCCAACTTCAGAATCTTTTCCCTCTACAAATTTAAAGATAATGCCACCCACACCCAGCGCATCAGCAAGGAATCTTACTTCATTAACAAATACGGACCCCGTCTAAACACTTCTCCCTAAGACGCACCCACAACATACACACGTCAACATACATACCTACATCAGCACACATCTCTACCCACATAAACACAATGACACACGTAAACACACATGCTCTATGGTGCAATACAAAAAGATATATGTGCATATATATGTATGTATATGTGTATATATATATATATATATATATGTAGTGAATATATGTGTGTGTGTGTGTGTGTATATATATAGTGAATATCATTTCACACCTTTTATTGTTAAGATTTTTGATGTTCTATTAAGAGAACCGATTTTACTGAAAAAATCGAATAATGTACACGATTTTACCAGGGGGAAAAATACTGGTCCCCCCCCCCACACATATATACACAAACACACGCGTACATCAACATACAAAGAGACTTATACACACACACACACACACACGCACTTCTCCGTATAAGACAAAAGCTGAAAAATATCCTTTGACCTTCGAATGACTCTGCTGTATATATATACACACACACACACACACACACACACACACACACACACACACACACACACACACACACACTTATCTTAATAGCCATTTGACACACATCGCTGCTGGCTATCGTCGCAGCATCGAATACCTTACTACACACACACACACACACACACACACACACACACACACACACACACACATATTTGTTGTGAAAGAGTCATTTCTCAATCTTGGCGCAAAACCAATTTTTTATCCACATGACCTCTACCGACCAATCAAAATTGTTTTGACCACAAGCATTTTTGCAAAACAAAAATAACGCTGGAGCCAATTTTTTTAACATAAAAACAGGTAGAATTCCCAAAACTAATCAGATCAGAGCAAACAGCACGGACACTCTATCTCAAAATTATTTTTGAAAAGCATTTAGAAATGCGCAACCGGTAAAAACTTAAAAACTTAAAACCACAACCGAATACTAACCCATACAATCACTAATACTCTTTTATTCCTAATTAAACCATTTTTCAACTGTGAACAATTTGTCAGCATTTTCTATTCCGTTTACCAATATATAATAACTTGTGTGTTACACCTCTATTCTTTTAACTATATATATATATATATATATACATATATGTATATATATATATATACATATATGTATATATATATATACATATATATATATATGTGTATATATATATATATATATATATATGTATATATGTATATATATATATATGTATATATATATATATATATATGTATATATATATGTATATATATATATATGTATATATGTATATATATATATATGTATATATATATATATATATATGTATATATATATGTATATATATATGTATATATATATATGTGTGTGTGTAGATAAATCTACCAATATATACGGTAATGTCTAAACCGTATGAAGAACTCAATGTAATCCAAATATCATGAAAAGAAAAGATGTATTCAAAATTCTTTCGATGAAAATCACAGGAAAACAGAGTCAAGATAAATTAATAAAAACAATGAATAAAAACAAAGAAACAGTTCCTTATATTAAAAAATTCATAATTTTACGATCGTTTCTAGAATATATATTTGTGTGTTGGTATGTATATCATATAGATCTATGTAAAAAATTTACAATCCTGTTCATGAACATTATAAACAAACATACACCTCAGCAATACTCCCACAATTTCCTTACATCTCTTTGCCAGACAAGTATCATAGACTTTACCAGGGAGGATAAACAAGGAGATTCCTCTATAATTAGAGCACTCTCTATTGTCTCCTTTGAAAATTTGAATTATCGCTCCCAATTCCCATTGCTTTCCCTAGATCCTGGCTACCTGGCACTAATATGAGTGATTAATAAATATATTTTTCAAAATGAAATTATCGATGCAGGTAGGATTTTTTGATTGCCTTATTGATCTAGAAAATTTGCTTCTTCATAAGTATAATGACATGAAAAAATACAAGTTTTTAGAAATTAAATTATAATTAATTTAATTATGACAAATATGTTTACCCGGTTCTTACCACAAACAAATTATTTTCCTGAAACATGACAATAATCTATGTTGTACATATAAATTGGAAACAGTCACCCTCCACATTAAGTGCTTTGAAAAAACTGCTTCATTAGTCCTAGTTTAATATGAAGGAGAGGGAAGATGATTTTCTCTTGCCCACCGAGTTGTTGGTGTATGATAGATATTCTTCTCTCCAGCAGTCAAACTTTATTTCTAACTGACCAGTGCTTCTGTTCCCAAAGTTTATCTTTCACTCAGCTATCCCATAAACACTGGAAACACGGATATTTTGTATACCCTCCTTGTTGAGCAACTAAATAGTTGACCAGTTTCAGATTCACACACGTCTTATTTGAGTAAATCTAATACAGTTTTTATGTTTTCATGCTTCTCTTTTAAGTGCACAGAGCAACCAATAGGAATTACACCTAACAGTTTTCCATTATGGAATAATACACATTTTAGACTCTTATTTTAACTATCTATTAAGAGTCTCCAATCATGAGGATCATACTGTAGAGCACACATTGCTTGTAACAGTCCCATCACATTACAGCGTGATAGAAAAAAGTATTGTTATTTTTAAACTTAAGGGCCCCAAATTACTCAAGAACGGGTCAAACTTAGGTCAGCAGAAAAAAAGCAAAATTTTGTTGGTCAGTGTTATTTAGCAAGTGTGAAAACCTACCAACACTTCTTTTTCTAGAAAAAAGATATAGTAAATGTATAGAAGCCACCCCACTCGCTTTCAGTGAGGAAAACATTTCTCGGTTTTTTCATGTGCTATCAACTAATCTAACCTCCAAGATTCTGGCAATCGACATTTCGAAGAATGGAAGGAGTTGGGTATCACCCACACCACGGAGTTTTCCTTACGACTTTTTTTTTTTTTTTTTGTTATCAACGAGTAGGACATCCAAACCAATCGGAAACGAGATATGTAGAAAACGTAAGGTGAAAGGGTGCGAAAAGACCATGCAGTTGCGCAGATCTACGCACCTATCACGTTTGGTGGAAAATAATTTTCTTTATTTTATTTTGTTTTTTCTAGACCTCTTCGATGCTTAGAATCGGCTTTTTTTCCCCAGATAACAGAAACCATAAACCTAACTCTAAACGTAACTCTAACCATAAAACGATGTATATATCTGCGAAACTCCGATGGTCTTTTCACTCCCCCTTTTTCTACATATCTAGTCGTTTCCAACTGGTTTGGGGATCATGTGTGTTGATAACACGCGACAAAAAAAATCCGTAAAGAAAACTGCTAGGGAAAGTATCCCACCCTCTCCTTCTCCAAGAAAAAAAAGTTGATTGCCAGAATCTTGGAGGTTAGATTAGTTGATAACACACGAAAAAAAAAGCGAGAAAACATTTTTTTCCACTAAAATCGAGTGGGATGTTCTATAATAATACCAAAAATATACTAACGTCTAAGATATTTGGTCACGTAAAAACTGCATCCTTTAACACTTTAAAAGTTTTTGTGATTATATATATATATATATGTATATAATGAAAAATTTGAACAGGGACAGAACAGAGAGGCAGTACAATAAATGTTTATTAAATTCACGCTCAGGAGAGTGGGGGGTAGGTGGGGGACGACGTTTCGGGCATAAGCCCTTCCTCAGGTGAGAAGTGTGTGGGAACAGAGTTCAAAAGGTGTGTAGGGGAGTGGTGGAGAGACATATAGCGAAAGGAAACGGTGCGAATGAAAAATTAACAAATAAAGATAAAAAATATAAAAAATAAAAATAAAGCATGATCAAAATACAAGGAATGAGAAAATTTAAAAATAAAGGCATGATCAAAATAAACTGAAATTAAAAGGGGGGTAAACAGGTGGTGGAAGGGTGTGGGTGAGTAGGGGTGGTGGCGGGTGGAGTGGGGTGAGGGAGACGGGGTGTCCGAGCGGGGAGGGCTGAAGGTGGTGTGTGTGTGTAGTTGTGCGTGTGTGTGTGTGTGTGTGTGTGTATGTGAAAGTGAGGGTTGGGGGAAGAACGGGGTTGCATGTTCATGAAGAGGTGTGTGTGGGGGGGTGTTTTTGTGGGTCGGAGTGTCTGTGCGTGTGTGGATAGGGGGGTGCGGGGGAGAGGAATCAGGAGACTGAGGGTGTAAATATGTGGTGGGAAGCACGTGTGTGTGGGGTTTAAGCGTGTTGTGGGTGTGGGTGGCGTGTGGAGAAAACATTTTTTTGGGGGTGTGTGTGTGGGTGAATTATATAGGTGATGACGTAAGAGGATGGTTGAAAAGTTGGTAAGTTCCAAGGATGTTTGGAGATTTGGTTATAAGTCAATTTCTGCGTGTGGGTAATCCATGAAGCGGTGGTCGGAAGAGGAGAGATGTGGGGTGCGCGCGCAACAGGAAGAGGTCAGCAGTGGGATTGCTGTGGTCTGTTGGTGCTGGGAGGTGGTCAGAAGGGCATAGCAGCAGTCGGTGGAATGGTAGGGGGGCGAAGATGGGTAGGTGTGAGAGTTGGAGTGAGGAGGGTGTTTGTGTGTGTGTCTGTGTATTAGTAGGGGTGTTAGTGGGATGAGTGAGTGTGGAGCGGGGGGTGGGTGGAGCGGGGAGAGAAGGGTGTGTGTGGTTCTATGGAGGGAGTGTGGTGTACTGGTGTGTGTGTAGTTTGGTGAAGAGGTGTTAGTGGGTGTTAGTATACGGGAGGTGGGGAGGGGTGGAATGCAGGTGTGAGTGGGGTTTAGTGGTGGTAGGGTGTGTAGAGTTGGTGGTGTACGAGGGTGTGTGGGTACGTGGGGTTGGGGGTGTTAGTGATGTTAGTTGCGTGTGGGGTGGGTGGTGTAAGTGGGTGCGTGTGTGCGTGTGATAAGGAGGGGGGGGAGGAGAAGAGGGGAGGGAAGGGATGTTAGTATGTTAGTTGGGGAAGGGTGGTCAGATGAGGGGTGGAGTGGAGGTGTTAGTATTGTTAGTGTGGGGTGGGCGGTGAAAAGGAGGGGTGTGTTAGTGGTGTTAGTGGGGGATAAGTGTGGGGGGAGGGGGGCGCTCGAACGCTAAAGGAATAAGGGTGGGGAGTTCAGGCCGGGGGGAGTGTGGGTCTGTAAGATGAAGATAGTTCGTTGTTCGACCGTAAGGCGATGGGCGGGTGTTCCGTGGCACTGGAGTAGGCCACAGACTGTGAGATGGCGTGCGGAGTGTCCAGGGCCACCAAAGTGGCGGGCGATTGGGGAACTGCCCCCGAGACGAATATCCCGGAGGTGCTCCGTGACTCGGTCCGCCAGGCGACGTCCCGTCTGTCCGACTAGGTTGGAGGAGGTGCAGCGGAAGGCATGCCGGACCGAGAGAGAGTGGCCGTTGGGACCCTGGAAGGTGGTGGTGTTGGTGATGTGGGGACAGGTGTTGCAGCGGGGCCTAGAACAGGGGAAGGAACCGGGGGGGGAACAGAGCGTGGGTTGGGGGGTAGGGAGCTGTGGACGAGGAGGGTGCGGAGATTGCGTGCGCGTTTGAAGGAGGGGAGTGGTGGGGTTGGGAAGATGTGGGAGGTGGAGGGGTCGGACTGGAGGCGTCGGAAGAGGCGGTGGAGGGGTAAGGTGGAGGGGTGGTAGGTGATGGGGAAGGGGAGACGGTGGGTGGGTGTGCGGTGGCGTGGGGTGAGGGTGGTGGAGCGGGGGATAGCACGGGCGCGGGTGAGAGCGGTGTAGACGAGAGGGGGGGGGGAACCTCTGCGGATGAAATGGCTGACTAGGGAAAGGGCCTGGGACTCGAAGTCAGCATCACGGCTACAGAGGCGGCGGATCCTGAGAAGTTGGGAGTAGGGAATGGAGAGTTTAGTGTGGGTGGGGTGGGAAGAGGTGAAGTCGAGGTAAGAGTGGGAGTCGGTGGGTTTGAAGAAGGCGGAGGTGACGAGGGAGTGGTGGGAGGGGTCGAAGGCGACGGAGATGTCTAAGAAGTGGACGTGGGTGGTGGAGATAGAGGTGGTGAAGTGGAGGGAGGGGTGGAAGGAGCAGAAGAAGGAGAGAAAGGAGTCGAGCTGTTCTCGGGTGAGGGTCGTGGCTCCGATACAGTCGTCAATGTAACGACCGTACAGTTCGGGCGTGGGGCCGGTGTACTGGGCAAAGATTTGGGCCTCAACATGGCCAACAAAAAGGTTGGCATAGTTCGGGCCCATTCTTGTGCCCATGGCTACCCATCGCACGCTGGTATCATTTCTTGTTTTGTTTCTCTCCCCCTATCTCCCTCACTCTCTTTCTTCCGTTCTCTTACCCTCTCATCGCTTCCCCCTCTTTCGTTCCCTCTCTATCATCCCTTTTTCTTTTTCTCTCTCTCTTTCTCTCTCTTTCTCTCTCTCTCTCTCTCTCTCTCTCTCTCATTCCTCGCCTCTTTCTTTTTCTCTCTCTCTCATCCCCTCTCGCTCTTTCTTAACCCCCAACCCTTCTCTCTCTCTCTCCAGAATGGAGAACAAAAACAAAATGGATATCTTTCGATTCGGACGCTGGTTTGCACACACGCACACAAAAGATTTGAACTTCCATAATCCTTTTGAGAAATGTGGACCCGCTACATCTATGCAAGGGCACAGACTTTACAGCCAGGAGGATGAGGAACCACCTCCTAGAGGTCACTATTCTTGGAAGCAAACATCAAAGAGAAAATTCATTTATTCCCAAGATTCCTCATATCCATTCATCTACCGAGCTGCCATTCAAATTCTCAAGACTTCAGTTCACTGTTTAAAGCCAGTTTTGCTATGACGGTACATAAAGCTCAGACTCAGAGTTTCAAAGTTGTAGAATTGAATAAAAGAGAATCGCTTTTTACGCATAGACAGTTGTATGTAGGTTGTTCACGAGTTACCCGGGTGTAGCAGGCTACGTCGGCTAGTCATAAAATAAATGAAAAGAAATGTCACCTTACCGACAAATATGTTGAGCAGTAGAAATCTCTTCATTTTTATCGTCTTCGTTTTTCAAGAGTTGTAGCTAACAGAAACTTACCGCGGGTGTTGCATGTAGGTACTAATTATTAAAGTATGCAACCGGATATTTTTAAAATTGCTATATGTTTTTTTAAAATCTGATTGGCTAACATTGATTTATAGCAGCCTCTTTCCTCAAATGAAATAAGCCCACCCAGATTTTCGCAAGTGCAGATTTCACGACTTGCTTCCTTGTGGTTTTAACCTGTTTGTAAAGCGGCTTGATAGTACGAATTTCTATGTATATGTATGTGAGTGAGTGTGTGTGCATGGGCGTGTTCGTTATATGAGTTATATACAAACGTTATGTAAGTTACCTACACATCTTCACCAATTAAACTATATATATATATATATATATATATATATATATATATATATATATATATATAATATATTTATATATATATATATACGATATTAATAAATGGAAACTATATTTATAAAACCCTATTTATTTCATTATACATATTTCAGGGATACCTGAATTTAATTTGGTATCCCTGAAATATGTATAATGAAATAAATATGGTTTTATAAATATAGTTTCCATTTATTAATATCATATATCTACTCCAAATACTTGTCGAGTGCTTTATATCAGTTATAAAAATATTTACTTGTTGTATCCCAACAATTTTAAATAGAACTTTTGCATATATATATATATATATATATATATATATGCAAAAGTTCTATTTAAAATTGTTGGGATAGAACAAGTAAATATATAACATTCTTGCATAGTGACCAGCGAAACTGTACAGTCAGGACGATAGAAAAAAATAGGTATATAGGGCGGTGGATTGGCAGTATCGGTAGAGGGTCGGACGCCATGCTTTCCAGCATAGTTACGTCCCTTTACCATCTGAGTTCAAATCCCGCCGAGGTTGACTTTGCCTTTCATCCTTACGGGGTCGATAAAATAAAGTACCAGTAATGCACTGGTAATTGCTGGCCTTGTGCCTAAAGTAGAAACAATTATTCCTTTTTATAATATTTTACATAACTCTGATATTGTGTCAATTTAATTATTTCGATTATTTTGTCTCTCATAATCATAGAGTAACACTGGTTAAGTTCGACAACATACAATCTCACATACTTGTGAAAAATGTATGTTTATATATACATGTATATGTATGTATACACATATATTTGTATACCTCTCATTATTGTCTCTAACTCCCTCACGGTAGAGTAACCACGGAAGTATAGTGACTGCTTTCAAGCAAACACTATATACACTTCTAGTCAACCTTACCACCCCTCTGTAGCCTATGTATCATATCAATATCTCCCTCCGCCTTCTGAAATATTTTCACTGCTACAAGGGATTAATACCCTTTCTTGACCGGTGTATCACGTGATAGAGTCTCCCTCCGCCTTTCTGAGATTTTCTCGCATGCTACGGACGTATGTAGTTAGGGCTCTTCCCTGAGGTGCTCCCTTGATAAGCTGGCTTACCTCACAACAATGTTGTATATCTATGATATAACATTCTTGCATAGTGACCAGCGAAACTGTACAGTAGGTATATTGTATCTATTATTCCTTTTTATAATATTTTATATATATATATATATATATATATATATATATATATATATGAAATACGTCCCGTCACGCACAAGGCGCCAAGGTACGCATGTATTGTCCAACCAAGTGCCAGTGTGGTTCAATGGCGGGTTAATAAATTAACGAGCCAGAACAAATATAAACAAGGTTTAGTAAATAATGAAAAAGTTTCAAAATAAATTTTAAAAAATTGACTTTACCTACTATAGTTACCTTTACCGATCGGTTTCGAATCCCAAAAATAAAACGGAGGCCATACGGCCTTCGTTGCAAAGAGAGATTCTCGTCAGAAGGTTCTTTTCATTCAAAGAATATAAAATTCCTGAATTTAAATCACAAACTAACGCTATCAAAGACTGTTCCTGGGATGAGAGTGGATGATGTAGAACAGGTTTGTGACGGGAAGTATTTCATATTACTACTACCTCCACAAACGTTGAGAACAAACAGGGTCATTCCGACTGCTGCTGATAACAGCGGTGGCTAGTTTGACCTACCTCCTTTTGCCTCTATCTTTACTACGGCCCTTGATAAACCTGTTCTACATCATCCACTCTCATCCCAGGAACAGTCTTTGATAGCGCTAGTTTGTGATTTAAATTCAGGAATTTTATATTCTTTGAATGAAAAGAACCTTCTGACGAGAATCTCTCTTTGCATCGAAGGCCGTATGGCCTCCGTTTTATTTTTGGGATTCGAAACCGATCGGTAAAGGTAACTATAGTAGGTAAAGTCAATTTTTTAAAATTTATTTTGAAACTTTTTCATTATTTACTAAACCTTGTTTATATATATATATATATATATATATATAAAATATTATAAAAGGAATAACACGCACTAACACGCAACCACAACCCCACCAAACTATCCAGGATTCTACTGCAAAACATAAAAATAGTTGTAACTGCACCAAACCAGGTACGTGCCCACTGAATAACCAGTGCCTAGCACGCAATATTGTCTACCGGTGTACAATAAATTCCGGGACCAACAAATGGTATTACGTCGGATGTACCGCAACTTCTTTCAAGGCTCGCCTATACCAACATCGATCTTCGATCAGGCACCAGAAAATGCGCTCCGTAACAACCCTCGCCGATAAAGCCTGGCAGCTTCGGAGGAACAATCAAGCGTTCTCCCTTGATTGGCAAATTATTGCAGCTGCGCCTGCATATCAGCAAAATCACCGATTCTGCAAGTTATGCAATTTAGAGATATACTGCATTTTAACGTCGGTAAACAAACTTTTGAACAGCAAAATTGAACGTTCTCTATACTGTAACCATCGTTTGAAAACGACTTTTTCTTTTTTTAAATGCATATAATGTTACCTTTTTACACCAACGTTTGCAAATTTCTGTCTTATATGTTTATAAACAAGATATGGCTTTCTATAATAATAGTACTAAACACTGTTTTTCTGGACCCCTTTAGAAATAACCTGCTACTATAATAGCCCTAATAACTTGTCTGTGACACTGTACCACTTTGACCCCTTTAACTAAATTTTGTCCGAACAACACCACTAGAAGAATCTACTTCCCAGCCAACCTTAGCACGCCTCATTAAGCTAACTGCTGCAAAAACATTCTCTCTTCACAATCTCTACTAGTCTGACAGTCTTATATCCTAAGACTCCCTCCACCTTACTCACTTCCCTCTTCCCCTTCTCTTCCTACCTCCTTCTTTATCTTTTATCTAGTGTATAAAATATTTTCATATCATTCTAATACAAAGGTCTGATGACATGGTGTGTTGGCTTACAGTGTACCTTCGGTTTATGATAATATTTGTGTATTATTCAAATAGCGAGGTATAGGTAACTCAATCACTATAGAAACAATTGTTACCTAATAAATTCTATATACCCGCATTTCCATTTCGTAAATTTTTTCTCCATATTTTCTCCGGATTTTAAAACACACTTTATTATACGTTGAGCAATCTCTGACGTCAGTTGACTCCATCCAATGCAACTACTTAGTAACATTGGAATACAAATTAACTAATTCTTCACACTCCTTTACAGTTGAGCAACCTATCAACCCGCGTCTTTGAAATGGAAAAACATCATTGTGGTATGTCCTTAAAAAACATATCCATTCTGGGTAAAAAGGATTACATTCTTGGTATGATACAAAGGACCAAAGAATTTATTCGGCGGATTAGATGGAAGGCCTTCCACTTCGATAGGAAAAGGATTACACAAACTTCGGACACCAACAACGAGAAGTTTGGTTTCAAATCCTACAAAAACCCACCCTCTAACCCTCTTTTGGATTCTTTCGAACAGGACTTAATGAAAATGATAACCGGAATCAAATTTACAAACGGAAGGAAAAACGAACTGCAACGAGATATTAAAACTCTACTCAACAACCTAAGGAATACCAAAGGAATTATCATAAAGGCAGACAAAACTTCGAATCTATACACCCTGGATGTAGAAACTTATAACAATTTTATACGTAAGGAATTACATAGGAAGTACAAAAAAACAAACGCAACTACACTAACCAACATTAATAACGCAGCATGTGATATTGTTAGGAAACTGAAAATTGACGACAGAACGGTACCCCTATCCCCAGCTACACCGACTTTTAATCTGAAGGACCATAAGGATAACTTCGATACTAACCCTAAAATTAGATTAATATGTCCTTCAAAGTCCGATATAGGTAGAATTAGTAAGTACATATTAGATCGTATTATCCCCCAAGTTAAGGCTAAGGTAGATATTAAATTATGGGGTAATACTCATCAGGCAATAAGATGGTTCAATAACATTAGGGACAAAAACAAATCTTCTTTTATTCAATTCGATATAGATGAATACTATTCCTCTATTTCACCCGAAACCCTGCATAAGGCCCTCTCTTTCGCTAAGACTAACTCGGACCTCACAAACGAGGAAATTAATATTATACTTGAAGCTAGACGCACAGTAGTGCACTTTGAAAATAGTTATTGGGTCCGCAGGGATAGACCCTCGGAATTCGACATTACGATGGGTTCTAATGATTCGGCGGAGGTCACGGATTTGGTTGGGATCTATATAGCCCATAGACTCCAGAGCGAATTTACGGACCTCCACGGCGGAATATACCGCGACGATACACTTCTATTAGTCAAGAATATGAACAAACAAAACCTAGAAAGGCGACGTAAAAACATTAGGAAACTTTTCTTAGAACTAGGGCTTAATATTACCTTCGAACACAATCTTAAGGTGGTCAACTTCTTGGATGTCACCTTCAACCTTAATAACGGTAATATAGAGCCATTTCACAAACTTAATGAAAATCTTAAGTACGTTAATGTAAAATCGAACCATCCTCATTCCATTATTAAATCTATCCCTAAAAATATATCCATAAGGATCTCCCGACTGTCGTCTAATTTGCAGACCTTCAACGAGCATGCTGAATATTATAATGACGCACTTAGAAAAGCTGGTTACTGCGAGAAAATTGAATATCTAGACGATAACCACTTAAGTACTATGAATAAAACACATCTAAGTCGAACTAGTATTGCACCACACACACACATCAATAGGCATACTAACAGGTGCAAACCAGCAAATAGAGTCAGACGTAGAGAGTACATATGGTATAACCCCGTGTACAATTCTTCTATTAGCACTAAGATTATCTCACAATTCTATACACTAATCAATAAACACTTTACAACTTCACATAAATACTATAAAATCTTTAACTCGCGCACCATTAGACTCTCATACTCCACTGCACCTAACATAGAACAACTAATTAGAAAACTTAACTCAGCAATACTGAATAAGTACATCCCTAATGACTCAGCGCACCAGCATAGCAACATACAACGCACTAACACGCAACCACAACCCCACCAAACTATCCAGGATTCTACTGCAAAACATAAAAATAGTTGTAACTGCACCAAACCAGGTACGTGCCCACCGAATAACCAGTGCCTAGCACGCAATATTGTCTACCGGTGTACAATAAATTCCGGGACCAACAAATGGTATTACGTCGGATGTACCGCAACTTCTTTCAAGGCTCGCCTATACCAACATCGATCTTCGATCAGGCACCAGAAAATGCGCTCCGTAACAACCCTCGCCGATAAAGCCTGGCAGCTTCGGAGGAACAATCAAGCGTTCTCCCTTGATTGGCAAATTATTGCAGCTGCGCCTGCATATCAGCAAAATCACCGATTCTGCAAGTTATGCAATTTAGAGATATACTGCATTTTAACGTCGGTAAACAAACTTTTGAACAGCAAAATTGAACGTTCTCTATACTGTAACCATCGTTTGAAAACGACTTTTTCTTTTTTTAAATGCATATAATGTTACCTTTTTACACCAACGTTTGCAAATTTCTGTCTTATATGTTTATAAACAAGATATGGCTTTCTATAATAATAGTACTAAACACTGTTTTTCTGGACCCCTTTAGAAATAACCTGCTACTATAATAGCCCTAATAACTTGTCTGTGACACTGTACCACTTTGACCCCTTTAACTAAATTTTGTCCGAACAACACCACTAGAAGAATCTACTTCCCAGCCAACCTTAGCACGCCTCATTAAGCTAACTGCTGCAAAAACATTCTCTCTTCACAATCTCTACTAGTCTGACAGTCTTATATCCTAAGACTCCCTCCACCTTACTCACTTCCCTCTTCCCCTTCTCTTCCTACCTCCTTCTTTATCTTTTATCTAGTGTATAAAATATTTTCATATCATTCTAATACAAAGGTCTGATGACATGGTGTGTTGGCTTACAGTGTACCTTCGGTTTATGATAATATTTGTGTATTATTCAAATAGCGAGGTATAGGTAACTCAATCACTATAGAAACAATTGTTACCTAATAAATTCTATATACCCGCATTTCCATTTCGTAAATTTTTTCTCCATATTTTCTCCGGATTTTAAAACACACTTTATTATACGTTGAGCAATCTCTGACGTCAGTTGACTCCATCCAATGCAACTACTTAGTAACATTGGAATACAAATTAACTAATTCTTCACACTCCTTTACAGTTGAGCAACCTATCAACCCGCGTCTTTGAAATGGAAAAACATCATTGTGGTATGTCCTTAAAAAACATATCCATTCTGGGTAAAAAGGATTACATTCTTGGTATGATACAAAGGACCAAAGAATTTATTCGGCGGATTAGATGGAAGGCCTTCCACTTCGATAGGAAAAGGATTACACAAACTTCGGACACCAACAACGAGAAGTTTGGTTTCAAATCCTACAAAAACCCACCCTCTAACCCTCTTTTGGATTCTTTCGAACAGGACTTAATGAAAATGATAACCGGAATCAAATTTACAAACGGAAGGAAAAACGAACTGCAACGAGATATTAAAACTCTACTCAACAACCTAAGGAATACCAAAGGAATTATCATAAAGGCAGACAAAACTTCGAATCTATACACCCTGGATGTAGAAACTTATAACAATTTTATACGTAAGGAATTACATAGGAAGTACAAAAAAACAAACGCAACTACACTAACCAACATTAATAACGCAGCATGTGATATTGTTAGGAAACTGAAAATTGACGACAGAACGGTACCCCTATCCCCAGCTACACCGACTTTTAATCTGAAGGACCATAAGGATAACTTCGATACTAACCCTAAAATTAGATTAATATGTCCTTCAAAGTCCGATATAGGTAGAATTAGTAAGTACATATTAGATCGTATTATCCCCCAAGTTAAGGCTAAGGTAGATATTAAATTATGGGGTAATACTCATCAGGCAATAAGATGGTTCAATAACATTAGGGACAAAAACAAATCTTCTTTTATTCAATTCGATATAGATGAATACTATTCCTCTATTTCACCCGAAACCCTGCATAAGGCCCTCTCTTTCGCTAAGACTAACTCGGACCTCACAAACGAGGAAATTAATATTATACTTGAAGCTAGACGCACAGTAGTGCACTTTGAAAATAGTTATTGGGTCCGCAGGGATAGACCCTCGGAATTCGACATTACGATGGGTTCTAATGATTCGGCGGAGGTCACGGATTTGGTTGGGATCTATATAGCCCATAGACTCCAGAGCGAATTTACGGACCTCCACGGCGGAATATACCGCGACGATACACTTCTATTAGTCAAGAATATGAACAAACAAAACCTAGAAAGGCGACGTAAAAACATTAGGAAACTTTTCTTAGAACTAGGGCTTAATATTACCTTCGAACACAATCTTAAGGTGGTCAACTTCTTGGATGTCACCTTCAACCTTAATAACGGTAATATAGAGCCATTTCACAAACTTAATGAAAATCTTAAGTACGTTAATGTAAAATCGAACCATCCTCATTCCATTATTAAATCTATCCCTAAAAATATATCCATAAGGATCTCCCGACTGTCGTCTAATTTGCAGACCTTCAACGAGCATGCTGAATATTATAATGACGCACTTAGAAAAGCTGGTTACTGCGAGAAAATTGAATATCTAGACGATAACCACTTAAGTACTATGAATAAAACACATCTAAGTCGAACTAGTATTGCACCACACACACACATCAATAGGCATACTAACAGGTGCAAACCAGCAAATAGAGTCAGACGTAGAGAGTACATATGGTATAACCCCGTGTACAATTCTTCTATTAGCACTAAGATTATCTCACAATTCTATACACTAATCAATAAACACTTTACAACTTCACATAAATACTATAAAATCTTTAACTCGCGCACCATTAGACTCTCATACTCCACTGCACCTAACATAGAACAACTAATTAGAAAACTTAACTCAGCAATACTGAATAAGTACATCCCTAATGACTCAGCGCACCAGCATAGCAACATACAACGCACTAACACGCAACCACAACCCCACCAAACTATCCAGGATTCTACTGCAAAACATAAAAATAGTTGTAACTGCACCAAACCAGGTACGTGCCCACCGAATAACCAGTGCCTAGCACGCAATATTGTCTACCGGTGTACAATAAATTCCGGGACCAACAAATGGTATTACGTCGGATGTACCGCAACTTCTTTCAAGGCTCGCCTATACCAACATCGATCTTCGATCAGGCACCAGAAAATGCGCTCCGTAACAACCCTCGCCGATAAAGCCTGGAAGCTTCGGAGGAACAATCAAGCGTTCTCCCTTGATTGGCAAATTATTGCAGCTGCGCCTGCATATCAGCAAAATCATCGATTCTGCAAGTTATGCAATTTAGAGATATACTGCATTTTAACGTCGGTAAACAAACTTTTGAACAGCAAAATTGAACGTTCTCTATACTGTAACTATCGTTTGAAAACGACTTTTTCTTTTTTTAAATGCATATAATGTTACCTTTTTACACCAACGTTTGCAAATTTCTGTCTTATATGTTTATACACAAGATATGGCTTTCTATAATAATAGTACTAAACACTGTTTTTCTGGACCCCTTTAGAAATAACCTGCTACTATAATAGCCCTAATAACTTGTCTGTGACACTGTACCACTTTGACCCCTTTAACTAAATTTTGTCCGAACAACACCACTAGAAGAATCTACTTCCCAGCCAACCTTAGCACGCCTCATTAAGCTAACTGCTGCCAAAACATTCTCTCTTCACCATCTCTACTAGTCTTATATCCTCCCTCCACCTTACTCACTTCCCTCTTCCCCTTCTCTTCCTACCTCCTTCTTTATCTTTTATCTAGTGTAAAAAATATTTTCATATCATTCTAATACAAAGGTTTGATGACATGGTGTGTTGGCTTACAGTGTACCTTCGGTTTATGATAATATTTGTGTATTATTCAAATAGCGAGGTATAGGTAACTCATACGCTATAGAAACAATTGTTACCTAATAAATTCTATATACCCGCATTTCCATTTCGTAAATTTTTTCTCTCTATATATATATATATATAGATATAGATATATATAGATATATATATATCACATAAGAAACGGAGAACCAGTGGTGTGTCGAATTAAAATTTATTAGACATATTACAATCGTTTCTCTGGCGACCGGCTCGAGGCACGATCGATGCAATGATCGAACCTGACTCTGAAATGATATTATACTCTGCTCTGTAAGAGGATCGAGTGCATATATATATATATATATATGTATTATAAAGAAAACGAAAAATCAGTGATGCATCTGGACTTAATTTATTACGTGTTACAATTGTTTCTCCGGCAGGTAGCTCGAGACATGGTCCTTGTATGGATCGGCTGATTCTACTTCTGCAGGTTCATTCAGACACGAGTATTTCGTTAGGAGCAAATTTTATCACTCATATATATATATCACTCATATATATATCACTCATATATATATCACTCATATATATATATATATATATATATATATATATATATATATATGTATTCTTTATATATATATATATATATATATATATATATATATATATATATATATATATATATATATATATATATATATATATATTATATATATATATATGTATTAAATATATATATGTATTATATATATATATGTATTATATATATGTATATTGAGCACTCTTATTCGATATGTGTTATTCCACATTTTCCCGAATATTTTTTGCGGATATAAAGGTTATCTCCCTTGCTGAAATCCATGTGCGTATTTTCAGCCTGGGTTTTGTCTTTTCATCCGTTCGGACAAAAGCTCGTTGAAGAAGTAACTCCAGTCCCCCGTTGTCTGTAAGTCTTATATTTTTATGTGAGCTGATAGAGGACGGTTTAAGGATTTACAGAAACCCAAGAAACTAGATATACCATATCTCTAGCGGGTCCGGGTATGCTTTTTACATTCATTTCATTTATTGATTTATTGATAATTTATCTGAGTGTCCCGAATCTTCCATATCGCAATTTTTCGGTTATTTGGTTGATTGTAGACATATTCTACGTGTGACGGTATTTTAACGATAGTTATAGCTCTGATTTATTTGAATTATGGAGCCCTCTGCCGCTCATCTCGAATTTTGTTTATCGTGAACTCGTGCGCCGATTTTTCGATACTCGATTATTCTACTATATATATGTATATATATATATATATATATATATATATATATATATACATATATATATATATATATATATATATATATATATATATATATATATATATATATATATATATATATAAGTGTATATATATATACGAACAAAGCGGCGTTATAATAAGCGTCCGCTAAACTGATGCGTGCATATATGTATGTGTACCTATATATATATATATATATATATATATATATATATATATATATATATATATATATATATATATATGTATATATATATATATAAATATATATATATATATATATATATATATGCATGCTACTGTACGTCTGTATACATATATGTATGTACGTATACATACATACTTACATTTAAGTAAGTGCCATACTAAGAGTGAGAAATGAAATTTCGTTTTCATTTTATTTCAACCTGTCGTTTTCGGTATGCCTGACCGATTTAACTCACTCAATATGCAAATTAGGCTGCTCAGCCGTTAATTTTCGTAAGGAAAGTATATACTTTCGAACGTTCAACTATCTGGCAGATGGGTATACGGTGCTGATGATAGCTAACAAGCTTGAAACTAGTACATCGTTCCTGTGTCAGTGTTGAACAAAAAGGTGACGTGGTTGCCTTAACACCGTATGGCATAAATTCAGGCTGTTCAGTTTGTTTACAAACGAACAAAGCGGCGTTATAATAAGCGTCCGCTAAACTGATGCGTGCATATATGTATGTGTACCTGTATGTATATATATATATATATATATATATATATATATATATATATATGCATGCTACTGTACGTCTGTATACATATATGTATGTACGTATACATACATACTTACATTTAAGTAAGTGCCATACTAAGAGTGAGAAATGAAATTTCGTTTTCATTTTATTTCAACCTATAAATATATGTATATATATATATGTATAATATATATATATATATATATATATATATATATATATATATATATATATATATATATATATATATATATATATATATATATATGTATTATATATATATGTATTATATATATATATATGTATGTATTATATATATATGTATTATATATATATGTAAACAGAATAATTTTTGAAGCTTGTTTCTTTCCCCTGGTTAGCCTTACTCTGTTGTTCTCCTGTCTCACTCGCTTTACGCGTTTTAATTGTCCTAATAACTTATTTTGGTTATTATTGCACCGACGTGAGGTATATGATTTTTAATGCATGAAATATCTATGATCTTCGGCAAATCACTGATGAGGGACTCATTTTATTACATGTTATCCATGTGCTACCTGCAGTATTTTTCTCTATATTTTATTACATATATTTACCACTGCGATTCTGTGTTTTTTTCTCTCTCTCTTACTGTTCCCCCATTCTCTCTGTTTCTCCCCCTCTGTCATGTCAGTTAACTCTTCCTCACACTTTCACTCACTCACTATTTCTCTCTCTTCTCTTCATTCCATCCTGTACACCACGAAAGCTATTTTTCTCTCTCCGCTCATAGCCTTCGCTCGTGTATTGTCTGTTCTAAAAGCGCTCATATATTCACCTAGCTTATGCTAAACAGAATAATTTTTGAAGCTTGTTTCTTTCCCCTGGTTAGCCTTACTCTGTTGTTCTCCTGTCTCACTCGCTTTACGCGTTTTAATTGTCCTAATAACTTATTTTGGTTATTATTGCACCGACGTGAGGTATATGATTTTTAATGCATGAAATATCTATGATCTTCGGCAAATCACTGATGAGGGACTCATTTTATTACATGTTATCCATGTGCTACCTGCAGTATTTTTCTCTCTCTATATATATATATATATAGGAGGTGAGTTTTATTGTAGTACAATAAAGCAATGCAGATATCGGATAAGAAGCACTCTACAGTTTGTAGGACTGGAGTATACATAATATATAAGATCAAAAGATGGTCAAATGAGTTCCATGTATTTTATTATGCGCATTTCAAAAACAAATATCATCATCCAATAACATTTGTGTTTTCATCAGATAAAATAGGAGGACATGATATGAAGGTTAAAAACACTTGTGGATAGTGCAGTTTTAAATCAACATAACCTAAAAATTGAATTTGATAACAGCATCAAACTAGCCAATTTCTTGGATGTATCTCTTAATCTTGACACTGGCCTATATTACACTTACCATAAAAAGAATGAGAACCTAAATTATGTTAATTTTAAATCTAACCACCCTACTAATATTAAGAATGCTATAGTTAGTAATATTGGAAAAAGAATATCTAACCTATCTTCTAATAAAAACATCTTCGATGCTAACGCCAATTACTATAATAACGCGCTTTCTAAAGCCGGCTATCCTGATAAAATCAAATATAATAACGAAACAAATTCTAGAAGATCTTACAGTAGAATAATTAATCATGATCATTCCAATAACTTTAATAAAAGACCTAGATACAAAAACATAATCTGGTATAATGCTCCTTTCTCCATCTCTATTAATAATAATATTCCTAAATTATTCTTTAGTGCCTTAAATAAATGCTTCCCCCCTCACATATCTATAGTAAAATATTTAACAAACACACTATAAAATTTTCCTATTCGACATCCTCCAACATTTCCAACATTATCTCTAAACACAACAATAAAATACTAAATACTAAATATCTTCCTTCCAACACTGAACATCATAATAATAGTAATAGTACTCCCGACGTCATTGTAAACCCTAGGCTACTTTCTGCAAACCCAAATACAACGTCAAACACAACTTCGCTAAATGTTCCTAATCCCATTCTAAATCAAGAAACTATTATTCCTATCGCAAATAACTTCGCCAATCCAATTCCTTCTATAGATAACACTAGGTCACTCGTTAATAATCTCTCTAATCGCAATTGCAATTGCCGTGCTAAAAATAAATGTCCTCTCAACAACCATTGTCTTGATAAAAACTTAATTTACGAATGTAAAGTTATAACTGACACCAATTCCTTCACCTATTTTGGCTCCACTTCCACCTCCTTTAAAGCTCGTCTTTATAATCATCATTCGTCTTTTAAATATAAACTTAACAGAACCAACACGGCTCTCTCAGAACTCATATGGTCCTTGAAAGACAAAAATATAAAATATAACATCTCTTGGAAAAAGGTTTCCTCTGCTTCTTCACACTTGAACAGTTCTCTATCCAAGACTTGCAATCTCTGTCTAAATGAAAAAGTTACCATTATATCTAATTTAGATTCTATAATAAATAGACGCACTGACTTGTTTTCTATCTGCTTGCATAAATTCCACAAAACTTTCCATAAAGTATACAGCTAATATCCTAAATTTATCAATTCAGAATCCTCTTCTCAAAGGCACATATATATATATATATATATATATATACTTCTTTAAAAATATACCCATCTTTCTACCTTATTTCAAAGTTATTTATTATATTCTATATTACTGCTCTTCATCACTTCCCTTTCTTCCTTTTCCTTTTCTTTTCTTTTTCTTTTAATTTCTAACCCCTAATCTGTACCTTTTCTCACTGTGCCTAACATAGAAACAATTATTACACAATACACTATATTCTTACTTTATATCACCTTGAAAAAATCCTTCGTAAACATAAACATTTTTTTTACGTTAGATGATTCATCCTCTATTCTTTATTTTTTCTCACTTTCATCTAACTTATTCATGCTCATCTCACAATATATCCTTACTTACGTTACTTCTGTTTTTTTAATAATACATATCAACATTTTCTTTCCATCGCACATATTATTAAACCCTTAAATATTATTCTTAATACATATTAACAATTTCTTTTCATCGCACATATTATTAAACCCTTCAATATACAAACCTTAAGTTTACATTATTTTTCTCTTCGTTAATTTTCAAATTCTAGAGAGCCCTTAAGGATATATATAAACGTTTATATATATCCTTAAGGGCTCTCTAAAATTTTAATTCTTCGAAGGGTCTCTCGGAGGAAGCTCCTATTAAAAATATTAAAGGGGCCTTTTCTGAGAGATTTATTGAAGGCTCTTTGAATTAACCTTTAATTGATTAGTTTCTTTCAACTTAGTAGGGAATATCAAAACCTCGTAAGTTTTCTGAAATTTGTTAACGTGATCTCGGGGGAAGAAAGTTTTTTTCTTTCGAAAAAAATTTTTTTCTATCGAAGGAATTTCTTAGCAAACTTTATATTTTTAGGGAAACTCTATATTTTTATTTTTTTATTTTTTTATTTTATTTTATTAGCCTCTTAATTTCTCCTAGTTTATTAGGTTTATTGGAGCCTGTAAGCTTTATGCACTTATTGAGGGATTTTTTAAGGTGCTTCTATGGGATCCCAAGTCTTCTAATTTAATCTTTACTTTTAATGCGTAAATCATATATTATCTAATTTCTAACCTTCAATCCCTGACCCCGACAACTAATATAAAAGAGCCCCCTTAGAATATAGACCCC
>OZ024743.1:204150505-204158005 GCA_964016885.1 Eledone cirrhosa
CGTGACATCGAAGTTATCAGGACGGTTGGTTCTGGTCCAGTGGGAGCCTTCGAACTGGATAATGGTTCTACGCACGGCTAGAACTATGTCTATTTCTTTTTTAGTGAGGCTAGTGTTAGATTTAGCTAAGATGAGTACCTTATTTAAGAGTATGGGGGAGATAGAGGCGTAGTAATTATCTATGTCAAACTGGATGATCTTCAGGGTCGCTTTATCCGGCAACTCGGTGAACCAATTTATGACCTGGTCGGTGTTGCCCCAGAGGCAGACCTTAGCCTTTCTATTAACCTCCAGTAGTACTCTGTCGAGGATCACTTTATTAATCTTACCTATATCAGATGTAGAGGGGCATATTAGTCTAATAGAGGGGCTTTCATTAAAGTTACATTTGTGATACTTAAGAGAGAATCTAGGCGTCAGAGGGACGTACGGGTTAGTGTACTTTTCTATTTCTAAGCTGGTGACTATATCCTTCCCCACTCTATTTATGTCATTTAGGGTAGTAGAGGGTCTCTTTTTGTAGTCTTTGTGTAGTTCCTTATAGCTGAATATTTTATACTTACTCGAGTAAGTATAAAACGAACACGCACCTCATTACAACCAAGCCCTCAAGCGGAGTGGCTTCCGGGAGGAAATATCCTTTTATCCAGCTTCCCTTAGCGAATCCAGCAGGCGACACCGCCGCTCACGCAACGTAACCGTGGTTCAATCCTCCCCATAATGCCAAGGTGGCAACACCTATCGGGAAAATCTTCTTTAGACTCCTCGAAAAACACTTCCCACTACAACACCGCTACAACAACATAATCAACAAAAACACTATTAAACTGTCCTACAGCACCACACCTAACTTCGCACAAAACGTCGTCTCCTCAAACAACAAAAAACTCAACCCCTATGGAAGAAATAACCTAGACATCAGTGGAGAGCCGACCAGGAGGTATAACTGCCCTGATAGATCTACGTTCCCCCTCAACAACAAATTTCGAGAACGTAACGTGATCTACCAGTGCAACGTGAGGAGGGACACGTCCAACAAAGCTTATATAGGATTAACCGCGTGTGACTTCAAGACCCGGCTCTACCAACACCAACATAATTTCCGAAACCCGGTCCGGCGACATGCCACTACACTTTCGGGCCACATCTGGGACCTCCAAGATAATAATATAACCTACAATCTCACTTTGAGCATAATGTCCAAAGCTAACTCTTACACGGGGGGACACCGTCCATGTAGCTTATGCTCGGATGAAACATAACAAATGCTGTTTTCGAAGAATCAACTCCTAAACAAGAAAGAGGAACTGGTAACCGCATGCAAACACAGATTGCGTAGGACTTATCTCGCCCTCAAACCCCATAACGACCCGGGTGGTTAGACAAGGGCTGGTACCCCCCTACTTGCAGAATAAGTTAGGGGAAACCCCAGCTTACTTAGATATATGTATCTCTTTTCTTTTTTTTTCCTCTTTCTCTTCTTCCCCCTGTCTCATCCTATCACTTCCTTCCACCCCCTATTTTCTCCCACGTCTGCTTTTCCCCTTTCGCCTACCCCGATGCAGCCCATCGGGCCTCTGTAGCATCAGTTCCCCCACCCCTGTAATTTTAAGATAGAATTGGCCGAATACGTTTTACTAACTATTTATAGCAGACGTGTTGAACCCCTTTAATTCTGTATCAGTTCTGGTACTACTCAATTTCTACAAGTTTTTTTCTATTCTCAACTTATTAACCTATAATTGTAAGATAGCATTGTGATTTCTTTATTCATTTCTCACTATCTAATTTTATATATTTTTTTATTTATTTCTATTATCTTTTATTATCTCCTACTCTCATTCGATTTACCTATTCTATAACCTCCCTCCTCCACTTCATACACTATCCTTAGAATCTACTGTATACATATCACTTTCAACGCTTGACCGCTCCACTCACTCCCCTATTGTTCTACAGGCAAGTTCAGTCACCCCTACCTCCCACCAAATGCCATGATAGACTTATTTGTGTTTACAACAAATTTTAACCAATCCTCTTGACAACTACAATCTTCCCATATAAGGAAGTAACCCCTTGAAAAGTTCGGCTCTTTATTCACCAGGCTAAAAATTCTAATTTAGTCCAGAAATAGCCGTCGAAACGGCTTGAGCTCTGCCGTCGGGGTCATACTTTTTCCTATATATATATACATATATATATATATATATATATATATATATATATATATATATATATATATATATATATATATATATATATATATATATATATATATACATAATCGGAGAAAGCTAATAGCGATACTCCGGCCAAATTCCAACTCACTCAACAAACATTAGGAAATATCTGAGTATATTCCCAATTATGGGGTGCTAACTATATTGTATTGTGTGGATAATTGGCTGTATTATTTCATATGAGATATATCAAATATATCATTTCCCAGACGACTCGTTTCATTATAAGATTTCTACAAGTTGGGTGAAAATATACCAAGTTATGTAGAAGCTTGTATAAGATCAACAGATACTTATTCAAGTGGGCTCTTATACATCTTCAGTGGGTAATATATAATTATGATTAAAAATTTAATAAGGTTCAATGAACTCCTCAATGAATAAAGTTTCACAATAGATTATAAGCACTCAACAAAAGGTTTTCTGGAGTGTATTTATATATATATACTGTATATATATATATATATCCCAGAAAAAAGAGAATCAGTGTTGCGACGAAAGGAATTTATTGGACATATTACAATTGTTTCTCGGGCGACCAGCTCGAGGCACGATCGATTTGGTTATCAAACCTGACTCTGAACTCACGCGGTCCTCGGATACGTCTTGATTCCACGAAGCAGATTTTCCTAATGTCCTTTAACATCGAATTTCTTCGCTTGTTGGTTTAGATCCTGTTGTTGTCATTCCATGAGTGGTCAAGAATTGTACACTTCACCGGTATTTCTAGCCACTCATGGTTGCCCACTTCTTGATTCTTCTCGTTCTCCACCTGTTAATCAAAATTTCTTCATATATCAGAATTACTATTGTGCTGGCATCAGAATTACTACTGAACGGCTGGCATCACATCGACGTCTTCATTGCCCCTAGGCGCCTTTGTCTCCATCGGTCAGGTACACACCCGCAATTATGCTGTATACGGCAGTCATCTATATATATAAAACTGTGGTTGTCTGTCTATCTATCGATTTTTGGCACACATCTCCTCTTAGAATCTCTCACGGAATTGCACCGAAATTGCTATACTTGTACATTGAGCCCTAGCGAAGACATCGGAAAAAAAAATTTCAAATTGACCCACCCTATGTGACGAAATCGAATATAATGTATCGATTTTTGAGCGTAAGTTATCAGTTATTTCCCTTTGTTCTGTTTACATTGAGCGTCTTACGTAAAAAATTACGCTGGCTTTCTCAGCGTTTAAAATGACATTAACACAATACACGAACAGTTGTCGAGCCAGCAAAATATTGACCTGCAAAATTCATCAGTTCGAACACTAAGCTTCCGTTTTGCTTCATTTCCATTTAAAAGCATTTTAAAACAATATTTTTACTTGAAAACAAGTCTATTTAAAGACTACGTAAAACAAGCAAATATTTCGTCGTTATGCGTGCAGACAGACAGTCGTGCAGACAGACAGTCGTGCAGAGAGGTGATATACGCGTGCAGACAGACAGTCGTGCAGAGAGGTGATATAGGCGTGCAGACAGATAGTCGTGCAGAGAGGTGATATAGGCGTGCAGACAGACAGTCGTGCAGAGAGGTGATATAGGCGTGCAGACAGACAGTCGTGCAGAGAGGTGATATAGGCGTGCAGACAGACATAACTGATAATTTGGTTACGCTAATGTTTTTCTCTGCGTTGCAGTGTTTACATTTTCGATCTTTGTTAATAAATAACCAGTGCAGTTTCTATCCCCAGCATCCTCTTTTGTTATAACATTCGGGTTATCGTTATGTTTTCTTAACTTCATAAGGCATATTGTTGGTTGAGGGAATATTAATCAAAAACACCACATGCAAGTCTGCACAGTAGACACTACAGTTTTTAAGCCAAGAAAGAAACTTAACATTGTAACTTTAACACAGCTACTGAGCGACCCCGAGCAACGCCGGGCTTTACTGCTAGTCATAAATAATGTTTGGCGAGATTTTTTTTTAAAAACAAATCGTAGGGATATTTAGCATAACATTTGTAGGACACAACCTAAAAATACCCTCCACCATACATATTTCAAAAAGAAAAAGATAAAGAAAAACCTGTGTTAACAACGTTTTAAAAAAGAAAGCTTTCAACAGCCTTTCAAACAGAAGTGCTATATCAAAGGTGTTTTCAACAAATACACACAATTCTACACTCACACACTGGACTCGCGCATAGCCAAGACGACGCATATATATATAGACAGATGAGAAAAGAAAAAACCATGGAAAGTCATCCGTACCCCCACGCAGACATGCTCAGACAAATACATCGACCCAGGCATGCGCACACCCGTGCTCAAGTATGTCTGTATGGACACGCATACATACATGCCCCCGTGTGCTCCCACGCCGAAGGCATATACTTGATGAGTACCCCTCATACGTCTTCCCACGCGCCGCTGCGCAGATGGTGCACACAGTATTGTATGAGACAACGCATTTGAGGCTTTGACCCAACCCGATCACGTGGCGGTGTGAGTCCGAAAGTGCCTGCACAATATGCCTAAATGTTAAGGCAGCACAATATCCCTGTACTAATCGCATATACTGTGGGTGGCACATATATTTTTTAAAAACTGTACGTACATAACATAAAATAATGAAATAATATACAATAATAAAATAAAATAGATTATTTTATTATTTCATTATTTTATGTTATGGCAGGTGAATTGTCAGTATCGGGAGAGGGTCTGACATGCATAGCCACGTCCCTTTACGATCTGAGTTCAAATCCCGCCGAGGTTAACTTTGCCTTTCATCCTTACGGGGTCGATAAAATATAGTACCAGTAATGTACTGGGATAATTGCTGGCCTTGTGCCAAAAGAAGAAACAATTATTTTATGTTATGTACGTACAGGTTTATTTTATATACTCGAATCCAGGCATACTCGAATCCTGGATTCGACTATGATGTACCTGTGTACTGTAAATTCAGGCAACTCTACTTGGCACTACATAGGTTCCGCGGCTGGGGATTTCAAGAAAAGGTGGTACGTCCACAGACACTCCATGAAGAACCGTAGACTGGAGAACTCTACGACGCTCGCCAATAAAATCTGGCAGCTTTAAAACACAAACCAGGAGTATAAGATTAGCTGGTCAAAATTATCGGTAGCAAGGGCCTACAGACACGGAATGTCCTACTGCGGACTTTGTAATTTAGAATAATTCCATATTTTAAGGTACGATAAGATGCTGCTTAACAGCAAAATAGAAAGATCAATTTTCTGTAGGCATAAAATAGCTACCACATTCACAAACTTCAAACCACCGTGATTCGAACCAGAAATCCCTAAATTAGAACTGAACCACCTGGATTTTAACATATGGAATACACACTATCACACTGCTATTAGTTGTCAAACAGCCAACTGGTCACTAGATCATAAATCTCTTAACATCTCTTTCACCCTTTTTCCCTGAAACAGCATCAACCCCATTAAGACAAGACAATCAGCATAACATTTACCACACACATTTGTCAAACCTCCCTTCACCATCCACCCTTAGCCCTTATATCTCACACTTGTATCCACCAATTAATCTCTAATTTATTGCTTTTTCCCTTTTCTTTTATCTGTCACTACATCAGACTCTCTACGCGTATCTATGTATATTTCGAATATGACTTTTCATGATAGCACTAAACACACCACAGAATCCTTATAAGAACACTTACTCACCACCACCACAAGCATACTCTGTACTTACATGCTCTCACTTATCCTTATTTATTTCTTTATATTTTCCATTTTCTTACTTTTTTAATGTATTTTTTCTTATCTTTTACTTTTTACGTTTTAAATCTGTAACTTTTCTACCTATTTGTCATATATATTTTATTATTGATGTTATTGTTTTGATTATACGGTATTCTTCTATATATATCTTGCCTCGAGTGAATTATTTTTATATCTTCGTATTCTGATGAGTTGATCAGAGGTAAATAATGTAATAGAGATCGAGTGACGCAACTTCAAGCGATTAGCGACCTCTAGACTCACCTGATCAATGAAACAATTGTCAATACCTGAAATAGAGCCCCTTGTTGTACAGCCAACCATGTTATACTCTTCATTCTTTCACTATATATATATATATATATATATATATATATATATAATAAAATGGGGAGAAAAATACTGCTGGTAGCACATGGATAACATGTAATAAAATAAGTCCCTCATCAGTGATTTGCCGACGATCATAGATATTACATTGTGTTAAAAATCATATACCTCACGTCGGTGCAATAATAACTAAATTAAGTTATTAGGACAATTAAAACGCGTAAAGCGAGTGAGACTAGAAAACAACAAAGAGTAGAGCTAACCGTAGAAGGAAGGAGACAAGCTTCATAGTTATTCTGTTAGCATAAGCTAGGTGAATATATAAGCGCTTAGAAAAAAGACCTTTCACGAACGAATGCAATGTGAGAAAGAGAGAAATTGCTTTCTTCGCGAACGGGGTGAAGTGAGGAGAGGAGAAACAGTGAGTGAGTGAGTGGAAGTGTGAGGAAGAGTTAACTGACATGACAGAGGGGGCGAAATAAAGTAGGAGAAACAGAGAGAATGGGGGAGCAGTAAGAGAGAGAGAGAGAGAGAGAGAGAGAGAGAGAGAGAGAGAGAGAGAGAGAGAGAGAGAGAGAGAGAGAGAGAAACAGAATCGCAGTTTGGGTAAATATATGTAATAAAATGGGGAGAAAAATACTGCTGGTAGCACATGGATAACATGTAATAAAATAAGTCCCTCATCAGTGATTTGCCGACAATCATAGATATTTCATTGCATTAAAAATCATATACCTCACATCGGTGCAATAATAACTAAATTAAGTTATTAGGACAATTAAAACGCGTAAAGCGAGTCAGACAAGAAAACAACAAAGAGTAGAGCTAACCGTAGAAGGAAGGAGACAAGCTTCACAGTTATTCTGTTAGCATAAGCTAAGTGAATATATGAGCGCTTAGAAAAAAGACCTTTCACGAACGAATGCAATGTGAGAAAGAGAGAAATATATATATATATATATATATATATATATATATATATATATATATATATATATATATATATATATATATATATAAAATATTAAAAAAATAATGAATAAAACAATGAAACAGTTCCTTATATTAAACAAAAAAAGTTCATTATTTAACGATCGTTTCTAGGATATATATGTGTTAGAATTGGCATGCATATTCAACAGATCTATGTACAAAATTATACAAAATTATACAAACTATCAAAATTAAATATAC
>OZ024743.1:204163005-204183005 GCA_964016885.1 Eledone cirrhosa
TATATATTATATATATATAATATATATATAAAATATATATAAAATATATAATATCGCATGATTGGCTAGTAAGAACATCTCAACAAGTGACTAAAGACAAGAAATATAGATCGAAACTAAATCAATCATAAAGCAAATGTCACCTATGTTTGCTTTTGTCCCGTAGCGTGGTTCTCTAGCAATAACATCATAAGTCACAAGTAAATAAAGATAAGAAATATAGATCGAAACTAAATCTATATATATAAAACTGTGGTTGTCTGTCTGTCTATCGATTTTTGGCACACATCTCCTCTTAGAATCTCTCACGGTATTGAACCGAAATTGCTAGACTTGTACATTGAGCCCTAGCAAAGACATCGGAAAAAAAAATTTCAAATTGACCCACCCTATGTGACGAAATCGAATATAATGTATCGATTTTTGAGCGTAAGTGATCAGTTATTTCCCTTTGTTCTGTTTACATTGAGCGTCTTACGTAAAAAATTACGCTGGCTTTCTCACACTAAGCTTCCGTTTTGCTTCATTTCCATTTAAAAGCCTTTTAAAACAATATTTTTACTTGAAAACAAGTCTATTTAAAGACTACGTAAAACAAGCAAATATTTCGTAAAAAAAAGCAAAAATTATATAAGTTTATTTAAAATATATGTATCTATAAATTTCGTTAGGCGTGCAGACAGACAGTCGTGCAGAGAGGTGATATACGCGTGCAGACAGACAGTCGTGCAGAGAGGTGATATAGGCGTGCAGACAGACAGTCGTGCAGAGAGGTGATATAGGCGTGCAGACAGACATAACTGATAATTTGGTTACGCTAATGTTTTTATCTGCGTTGCAGTGTTTACATTTTCGATCTTTGTTAATAAATAACCAGTGCAGTTTTTATCCCCAGCATCCTCTTTTGTTATAACATTCGGGTTATCGTTATGTTTTCTTAACTTCATAAGGCATATTGTTGTTTGAGGGAATATTAATCAAAAACACCACATGCAAGTCTGCACAGTAGACACTACAGTTTTTAAGCCAAAAAAGAAACTTAACATTGTAACTTTAACACAGCTACTGAGCGACCCCGAGCAACGCCGGGCTTTACTGCTAGTTAACGATAAAGCAGATGTCAATTTTCTGAACATAAAACGTCTCGGATGAGCACCTCATCACCCTTAAACAGAACCAGCAATTAGCGAGCTGCGGTATTGTATCCAAGTCATGGAGTCAAACCGTATCTCCAGACCTGCCTAATAATTGTGCCTAAATCTACTTTTGGCATAAGGCCAACAATTCTAGGGAGGTCGATTAAATCGGCGTCAGTGAATTATGGGTGTTTCTACTTTATCGCCTCCGCAAGGATGAAAAACAAAGCTAATCTCGGCGGGATTTGAACACAGAACATTAAGGTACGTAGCTATACGCCGCAAAGCATGTTGTCCGAAGCTCTACCGATTCTGCCAATGCACCGCCTGACCTACTAAATAATAATTAACTGCAAAACAACACACCACCACCAACTACCACACCAACAAATAACGAACAACTGTTCCATCAACACTATCATACCAACTTACTCTACTACAACCTTGTCACAATGCCAACCACCACTGCAAAAACTCATCACTGCTTCCATTATCGTCATAACAATGGGAGGTGGATTGGCAGTATCGGTAGAGCGTCAGACGCCACGCTTTGCAGTATAGAGTTATGGCGTTTCATGTTCTGATTTAAAATCCCGCCGAGGTTAACTTTGCCATTCATCCTAACGGGGTCGATAAAATAAAGCATTAGTAATGTCCTTATGCCAACAATAGAAACAATTATCATCACAATAATATCGACAGCATTCTCATGCATATTTCTTTTGTTTTCACGTATGTATCATAAACAGTTTCAACTTCACCGAATTTCTTTTTACAGTGCGCGATTCACTTTATTATTCTCAGGCGGGTTTAAACGGTGACTAAGGGTGTTCCAAAGAGAAAGGGAAGGATGAGAAGTGAACGATAAATTATGAGAACGTGGAAGCATCTGAACAGAAGAAAGAATATATATCAATAGAGAGAGCGGAGAGAGAGAGAGAGAGAGAGAGAGAGAGAGAGAGAGAGAGAGAGAGAGAGAGAGAGAGAGTTAGTGAGAATTCGATGATGTAAAATATAGTCTGGGGTGGTGAGTCATACACACATACTTAATAAACATATAAATAGCAACATAAAAATATCCACATCCACTATTGAACCTGTAGCGCTGCAAATGTTATGATATAGAATCCAGCTTCTCTTCAGCCTTTGTAACAAATTTGTTATGTCGTTGTTGTTGCTGTTGTTGTTGCTGCTAATGCTGTTGTTGTTTATGCTGCTGCTGATGCTGTTGCGGCTGCTGCTGTTATTACGGCTGCTACTGCTATTATTCCTGAAGTCAGACGAATGAAATGGGTTTTCGTATTTCCCGCACACCTTTTTCGTCGTTGTCGTCGTCGTCGTGGAGAAATCTTGCACGCTTTGCACGTGATTTTTCTTTTCTGGCGTCGCTTGCGAAAGAGAAGGGAGGGAGAGAGACACGTTTAGAGAAGGGAGGGAGAGAGACAATCTTCTCTCTGCTGTAGTGACGATTGAGGAAGAAGAAGACGGAATGAGTGGGAGTGACCTATGAAAATTCTTTTTCGTAGCCATGTTTTTTTGTTTTTTTTTCAATAAATATTGGGCACAAAACCCCAATAAGCGGTTATGTAACCCCGGAGGGCCAAATAACGGGCAGAATGACCCCTCTCACGAGGAGGAGGGTGTTTTTGTCTACAATTTGGTTAAAGTTTTAAACAATTTACAATTGTTATAGCGGTCAAAATTTACAATACCTTACAGAGCCGAGCCTCCGTCAACCATAGCATTCAATAATAATAATAATAATGATAATAATAATAATAATAATAATAATAATAATAATAATAATAATAATGATGCCAATAATACCAATGATGCCTGCCCAAAGTATCTGGATGATACTCGGTAGTCATTGCAGATAAAGTTAAATCAAATAATAATAATAATAATAATAATAATAATAATAATAATAATAATAATAATAATGGAAGGGAATAATAATAATAAGGGAAGAAGACGCACGAGGTGACGGAGGTCATGAAATCGCTCCCGTAAGTTTTGAATTTTTAACATATTTAAATCATTTGTGAAATAACAACTCTTAGTACAAATGCTACGTAAAGCACCCGGCTTGAGCCCCAAAAAATTCGGACCCAAAATATATTGTTATAAGGCTCAAATATTCAAATATTCAACTTTGTATTGTACACTGTATATCCAAAAAAGAAAATGGCTATAAATGGAAGAAGAACCCCCCCCCCTCCTCTCCTCTGTCTACACTATATAGGACAGCCAAAATCACCAACACCAGAAACTAGATACACCACCCACCCCATCATCTGTGTACACTAAACACAACAGCCAGATAACGGCATTTTCACCTCACCGCCACCGCTCACTACGGCCATCATTACCACCACTATCCCATCACCGCCGCCACCACCCCTTGACTCCTTCACTGCTGCCACCGCTACAGCACCATCACTACAGTAATACGGTCACATCACCGCCACCACTGCCTCGGTATCGACATCACCACCACCACTGTCTCAATATCGCTACCGCCGCCAGTCTCCCACTTCTCCCTGCTGGCTGCTACTTCCACATTATAGAATTCCTACTACTAACAAAGAGGAAGGCATCAAAATATATAGATAGACTCAAAAGAAAAAAAGAAAAAACAAACAACAAAACCAAAGCAGCACAGCAACAACAGCAAAAACGAGAAAAACAAACAGAGAAAAACAAAAACAAAAACAAAAAAAGAAACCCCAAAAACGTAAAGAAAATAAGAATGAAGAGAGAAGCAGGCGGACGGACAGAGAAGAGGGGGGGAAAAGTAAAACTTAAAAAACAAAAACTAAGTCAGACATTCGAACACTACATTACAATGAAACTTATGCTTATTCATTTTTGGGGCCCTTTCTGCCTGTGTGTTTGTTTGTTTATGTGTGTTCGTATACAGCGTGGTGATAATGCCACACAAGGGCCAAGTGGAATGGCGGATCCACAGATGGCTATGTAACTATACATTCGCCAATCCTCGATAAGAGTGTTTAAATATCGAACATAAACAGTTCGAATAACGGTGAAATGGAGACTAGAACGTCATGTGACAGACTCTCACCCAACAGGTGCCCCCTGGCTCAGCAGCAGGAACCTGACTGTCAACCAAATACTGCTGATGTTGGAGGAGGAAGAAGAAGGAAAGGGGCCAGAACCAACTGGACGAAAGAATTGAATAGAACTGTTATGCAATGCTACCTGAAAAGTAACCCCAAGGAGAGGGGCTACAGGAGACGGATGCATAACATCTGGAACGAGATTGGTTTATTTAAATTAGATGAACAAAAATTGGCCGGGCAAGCTCGGGTAATAAGAACTAATGGGTGGATAAGCGAGCTGGAACTGGAGGAACTGAGCAGAGAGAATGGCTTGGAGATGGCGGGTGTAGTATGCCAGACAAGCGAGCCAGTGGGAAATGAAGGTGAAGAGGTCCTGAGAACGGAGGAACCACCCGAAGCAGACAATGATGTGAATACTGAGATAAATAATACCTGGAACAGAGATACGGCCACTGAGGAGATGAATGCTGACGGGCTAGGACAAGATTCCGTTGACATCCTAAATTTAGTGGTAGATGAATTGAACAATGATAGTGGGAGACCTATGAACCTAAGATTTGTAGACAGGAAAAAGTTAAAAGAAACAACAGCTAAGGTAAACAAAGTCATCCCATACCTTGAGGCGAGGAGCCTTCACCAGTGCAACAATATCCTCAAAGCAACAGCAAATACGGTGAGGAAACTACTTGGTATAAAAGCGAGAGGAAACAACAGACAAGAAAGAGCAGAGCCGTGGTGGAAGAAGCGACTGAGTGGGCAAATCGGGGAAATGAGAAATGACATAGGAAAGCTTGAGTCACTACTGAATGGGACACTAAAAAACATAGGCACTAAAAATAGACTGGAAATAAAATACAAAACTAGGAGTAAAAAGCTAAATATTATCATAGAGGAATTGAAGCAACGCATTGTAGCAAAGAGTGCAAAAATCAGGCGATACGAGAACAGAGTCAGTCAGTATAAACAGAACCGCATGTTCGACAACAACCAGAAGATGCTGTTTGGACAGCTTGAGGGGAAAGAAAGAGGCAACGACTTGATCCCTGGGGCGGAACAAACTAAAACATTCTGGAGAGGAATATGGGAGCAGGATGTTAGACACAATGCCCAGGCAGGGTGGATTGACACAGTACAGAGGGAGATCGGTGAGCAGGCACAGCAACAGACTGATTTGAGTATCACAGTTGAAACTCTTAAGGGGCAGGCCAAAAAACTAACCAACTGGAAATCACCAGGCCCAGATGGTGTGCAGGGGTATTGGATTAAACATTTAACATCCCTCCACCCGAAGCTGACGGCCATGTTCAATGACTGCTTGGTGTCGGGTGAGGTGCCAGAGTGGTTGACAAAAGGTACCACAGTTCTGATAATGAAAGACCGAATCAAGGGTAATGATGTTGCCAACTATAGACCTATCACATGTCTGTCCGTAATGTGGAAACTGTTGACGAGCATTGTGTCTGAGGAAATCTACCATCACCTCCACACAAACAACTTGTTACCGGACGAACAGAAAGGATGCCGAAAGAAGTCACGTGGTACAAAGGACCAGTTGCTTATTGATAAGATGGTAATGGGGAATTGCAGGAGGAGACACACTGATCTTGCCATGGGATGGATAGACTACAGAAAGGCATTTGACATGGTGCCTCATTCCTGGATCACCAAGAGCCTGGAGATCTTCAGGGTGGCAGATAACATCAGACAGTTGCTAGGCAGGAGTATGGGGTCCTAGGAGACAGAGTTGACATCAACTGGAGTATCCTTGGGAAGCGTGAAGATCAAGAGAGGTATCTTCCAGGGAGATAGCCTGTCCCCTCTGTTGTTTGTCCTTGCCCTGATGCCCTTGACCATTATGCTGCGAAAAGTGAGAGCAGGATACAAGTTGGGAAGGGGAGAGCTCACCATCAATCACCTCCTCTTCATGGACGATCTTAAGCTCTTCGGGAAAAGTGAGAAGGAGTTGGATGTGCTTGTTGACACTGTCCGTATTTTCAGCAATGATATGATATATGTATGCAATTTCGTATTAGTAAGTGTGGAGTCCTTGTGATGAAGAGGGGTAGGTTGAGCAGAAGTAACGGGATCCAGATACCAACAGGTGAGATGATAAAGGAAATTGACTCTGAGGAAGGATACAAGTATTTGGGCGTTCTGGAGGCTGATGGCATAAAGAACAAAAAAATGAAGGAATTGTTAAGAACTGAATACATTCGGAGAGTAAGGAGCGTATTGAAGTCACATCTGAACAGCAGAAATGCCATAAGCGCAGTAAATTCCCGAGCTGTGTCTATTATCAGGTACAGTGCGGGAATTCTGAGATGGAATGTTGCTGAACAAAAAGAAATGGATAGGAAGACTAGGAAGCTATTGACTATCTACAACATGTTCCACAAGAGGAGTGATGTCGATAGACTCTACCTAAGGAGATCTGAGGGTGGAAGAGGTCTTATCAGCATAGAGGACTGTGTTCAGATGGAGAAAAACAACCTGTACAAATACGTGACCTATAGTAAGGAGCCAATGCTCAGAACTGTACTGAAGGAGGGGACAGTAGGCCAGGGGATGTCCAAGGAGGAAATAACATCAAGGAGGAAGAGTAGCCTTAAGGAAAAATCCCTTCATAGTACCTTCTTTGAGAAAACTGAATTTAGAGATCCACAGACATGGAACTGGTTGAGAAAAGGAGACCTCAAAAAGGCTACAGAAGGAATGCTAATGGCTGCGCAGGAGCAGGCCCTCAAAACGAAGTGGTTGAAGCACCATATCTACAAGGAGGAGGCTAGCCCACTGTGCAGGATCTGTGGAGAGAGAGAGGAGACTGTGGCTCACATTGTGTCCGAGTGTAAACACCTAGCCCAGACCCACTATAAGGGCTGGAGACACGATGTGATGGGCAGGGTGATCCACTGGCACCTGTGCAAAGTAAACAATTTACCACATTCTGAGAAATGGTATGAGCATAGGCCAGAGGCGGTGATGGAGAACAATCAGGTGAAGGTGCTGTGGGATTTTAGGATACAGACGGACAAAAAACTGGAACACAATAGACCTGACCTGGTGGTTGTGGACAAAGAAAAAAGATCGTGCCTGATTGTGGATGTGGCCTGCCCGTTCGACACGAGAGTGCAAGAGAAGGAGAGGGAGAAAATTAACCGATACCAGGACCTAAAGTGGGAGGTGAAAAGGATTTGGAACTGCCATGAAGTCAAAGTGATCCCGATTGTCATAGGCGCACTGGGGACTATCTCCAAAAGTTTCCAGGGATGGTTAAAGAAAATCGGCCCCTTCACGCTTTTTGGAACGCTTCAAAAGGCATGCTTGCTTGGAACAGCAAGAACCCTCCGATACGTCCTGAATATCTGAGGCTGCAGGTAGCGGCTTGATATTCAATCCAACGGACTTTCCAGTTAACCAACATCAATGACTGAGATTCAAGGAATAACAACAACAATAATAATAATAATAATAATAATAATAATAATATCAACAAGTGACATAGACATGCTGATAGAAATAATCAAGCAAAAAGTGTCGGCCAAAGCTCCTCGTATAAGGCGCTTTGAAAAACGATCTAGATTCTATAAGGACAATAATATGTTCAAAAACAACCAAAGAAACTTCTACAGAAAAATTGGTAAGTCAACAATAACTGCTAAGTCAATACCACCCAAGGAGGAAGTGCAAGAATTCTGGGAAAAGATCTGGGCCGAAGAAAAAGTTCATAACATGGATAGACAGACAAATGAAAGATACAGCTCACCTTGAGGAACAAATATGGGAAAATATAACAGTTGAACAGTTGCGCTTGGCTCTAAGAAAAACCAGCAAATGGAAATCCCCAGGAAAAGACAAAATACAATTTTTTTGGATAAATGCCTTCACAGAGTCTCATGAGCTGTTAGCCCAACTTTACAATGAAATAGTTAAGGAGCCAGAAAAGATACCATCATGGCTAGTTAACGGCATTACATTCCTGCTTCCGAAGAATGATGAGACAAACAATCCCCAAAATTACAGACCGATAACTTGCTTGACCACAATGTATAAAATTTTAACATCAGTCCTAACTGAATACACATATGACCACCTGATAACAAATGACCTATTTCCCATTGAGCAGAAAGGGTGTAAACGAGGCTCATATGGCTGTAGGGATCAGCTTTTGGTTAACAAAATGATACTGGAAGATTGTCATAATAGACACAAAAATCTATCGATTGCTTGGATAGATTATAAAAAAGCATTCGATAGTTTGCCACACAGTTGGATTGAAAAATGTTTAGAGATTTTCAAAATATCCCCCGTTGTCAGGAGGTTTTTGTCATTCAGTATGAAGACATGGAAAACGACACTCCTTTTGAATAGTGAAACAAAATCACTGGAAGCTGGAGAAGTTAATATTAATTGTGGAATTTTTCAGGGTGACTCTTTATCACCGCTTTTATTCTGCATCGCACTTATACCATTAAGTAAAATGCTCAATGAAACAAAACATGGAGATAAAGTCTATGACAAAACCATTAATCACTTGTTCTACATGGATGACCTGAAACTATTTGCAAAAAATGATGAACAATTGCAAGGGCTATTATCCACTGTGGAGCAGTTCAGTGATGACATTAAAAGCAACGTTCACCAGAGGAAAGCTGCTGAAGTGTTCAGACATTAATCTTGATCGGGGGAACGTGATAAGAGAACTTGATCAAGAAAAAACTTACAAATATCTAGGTGTTTGTGAAGGAGACGGAATCAAGCACTCGACGATGAGGGAAAGGATAAGGAAGGAATGTTACCGCAGAGTAAGAGCAATCTTAAGAACGGAATTGAATGCAAGGAATAGGATCGATGCCATAAACACGCTTGCCATACCAGTAGTAACCTACAGTTACAATGTCATCAACTGGTCAAGCACAGAGATCCGTAGGCTCGATACAAAAATTCGAAAATTCTTAACCATGCACAGAATGCATCACCCTAAGGCAGATATAGATAGAATATATCTCCCTAGGAAAGAAGGAGGACGTGGGTTAATCCAGTTAGACATTGCGTTGAAAACTGCAACAATTGGATTATCTACATATCTAAGGGAATCACATGATTGGATGATCAAACTCGTTTTGAAACACGAAAGCATCAAAAGATCATATTCCATTACAAAAGATGCACAAAGATACAGTAATGGACTACAAATTTCAGAAGTCCCATTTACTGCTGAAATGGAAAACACAGAAAAAGCAAAGCAGGTAAAAGTAACTGCAAAGAAAGAACTGCTACAGAAACTGGCTAAGAAGTGGCAAGAAAAGCCTCTGTATGGAAAATACCCAGAACGAGCTAACAATCCTGATGTTGACAAAACTTTAACCCATCAGTGCTTGGCATCCTCTGGACTGAAATCGGAGACTGAAGGACTGATTATATCAGCACAAGATCAGTGTCTGCCAACAAAAAATTACCAAGCCAACATAATAAAAAATGGATGCAGCCCATTATGCCGTGTATGCAAAACACAACCAGAGACCATTGACCATATAATTTCAATGTGCAGTCCTATACCTCCAACCCAATACCTAAACAGGCATGACAGAGCTGCACAATACATACATTGGATAATGTGTAAGCATTTTGACCTGCCCCATCAAAATAATTGTTGGGAGCATCAACCACCACCCATACTTGAAAAAGATCACATCTCAATCTTGTGGAACTTTAGCATCCAAACAGACCGAAAAATAGATGCAAATAAACCTGATATAATACTGAAGGACTTTAAAAAGAGGGTATGCCTGCTAATTGATATGTCCGTTCCAATAGACAAGAATGTATCTATAAAAACATTTGAAAAATTGAGCAAGTATAAGGACCTGGAGATAGAAATTGGAAAAATGTGAAAATTGAGAACTAAAACAATACCAGTGGTTGTAGGCACTCTGGGAGTGATACCTAAGGGGTCTATTGATTACTTATCGCAAATCCCAGGAAACTCGCGTATAGGAGAAATACAAAAGATAGTACTAATGGGAACTGCCCATATACTAAGGAAGATTCTGTCAATATAACTACATCACAAGTCTAAACACTAAAGATGCATGTGTGAGTATGTATATTCTTTCTTGAACATGGCGGACCTTGTTGTCTCTTGAGGTCACTGGTTGTGACTTGGTGATAACTCGTATGAACATAAAGCAAGATAAATGCAACTGTAATAATAATAATAATAATAATAATAATAATAATAATAATAATAATAATCTACATATCTAAGGGAATCACATGATTGGATGATCAAACTCGTTTTGAAACACGAAAGCATCAAAAGATCATATTCCATTACAAAAGATGCACAAAGATACAGTAATGGACTACAAATTTCAGAAGTCCCATTTACTGCTGAAATGGAAAACACAGAAAAAGCAAAGCAGGTAAATGCAACTGTAATAATAATAATAATAATAATGTCGGTGGAAGAAGAAGAAGGAAAGGGACCAGAACCAACTGGACGAAAGAATTGAATAGAACTGTTATGCAATGTTACCTGAAGAGTAACCCCAAGGAGAAAGGCTATAGGAAACGGATGCATAACATCTGGAACGAGATTGGTCTATTTAAATTAGATGAACAAAAATTGGCCGGGCAGGCTCGGGTAATAAGAACTAATGGGTGGATAAGCGAGCTGGAACTGGAGGAACTGAGCAGAGAGATTACGTTGGAAATGGAGGGTGGAGTATGCCAGGCAAACGAGCCAGTGGAAAATGAAGGTGAAGAGGTTGAGAGAACGGAGGAAGCATCCGAAGCAGACAATGATCTGAATGCTGAAATAAATAATTGTTTCTACTTTAGGAACAAGGCCAGCAATTACCCAGTGCATTACTGGTACTTTATTTTATCGACCCCGTAAAGATGAAAGGCAAAGTCAACCTCGGCGGGATGGAACAAAGATACGGCCATTGAGGAGATGAATGCTGACGAGCTAGGACAAGATTTGGTTGATATCCTAAACTTAGTGGTAGATGAATTGAACAATGATAGTGGGAAACCTATGAACCTGAGATTTGTAGACAGGAAAAAGTTAAAAGAAACAACAGCTAAGGTAAACAAAGTCATCCCATACCTTGAGGCAAGGAGCCTTCACCAGTGCAACAATATCCTGAAAGCAACAATGCGGTGAGGAAATTACTTGGCATAAAAGCGAGAGGAAACAACAAACAAGAAAAATCAGAACCTTGGTGGAAGAAACAACTGAATGGTCAAATCAAGGAAATGAGAAATGACATTGGAAAGCTTGAGTCCCTACTGAATGGGACACTAAAAATAGACTGGAAATAAAGTACAAAACTAGGAGGTAAAAGCTAAATATTATCATAGAGGAACTGAAGCAACGCATTGTAGCAAAGAGTGCAAAAATTAGGCGATACAAGAGCAGAGTCAGTCAGTATAGACAGAACCAACTGGAAATCATCAGGCCCAGATGGTGTGCAGGGGTATTGGATTAAAAATATAACATCCCTCCACCCCAAACTGACAACCATGTTCAATGACTGCTTGATGTCAGGTGAGGTACCAGAGTGGTTGACAAAAGGTACTACAGTTCTGGTAATGAAAGACCGAATCAAGGGTAATGATGTTACCAACTATAGATCTATCACATGTCTGTCCGTAATGTGGAAACTTTTGACAAGCATTATGTCTGAGGAAATCTACCATCACCTCCACACAAACAACTTGTTACCGGACGAACAGAAAGGATGCCGAAAGAAGTCCCGTGGTACAAAGGACCAGTTAGTTATTGATAAGATGGTAATGAGGAATTGCAAGAGGAGACACACTGGTCTTGCCATGGGATGGATAGACTACAAAAAGGCATTTGACATGGTGCCTCATTCTTGGATCACCAAAAGCCTAGAGATCTTCAAGGTGTCAGATAACATCAGACAGTTGTTGGGCAAAAGTATGAAGTCCTGGAAAACAGAATTAACATCAGCTAAAGAATCCTTGGGAGGCGTGAAGATCAAGAGAGGTATCTTCCAGGGAGATAGTCTGTCCCCACTGTTGTTTGTCCTTGCCCTGATGCCCCTGACCATTATACTGCGAAAAGTGAGAGCAGGATACAAGTTGGGAAAGGGAGAGCTTACCATCAATCACCTCCTTTTCATGGACGATCTTAAGCTCTTCGGGAAGAGTGAGGAGTTGGATGTGCTTGTTGAAACTGTCCGTATTTTCAGCAATGATATGATATATGTATGCAATTTCGTATTAGTAAGTGTGGAGTCCTTGTGATGAAGAGGGGGTAAATTGAGCAGAAGCAACGGAATCCAGGTACCAACAGGTGAGATGATAAAGGAAATTGACACTGAAGAAGGATACAAGTATTTGGGTGTTCTGGAGGCTGATGACATCAAGAACAAAAGAAATGAAGGAATTTATAAGATCTGAATACATTCGGAGAGTAAGGAGCGTATTAAAGTCACATCTGAACAGTAGGAATGCCATAAGTGCAGTAAATTCCCGAGCTGTGTCTATTATTAGGTACAGTGCGAGAATTCTGAGATGGAATGTTGCTGAACAAAAAGAAATGGATAGGAAGACTAGGAAGCTATTGACTATCTACAACATGTTCCACAAGAGGAGTGATGTCGATAGACTCTACTTAAGGAGATCTGAAGTTGGAAGAGGTCTTATCAGCATAGAGGACTGTGTTCAGATGGAGAAAAACAACCTACACAAATACGTGACTGATAGTAAGGAGCCAATGCTCAGAATTGTACTGAAGGAGAGGACAATAGACCAGGGGATGTCCAAGGAGGAAATAACAACAAGGAGAAAGAGCAGCCTTCATGAAAAATCCCTTCATAGTACATTCTTTGAGAAAACTGAATTCAGAGATCCACAGACATGGAACTGGTTGAAAAGAGGAGACCTTAAAAAGGCTACAGAAGGAATGCTAATGGCTGCGCAAGAGCAGGCCCTCAAAACGAAGTGGTTGAAACACCATATTTACAAGGAGGAGGCTAGCCCACTGTGCAGGATCTGTGGAGAGAGAGAGGAGACTGTGGCTCACATTGTATCCGAGTGTAAATACCTAGCCCAGACTCACTATAAGGGCTGGAGACATTATGTGATGGGCAGGGTAATCCACTGGCACCTATGCAAAGTAAACAATTTACCACATTCTGAGAAGTGGTATGAGCATAAGCCAGAGTCGGTGATAGAAAACGATCAGGTGAAGGTGCTGTGGGATTTTAGGATACAGACGGACAAGAAACTGGAACACAATAGACCTGACCTGGTGGTTTTGGACAAGGAAAAAAGATGGTGCCTCATTGTGGATGTGGCCTGCCCATTCGACACGAGAGTGCAAGAGAAGGAGAGGGAAAAAATTAACCGATACCAGGACTTAAAGCACTAGGTACTATCTCAAAAAGTTTCCAGGGATGGTTAAAGAAAATTGGCCCCGCCACGCTTTTTGGAACGCTTCAAAAGGAATGCTTGCTGGGAACAGCAAGAACCCTCCGATACGTCCTGAATATCTGAGGCTGCAGGTAGTGGCTTGATATTCATTTCAACAAACTTTCCAGTTAATTAACATCAATGACTGAGACTCAAAGAACAATAATAATAATAATTGTTTCTACTTTAGACACAAGGTCAGCAATTACCCAGTACATTTCTGAATAATAATAATAATAATAATAATAATAATAATAATAATAATAATGATTTCTTTATTAACCACAAGGGTTTACATAAAGTAGACATTAAGGACAGTGCAGGACAATACAGGACGGTACAAATAGGCATTTCTGCGTGTAAAAAACAAAAACAGAGGATGTAAGAAAAAATAACAATGAAAAATTCCCCAATAGGGGGGAGACTTCGGAGGGACATTTGTGGAGAAAGCCCAGTAAAATGCCATAATGACCCTGACCACCAAGGAAAGTGCCCTCTCCCAGTTTTCCACCTTTAATTTACAGATATATACTCACTCGGGCCATTCTTGCTTCTCTCACCCATCTTTCAACAAAATGCTGGGAAGAGAGCACTTCCCTCTCTACCCTGATTTTCCTTTTCAAATGAAATTTGAAAAAGTTAATCAGGGCATCACCGAAGAGGTATGTGCACGTCTTCAGCCCTTTCAAACGTGTCCACCATACTATCTCTTTCGCCATGGCCACCAGACAGATAAAAACTGCCTGCCCTTCCAGGCTAAAGGAAGAGGGCGGGGCAATCCTCATGATGGACTCAGCTGATAGCTGGATCCGTCCTACACGTGACAGCAGGTATTCGACATAAACCCACAAGTCAGCAATGCTCGGACACTGGACGAGTGCGTGCAGGACGGTTTCGTCGCCCTGCGCGCATCTCGGACATTCCCGGCTGACGGCACCTCCATGCCTGTAGAGTTTATCCCGAACTGGCAAAGGTCCTCAGTAGCAGTGCCAGGCCAGGGATTTCTGGAAGTTGTCCATAGGCCCCGGCCCGAAAGTCCTTCCGAAGAGATTGGCTAGTTGATTTTCGTCGACGCTTAGAGTTTCTCCAAGTGCATCGTCGCTCTTCCCCTCCACTAATCCTCTATAGAACGCCAAAGTGGAGTGTCCACCGATCACATTGCCCGATTGGTCGAGGGCTGTGAGCGCCTGAAGACATTCCAGTCTCCAAGCGCTCCCTCTCGGTCTTCGCTTGACCCAGGACTGCAGCTCCGTCAAGGAGACGAGCTGGGGAAAGACGTGTCTAGCAAACGGCGACCACACCTGATCACCGTCGAGGAACAGGTGGAGATGTCGTAGCCTGAGCGCGTGTCTGCGCATCATCATCCACGGCATGCCCAGCCCTCCACGTAGCGGGTGTTTACAGCAGATGGACCGCCTGACCATCGGAGCGCGTCCCTTCCACAAAAAGCGAAAGAGCAAACGCTCCAGCGCAGTCAGGCGGGGCTTAGGACAAGGTACGACGGTCAGGCGGTAGTAGTTGACTAACGCGATGTACGCGTTGGCTACCTCCGCTTGACCTTTCAGGGATCGCTTCCTCTCCGCTCATTTCTGGGTGAGAGAAGCCACCCTGCTCGTCACCTCGTCCCAGTTTTTGTCTGTATGGAGGTCCGGACCGATCCAGACCCCTAGCAATTTAACCGGTCCGTCCGTCCAGCGCCCGACGACGCTGTTGGGCGGCATGGACCTGCCTCTCCAGGTGCCGAGCTGCAGGCCCACTGACTTTTCCTGGTTGATCATTGCTCCTGTCACCGCTTCGTATTCTCTTAGTGTAGTGCCGATCGCCTCGATGTGTTTGGCGTTCGACACCACTACGGTGACATCGCCCGCATATGCTGACACGGATATTCCGCATCCTAGTTCGCGCGGGACACCCCTCAACGTTTCCAGTTTGTGCAGTAATGGCTCGAGAGTCAATATGTACAAGAGGGACGAGAGGGGACATCCTTGGCGGACCGAGCGCATGATGTTGAACGGTTCCGAAAGGTAACCGTTCACTCTCACCACAGAGCAGATGTCGCTGTGTATGGCAGCGATCCAGCCTCTGAAGACGGGCCCAAAGCCAGCCGCCCTCAGGACTGCCGCTAGGTAACGATGGTCGACCCTATCGAAAGCTTTCGACTGATCTAAATTGATCAAGGACCCACCCGTGCCAGGTTCCCTAGCTACGCTCTCTACGATGTATCGCAGGTGGAGGTGGAGGTTGTCGTGGATGGATCTGTCGGGATTGGCGCATGTCTGCGCCTCTTCCACCAGACCACCAACGACAAGCGCCAACCTCTCTGCTAGCACCTTGGCCAAAATCTTGAACTCTGTGTTTAGCAGAAATATGGGCCTGAAATTATCTATGTTATCCCCCTTGTTCGGATCATTGCTCTCAGCAGCGTCACAGCTCCTCGGCTCACAGAGCTGGGAATTCTCCCGTTCTGTTGCCAGTTGCAGTAGACGTCCGCCAAGAGGCCTCCGAACAAGTCTGGCATCTGTACGTAAAGTTCATAGGGCAGACCATCCAAACCAGGCGATTTACCCCTTGTGCAGCCAGTCATTGCCTCCCGTACTTCAGCGGCTGTTATCGGCTTTTCGCAACACTCCCCCTCAGTGGCCGAGAGCGGCGGCAGTCCGTCGAGGTAGACACTAAAGTCCATCCCTCGATCCGGCCCGCCGCTGCCCCCGAACAGCTGCGCAAAGTGTCGATGAAAAGCTTCACACATTTTCCCGGGATCGTGGCTTTGTTGCTACGACGCGCCTCCGCCACTCGGGCCCATTGAACGGCTTTCGTCTCCTCGTGTCTGAGAGCACGCACCCTAGCTCTGACAACGCAGCCTTCGTGCTTTGCATTGAAGAATTGGCCAAGGGCCAATATCACCGCAAGTACGTCGGTCGCGATGCCTTTTCTAGTAGCCGGGTCCTCGTCTATGAAGCCTATCTAAGTCAAGCACACAGATCACGAATGTGTGGTCCGTGTAGCTGACTATCTTGAATTGTGGACAGCCTATGCTAGACCTATCTATTTCCCTACAAAATACTCTATCTAGATATGATCTGGATGACCCTATGCGATTTGTCCAAGTCCACATTGGCACATTCGGGAAATCCAATCGGTACGTGTCAGACAGTTCAAAACACCTGAGCAGGTTGGTGAGGCTCTTGTACCATCCTCCCCTATCCGCTAATCCCACACAGTCCCAGCGTGCATCTAAGATCCCGTTCTAGTCGCCCACTAACACTAAAGAGCGGGACGTTCCAAGAAAGGTCTCCAGACGCCGCAAGAAATCAGGCCGCCCTGCTCCTGTCGGGGCATAGACGGCCACTATCCTAAAAGCTTGCCCGTCTCCGCTGGTCACGTCTAGCACCACCAACTTACCTCCGTGCGTCGGAGATTCTGGTCTCGCTGATGACCACTACATCTATGTTTAGTGACCTGAGGTCGTTGAGCAGGTGGCCCTGCTTCCATGACGACCCCAAGCCACGCGCATTTATGCTGCCTATTCTGAGTGAGATCATGTTGAAATGGAGTGGAAAAGATGGGAAAGACCCTTACCTTACTTCTCGTAGAGGAAGGATGGTTTATCCATCCCTTTTCACTTCATCGTCTGGTGAAGGGACCGTTGAATCGTCCCTTCGGCTGGTCGTCGGCTCTTTTGTGAGTATATCCGAATATACTCTCCGGTTGAGTGTCCCTCCTAGGTCTCTGAAATCACCAACTGCGTTGGGGAATTTCGTTTTAATGTTAGAGTATTGTTTCTGTGCTATTCTTACCAGTCTTATGTTCGTTGGTGTTTTGATTGGTGCTGGTATTATGTAGTCGTGCTGTGAAATGTTTGTGTGTTCAATTATGTAAGTCATTAGTTTCTTGTTGTGTGTGTTTTGTTGTTGTGTTTGCGATGTTGGTGCTTGTGGTGGTGGTGTTGAAGGTGTTGTTGTTGTTTGCGGTGGTGTTGCCGCCGGCGGTGATGGTGGTGCTAGTGTGGGTGGTGATGGTGTTGATGGTGTTGCTGCTGTAAGTCTCTTTGCAGTAGCCTTTACCCTTTTTTCATTTCTTTCCTCCCTTTTCGAAGGCGACGATGCGCTGCTTCTGCGTTTGAGCCTTCTTGCGACCTTTTGCCATTCCTCTCCCACCTCACACTCCATGTCTGATTCTGTGAGGTCGGGGAGGGATACCAGCTCCAATCTTTCACTTGTTGTTGTTGGTGATGTTTGCAGTGGAGTCTCTGTTGCAGCTGCAGTTGGTATTACTGTTGTTGTTGTTAATACTTCCACTGCTGCTGCTGTTCTTGATTTCCGTGGCGTGGGTATGGGTGCCACGGACTTATCCTTCTTGGTTGCCGCCTGTCCTGTTGCTGATAGCAGTGGAGCCGGTTTCGTAAGGAGGGGGGTTTCCTCCTTTCTCAGGGTCGTCTCATTGCAGAAGGACCTGAAGTGAGTCTTCGATCCACAGCGAAAGCATTTCGGGCGTTTGGCCTCAACACTTAAGGGCAGTTGACTGCTGTTATCGAAGTCTATCACATCCGGGATAGCTTCGATGCACTCCTGGTTGGTTTGGATTAACATCTCAATGGAGTTGCCAACCCAATCTTCTCGTACTTTTTTCTGTACTTGCAGTACAGTTGTTTTGTCCTCGATTTCGACGAGGACAGTCGCGGCCAGCCAAGAAGGGGCCATCCCGGGGGTAGTGGGTCAGTTTGACCCTCACAATTTTTTGCCCGCACCAACACCAACACCATTTCCTCGTTCCTTGGGGTCACTAAGGATTGAGCCTTTGTCTCCTGAGGTGTGGCAAAAAGCACGTCCACGGTAGCATATTTCTTGCCTCGGGTGATATGCGTTTTCCGCTGCCACACAGACCCTGAGGCTTTTTGTATTTGAACCTCTGTGGCTCTTTCCACCCTACGGGATTTTCTGCTTACTGTACGGTACGTGACCGTACAGTGCTGTTGGGTTTCGAAAAATGTTTCGGCTGCCTTGCAGATGGCTCGTTGTCCAGTTTTCGTCACCATCTTCTTTGCTTCCTGTAATTCCTCATTTGTTATAAGGATGGTTTCCAGGTTCTTTGCGATACCTGCAAACGAGATTGGTTTTTCTTTCTTGTTGTTGTTGTTGCGTCAGAGCTGCTGTTACTTTTGTTGTTGCTGCTGGTACTACGACCGCCGCCGCCGCTGTTGCTGTGGTTGTTGTTGTTGTTTGCTGCTGTTGTTGCTGCTGCTGCTGCTGCTGCTGCTGCTGCTGCTGCTGTCGTTGTTTATGCTGCTGCTGATGTTGTTGCGGCTGCTACTAGTGTTTTCTTGTCACTGTTGCTGTTGCTGCTGCTGTTATTACGGCTGCTACTGCTATTCTTCATGATGTCAGACGGATGAAATGGCTTTGCGTATTTACCGCACACATTTTTCGTCGTTGTCGTCGTCGTGGAGAAATGTTCCACGGTATGCACGTTCTCTTGGTGAAAGCTACCAGAAACTATATTTTTTCTTTTTCTTTAATGGCGTCGCTTGCGAAAGAGGCGACACCCCATTTAGAGAAGGGAGGGAGAGAGACAATCTTCTCTCTGATGTAATGACGATTGAGGAAGAAGACGGAAAGAGTGGGAGTGACTTGTGAAAATTTTTTTTTGTAGCCATGTTGTTTTTTACGGTTTAAAAGGAATATTGGACACAAAACCCCAATAAGCAGTTATTTAGCCCCGAAGGGCCAAATAAGAGGCAGAAAGACCCCTCTCACGAGGAGAATGGTCTTTTTATCTACAATTTAGTTCAAGTTTTAAACGATTTACAATTGTTATAGCGGTTAAAAATTACTATACCTTACAGAGCCGAGCCTCCGTCAACCATGGCATTCAATAATAATAATAATAATAATAATAATAATTTCTTTATTAGACACACAGGGTTCACATTAAGGAAACATTAAAGACGGTACAGGACAAGACAGTGCGGATTTTTTAATGTAAAATAAAATTTATAAGAGAGACTAAGAAAATAAACATTTAAAACAAACATAACAAATTCCCCAAATGTGAGAAGACTCCAAGAATCACTCGTGTAGAAATCCCATAAATGCCACGGTCACTCTGTCCGCTAGGTCAAGGTGCCCTCTCCCAGTTGTTCCCCAATCTACAGGCGTATGCACAAGGCAGGCCCATTCATACGGATCATGCTCGCCATTCTCACCCCCCTTTCAACAAACTCGTTAATAATGGAAGAAAAAATTAATTACATTGTTTCTGACTATTCCATCTTCGTTGAAAAATAAGACATCCACATAACAAGGTTGGGATTTACTGTCCAGCGACATTTATGCCA
>OZ024743.1:204188005-204190505 GCA_964016885.1 Eledone cirrhosa
CTAAATCTGTGACTTGAGCCGAGTCGATAGCTCCCATCGTGATGTCAAAGTTATTTAATCTATCCTTACGTTCCCAATAGGCGTTTTCAAATTTAATTATTCTTTTCCTAGCAGCTAATATGATTTTTATCTCGTTGTCTGTTATGTCAGAATTGGCTTTAGCGAATGCTAAGGCTTTATCCAAGGTGTTGGGGGATATAGATGAGTAATAATCGTTAATGTCAAATTGTATAAATTTAGATACTTCTTTGTTAGCTATATTGTTAAACCACTTAATTGTTTCGGTAGCGTTACCCCATTGTTTAATCACTAGTTTATTCTTCATTTGTGCTATCACTCTGTCTAATATATGTTTACTAATTTTCCCGATGTCCGATTAGGACGGGCATATAAGTCTAATTGTGGGGTTATAATCAAAATTTACCTTGTGGTCCTTGAGGTTAAATGTGGGGGTACATGGCCTTAGTGGCTCCGTTCTGTCGTCTATTCCTAGGTGTTTGACTATATTGTGTGCTTCGTTGTTGATGTTTATCAATGCCGCCTCATTAGTTTTTTTGTATTTCCTATGTAATTCCTTCCGTATGAAGCTATTGTATGTATTTACATCCATCGGAATTCTTACAAACTTGTGGAGTTACCCCTAACCGTACGTTGAAACCATCCATGAAACTGGCTTTCTTAACCAAGAACTGGATCACAATAAGCAATTTTTTGCTTCTCTAACTATATATATATATATATATGTTTATATAGATATATAAATGCATTTGTATATATATATATACAAATAAAAGGCAGAGCTAATAACTCATACTGATACCCTGTAATTAACAAGCTCAAAGTATAGATACTGAGCATTATAGTACCAGTAATGCACTGGGTAATTGCTGACCTTGTGCCTAAAGTAGAAACAATTATATAATAATAGGGCGGTGGATTGGCAGAATCGGTCGAGGGTCGGACGCCATGCTTTGCAGCAGAGTTACGTCCCTTTTAAGGACTGAGTTCAAATCCCGCCGAGGTTAACTTTGCCTTTCATCCTTACGAGGTCGATAAAACAAGTACCAGTAATACACTGTGATAATTGCTGGCCTTGTGCCAAAAGTAGAAACAATTATATAATAATATATGCAGTAATAGACACACGATTTACTGTGTTTATTGCTACCTATATTATTATGTATATATATATATATACATTTATGTATGGTATATTTGGCAATATACCGTATGTTTAATTAAAAACATTTAGAAGACCATACGCTATCAGTTTTAAAGTAGTGACTATGTCACTTACTTCTTTTCGCCGAAAGAAGGGAGAAAAGCTCACAGTCTATTTCACGCTGGTTGCCGTTCATTATTTGCCGTTCTGCAAAGATTAGGTATTACGATTGGTGCGATGTATAAATGAATGTATGTATAGTATATTTGGCAATCTACCGTATGTTTCATCAGAAGACCATACGCTATCAGTTTTTTGGATTGACCGGCATTCGGTCTGTATAATCAGCTCCTGATTATTACTGGAATTCTATAAAAATCCAGCTTCTATAATTTTCGACGGAAGCAGGGGGTGCGGGGCTCTGATGAACGCCAACCAGCGTGAAACACACTGTCAGCTTCTTTCCCTGATAGTGTATGGTCTTCCAAATATTTTTAATTAAACATACGGTATATTGCCAAATATACCATACATACATTCATATATATATATATAAATGTATATGTATGTATATATATATACATTTATATATATATATAAATGTATATGTATGTATATATATATATACATTTATATATATATATATAAATGTATATATATATATATATAAATACATTTATATATATATAAATGTATATATATATATATATATATATATATATACATTTATATATATATATATAAATGTATATATATATATATATACATTTATTTATATATATATATATATATATATAAATATGTATATATATATATTTATATATATACATTTATTTATATATATATATATAAATGTATATATATATATATACATTTATATATATAAATATATTTATATATATATATATATATTTATATATACATTTATATATATATATATATATATATATATACATTTATATATATATATATATATATATATATATACATTTATATATATATATATATATATATATATATATATATATACATTTATATATATATATATATAGAGAGAGAGAGAGAGAGAGATAAATATATATATATATAAATGTATATGTATATATATATATACATTTTTATATATATATATATAAATGTATGTGTATATATACATATATATATATATATATATTTATATATATATATATATTTATATATATTTATATATATATATATATATATATATATATATATATATATATATATATATATATATATATATATATATATATATATATATATATATATATATATATATATATATATATAAATGTATATGTATATATATATTATTAT
>OZ024743.1:204195505-204248005 GCA_964016885.1 Eledone cirrhosa
GTATGTATATATATATATATCCATGTATATGTGTGTGTGTGTGTGTGTGTGTGTGTGTGTGTGTGTATGCATGTTTGTGTAATTGTATGTATGTGTATGTATGGATATGTTGATAATCATGTGTGTATGTATGTATGTGTATGAGTATGTGTATGTATATATATACACATATATATATGTGTGTGTGTGTGTATATGTGTGTGTATGTATGTATATATATGTGTATGTATATAATTGTGTGTGTGTGTGTGTTTGCATGTGTGTTTATTTTTCCTTTCCTTCTTCCTTTTCCAGCCTCACTTTCATATAGATTATGTTTTTGTTTTTAAAATCCAATGCCTATAAATACACCAGGATGTTTTCATTGTGATGATTGAAAGCAAAATTTGTTTGCTTTTAAGAAACCACTGGTAAATGCAATAATTGCCTTATGTTGTTAATTACATAACTATTAAGCTCTGTTACCTACATAGAGCACTCTTTTTTCCTGGACTTTTCCGACGGAATTACTTCATTTATACATATATATATATATATATATATAAATTTATATATATATATATATATATATATAAATTTATATATATATATATACATATACATTTATATATATATATATATATATATATATATATATATATATATATATATATATATATATATATATATATATATATATATATATATATACACATACATTTATAAAATATAAAATATAAAATATAAAATATAGAAGTATGAAAGTTATGTTCAAATCATTTAAACGCTGACAATTGTTTCTTCCAAACTTTAGTTTGGAATCATCGGTGCATTATCAATGTTTGTACATATAAATAACCTCCTATTCAACTGAAGAATCACATAGATACATATATATTGATGTTGTGAACAACAGTTTAGTATATACAGGGTCTAATGGATGCGACATATATTATACGAGAATTGTACAATAATTCAAATTAAGATTAAAATTAAAATTAAAATTAAAATTAAAAGCACAGAGTGGAATACATGCGACAGATAATACAAGAGAATAGTCTAATAAATAAAGAGGCATTGGGGAAGCGTGTAGAGATTGTACATGCGTTAGTCATATATATGGAAAGGAAACAGGCAAATGTATTAGGCATATATGAGTACAGTATGGCAAGGTATTACATAAAATACAAGCACTTTAAGCGAATATGTTAGTGTATTATGGAGGATGTAATGCGAGGATAGTTTTTGTATAGTTCAAATATGTATGTGTGTAGAATATGAAAGTTACGGATTTCCCATCCATTACATATGTTAAGTTATATTTTAGTTAATGTTTGTATTGAATGTTTTTAGTTAGTTATAGTAACTTAGTATTATTGTATTCATATTCATGGATTAGAGTTGTTCTACAGCAAGAGTTTTCAACGGTTTAATATTCGGAAGTGGGTATGGAATTAAGGGGAGCTAATGTGTAAGGGGGGTTACTAGCTCATTATAATATTAAAATTATTTGCTCTAATAGACATTATATACTGCCACAATTGAAACCCTTATACAAAATGTTATATATTTATATTTAATTTTAAATACAGTCTACTCTCTCATAAGATATTAAATGTTTCATAAGATTGCTATCTACCCAATATTAGGCAAGATATGGAATAATGTATAGCTGTTTACATGTTAAATTAGATACAGCCCTTATGTTAATAAATTAATCCTGTATATACAGGGCGGTGGATTGGCAGTATCGGTGGAGGGTTGGACGCCATGCTTTCTAGCATAGTTACGTCCCTTTACGATCTGAGTTCAAATCCCGCCGAGGTTGACTTTGCCTTTCATCCTTACGGGGTCGATAAAATAAAGTACCAGTAATGCACTGGGTAATTGCTGGCCTTGTGCCTAAAGTAGAAACAGTTATTAATATATACATTTTATTATAAATGTATATATAATTCATTGTCACATATTACATTTAATGTCTATACATATTATATTATATTTCAATTACTGTATATCTTATAAGTAATCTAAAGTATTTATATTATAAGGTGGTGACTAGATGTTTATTTCTAGAGTATAATGTTAGAGATAAATAGGATTTGTGTAGAGGAAAGAGCAGATCAAAGAGTGTGATGCTGTCGGGGAAGGTTTAAAGCTATCCAATGAGTGTCGGTAGCGTTGTTGGCACGAGGAAAACATCTCTGACTTTTTATTTAGGAGGGTTAGTTTCGAAAAGATTGTGTTTTTTGAAAGAATGGATGTGCGAGTTGTATCTCGTCTTGAAGCAGTTCGAAGTAGAGCCAATATATGTTTTAGAAGAGTTGTTTGTGTTGACCGTGCAGGAGTAAATGATGTCTTTGATTAAGCAATTATTACTTAATGGGCAAGTTCTATTTGATCTACAGTTACATTTATTTTGGATGTTATCTTGCCGGTTATTATGTTGTGTAGAAGTCTGGTTGTTATGGATAGCATTAGGGTTGTCGTTCCTATTGTTATTGATTTCATTAGTGTTATTACTATTATTACTATTGCTACTAGGGTTTGTAGTTATTATGTTGTTCTATAAGTTTACCTCCTGCTGTGTTTTAATTAGTTGGAGATAATTATTAATCTTCCTTTTATTACTACTAGCTATATGGTATGCTATGTTAGGTGTGGTAGAGTAAGAGATTTTAATGGTGTTTTTATTTATAAGATTTTGGTATTTGTGGCCAGATGGGAATTTTTTTTCTAGGATTGAGAAGAAAGCCTTAGTTAAGTTGGTAGAGACGGTTGAAGAATGTATTAGTTCTTCTATTTTTGTTTTTTGTAATATCTATTGAAGTATTTCTGTTTATAATATTATTGTGGTGTTTACGTTGGTGCGAGTTAAGTTTGATCTTACCCTTCGTATAAGAGTAAGATTGGCTAGTACTCTTATTATTTTTCCTCATGGCCATATTGTGAGAAATGATGCTGTAACTATGTGATTTTATAGGTAGGAATTCAATCCCATTTTTCTGGCCTGATTTAGCTAATGTTTGATTATAGTATTGGTAATTATTATTAAATATGGTTTCGTTATATGATAGATTAGAGATTCTATTAGATATTCCTTTAGTGATTGAGTTTAATATGGATTTAGGGTGGTTAGACTTGGTATCCACATAAATTAGTTTTTCGTTAGGTTTATGAAAGGGTGTATATATTTTAGAGTCTAGGTAAACGGTAGCATCAAGGAATATACATTTATATATTTATATATATATATATATAATATATACATATACATATATATATATATATATATATATATATATATATATATATATATATATATATATATATATATATATATACATTTATTTATATATAAAGTTGTGAAGTTGGACAAAATACTGCATGATTCTCTTGCATTCAAACATAAACAATCCCCTATTAAATATTATTATGATATTGAAATATGTTGGCTTTACGTACGGACATTTCTCTTTGAGGAATTCATCACTATCCCCTTCCTTAGATATCACCAGCTGCCTTATGGAATGCAAACTGCTAGCGAGAGTTTCTAACTGAACATGTACCTTTTTTATATTTTCTGTGTAACATCGGAGACCGGATAATACGACTGAAATAGAATTATCCAAAATTAAGATCTAAGCAATTATTTTGCAACAATTTCTTCGTGTGTGTGTGTGTATGTGTGTGTGCGTGTGTGTTTGTATGCGTATGCATGTATGTGTGGTGTTTGTGTGTGAATGTGTGTGTATGTGTATATGTGTGTGTGTGTGTGTGTGTGTGTGTGTGTGTGTGTGTGCGTGTGTGTGCGCGTGTGTGTGTGTGTGTGTGTGTGTGTGTGTGTGTGTGTGTGTGTGTGTGAGTGTGTGTGTGTGTGTGTGTGTGTGTGTGTGTGTGTGTGTGTGTGTGTGTGTGTGTGTGTGTGTGTGTGTGTGTGCGTGTTCCAGCAGAGATGTTGAATGAATGAGATTATGTCTACAGCTGAGACCCTCATTACTATGTCATAAAGGTATGGAATTAATGTATATGTGTCAAAATTGTAAGGATGCTAACGTCTTCTCTATCTACAAAAAGAGAGATAAATCAATTTGTTTTAATACAAGGGTACATCACTCCTGTCCGCTGCTTTGAAGAATCCGTAGAGGTGATGCTCAAATGATTAATTCATCAACGAGAGAACAACACACCAATCCTAAGGTGTGGCTTTTGCAAAAAAAACAAAGTAAAAAGAATATGAAATTTAGATCCCCAACCTCTAAATCAGAATGTGTGTGATTCGAGTTACTGGAGAGGAACAAAGGTTTGAGCACTTCCATCTAGACACAAGAGTCAAGAAACTGCCTCTTGTTCTATTTAATATCACCGTAATCTTTATGATCACACTGTTTACACGGAAGAACAAAAAGGGAGGTGGAAGTACCATTAACTTTCCGACACCACAAGAGTATTTTCAATACCAAAAGGTTGTAAGTCCTAGCACAAATCGGAACAAATCATTGAACAGCAGTCTGTGCTCCGATTTCTCACAATCTAAAATGTGTGGGGGACGCAATTTTGACAGTCGTTCCAGATTATAAAAAAATAAGCATGTCGATTAACGTCCAGAAAACTGAGGTCATCTATCAATGGGGCCGCAATGCACTTTATGTTCAGCACTTCCTCAGTATAACAGAAGCAATGGTTCACACCCTTTACAAATTAGATATATTGGCACTATTATTTCTAACAGCTGCACACGATACGCAAAAATTCTAAGCCGCCTAGGAAAGCTCAGAAATAGAGTGTTTCGAAACAAAAGATGAGGCTTGTTCGATTGGTCTGTCTGTTTAGTGTTAACCTTGATAGGACACCATCTCTTGGTTCCGTGATATGAGACTGCGTTCGTATTGTGATTGAAAAATACATTTGTTCTTAGGGAAAATCTGGCTTGTCGACGAAAATGAACTAACCACTATTTTCCGGGGGACTTTCGGTCGAGGGCCATGGATACCATCCTGAAATCCCAGGCAGGGCAGTACTACCGAGACAAACTTTACAGGCGGTTGGCAGTATCGGTAGAGGGTCGGACGCCAGGCTTTCCAGCACCTTAGGACTGAGTTCAAGTCCCGCCGAGGTTAAATTTTCCTTTCATCCTTACGGGGTCGATAAAATAAAGCACCAGTAACGTACTGGGGTCGATTTAAACGACTCCCCCACCCCTCCAAAAACATTACTGGCCTTGTGCCTATACTAGAAATCGTTATTAGGGTGGGGAATTGAGAAAAGCGTTTGCACATCGGATAGATGTTTTGGAATATTTAGTTACGGCCCCCTTCGTTCTGAATTCAAATCCAACCAAAGTCAAATTTGCCTTTCATCCTTTCATTATGGCCTGAAGTCAATGTAATCGACTTTCTCCTCCCCTCAAATTGTTGACATTGTGCCTAAATTAATATATCAATGTTGTTGATGATGGCTTAATCAAACAGATCTGTAGGACCACACTGAAATCATGAGACGTTAAGAGGCACTATTTCTTCACCCACTTATTCCTGAGGCAGGGTCCACAAACACTCCTTCCAGTGGGTCTTCTCAGCAGCAACGGTCTCCAACTGATCCAGCTCGATCCCCAAGCAAGACCATTTACATGTAGAGTGCACTGCGCAGGCTTCCTTGAGAAGACGAGCGTCACAGTTTTCGCAACACTGATTTTCATTCCATCTATGCTGCACTCGGCATCAAACCTATTAAGTGCAAGTCGGAAATTACCTTCTGTCGAGTTAAGTAACACCATGTCCTCTGCAAATTCCAGTCGACTGATTTTACACCCGATTTTACACTTCCAAACCAACTGCGCATGTCAATCCTGATCATGTAAATAATGAATAGATGTGACAGTACGCACCCTTGGTGGAGTCAGACTCCCACATTGAATGGTTTCGATTTAGCACCATTTATCCGAACACAAATACTTGGGCATTCGCATAGAGACATTAGGCAGCAAGGAGCAGACCATCGCTCCCATATTCCTGCAGAACAATCCACGGCAGATCCCGAGGGACGCGGTCATATGTCTTTTCAAGGTGACAAAATAAGAATATACCTCTTGGCAATACTCCCACGATTTCTCGAAGACCTACTGCAGTGTGAATTTTTGGTCGGCTGTGCTGTGTCCATGGCGAAAACAACAATGTTCATCAGCTAGCTTGGACTCGATAGTCTCTCTGCATCTCTTTGCCTGACACTCAGCATCGACTTTACCGGGGAGGCTTAACAAGGAGATCCCTCTTAAATTGGAACAATCTCTTGTCTCCCTTTTTAAAAATTGGGAATATTACTCGAGATTGCCATTGTTTAGGTGCCTTATCAGAGATCCAGGCCACCCGGCACACACGGGTCAGCCTGAGAATAAATTCTCTATTTCAGGCGTTTAACAATTGAATATTTAGAAATCATACGAAACACCAACGATTTCCTCGTTTCTATAACATGTATCTAGCCGAATCAAATTAGCAAAGACTATCTATCGTCAATCCACACGAATTCATAGTTTTTAATTTTACATATATTAAATTATGATATCATTCGTTAGCATTTACAGTGATGTTATTCTGAGAGCGTGGGTACAGCATGGCCGAGTAGTTAAGAAGTTCGGTTCACAATCATTACGTTCCGGGTTCGATCACACGGCGTGCCATCTTGAGCAAGCCTAATTTTCTATAGCCACAAGTTAATCCAATCCTTAAGAGTAGAATTGAGAAGGAGAAACCTACTTGGAATCTCGTCAGATGGACTGCATCCGCATTTCAAAGGGCCAGCTTTTTTCGCATTGTCCCGCGCTAAATCTCCCTAGAATTACGTTAACTTCCCGGACATGCTGTTCCTTTGATCGAGCAGCAAGAACACTCATCGACGAAATAGACGGAGGTTCATTCGCTTCCATTTTAAGAGCAGCGCTTATGAGAGTTTACGAACCGCGACAAAATCTTTTCTTAGTAAAATACCCAGCATTTCCCCAGAACAAAAGAAAAATCTATATGTTTACCTTCCTTGTGTTTACATAGTTCATTGTTAATGTCATCAAATATATTGAGATTTATTCCATTAAGAAATGTCGTCTCAGAAAAATTTGTGCATGCTTTCATTACATTGCGTTGGCAATCAAGAACCCTTTGTTTGTTGTGAGTTTGGTTGGCACTAGAAACAAAAACAAAGTTAGACAGATATACACATGGCTTTACATGATTTTGGTTTTAGTATAATTCATACATGATGTATGTTAGTAGCCTATTGTGTAGTGTATAAAGTAAAACACCGAAGGAAACACTAATCAAATTGATTGAATATTATGGATATATATATATATATATATATATATCAATAATATTAATAAATGGAAACTATCTTTATAAAACCATATTTATTTTATTATATATATTTCAAGGGTACCAACATTTTTGGTACGCCCTCATCAGATAAAATACAAAAGTTGTTTTACAGATAGTGACATATTCAAAACTAGAACTTGGCGTTTTCAGTTCTGTTTGAATAGTGAAGGAGAACTTCGAATCATAGAATGAATATGCTAATGAGGATAACTTTAAAATTGAAAAAGATCGTTATGTTTAGACGCTAGGTAAATTTAAATAATTATTAGGATTATTTTTTAAAGGAAGAGGAAATAGAGGTTATTCCCGCCGAGGTTAACTTTGCCTTTCATCCTTATGGGGTTGATAAAATAAAGTACCAGTAATGCACTGGGTATTTGCTGGCCTTGTGCCAAAAAGTAGAAACAATTATTAGGGTGGAAGAAATTTAAGGAAAGAATATAAGAAAAATATATATATTATAGTTAATAATAGACTATTATATGAATATGTTATATACATATATTCATATTAATAGTCTATAATAATAGGCTATTAATATGAAAATATGTATATAATATATTCATATTAATAGTCTATTATTAACTATAATATATATTTTTCAAACAGAACTGAAAACGGTAAGTTCTAGTTTTGAATATGTCACTATCTGTATATGTCACTATCTAATTTGTATTAACTTTTTTTCATTTCATTTACGTTTACCTACACATATTTGTGTGTTGTATTCGTTTATTGCAATTTTCCTGTTCCATATCGGTATGCAGATATTTCTTCATGTTTATTTGTCCAACGTCCTTTGTGTTTTCATCCCGAATAGATATCTTCCTTCAGATACTATTGATGCACTGGTGGTGAATATTCCTGTCTTTGGTATTATTCGAAATCCGAATGATCCGCAGAGCAGGAATCGTTTTCTGTGAATTTCGGTGATTTGAAATTCGAGAATGTGGGAATCACAAACACGGAAAATACCTCTAGAGGACCAGCCATCACTATGGAGAATCGAGCTCCTTATCTCTCGAGATTTGTCTGCAATTTCTGCAAAATAACAGTGATATTCTACCATATCTGCCAATTTTCTAGACTTCATAGGTTATAAGTTAGTGGCAAATATATCAGCTTACCTGCAAATGATACCAAGTGTCTTGGATAAGACGGTAAAATTAGACGAATTTTCAAAGTAAGTGATGCAACCGATATAGTCTTTCTCCGCTTGAATCTCACACCCATAGCTTGTTGGCGTACACAGCAATGCAGTAACTGGAATACAAAAATGTTTAAACAATTACACAAATTATTTATTATATCTCGTATTTCTGTATATACAGGATGTCCCCAAAAAATGTATACATGCTTTGATTCTCTGTAGAGTGTATATAATAAGAACAAAGTGGAGGTGTTACATATGAGACTCATTGTTCAACCCGACTACAAATGTTTCTCAGGCAGCCGGCTCGTAATATAAATATTATATGAAGGCGCTTCGCTGACCGGGCGATGCGTTATGTCCTTGTTGAGCAAGACACTTTATTTCACGTTGTTCCTTCTGCGTGGAGTTGCGACCGACAAATAGTATTAGCAATTGGAAAGACCAATGGAAACATTGTTTACTCGGTCCGATTTAACGATCTCCACTCCACTCGTTAAGTGAATGATGATCTTGTCGATCGACTATCGATATATATTATGTATGTTGAGTGGAAGTTCTTTTATAAGGTGGTGTTATAGACACACTAAACATGCAATTAATAAAGTACCTATACTACCCTGATTGTTCACTTGCTTGCTTTTTCTTACGAACAAGTCATTCTCATACAAAGTAAAGTCTTGAATGCTTCGTGAAATAGAACTACATATATTTATTCATGATTAACAGTCTTTTTTGTGTGTGTTTAAACCTTGTGATTTTCCCATAGCTTGTAAAGCATTGAGAAGAAGCTAGAGGGAAAACGTTTCAGAGAAAAAAGTAACATAAGATAAGGAGAAACATGTTGGGAAAAGAGAGGAGGAAAAAGAAAATAAAGAAAGAAAGAAAAGAAAGAATGGTGAGAGAAGATTCGCAGTTAAATGAAGAGAGATACGTGTTTCTTGGGGAAAAGACACAGTGAAATTCATGGCCTAAATAGTTATATCAAAAGGATTTGGCTTTGAAAATGCTTTTATATGTAGAATCTGGCTGGCATTTAATAAGCGAAAGCGACACATTGAAGGTGACGTGGTAGATACCCAGATAAACATCTGGTCATTGTTTGATTGAGTTGAATTTAAATGAAAGTAGGTTAAAGTATGGGATTGAATAGGGTTTCGTACAGAACTTCTAGTAACACAAACGACGTTATTATTAAATTGATAAGTCATTAATTAAAAATTATTATTATACATTACTGTGACACAAACTGTATTACGGTAGTGGTATGAAGGCTAAATCGGCCACTAATTACTTATGGAGACGTAGTGGCCCCGTTTTCTTGAGTAGTATAGTATTTGAACTCGGATACAGAGGAGCACAATATCTGACGTTCTAACGACTCTGCGAGTTCTCCGCCTATGGAGTATAAGAATAATTGCTTCTACTTTTGGAGCAAGGCCAGCATTTTGAAGGGAAGGAACACTCCTATTAATTTGTACCCCAGTACGTTACTGGTACTTTATTTTATCGACCACGTAAGGATGAACGTCAAAGCTAACTTCGACGGGATTCCAACGCAGTACGTAAAGATATGTAACTATATGTTACGAGGCATGGTGTCCGATGCTCTGCCAATCCACCGCCCTAGAGAATATAAGAAGAATTGTTTCTACATTTGGCACAAGGCCAACAATTTGTAGGGAAGGGGGAAAGTGGACTAAATCGACTCCAGTGCGTTACTGGTACTTTATTTTATCGACGCCGTGAGGATGAAAGGCAAAGCTAATCTCGGTGGGATTTTAAGTTAGAACGTAAAGGGTCATAACTAAATACTGCAAAGCATTTTGTCCGACGCTGTACCGATTCTGCCAATCCTCCGCCCTAGGAAATGTAAAAATAATAGGAAATGCACTAATTTTGGGGGTTGAGAGGTGTAAGAGATAAATACTTGAACACTTAACTTATCTCTACAAGCTGTAATCTGAATGTATATTCATATGAATACTTAGGCATACGTAAAAGATGTCTGTCTGCGAAGTCGTGTGGTGTAGTGAATAGATATATTTCTGAAAGGAAATCATAATCAACCCTAGGTGGCCATCTTTATTTTTATTTTTATAATGACAGGCTGAATGAGTTGGGGTCCAGAACCCAATGAAACCTAAGTACCTGTAGCAAGAGTTGCCTCCCTTGTTGTGACGATCACATCACCAATAGATATAGGATCTCAAGTCGGAAGTCACAAAAAGGGTTCTGCCACCCCAACGGGAAGTAACTCCAGCTACTTCCCGTCTAGAGAGCGTTAATCTATTGGTGATGTGATCGTCATAACAAGGGATGCAACTCTTGCTACATTATCCCGTTGGGGTGGCAAAGAGTAGAGACTCGGCGAACGCGCCTGGCCGAAGGCCAGCAGCCGATAGGGCAAATGAGAGAGAGATCGCTCTGAGTATCCCTTGTATAGGGTCTCAAGACGGTAGTGACAAAAAGGGTTCTGCTACACCAACGGGAAGTAACTCCAGCTACTTCCTGTCTAGAGAACGTTAATCTATTGGTGATGTGATCGTCACAACAAGGGAGGTAACTCTTGCTACATACCTGTTTATGTCACTGTTGTAATTATTTATACTAAACTCGTCCTATGGACTGAGTGCTCTTACTCTTGGATATTTCTACCAAACTTTTACTGCAGTGTATATATATATATTTATATATATACATACACTATATATGTGTGTGTGTGTGTGTGTGTGTGTGTGTGTGTGTACCTCCCCCTCCCCCTGACACACACATATAGTGTATGTATGTATACATATATAAATATATATACACTGCAGTAAAAGCATGTGTGTGTGCACCACCCCTCACGCCCTCACATGCACACACACATATAGTGTATGTATATATATATATAAATATATATATATATACAGTACAGTAAAAGCATATATCTGTGTGTGTGTGTGTGTGTGTGTGTGTGTGTGTGTGTGTGTGTGTGTGTGTGTGTGTGTGTGTGTGTGTGTGTGTGTGTGTGTGTAAAGAGATAATGGCTGCATCTCGATTTCAAGAATTGCCACCTCACATACATAAGTGGCACGAACATGACACTTTATGCCTGCCAAGGATTTAAATTCCTTTCTGAATATACTGCAGTGATGTGATGAACATTACTTTCTCTTTGGTTCACTGTTTTGTTTTGGTGAATTTTCAAATGACTTTGGGGTCCAGCGGCCGAGGCATATTGTTTTCCACACTTCCGACAGGAAGAAATACCAAAGAGACCATAATCGGCAACATTTTGTACATGGCTTCTATGATGACTTCTAAGACCATTTACACTCAAGTCTTCACATCTCGGTCGTCTCTCCTCCTCTCATCCCCTATGTTGTGTTCAACTACCAAGAATCGCACTAACCATTCATTACGCTCAGGCCTTCCTCCCCAGAAAGCTGATCCTCTGGAATTCTCACTCTGCAACATGCCTTTCCTGCTATAGTCGACCTACACCAATTTAAACTGAATATCAACATCAGTCAAATCCACATGTCTAATTGAGCCAGCAAATAAAATAAAAACAACATACTAACACACACATGTTCATTTTCGAAATTACTACACTGATTCATAGTCCCCTTAACTATCGTTATACTTTTAAACCCAACAAAGCCCCATACATCCCACATGTACCATTCCATTCTAAATACCATCGACTCAAACAAAGCTTTTAACTCTATTCCTCACTATATATTTACATAGTACTGGACTTCCTTATCAGTTAAATTAGCTAATTTGGGGCCACGCACCGTCGGGAGACTCATTATATTTTATCATCAGTTTATATTCTTTAACACTAAATCATAAAAATGTTATATACATATATTATTTATTATTCATTATTAAAATAATCAAGGGCGGTGGATTGGCAGTATCGGTAGAGGGTCGGACGCCATGCTTTCCAGCATAGTCACAAAAGTAGAAACAATTATTAAAATAATTGTTTATACTATTGGCACAAGGCCAGCAATTACCCAGTACATTACTGGTACTTTATTTTATCGACCCCGTAAGGATGAAAGGCAAAGTTAACCTCGGCGGGATTTGAACTCAGAATGGCAAGGGCCGTAACTCTATGCCTTCAAAGCATGGCGTCCGACCCTCTACTGATACTGCCAATTTATAATATAAATGATAATCATGTCTAATTATTTTTAATTTTTTATCCGAATTGTTTTAGAGAAGGGCCTCAAATTTTATATAGCTTAGGATTTCAGCAGGTGAAAGTCCGGCCCTGTATTTAAACACAAAATACTCAACACCTCCTTAAGAAAGCAACAACACATACCGCTGGCTAACACATTTTATAACAAGTCATCAAGCCTATGTAGTGAAAACAATTAATACATCCAAAACTTGTTATATTCTATAACAAAATACTGGTGTGTATGAATATAACAAATATGCTCAGTTGTGTATATAAAGTTTAATTAACAAGTTGAAGTTATGTAGAATAGTATAGTTGACATGCCCTTGAGTAGATGAAAGAATGAAGTAAAGTTATTTGTTACCGTTTTGAAGTTAGCTCGCAAGAGACCATGTTAGGGTTTCCAGACGAACGCGCCTGGCCGAAGAGCCAGGCAGGTTAGAAGAGAGTGAAGCATCGGCGAACGCACCGAAAGGGCAAATGAGAGAGAGATCGCTCTGAGTATCCCTCTTATAGGGTCCAAGACGGAAGTGACAAAAAGGGTTCTGCCACCCCAACGGGAAGTAACTCCAGCTACTTCCTGTCTAGAGAGCGGTGATGTGATTGTCATAACAAGGGAGGCAACTCTTGCTGCATTAACTCCCGCCAGATTTTTTTAATATAAAAATCGAATGAACCATGTATGGAGTAAGATGGCGAGCATGTAATACCAAAGTCCAGGCATGAAAATTACGAAAAAAATAATGTTTGCAATAAAAGGAAAACAGCAAAATATATGCATGCAAAAATCAATGATAGATATCAAGGTAGCCAACCGCTCTTGGCCAGAGAACGACTGGACATCTATCAATCCATCACTCAAAGATACAATGTAATCAAAGTAAAAGAAGAGGTCAAAGTTCAAATGTTCAAAATACAATTCACATGTGTGCAATCACATGACAACAGGAAAGAAAGTGTGTCATCCAGAGAATGTATGCAGGTGGTTTGTAGACTGTGGTGCAACGTGAAAATCGGTGGGACTTTCTCACAGGAAGAGTGCTGCAAAAATAAGTTCTCTGTTTTGTTCTGCTGGTTTTGGTTGTTGATGTTGTTGTCTGGCGGAGTGAGCGTATTCGATGTTGTTTCCGTTCAGTGAAATCTTTCCCAGAAAAGATGAGTTGCGCAAAGTGCTAGTAATAACAGCCACAGTTGATGGTCGATGTTGAGAATGCGTTGACCTGGAAGGGTCAACAGGCCAGCGACCAAAGAAATAAGTATTCTGAATAAATGCGCAGTTTTCAACGGCAAATTTACGAGGTAAATTTTTAAACCGGAAAATAGGAGAATATAGCTTAAGGCTGGAGAATCCTTGGCAAGAAACATTATCTATGGCGTGTGTTATCTCAGTGAGTCGAGATGTGTGCTCCCATTACGTGCCGAAACAAGGTTAAAGTCAAGTGGAAAAAAATATATTTCTATTGCGCGAGAAAATGGCGCGAAAATGATAGTACAACAAGTCGTTGGCAGCCATTTTGAAAAATGTGTGTGTGAACGTGATAATATGATGAAAAAGAAAGAAAGGCTTCACTTGGTATAACAAATATGGCGAGTTCAACTTTTTTGTGAACGATGAAAAATGCTTGGCGGAAGAAATAAGCAATAGTTGAGATTCAGCGAAAATAAATGTTGAAATGTGTAAAAAAAAAAAATCAAATTTCTCTTTTTTTTAAAGTGTTCGTTGTAAGAAGAAACGAAAAACATATATATACATCCAGTGAAATGCGACACATAGTTGATGTACGACACGTGCGTGAAAGGCAAAATTTTCTGTTTATTTTGCTTGCTGAGAAATAATTTTTTTTTTTTTTTTTTTTGATGTGTTCGTTATGAGACAGTATATGCGGAGAGAAATCCATGTTTAAGGAGGTCTGAGAGATTTCTTAGTCCGAATAAAAATAATATCACGTTAGGTGAGAGAAGAAGAGTCTGTCTGAACGAGAATTTCACATGTGCGTGTGTTAGTTTCTGTGTCTTTGTTAATAAAGTTTGCTGCGTATTCGAAATGTGGTCGACACACTCCAACGAAAATGAGGTACTGTTAATTAATTTTTTTATATATATTCACACAACACCAGATCCTATCATTTTTTCTTTTTTCGGGGTCACCACTTATAACAAAATACTGGTGTGTATGAATATAACAGGAGACTCCGTCGTGTGTATAAAGTTTAATTAACAAGTTGAAGTTATGTAGAATAGTATAGTTGACATGCCCATGAGTAGATGAAAGAATGAAGTAAAGTTATTTGTTACCGTTTTGAAGTTAGCTCGCAAGAGACCATGTTAGGGTTGCCAGACGAACGCGCCTGGCCGAAGACGATACAGCCCATCGGGCCTCTGTAGCATCAGTTCCCCCACCCTTGTAATTTGAAAATAGAATTGGCCGAATACGTTTTACTAACTACTTATAGCAGACGTGTTAAACCCTTTTAATTTTGTATCAGTTTTGGTACTACTCAATTTCTACAAGTTGACCGCTCCACTCACTCCCCTATTGTTCTACAGGCAAGTTCAGCCACCCCTACCTCCCACCAAATGCCATGATAGACTTATTTGTGTTTACAACAAATTTTAACCAATCCTCTTGACAACTACAATCTTCCCATATAAGGAAGTACCCCCTTGACAAGTTCGGGTATTTATTCACCAGGCTAAAAATTCTAATTTAGTCCAGAAATAGCCGTCGAAACGGCTTGAGCTCTGCCGTCCGGGTCATATTTTCTCCTATATATATATATATAGAGAGAGAGAGAGAGAGACAGAGAGAGAGAGAGAGAGAGAGAGAGAGAGAGAGAGAGAGAGAGAGAGAGAGGGGTAGAGAGAGATAATATCATACAGAGAGAGAAAGTGAGAGAGGAGGGTGAGAAAGAGAGAGAGAGTGAGTGTGATTCGGAGTTACCAGTTTAGTGTAGTTTGACCATGTTCAAGAAGGTTTGAAATATATGCGTTTCAGGTTAATGAATTCGAGTCCGTTTATGATGAAATTTTTATTGAAGAGGTTTGGTAGTTGATAAGGGATGAGTCTAGCCAGTATTTAATCGTTTCCATTACATAATCGTGTGATATGTTACTGTATAGGCTCACAACATCCAATGAGACCATGTAAGCAGTTTGGTAGTTGATAAGGGAATGAGTCTGGCCAGTATTTAATCGTTTCCATTACGTAATCGTGTGGAATGTTACTGTATAGGGTCACAACATCCAATGAGACCATGTAAGTGTTTTGGCTTACATAAACTGGTAGAGGGTTGAGAAAATCTAAATCATCTAATATAAAACTTCGAATATGTTTGAGGAGAGGTTTAAATATAAGAAATTGCTTAGACGGTGTGTTTTGCTAATTGAGTCTGCTATAATAGGATTTAAGTCAGGGGTTGTGAGTATATTAACACAATTGTTTTTCCTCATTTTGCATATCTCCTTAATTAATTAATGTACTTTCGACAAACCATCGAGATTAGTCGTTTTACCTCTAAAATTAGTGAGATAGTCTAATTCTGTTAACAGTTAGGCAGTTTGATATGGGTATTGTAAATCAGTGAATTGTTTCATCACATTATGGAGTTTGTAGTCCTTGGCTTCCCCACTTTTATATAAAAACTTAGAACTTTCCTCAAAGACTATTATAATCTCACTATTACATTTGAAAACACCAGTAAAATAGTCAATTTCCTAGATATAAGTTTGGACCTATCTACGGGTATCTACCAACCTTACCATAAACCTAACCAAAACTTGCATTACATACACTCACAATCCAATCACCCTAGATCTATCCTTAAAAACCTAGCATATAACATCTCACTCAGGATCTCTAACCTTTCATCAAATCAGGATGTATTCGATGAAAACGTGCCCTTTTATAACGAAGCTTTAGCTAGAAGCGGCCACAAAAACAAATTAGTATACATACCTTGCACCAATAATATTTCAAACATACAACCTAATATTACCAACAAACACCAAATGAAAATCCCACACCTAAATGCCACTCATATTACACCTAAAAACACCAACCTAAAACTTAATTTCTCTACCTCTTCTCACATAAAATATAATGACTTTCAAAAATCCATTTATCCTAATACTCCAACATATGTTAACAACAGTACTAACAAAATTCCTAATAATCAGACTAAAACACCAAAATCAGTTAATCTAACTAAACCTATATATAATAAAATCACTAATAGTAACTCTCTTAGTAAACCTCCTGATACATCGTATAAATATAAGAAACAATATCGAAACCGTAATAGACGGGCTACTTGGTATAATGCTCCATTTAATCTACAAATTAAAGACCATATCCCTAAAAATTTATTTGCTAGCCTAGAGAAAAACTTCCCACCAAACCATAAATACCATCAAATTTTAAATAGATCTACAGTCAAATTTTCCTACTCCACTACCAAAAATATACAACAGAATATAAGTGCGTACAACGCATATAAGTGTAAAAAAAAACATAAATTTACCACCAACACATCAAACCAACCATAATAATACTAAAATAAACCATAACAAACCATCATCTCCTTCACCTATAACAAGTCCTGTACATGCCACACCAAATTTGACTAACTCCCGATATAATATTCACGAATGGTTATAACTGTAGAATCAAAAGAAATTGCCCATTAAAGGGTAATTGTCTTATTAATAACATAGTCTATAAATGTAAAATTAGCACTGAGGACTCCACTTATTCATATATAGGAGCTACGTCTAACCAATTTAAAGTAAGATTTAATACCCACAAACATAGTTTTTAAAATGCCGCATTAGCTAATACAACATCTTTGGCTGAAACAATTAATAATTATAGAAAGAAGAACATCGATTACAACCTGACCTGGAGCGGGCTCAAAAGTGCCACCCCTTATCAAAATAGCAGATACGAGTGTAGGTTATGCTCCCAAGAACTTTTTGAAATCATGAAATCTAAGGATATCCTACTAAATAAGCGACAGGAATTAATTATATCTTGCAATCATAGAATTAGAAGAACCTTCAAATATTATAAACCTAATTAATATACACCTTACTCTTATATTTTACAAATTATTATAATTGTTTTTTTTTTATTTAGTTAACCTATAATTAGTATTTTACTACAGAGAATTTCATATTTTTATTTCCCTCTTACAGCTCTCTTTTCCTAAAATTATTTTTAATCACACTACTTCATTTAGTCGCATCCCCTATTTATCACATTTAATACCTATGATTATTAAATATAATTAATATCTTTAATATTATCAATGTCCGTATAAAAATGTTTATAAAAATTTTTATCTACTTCAGTTTTTCCATATATTTATTTTTTATTTTTTATTGCTTTAATGTCTTACTTCTTTATTTATCACATTCATATGAATTAATATAATTTTATCCCTGTAAGTATACCTATAAATTAATTTAATTTCCTGTTATGTATTTAGATTCCCTGTAGTTTAAATAAGATTGGTATTTCTCACTAATACCCTTATCCCAAAATTTTATTTTCCTTCGTTTTTAACAACACTCTTTAATAACATCAAGTTTTTATTTATCACATTCATATGAATTATTATAATATTATCCCTGTAAGTATACCTATCAGTTAATTTAAGTTCTTGTTATATATCTAGATTCCTTGTGGTTTAAATAAGATAGGTGTTTCTTACTAATAGGTTTCGCACCCAAAATTTTATTTTCCTTCGTTTTTAACAATATTGTTTAATAACATCAAATGTTCGAGTACCATTCACTATCTTCTTGACTTGACCTCATTTCATCTCCATAGTATTCTTTTCATTCAAAGCATAAGTCTGCACTCCTATACCCCTGGATTTAATTTCTACTACTGTCATTCTATCAACTTGACCTCTAACTCCTTTTCTATTGGTCAATTCAAAATATGTTCCCAAACAGACCCTTTATACTAATTCTTTGTTTTTTTCAATAAACACATCTCATCATTTCTGAGGACGGCATGTATATGTGAAGGTATTTATATTTCCTCTGATAATTTGTAATATTTTTACATTGATCTATATGATATACATACCAACACACATACATCCCAGAAACGATCGTAAAATGATGAATTTTTTAATATAAGGAAATTGTTCTTTGTGTTTATTTCATTGTTTTTATTAATTTATATATATATATATATATATATATATATATATATATACATATACACACACACACATATAAATGTATATGTATATGTATATATATATATGAATCTGTGCGTGTGTGTATATATATATGTGTGTGTGTGCGCGCACGTGTAAAGAGATTAACACCGATAAGCGATTTCTCGTATACCTATATAGGGGGTGTGGTTGGGGTTCTCAGCCTTCTTATGGAGGTAGGAACATTGTCAGATTCATTGATTTTGTAACCAGTTCTATTGCTAGTTAACTGTTATTTTTACAATCTCTTAGGAGTCATCTGCCTCACGCCAATCGTTTCTTAAACTGATAAACATTAACATCAAATGCAACACAAACTACTACATTTATGGCACGCAACCATAATAACATGGTTCAGGGGAGACAACTATTTTATTTATAAAGCAGTCTTTTGCATCCATTGTGAATTGGCAGTATCGGTAGAGGGTTGGACGCCATGCTTTCTAGCATAGTTACGTCCCTTTACAGTCTGAGTTCAAATCCCGCCGAGGTTAACTTTGCCTTTCATCCTTACGGGGTCGATAAAATAAAGTACCAGTAATATACTGGTTAATTGCTGGCCTTGTGCCTAAAGTAGAAACAATTATTTATAGTAAAGAAGATAAACTACCATTAATACACCCATTACTTTTTTTTATTCTTAACATTAATGAATTTTTTTTTTACTCAACGACACTAAACTGTAGTGATATTTTATTCAAATTACAAATACAAAAAATATATTATAATATTATAAATAAAAAGAAATAGAAATATAATAATACAATGCTTACAGGATGAAAGCAAACACAAATAATATATATAGAAGGGGTGGACAACCGAACCACTACTAGAGCAAAAGATAGCAGTATCGTGAGGAGCACTGGGAAACCTCTCCAATGATTTTTTAGGCAAGCCAGCATGCTGGCAGCGTTACCCTGGGTGATGGCCAGGATGATGCGTTGGAAGAACCAAGCGCACTTGTGAGATTCACCAGTTACCTCTGATAGGCGAGCCACCAGTGAAGATAAGAATCTCGCAGTCAGCAGCCTGACTCCTCCAAATGTCTCGAACACCACAGGCTGGAAAATGTAGTTGACCGACATATCCCAGTATTTTAGGATTTTGCTCCGTTCAGCTGCGGAAGCTGTGGCTCTCGCCCTAACTGCAGCATCCAGGATGAGGGAAGAAGCAAAAGAGTCACTAACTGTGACGTCCCAGGCAAGGCACCTGCCTCTCGAGCAGGGGCACAGGGTAAGGTTGTCAGGTCTTTTCCCATCACTCCTGGACAGCCCACAAGGTTCCAAGATTGAGGGGATGTTCGCCCGGGCCAAAGATCTCTTGAGAATAAGGTTTAGCTCCGTGTGACGTGCGAAGTGACCGGCATTCAGGCAGCAAGAAATACTGTGGAGTCGAGCAGTTTTCCACATATACAACTCAAACCTGTACAGACGTCAGCTACCACAGTGAGGGCAATAGAGACACGAAGTTCATCCAAGCTGAGTAGGCCACCAATGTTAGCCATGGGTAGAGCATCAACCCAGTCACCTGAGTATTTGGTGCGAGCAGATAGTAAGCGACACCTTGTAAACTGACCCAACTGGACGAAGAGGGATTCGAAGGTGGCCTTCGAACTTATGATATCCCAAGCTCTCTGACTTCGACTGTCCTCCCCCTTCTCAGGAAAAGTCATCTGGAAAACAAGATGTTTGAACGCATTTGTTCGTTTGAAAAGAAACTGCAACTTTTTCAGACTCAGCTGAGTAGAACAGCACTTATTCATTTTCCCAGTCTAGCTGTCAGAAAAGCAGAAATGCCAGATTTGGATTGTTCCAAATATGCTGAATGTGTTGGCAAGTTGCATGCTAAATTTATAAGCAGATTTGCTGATTTCAGGAAATGTGAAACTGAGTTCAAACTGTTTTGTCAGCCATTTGACATGGCACCTGAAGAGACAGTCCTAATTGTTTCCAAATGAAGCTGATAGATTTGCAGTCTGATATGCACTTGAGAAGAGCATTTGATAACAATGATTTGGTAACTTTCTACAAAAATTATGTATGTGGTAATCATCCAAATTTGGAGCAACATGCTAGGAAAATGACAATTTTTTTTGGCAGCACATATTGTTGTGAGCAGTTCTTTTCAAGAATGAAATTTACTAGGAATAGATACCGAAGTCAGCTCACTATTGAATATCTGACCAGTCAGCTTCGAGTTGCCACCACATCACATCAGTCAAACCAGACATTGATAAATTGTGGAAAAACACCAAATACCAAGTCTTACATTGATAAAACTAAATTATATTTTATTTGTCTTTATTGTTTAAAAATGTATTCACAATGTATTTATGACTCAATTCACTGGTTTTCATTAGATTACATATTTCTGACAGAGACTGGTCCTAATAGTTGTTCCAATGATCAAAAGTGGCCTGCTAATGGAATATGTTGCACACCTCCGCTTTATACTCTCTTTTTTTTATATATATGTATATATCATAGGTACGTGTACAATCCAATCCAAGAAGAGAGTGTAGAGATTAGTTTGTGAAAAGGAAATTACAGGAGCAAGGAGGGCAATGTACTCCATGTGTAAAGCATGCAAGATAAGTGTTCAGAGAAGGCAAAATAAACTATAAGCCAAACATTAAATATAAAGGCAAAGCGTAAATATCAACATTATAATTAGAGAAATTCCACCAAAATTCATGAAGAAGTGTTTATTAATTTACAATTGTTTCGAAGGGGAAGGTCAAAATCCAATCTATCAATATTTCAATCGATCAATATTTCAATTACGTGTTATTAAAAGCTAGTACGACCAGATCCTTGTCTTCAGAATATACATCAAGTGTGAAAAACATACCAGTAATTTTACGAAAAGGAAACCATAGTGGGAATCAGCCAGAAGGGTCCCAACATATTTTCTGTTCACAAATTTGGGATCAGTATTTCAGTAGCCATTATTATAGAACATTAACGTGACTGAGCATTACGCAAACTTGTGTACCTTTAAGGCAGTTCTCAAGGGGATTCAGCATGAAACAGAATGTGATAATATTAATAACAAAAACAAAATTTAATCATAATGGGTTTATTTTATTTGCTAAAAATAGGATGCCATTACAAGGGGATTTTAAAATGAATAAAAAAAGAATGTATGAAAATAAAAATATAAAACTTAAAATGTAAGCATATTATATTGATTACTAACATTGGTACAGAGCCTTAAATTGGGGAAGAGAACAATTGATTATATTGATAACGATTATAGTGATTATATTGATATCAGCTTATATAATATAAAATATTGAAATATCAGTATAAATTAATGTTTTTTAAGCAATAGTAAAAAGAATACTTAGTATGGATAACGCAATGAAGTAAACATTTATGGCTGGTTTTATACCATCTGAAGTGATATCTTTACACTTCTGAGACATGATATCATGGAAATATTCTTTAAGTACTTTAGTAAACTCCTTTTTGCAATTAAGGTTAACAACGATTTCATCCATTGTTGATTTCAATATTCTGTAAAAATAAAAGTAACAGATTGAAGATTTTCTTAACTTATGTAGATATTTAAATGAGAAAGTGAAACCTAAAGAATGGTATATTTAGCTAGTCTATGTTTAAAAAAGTGTGTGCATATGAGTGTATATGCTTGTTATGTGAAGATGCATGCATAACTTAGGGATTAGGGCATTTGTATCATGATTGTAAGATTGTATGTTTATTTACCAAGAGCACACTGTTCCTTTGAGCATTCTCTGTGCTGCATTCCACATAACTGGCAAAACAATTCTTAATTTATAAAGAATTTTCGAAACAGGTAATGATATCTAAAGAATGATTCCCTCAAATAATTTAATACAACTTGATTAAAAAAGTATTGAATATTTAATGTTTAAATTAGAATATTATATTTACACCAGACAATCCAGCGAAGGCTGGCAAGAAATGTAGCAAGCATGCTCCAATAGATATGCAATATCAATGTGCATGTACAACCAAGCATGGACGAGGTGAGAGTGAAACTGTGTGTAAGAGGGATAAACTGTAGTGTGCGGGAGAGAAGACTGTGTTGGTATGACCATGGGATGTGCATGGAAGATTACTGCAAAGAAATCCCGGGGAAAGGAAAACGCAGAAGAAGACCATGAAAAACATGGGCGGCGGTGGTGAGAGCTGACCTCAGATTGCTGAATCTCACAGAGAAGAAGGCAAAGGACCGTGACGAATGGAGAGATGCTGTGCTGAAGAGGACATGACCCACCCTTGTAAGCAGGGAAAAGCGGACGTAAAATGATGATGATTATAATGAACCCACTGCTACAACTGGTACACACATCTATCTACAACCAGATGTATATATATCACTGTGAATTTCATGTGAAACATTTGAAGAGGAGGGTGTACATATTATTGTATATTGCTGTTATATATTATATCAATTAGAGAGATGAGAGTCAACCCTGTTGATATCCAAATGCAGAATATTCTGGTTTCTGCCTAATTACTGTAAAATTCTACAGCATATCTGAATCAAGAATTATTTAGAAATAACTTTTCTCTACATACGGACAATATTTTTCGTAGTATTGCGGTTTTGAGATCTCTTTCATTTGCACTTGCTTCATTAAGGGCATTGATTTGTTGCTATATACCATCATTATAGGTTCAATATTCTTCGAGTTTTTCATTAAACAAGGTGTTCCTTGAATTATAACTGAAATAGAAATAAGAAAAATGTGATCAACATAAATATTTTACAAGTTTCTTGAAATCGTGTGTGTGTGTCAACTCTCCCAGTCCGATGGGGACATCTCCCACCCACTTTAGGGTAGGTGAGAGATCTCTTCTCTTGCAAAAATGGGTATAGCTTTCATTATTTTTTTTCATGGTACTCCCCGTTTGGATTTTTAGAGGTTGACAGATATGAGTGGGCAATGATGCTTTGCAAATATAGCTCAAGTTTTTCAATTTCAAGGGCTCAGCAATTGTTGTTATAAAAGTAGAAGAGGCAGAGATGATGCAGAATAGTATTTGTAGATTCAGTATCTGCCAGTCAGTTGGAGAAGAATCTGTAAGTTTTTTTTTATTAATAAGTAAAGTGCATTCTTGTTTTGTTTTGGTATAAAGAGTGAATAGGTATTAAATATATTGAGACTAGTGCCACATTTCCAGTGGATGACATTTTCAAATAGTGTTTGTTGATTAAAATCCTTGTGTATTATCATTTATATGGACAGGGTTAACATGAATTAAATCTTTTGTGTATAGAAAGACTATTCAGATATATATAACTGAATTGTATGACAAACCAGAGTTAATAAAATATGGCTCAGATAGATTAGAGCCATCTGGTAAGAAATTTCCAATACATATGTGACATGAACAACACAAAAAGACAGACATGAATGCAGGTATACACAGAGTCACATGTGGCTTTACTTTACTGCACCTTTGATTGCAGGCATGTGTATTTAATACATTTTATGCAGTTATTTTTTCTTCACCAGCAGCTCATGTATTCTTGCTGGAATTTTAATCTTAAAACTTGACCATTATACTTACTAGCAGAAAAACGACCCTTCAGGTGGTTTTCTGCTAGCATGTGTAGTATGCATATGCGAATATACATGCATGTAGATATGATACTTCAAATAAAACAGAAATTGAATAGAGACTGTGTTACACTCTCTTCTGTAATCAGTAAAGTAATCCATGATACATTTAAAAAAGACGATATTATATATAAATTGCATTACGGTGAAATTTTATGAAAACAAAAAGGAGAAAATTAGTGCCAGAAATATAAAACTTATATAACAATGCAAATATATGAACGTTTACATAAGCGATCTAATAAGTGTTATGACATAACAGATGCTAAGCAGAAGTGTAGACATTTGAAAATTTTAAAAGAAGTGAATCTTAGAATAAACAATCATTATATATAAGAAAATTTATGTTTAATTAACAGCTACGAAATTTAGTACAAAAATTATGTAATATTCATTCATTATTTATTCAAATTAATCTAAGTTATTTTACTAACAGGATAAAAACATATATTCATGATGCAGTCCCGCACTCCTCCCTTTATTATATTATGATACTTCATAAGTCACGTGTTTATGATGTGCATATGCCATTTATATGGTAGTGCTATTGATATAAGTAACCGTTCCATGATTAAATGACTATTTAACCATTAAATGTGAAATTTACATGAAAGTCTCAAATACCTGAACTGTGGAGTAAAGAAATATTAATTGAAATTCAAATTGAAAGAAAGCATTCATGAAATTTAATCAGTAATGAATTTAAAGTTCGAAATAAATTAACATTCAGGTACATCAGCTAAATAAAAGACATGCGATTGTTTTATCTTATATACAACTGCTTTTATATTGTACTTTGGATTATTTTATTTAGAAATTTATGATTATTTATGTAAAACATTTAGTGTATTTTTGACCATTTTTATTTTTTTCCCTCTCTCCGAGTGTGAAAACTGACACTTAATTATCTCACATAATATCGAATCTATGAGATTTTGATATTATTTATTTTGAAAACAATATAAATATTAGCAACCGGTTACACCCAGTTACAGCCAGTTTGAACAGTAAGAAGTGAGAGAATTCTGGTTGAATACAGCTATTTTGAATGCTAAATAATGAAGTTGTATACAATTTGTATACATGTTTAACCTGTTTTTATAGTTTCCATGTAAATCTCAATCTTCATGTTGCAACTTGTGTTTATAATGAATCCTTCATTGAAACCCAGAGTGGCAAATAAATTAAATCATCTATCTATTTATATACTACTAAAACTCTGTGATTGTTTGCTTGCTTGTCTGTAATGTAATACAGCAAAAAGGGTGCATAATGGGAAAATACTTTGAAAGGAAGTTGACCCTCAAATGGGCATACAAATGAAATAAATCAAATTTTGCGTAAATCGGAGGACAAGTTCCTAAGATATGGGGTTTTTCCGGGTACCTTCATAAACAGAGAGAGAGAGAAAGAGATAGTAGTTGTGAGAGAGTAAATTGAAAGAGAGACATAGCGAGAGGGAGAGGAGACAGGGAAGGAGAATGGAAGAGAAAGAGAGAGCTGTAGTGTTGTTGTATATATATATATATCTATATATATATATATGAGTAAGTTAAACAATTTTTCACTTCTTATTGTGTTTTTGTTTTGATATGCACTCTTTTTCCTGCTACTAATTTTGTCTTTTAAGTTGTGAATTAGACTGGTTATCTACACACGTGGCTGACACATTTCAGCTCGCTACTATATTGGTATATAATGGATGATCGCATTTAATGTCTGTTAAAGGTTCTTGGCACTACCATTGTTACCATCGCTTTCCTCTAGCCATGGGCTTGGAGACATGAATCGAATGTTACCATTCTATTTTATATCAATGTGAACTGCTATTTCTAATAGCCATCTTTTCATCCCTTGATAATTTGTGTGTGAGACACGTTGGCTGAGGGCTTCTGACAGGAACTAATAGATTGATTCTTTTTAGCTTCCCGTCCCCACGTAAAATTTGTAGATCAGTGGCTAGTTGAGAGATAGAGTCCTATCGGTTGCCAGTTAATCGCTTTACCATGTCGGTTGTCACAAACAGTCATGACTGGCATGGGCCGGTGTTTTGATTATGTTAATCGATTGGTTATTGATTAGGCGATACCCGCTGATGAAGCTGCATAAGCCGATTGTGCATTGTTGCATAATATATGCAGACAGATGGTGCAGTGCACCTTACTGCTGCATTAGTGCTGCAGAAACTCGAGTCCGGGAACCTTATAGGCACCCGTTTTACGTGTGTTGTGTTGAGGCAAATAACTATGTGTATACTCTCGTAATGTATCTTGCATTGCCCATTGAGTGCGCTGAGATACAACTGGTACTGGCATTGATAAATATGCTGGGTCCGTCAACCCTTATTATATATATATATATATATATATATATATATATATATATGTGTGTGAGTGTGTGTCTGTATATATATATATGTGTGTGTGTGTGTCTATGACCAGTGTATATAGATCACAGACACCCACATATATATACATACACACATACATTATCATCATCATCATCATTTAACATCCTTCTTCCACGCTATGGGTTGAACTTCTTCCACGCTTTGTCCCACTTGAGGCGAGATTGGTCAGGAGACCGTGTCTCGCTGGTACAGAACTGTCGCTGGCAGGTTTTCTATGGCAGGATGCCCTTCCTAACACCAACCACATTTACAGTATGGACTGGCATCCTTTTTACCGTGTCTCCTACATGACCACTTTACAGTGTGAACTGGGTGCTTCTTGTTGTATCACCTTCACGACCGCTTTACAGTGGATGGAAATAGGAGGATGTGGCCTGGGGTGTATATTGGGTTAAGAGGTGCCTACTGACTGTAGGTTTAAGTTTGTATGCAAGTGAAGGGGTGTTTTCTGTATAACTGCATAGCGTCAAAGATCTCGATCCAGTGATATTGTCTTAGAGAGGTGTAAGTGAGCAAGGTCAGTTTTTATCAACTCGTCCCAAGTTTTTCTTGGTCTAAGCACTCCGTAACTTCCATCCATTTTGATCGCCCTGCACATTTTTATACAACTGTTGTCCTACACCAGGAGAAAGATAGGAACAGCTGTAAAAATGCATCATGATCAACATATATAGAAAGTAGAAAGAGCCACATCTGTTGAAGCATAACAATATCTGTAGAAACATACAAACACCTGTAGAAAGATAGCAGCATATATAAAAAGTTGTACTTATATTTAACTATAAAGTATCATAGAAAACATTGATTTTTTCACACTAGTAGAGAAGTGATTAGATAGAGCTCAATATTTTACTGGTAAATATATTTTATTGACTCAGGAGGGCTAAAAGCCAAATATACACCTATTATGATTTGCAGCACAGAAATATAAAAAGTCATGCCTCAATTAAACACTGTATCTAAGATGGGAAATATTGATTCGTTCTGACTAGAGAAAGAGTATAATCAACTAATTTTACTCTGGGATATTACAGGTGAAGGCACATTTAAGCAAGATACTTTATTTCATGCTGCTCCTTCTGCCTGGATTTGTGACCAGTAAATAGTATTAGCAATTGGAAAGACCAATAGAAACATTGTTTTCTCAGTCCGATTTGACAAGGTTTGCGATCTTGTTGATCGACTGTCGATATTACAGGTATTTATTCTAGTAATACTCAGGAGTAGATGGGTGTGGAGGCAATTACTGTATATACTCGAATATAAGCCAATTCAAATATATGCTGACCCCTTATTTTATGTCTGAGAAATAGGTGAAAATCCAAACCCTACTTATAAACTGAGGCAGCTAATCAACACATTGTTTAGATGGCGTATATAAGCCAACCTCCCATTTTACCACAGATTTTTTTTTATACATATTCCTCAATTTATATTTGAGTATATATGGTAAATATGAGCTCAGAATGAAGAAAGATGTAAGTAAATATTTTAATTCTAAGTTTTGGAGAAATGATATATATACTAATTCAAGATGGACTACAAACAATACAAACATGAAGAACAGTAATGAGATATACCAACAAAGCGATGGCGGTATCAGGAAATCAATGAGATGAACTAATGATAAACTAATCAACTGATTAACAAGACAGAAACGTCTGGTGGAGAACTTGTAAATTAAATAAGGAAACTAGCAACAGAATTATACCAGAGTAGACAAAAAGACATTACTGAGAGTGAGAAAAAATTGTCAGAGCACTATAATAAATTTAATGATATAAGGATATGATATATTGAAATAATGATAACATACAATGATATAACAACAACAACAATAATAATAATGGTTTCTCATTTAGGCACAAGGCCAATGTGTATACACACACATTTATATATATACATACACACACGTATATATATGGGCCTTCCAGTTTCATTTCACATTATATACATGTCTGTGTACATTTTAATTATTCAAAAATTAATTTTAAGTGAACATGATTTTTTTTAATAGAACGTGGTCCAACGGGTCACAGCTGGTCTAGTTATTATTATTATTTATTTACCAAAGCAATCTGGCTTATTTATAGAAGCTCCACTGAAGATTTCTCTCCCCTATCTCACATCCATAATGAATCTAGGCCACGTAGAGACTGGTGGAGTCTATGTACATTTCCTCTATTCATACCAGTAAGTTCAGTTAACTACGAAATAGCAAAGCACACAGTTATTCAGCATGTTCTACAATGTTAAGACTACTCACAACAGTGATAATTTGCTGCCATACCATACTTACATACAGATAGCTTCAATGTACATTTGAAAGTGAAGTGTTTGGTCAGCGATTGTTTGAAAAAAACGTCTGTCACACTATCTATGGTAGATATGTGCTGATTAAAACAACAATAACAAGAGCATAAACAAGAAAAGTAAGGTCTTACCATCCCTATTTTTACACAATTTCTCTGTGGAAACCATTAAACTGGGATTGATTCCGTATGATTCCACGTATTCCTTAATTTCATGGCACGCAGTAAAATCTTTTATGCAAGTAGTCAATGTTTTCTTTTGAATTCCATCCATACTAGAAACAGATTTAAAGTTAGACTGAAATGCATGTGACTTGATTTGATTTCTAGTTTCATGTATGCATGACCTGTGTTAGCATTAAGAAAAACACCAGAGAGACAAATGATCAACCAAATTATACAATTTGTAATATTTGCCGTGAGAAAAAGTACAGGTAGAAAATATAAAGCTTCAAGTATTCCCCACTGCAGACAACGTATTTCGAAACATCATTTAGATGTCATTAATTTAAGTATTAGCAACACATTGAAGTCAATTTAATCTACTAAACGTGTCTTCTACCAAACTTTAACTTCCTAGACATTAATTTAGATCTAACTCCATGCACAAACAGACTATTCGATAAACCCAGTGAAAATCTTAAGTTCATTCATAAGGACTCTAGTCACCCTGTCCCACTACATCAGCAAGAGGATATCCAACCTCTCTTCTAGCAAAGCCATTTTTAATAGGGCAGCCCTAAGCAACAGCGGCTTCTCTGAGAGAATCACTTACTCTCCAGATCACCGCCTTATATCTACCAAGAACAAACCTAGACATAAAGACATCATGTATAATATATATATATATATTGGTTTCAGCATCATATGCATCGTTAAATGCGGGTATGCAGAATATTGTTAAGTTGCATATTTGTACAAATAGTGATGAAAATAATAGTAAAAATAAAAAGGGGAAGAAAAATAAATTTTCATATACATGTTCATATACTGTCACAACCAAGCTACTAACAGAAATGGATGGACAGAGAAATGAACTCTCTTCTCTGAATGAACATGTATGTGAAAATAAATTTTCCTTCCCCTTTTATTTTTTATTATTATTTTTATCATTATTTGTACAAATATGCAACTTAACAATATTCTGCATATCCGCATTTGACAATGCATATGATGCTGAAACCGATATTGTAAATAAGTTAATGTTTTGATATTTCACTGAAAAAATCTCTTCAACATTTTCAACTGAAAAAATGTTTTTCCTTTCTACTATTTGTTTATATATATATATATATATATATATATATATATATATATATATATATATATATATATATATATATATATATGTCATTGAATAAATCCGCTACTGTGTGGAAATTTAGGAGTGGCTCTTCCTGTTGTTGTTTTGCTATATAATAAATGTATATATTATATATATACATCATCATCATCACCATTTAACGTCCATTTTCCACGCTAGCATGAGTTAGATGAGTTTTTCCATTAGAGGCAAGTCAGATCAGGTGACTATGTCTTACTCATATAGAACTGTTTCTGGCTAGATTTCTATGGCTGGATGTCCTTCCTAACGCCAACCAGATTTACAGTATGTGCTGGATGCTTTGTTGGGGCATGGGAGATGTATGGAAGGAGGTATAGTGGTTAAGATTGTATGTATTACTGCATAATGCCAACATTTTGATCCTGTATCATTGTCTTTGATGTCAGCTTTTATCACCTCATACCAGGTCTTCCTACTTCATAGCTTCTATCAACTTTGATTGCCCTGCACATTCTTTTACAGATGTCACCCTTCATATGCATCACATCACCATACCAACACAATCTATTCTCTAGCTTACTGCATCTGATCCCTCTTAAGCCTAATTTCTCTCTCAGTTCATTTACGTTTTGCCGTTCGTGTATATTACTATCACATATCCATCAAAGCATGCAAGCATCATCTGTTAGGGATTGATTAAAATGCAACTTCCATGGTCCACCAACAAACAGATTTTAGCTTTGTTGCCATGTCACACCTCTGCTACTCAAGCACATTGAACAGCTTTCATTAATAATAAGTGGAGATAAGCTATATATATAACTAGCATTAAAGCCCGGCGTTGCTCGGGGTCAGTAAGTTACCAAAGTTAGGTTGCACCACTCATTTTATGGCAGCACTTTTTTGTCTGCCAGGCACTGGGTGAATGAATTGCAGACCTGGACTGCCGAAGCAGGAGCTGCTCCAGCAGTGACAATTGTAGTTTCGCCTATGGATATTTTCTCTGCGCAAAGAAGTGTTGAAATTTATTGTTTCACAGTACTTGCGTAACACGCGCGTAGACGATGCCAGCTGAACAACAGAGCTGTGATGGAGTTGTTCTGCGTGGTTGTCTAATGTGTGTTTTCTAAATTTAAGACAATAGGGAGGGGTGTGGTATGGGGGAGAGTTAGCTGTTTTTTCTAGCAGGTTTAGTGACCTCATAGAGATTATGTGTTTTCTAAATTTAAGACAGTAGGAAGGGGTGTGGTATGGGGGAGAGTTAGCTGCTGTTTCTAGCAGGTTTAGTGACCTCATAGAGGATATTATTGTGTATAGTAAATAAACTGATACTTCTTTCTTCCACGTTCGTTGAGAGACGTTTTAAAACAGATTTATCGCTATTTTTTTTGTTGTTGAATAAATTTATCTGTTGCTTTTGAATAATTGTTGTCATGGAAGTAAATAAATTTTTGACCATTCCACACTCAAAAACAAACGTTCTTTCTCTCTCTCCTTCGTTTCTTTCTCTCTTCTTTCTTCGGCGTTCCTAAAGGAAGTTTGTAAGTTTAAGCGTATAAGAGAAAGTTGCATGTGTGTAGTTTTATCGAATTGTAAGGGAAGTAGAGAGAGGATATCAGATTGTATTAGAGGGTTAAAGCATCATGTATTGAGTTTTAACATAAATATAAGACTTTAAAATTTATAACGTAATGACAAGTGATTAAGTGATTATTCAAATTACTTGCAAAAAATATCGAATTCCTCTTTTGTCGAGTCTGCCTTCTTTGGCTTAATTAAACCAGCTGTACAACTTTGAAATTCCTCTAATGCTTTCATTACACAACCATTGGTCACTGGAAACCACCAGGAAATAGTAACTGAAATAAAAGATGGATAAATGATTAAGTATGTATTAATTTTCATATACATGTATATGAGTGTTTGTGTATGCGTGTATTTGTCCATGTGCATATATTTGTGTGTGTAAATGGTTCTGGGTCTAATTACATTGTGTGCATTTTTCTACAAGTGTCTTCTACTGTATCTTTTGGTTGACCAATAACTTGTGAGTATAATTATGTAAACAGAACAGTATGGAATTCAGCCATATGTATGTTTATATATATATATGTGTATGTGTATGTGTATGTGTATGTGTATGTGTGTGATATCCCAAGCTCTCTGACTTCGACTGTCCTCCCCCTTCTCAGGAAAAGTCATCTGGAAAACAAGATGTTTGAACACATTTGTTCGTTTGAAAAGGAACTGCAACTTTTTCAGACTCAGCTGAGGAGAACAGCACTTATTCATTTTCCCAGTCTAGCTGTCAGAAAAGCAGAAATGCCAGATTTGGATTGTTCCAAATATGCTGAATGTGTTGGCAAGTTGCATGCTAAATTTATAAGCAGATTTGCTGATTTCAGGAAATGTGAAACTGAGTTCAAACTGTTTTGTCAGCCATTTGACATGGCACCTGAAGAGACAGTCCTAATTGTTTCCAAATGGAGCTGATATATTTGCAGTCTGATATACACTTGAGAAGAGCATTTGATAACAATGATTTGGTAACTTTCTACAAAAATTATGTATGTGGTAATCATCGGAATTTGGAGCAACATGCTAGGAAAATGCCAATTTTTTTTTGGCAGCACATATTGTTGTGAGCAGTTCTTTTCAAGAATGAAATTTACTAGGAATAGATACCGAAGTCAGCTCACTATTGAATATCTGACCAGTCAGCTTCGAGTTGCCACCACATCACATCAGTCAAACCAGACATTGATAAATTGTGGAAAAACACCAAATACCAAGTCTTACGTTGATAAAACTAAATTATATTTTATTTGTTTAAAAATGTTTAAAAATGTATTCACAATGTATTTATGACTCAATTCACTGGTTTTCATTAGATTACATATTTCTGACAGAGACTGGTCCTAATAGTTGTTCCAATGATCAAAAGTGGCCTGCTAATGGAATATGTTGCACACCTCCGCTTTATACTCTCTTTTTTTTATATATATGTATATATCATAGGTACGTGTACAATCCAATCCAAGAAGAGAGTGTAGAGATTAGTTTGTGAAAAGGAAATTACAGGAGCAAGGAGGGCAATGTACTCCATGTGTAAAGCATGCAAGATAAGTGTTCAGAGAAGGCAAAATAAACTATAAGCCAAACATTAAATATAAAGGCAAAGCGTAAATATCGACATTATAATTAGAGAAATTCCACCAAAATTCATGAAGAAGTGTTTATTAATTTACAATTGTTTCGAAGGGGAAGGTCAAAATCCAATCTATCAATATTTCAATCGATCAATATTTCAATTACGTGTTATTAAAAGCTAGTACGACCAGATCCTTGTCTTCAGAATATACATCAAGTGTGAAAAACATACCAGTAATTTTACGAAAAGGAAACCATAGTGGGAATCAGCCAGAAGGGTCCCAACATATTTTCTGTTCACAAATTTGGGATCAGTATTTCAGTAGCCATTATTATAGAACATTAACGTGACTGAGCATTACGCAAACTTGTGTACCTTTAAGGCAGTTCTCAAGGGGATTCAGCAAGAAACAGAATGTGATAATATTAATAACAAAAACAAAAATTAATCATAATGGGTTTATTTTATTTACTAAAAATAGGATGCCATTACAAGCGGATTTTAAAATGAATAAAAAAAGAATGTAATGAAAATAAAAATATAAAACTTAAAATGTAAGCATATTATATTGATTACTAACATTGGTACAGAGCCTTAAATTGGGGAAGAGAACAATTGATTATATTGATAACGATTATAGGGATTATATTGATATCAGCTTATATAATATAAAATATTGAAATATATATATAAATTAATGTTTTTTAAGCAATAGTAAAAAGAATACTTAGTATGGATAACGCAATGAAGTAAACATTTATACCATCTGAAGTGATATTTTTACACTTCTGAGACATGAGATCATGGAAATATTCTTTGAGTACTTTAGTAAACTCCTTTTTGCAATTAAGCTTAACAACGATTTCATCCATTGTTGATTTCAATATTCTGTAAAAATAAAAGTAACATATTGAAGATTTTCTTAACTTATGTAGATATTTAAATGAGAAAGTGAAACCTAAAGAATGGTATATTTAGCTAGTCTATGTTTAAAAAAATGTGTGCATATGAGTGTATATGCTTGTTATGTGAAGATGCATGCATAACTTAGGGATTAGGGCATTTGTACCATGATTGTAAGATTGTATGTTTATTTACCAAGAGCACACTGTTCCTTTGAGCATTCTCTGTGCTGCATTCAACAAAACTGACAAAACAATTCTTAATTTATAAAGAATTTTCGAAACAGGTAATGACATCTAAAGAATGATTCCCTCAAATAATTTAATACAACTTGATGAAAAAAGTATTGAATATTTAATGTTTAAATTAGAATATTATATTTACACCAGGCAATCCAGCGAAGGCTGGCAAGAAATGTAGCAAGCATGCTCCAATGGATGTGCAATATCAATGTGCATGTACAACCAAGCATGGACGAGTTGAGAGTGAAACTGTGTGTAAGAGGGATAAACTGAAGTGTGCGAGAGAGAAGACTGTGTTGGTATGACCATGGGATGTGCATGGAAGATTACTGCAAAGAAATCCCGGGGAAAGGAAAACGCAGAAGAAGACCATGAAAAACATGGGCGGCGGTTGTGAGAGCTGACCTCAGATTGCTGAATCTCACAGAGAAGATGGCAAAGGACCGTGACGAATGGAGAGATGCTGTGCTGAAGAGGACATGACCCACTCTTGTAAGCAGGGAAAAGCGGACGTAAAATGATGATGATTATAATGAACCCACTGCTACAACTGGTACACACATCTATCTACAACCAGATGTATATATATCACTGTGAATTTCATGTGAAACATTTGAAGAGGAGGGTGTACATATTATTGTATATTGCTGTTATATATTATATCAATTAGAGAGATGAGAGTCAACCCTGTTGATATCCAAATGCAGAATATTCTGGTTTCTGCCTAATTACTGTAAAATTCTACAGCATATCTGAATCAAGAATTATTTAGAAATAACTTTTCTCTACATACGGACAATATTTTTCGTAGTATTGCGGTTTTGAGATCTCTTTCATTTGCACTTGCTTCATTAAGGGCATTGATTTGTTGCTATATACCATCATTATAGGTTCAATATTCTTTGCGTTGTTTATTAAACAAGGTGTTCCTTGAATCATAACTGAAATAGAAATGAGAAAAATGTGATCAACATTAATATTTTAATAAGTTTCTTGAAATCGTGTGTGTGTGTCAACTCTCCCAGTCCGATGGGGACATCTCCCACCCACTTTAGGGTAGGTGAGAGATCTCTTCTCTTGCGAAAATGGGTATAGCTTTCATTATTTTTTTTCATGGTACTCCCCGTTTGGATTTTTAGAGGTTGACAGATATGAGTGGGCAATGATGCTTTGCAAATATAGCTCAAGTTTTTCAATTTCAAGGGCTCAGCAATTGTTGTTATAAAAGTAGAAGAGGCAGAGATGATGCAGAATAGTATTTGTAGATTCAGCATCTGCCAGTCAGTTGGAGAAGAATCTGTAAGTTTTTTTTTTATTAATAAGTAAAGTGCATTCTTGTTTTGTTTTGGTATAAAGAGTGAATAGGTATTAAATATATTGAGACTAGTGCCACATTTCTAGTGGATGACATTTTCAAATAGTGTTTGTTTAATTAAAATCCTTGTGTATTATCATTTATATGGACAGGGTTAACATGAATTAAATCTTTTGTGTATAGAAAGACTATTCAGAGATATATAACTGAATTGTATGACAAACCAGAGTTAATAAAATATGGCTCAGATAGATTAGAGCCATCTGGTAAGAAATTTCCAATACATATGTGACATGAACAACACAAAAAGACAGACATGAATGCAGGGATACACAGAGTCACATGTGGCTTTACTTTACTGCACCTTTGATTGCAGGCATGTGTATTTAATACATTTTATGCAGTTATTTTTTCTTCACCAGCAGCTCATGTATTCTTGCTGGAATTTTAATCTTAAAACTTGACCATTATACTTACTAGCAGAAAAACGACCCTTCAGGTGGTTTTCTGCTAGCATGTGTAGTATGCATATGCGAATATACATGCATGTAGATATGATACTTCAAATAAAACAGAAATTGAATAGAGACTGTGTTACACTCTCTTCTGTAATCAGTAAAGTAATCCATGATACATTTAATAAAGACGATATTATATATAAATTGCATTACGGTGAAATTTTATGAAAACAAAAAGGAGAAAATTAGTGCCAGAAATATAAAACTTATATAACAATGCAAATATATGAACGTTTACATAAGCGATCTAATAAGTGTTATGACATAACAGATGCTAAGCAGAAGTGTAGACATTTGAAAATTTTAAAAGAAGTGAATCTTAGAATAAACAATCATTATATATAAGAAAATTTATGTTTAATTAACAGCTACGAAATTTAGTACAAAAATTATGTAATATTCATCCATTATTTAATCAAATTAATCTAAGTTATTTTACTAACAGGATAAAAACATATATTCATGATGCAGTCCCGCACTCCTCCTTTTATTTTATTATGATACTTCATAAGTCACGTGTTTATGATGTGCATATGCCATTTATATGGTAGTGCTTTTGATATAAGTAACCGTTCCATGATTAAATGACTATTTAACCATTAAATGTGAAATTTACATGAAAGTCTCAAATACCTGAATTATGAAGTAAAGAAATATTAATTGAAATTCAAATTGAAAGAAAGCATTCATGAAATTTAATCAGTAATGAATTTAAAGTTCGAAATAAATTAACATTCAGGTACATCAGCTAAATAAAAAACATGCGATTGTTTTATCTTATATACAACTGCTTTTATATTGTACTTTGGATTATTTTATTTAGAAATTTATGATTATATATGTAAAACATTTAGTGTATTTTTGACCATTTTTATTTTTTTCCCTCTCTCCGAGTGTGAAAACTGACACTTAATTATCTCACATAATATCGAATCTATGAGATTTTGATATTATTTATTTTGAAAACAATATAAATATTAGCAACCGGTTACACCCAGTTACAGCCAGTTTGAACAGTAAGAAGTGAGAGAATTCTGGTTGAATACAGCTATTTTGAATGCTGAATAATGAAGTTGTATACAATTTGTATACATGTTTAACCTGTTTTTATAGTTTCCATGTAAATCTCAATCTTCATGTTGCAACTTGTGTTTATAATGAATCCTTCATTGAAAGCCAGAGTGGCAAATACATTAAATCATCTATCTATTTATATACTACTAAAACTCTGTGATTGTTTGCTTGCTTGTCTGTAATGTAATACAGCAAAAAGTGTGCATAATGGGAAAATACTTTGAAAGGAAGTTGACCCTCAAATGGGAATACAAATGAAATAAATCAAATTTCGCGTAAATCGGAGGACAAGTTCCTAAGATATGGGATTTTTCCGGGTACCTTCAGAAACAGAGAGAGAGAGAGAAAGAGATAGTAGTTGTGAGAGAGTAAATTGAAAGAGAGACATAGCGAGAGGGAGAGGAGACAGGGAAGGAGAATGGAAGAGAAAGAGAGAGCTGTAGTGTTGTTGTATCTCTCTCTCTCTCTATATATATATATATATGAGTAAGTTAAACAATTTTTCACTTCTTATTGTGTTTTTCTTTTGATATGCACTCTTTTTCCTGCTACTAATTTTGTCTTTTAAGTTGTGAATTAGACTGGTTATCTACGCACGTGGCTGACACATTTCAGCTCGCTACTATATTGGTATATAATGGATGATCGCATTTAATGTCCGTTAAAGGTTCTGGGCACTACCATTGTTACCATCGCTTTCCTCTAGCCATGGAGCTTGGAGACATGAATCGAATGCTACCATTCTATTTTATATCAATGTGAACTGCTATTTCTAATAGCCATCTTTTCACCCCTTGATAATTTGTGTGTGAGACACGTTTGCTGAGGGCTTCTGACAGGAACTAATAGATTGATTCTTTTTAGCTTCCCGTCCCCACGTAAAATTTGTAGATCAGTGGCTAGTTGAGAGATAGAGTCCTATCAGTTGCCAGTTAATCGCTTTACCATGTCGGTTGTCACAAACAGTCATGACCGGCACGGGCCGGTGTTTGGATTTTGTTGATCGATTGTTTATTGATTAGGCGATACCCGCTGATGAAGCCGCATAAGCCGATTGCGTATTGTTGCATAATATATGCAGACAGATGGTGCAGTGCACCTTACTGCTGCATTAATGCTGCAGAACTCGAGTCCGGGAACCTTATAGGCACCCGTTTTACGTGTGTTGTGTTGAGGCAAATAACTATGTGTATACTCTGGTAATGTATCTTGCATTGCCCATTGAGTGCGCTGAGATACAACCGGTACTGGCATTGATAAATATGCTGGGTCCGTCAACCCTTATTATATATATATATATATGTGTGTAGGAGGTGAGTTTTATTGTAGTACAATAAAGCAATGCAGATATCGGATAAGAAGCACTCTACAGTTTGTAGGACTGGAGTATACATAATATAAGATCAAAAGATGGTTAAAGGAGTTCCATGTATTTTATTATGCGCCTAGTACAATTCGAGGAAGAATTAACTAAAATAATAAAAAATCTTAAATTCAAGAGATACCCTTACAAAGGACAAGAGCACCTTGTAAATCTCAAGAACACAATCTCTAACCTAAATTCCTCAAAAAATGTTTTAGTCCACTCTGACAAAACCAATAACTTATATCGTATTTCCAAGGATAATTATAACAACCTTATCCTAAAGGAACTTAGGAAAAAGTATCGTAAAACCAACCATGAAAATTTAGAATACATAAACCTTGAAGCCTCTGAGATTATGTCAAAACTTGGCATTGAAAAAAAGACCGAACCATTCCTCCCAAGAACTCCGAGGATAAATCTCAAGGATTACAAAAACAATTTTCGCACTGAACTACCTGTTAGATTAATCGCCCCCTCTAAATCTGATCTGGGGGTTGTTAGTAAAGCCATCTTGGATAGAATTATCCCACAGGTTAGTTCTAATTGCTCTTCTTTGAACCTAAATTTATGGTTTGGTACTTCTGAGGTGATTGGCTGGTTCAACAAATTGGATAATAAAAACAAACTAAAATTTATTCAATTTGATATTGCCAGCTACTATTCCTCCATTTCGCCTTCACTTCTCAATAATGCTCTATCTTTCGCACTTAAATATTCTGACATCACCACAGATGAACTTCACATCATCCTCACCGCACGTAAAACCATCCTAGAGCTCAACAACGAATATTGGACCAGAGCCGATACCTCTAACAACTTCGACATCACAATGGGAGCATCCGATTCATCCCAATTGACTGATTTAATTGGTATCTTCATTTTGAACTCTTTGAGTCGGAAAATTCCTCAACTTCGCGGTGGAATTTATCGTGACGATGGACTCTTTACTATCCTAAATTGCAATATAGTTAACCTTAATATTATTAAGAACAATATACGTAATCTCTTTAACCAACATAACCTAAAAATTGAATTTGATAATAGTATCAAACTAGCTAATGTCTTGGATGTATCTCTTAATCTTGACACTGGCCTATATTACCCTTACCATAAAAACAATGAGAACCTAAATTATGTTAACTTTAAATCTAACCATCCTACCAATATCAAGAATGCTATAGTTAGTAATATTGGAAAAAGAATATCTAACATATCCTCTAACAAAAACATCTTTGATGCTAACGCCAATTACTATAATAACGCACTTTCTAAAGCCGGCTATCCAGATAAAATCAAATATAGTAAAGAAACAAATTCTAGAAAAACTTACAGTAGAATAATTAATCATGATCATTCCAATAATTTTAATAAAAGACCTAGATACAAAAACATAATCTGGTATAATGCTCCTTTCTCCATCTCTATTAATAACAATATTCCTAAATTATTTTGTAGTGCCTTAAATAAATGCTTCCCTCCCTCACATATCTATAGTAAAATATTTAACAAACACACCATCAAATTTTCTTATTCTACATCCTCCAATATTTCCAACATCATCTCTAAACACAACAATAAAATACTAAATACTAAATCTCTTCCTTCCAATTTTATAATAACAGTAATAGTACTCCCGACGTCATTGTAAACCCTAGGCTAACTTCTGTAAACCCAAATACAACGTCAAACACAACTTCGCTAAATGTTCATAATCCAACTCTAAATCAAGAAACTATTATTCCTATTATTCCTATCGCAAACAACTTCTACAATCCAATTCCTTCTATAGATAACACTAGGTCACTCATTAATAATCTCTCTAATTGCAACTGCCGCATTAAAAATAAATGTCCTCTCAACAACCATTGTCTCGATAAAAACTTAATTTATGAATGTAAAATTATAACTAGCACCAATTCCTTCACCTATTTTGGCTCCACTTGCACCTCTTTTAAAGCTCGTCTCTATAATCATCATTCATCTTTCAAATACAAACTTAAAAGAACCAACACTGCTCTCTCAGAACTCATATGGTCCTTAAAAGACAAAAACATTAAATATACCATCTTTTGGAAGAAGGTTTCTTCTGCATCCTCATACTTGAACAGCTCTCTATCTAAAATCTGTAATCTCTGCCTAAATGAAAAATTTACCATTATCTCTAACCTAGATTCTATAATAAATAGACGTACAGATTTGTTTTCTATCTGCCTGCATAAATTCCATAGGACTTTTCACAAAGTATACAGTTAATATTCAATTCTTTATCAATTTAGAATCTTTTCTCAAAGGCACATATACATACACCTCTTTAAAATATACCCATCTTCCTACCTTACTTTAAAGGGCATTATACACTCTATAATACTTGTTTACTCATTACCCTCATTCTATCTTCACCTTGTAAAATCCTTCATAACATATACATTTGTTTTTTTGACGTTAGAATATTCATCCGCAATTATTATTATTTTTTCTCTCTATCATAAATCTTTTTAATCTCAATTTCATCCTTAATTTATTATTTTTTTTCTCCCCATCAACGAACTCATTCTTAATACATATTAACTCTTTATTCGCATATATTATCAATTCCTTCAATATACAAACTTTAACTTCACATTATTTTTCTCAAATCCTTCTACACACAAACCTTAATAATTTTTCTCTTCGTTAATTTTGAAATTGCCACAATACTTATCAACATACACTTTTTTTGACGTTAGAATATTCATCCACAATTATTATTTTTTCTCTCTATCTTCATACATAAATTCCCTTCGTTAATTTTCAAATTCCTTTAATTTATACATTATCTTCCAACGGTTCTCAACCTCTCTATGTAAAACTATATATCTTTTTCTCAGTTATAAAAACTATCTCTTTCTCTCTATCACCCATCTCTCCCTCTCCACCTTCACTCTCATCTCCTCCCCCTTTTTTCATCCTCCCCCCCCCCTCCCTAAATAAAATATTATTTCCTCGCACATATCCTCCCTTCGTTAATTTTCAAATTTTTTTAATTTATACATTATCTTCCAAAGGTTTTCAACCTCTCTATGTAAAACAATATATCTCCTCTCAGTTATAAAAACTATCTCTTTCTCTCTATCACCCACCTCTCCCTCTCATCTCCTCCCCTTTTTCATCCTTTCCACCCCCCCCTCTCTAAATAAAATATTTTTCCCAATATCACACATCAATCTAAAACCACTTTCATATGTTGATTTAAAACTGCACTATCCACAAGTGTTTTTTAGCCTTCATATCATGTTCTCCTGTTTTATCTGATGAAAACACAAATATTATTGCATGATGATGTTTGTTTTTGATATGCGCATAATAAAATACATGGAGCTCCTTTAACCATCTTTTGATCTTATATTATATATATATATATATATATATATATATATATATATATATATATATATATATATATATATATATATATATATGTGTGTGTGTGTGTGTCTATGACCAGTGTACATAGATCACAGACACCCACATATATATATATATATATACACGCACACACACATACATTATCATCATCATCATCATTTAACATCCTTCTTCCACGCTATGGGTTGGACGGTTTTGTCCCACTTGAGGCGAGATTGGTCAGGAGACCGTGTCTCGCTGGTACAGAACTGTCGCTGGCAGGTTTTCTATGGCTGGATGCCCTTCCTAACACCAACCACATTTACAGTATGGACTGGCATCCTTTTTACCGTGTCTCCTACATGACCACTTTACAGTGTGGACTGGGTGCTTCTTGTTGTGTCACCTACACGACCGCTTTACAGTGGATGGAAATAGGAGGATGGAGTAGGGGATGTGGCCTGGGGTGTATATTGGGTTAAGAGGTGCCTACTGACTGTAGGTTTAAGTTTGTATGCAAGGGAAGGGGTGTTTTCTGTATAACTGCATAGCGCCAAAGATCTCGATCCAATGATATTGTCTTAGAGAGGTGTAAGTGAGCAAGGTCAGTTTTTATCAACTCGTCCCAAGTTTTTCTTGGTCTAAGCACTCCGTAACTTCCATCAATTTTGATCGCCCTGCACATTTTTATACAACTGTTGTCCTACACCAGGAGAAAGGTAGGAACAGCTGTAAAAATGCATCATGATCAACATATATAGAAAGTAGAAAGAGCCACATCTGTTGAAGCATAACAATATCTGTAGAAACATACAAACACCTGTAGAAAGATAGCAGCATATATAAAAAGTTGTACTTATATTTAACTATAAAGTATCATAGAAAACATTGATTTTTTCACACTAGTAGAGAAGTGATTAGATAGAGCTCAATATTTTACTGGTAAATATATTTTATTGTCTCAGGAGGACTAAAAGCCAAATATACACCTATTATGATTTGCAGCACAGAAATATAAAAAGTCATGCCTCAATTAAACACTGTATCTAAGATGGGAAATATTGATTCGTTCTGACTAGAGAAAGAGTATAATCAACTAATTTTACTCTGGGATATTACAGGTGAAGGCACATTTAAGCAAGATACTTTATTTCATGCTGCTCCTTCTGCCTGGATTTGTGACCAGTATATAGTATTAGCAATTGGAAAGACCAATAGAAACATTGTTTTCTCAGTCCGATTTGACAAGGTTTGCGATCTTGTTGATCGACTGTCGATATTACAGGTATTTATTCTAGTAATACTCAGGAGTGGATGGGTGTGGAGGCAATTACTGGATATACTCGAATATAAGCCAATTCAAATATATGCTGACCCCTTATTTTATGTCTGAGAAATAGGTGAAAATCCAAACCCTGCTTATAAACTGATGCAGCTAATCAACACATTGTTTAGATGGCGTATATAAGCCAACCACCCATTTTACCACAGATTTTTTTTTATACATATTCCTCAATTTATATTTGAGTATATATGGTAAATATGAGCTCAGAATGAAGAAAGATGTAAGTAAATATTTTAATTCTAAGTTTTGGAGAAATGATATATATACTAATTCAAGATGGACTACAAACAATACAAACATGAAGAACAGTAATGAGATATACCAACAAAGCAATGGCGGTATCAGGAAATCAATGAGATGAACTAATGATAAACTAATCAACTGATTAACAAGACAGAAACGTCTGGTGGAGAACTTGTAAATTAAATAAGGAAACTAGCAACAGAATTATACCAGAGTAGACAAAAAGACATTACTGAGAGTGAGAAAAAATTGTCAGAGCACTATAATAAATTTAATGATATAAGGATATGATATATTGAAATAATGATAACATACAATGATATAACAACAACAACAATAATAATAATGGTTTCTCATTTAGGCACAAGGCCAATGTGTATACACACACATTTATATATATATATACACACACGTATATATATGGGCCTTCCAGTTTCATTTCACATTATATACATGTCTGTGTACATTTTAATTATTCAAAAATTAATTTTAAGTGAACATGATTTTTTTAAATATTTTGAAGAGAACGTGGTCCAACGGGTCATAGGTGGTCTAGATATTATTATTATTTATTTACCAAAACAATCTGGCTTATTTATAGAAGCTCCACTGAAGATTTCTCTCCCCTATCTCACATCCATAATGAATCTAGGCCACGTAGAGACTGGTGGAGTCTATGTGCATTTCCTCTATTCATACCAGTAAGTTCAGTTAACCACGAAATAGCAAAGCACACAGTTATTCAGCATGTTCTACAATGTTAAGACTACTCACAACAGTGATAATTTGCTGCCATACCATACTTACATACAAATAGCTTCAATGTACATTTGAAAGTGAAGTGTTTGGTCAGCGATGGTTTGAAAAAAACATCTGTCACACTATCTATGGTAGATATGTGCTGATTAAAACAACAATAACAAGAGCATAAACAAGAAAAGTAAGGTCTTACCATCCCTATTTTTACACAATTTCTCTGTGGCAACCATTAAATTGAGATTGATTCCGTATAATTCCATGAATTCCTTAATTTCATTGCACGCAGTAAAATCTTTTATGCAAGTAGTCAATGTTTTCTTTTGAATTCCATCCGTACTAGAAACAGATTTAAAGTTAGACTGAAATGCATGTGACTTGATTTGATTTCTAGTTTCATGTATGCATGATCTGTGTTAGCATTAAGAAAAACACCAGAGAGACAAATGATCAACCAAATTATACAATTTGTAATATTTGCCGTGAGAAATAGTACAGGTAGAAAATATAAAGCTTCAAGTATTCCCCACTGCAGACAACGTATTTCGAAACATCATTTAGATGTCATTAATTTAAGTATTAGCAACACATTGAAGTCAATTTAATCTACTAAACGTGTCTTCTACCAAACTTTAACTTCCTAGACATTAATTTAGATCTAAGTCCATGCACAAACAGACAGAAAGTTGCATATTTGTACAAATAGTGATAAAAATAATAGTAAAAACAAAAAGGGGAAGAAAAATAAATTTTCATATACATGTTCATATACTGTCACAACCAAGCTACTAACAGAGATGGATGGACAGAGAAATGAACTCTCTTCTCTGAATGAACATGTATGTGAAAATAAATTTTCCTTCCCCTTTTATTTTTTATTATTATTTTTATCACTATTTGTACAAATATGCAACTTAACAATATTCTGCATATCCGCATTTGACAATGCATATGATGCTGAAACCGATATTGTAAATAAGTTAATGTTTTGATATTTCACTGAAAAAATCTCTTCAACATTTTCAACTGAAAAAATGTTTTTCCTTTCTACTATTTGTTTATATATATATATATATATATATATATATATATATATATAATGATGGGTTTATGTCTTGGTTTTTTCTTGCTAGATATAAGGCGGTGATCTGGAGAGTAAGTGATTCTCTCAGAGAAGCCGCTGTTGCTTAGGGCTGACATTTTGTCATTGAATAAATCCGCTACTGTGTGGAAATTTAGGAGTGGCTCTTCCTGTTGTTGTTTTGCTATATAATAAATGTATATATTATATATATATACATCATCATCATCACCATTTAACGTCCATTTTCCACGCTAGCATGAGTTAGATGGGTTTTTCCATTAGAGGCAAGTCAGATCAGGTGACTATGTCTTACTCATATAGAACTGTTTCTGGCTAGATTTCTATGGTTGGATGTCCTTCCTAACGCCAACCAGATTTACAGTATGTGCTGGATGCTTTGTTGGGGCATGGGAGATGTATGGAAGGAGGTATAGTGGTTAAGATTGTATGTATTACTGCATAATGCCAACATTTTGATCCTGTATCATTGTCTTTGATGTCAGCTTTTATCACCTCATACCAGGTCTTCCTACTTCATAGCTTCTATCAACTTTGATTGCCCTGCACATTCTTTTACAGATGTCACCCTTCATATGCATCACATCACCATACCAACACAATCTATTCTCTAGCTTACTGCATCTGATCCCTCTTAAGCCTAATTTCTCTCTCAGTTCATTTACGTTTTGCCGTTCGTGTATATTACTATCACATATCCATCAAAGCATGCAAGCATCATCTGTTAGGGATTGATTAAAATGCAACTTCCATGGTCCACCAACAAACAGATTTTAGCTTTGTTGCCATGTCACACCTCTGCTACTCAAGCACATTGAACAGCTTTCATTAATAATAAGTGGAGATAAGCTATATATATAACTAGCATTAAAGCCCGGCGTTGCTCGGGGTCAGTAAGTTACCAAAGTTAGGTTGCACCACTCATTTTATGGCAGCACTCTTTTGTCTGCCAGGCACTGGGTGAATGAATTGCAGACCTGGACTGCCGAAGCAGGAGCTGCTCCAGCAGTGACAATTGTAGTTTCGCCTATGGATATTTTCTCTGCGCAAAGAAGTGTTGAAATTTATTGTTTCACAGTACTTGCGTAACACGCGCGTAGACGATGCCAGCTGAACAACAGAGCTGTGATGGAGTTGTTCTGCGTGGTTGTCTAATGTGTGTTTTCTAAATTTAAGACAATAGGGAGGGGTGTGGTGTGGGGGAGAGTTAGCTGTTTTTTCTAGCAGGTTTAGTGACCTCATAGAGTATATGTGTTTTCTAAATTTAAGACAGTAAGAAGGGGTGTGATATGGGGGAGAGTTAGCTGCTGTTTCTAGCAGGTTTAGTGACCTCATAGAGGATATTATTGTGTATAGTAAATAAACTGATACTTCTTTCTTCCACGTTCGTTGAGAGACGTTTTAAAACAGATTTATCGCTATTTTTTTTGTTGTTGAATAAATTTATCTGTTGCTTTTGAATAATTGTTGTCATGGAAGTAAATAAATTTTTGACCATTCCACACTCAAAAACAAACGTTCTTTCTCTCTCTCCTTCGTTTCTTTCTCTCTTCTTTCTTCGGCGTTCCTAAAGGAAGTTTGTAAGTTTAAGCGTATAAGAGAAAGTTGCATGTATGTAGTTTTATCGAATTGTAAGGGAAGTAGAGAGAGGATATCAGATTGTATTAGAGGGTTAAAGCATCATGTATTGAGTTTTAACATAAATATAAGACTTTAAAATTTATAACGTAATGACAAGTGATTAAGTGATTATTCAAATTACTTGCAAAAAATATCGAATTCCTCTTTTGTCGAGTCTGCCTTCTTTGGCTTAATTAAACCAGCTGTACAACTTTGAAATTCCACTAATGCTTTCATTACACAACCATTGGTCACTGGAAACCACCAGGAAATAGTAACTGAAATAAAAGATGGATAAATGATTAAGTATGTATTAATTTTCATATACATGTATATGAGTGTTTGTGTATGCGTGTATTTGTCCATGTGCATGTATTTGTGTGTGTAAATGGTTCTGGGTCTAATTACATTGTGTGCATTTTTCTACAAGTGTCTTCTACTGTATCTTTTGGTTGACCAATATCTTGTGAGTATAATTATGTAAACAGAACAGTATGGAATTCAGCCATATGTATGTTTATATATATATATGTGTATGTGTATGTGTGTGTGTGTGTGTATGTATATATATATATATATATATATATATATAGTAGTGAAAGAGTGAAGAATAACATGGTCGGCTGTACAAAAAGGGTTTTATTTACAGTATTAACAATTGTTTCATTGATCAGGTGAGTCTAAAGGACGCTAATCATTCGAAGTTGCATCTATCGACCTTGAATACTGTGTGCGACTCTGATCAAATCATCAGAATACTGGAGGGTGTAACACATAGCATTGGTATTTATAGATACATCGGAGAATCAAGTGAATTATAACAACCTCTAACGGGATCACCTAACTTGTTATCCCATATATATATAATATAAAACGAAAAATCATTGTTGCATCTGAACTCAAATTTAACATACTCTGATTATATCATACTCTGGTGTGTAAGAGCATAGAGTGTTCAACCGGCATACCGCATAAGGAAGCATCTTAGCTACCATCAGACACACAAACATATATATATATACATATATATAAAATAAAGTTAAATAAAAGTCAAATGATTAAAATTTAGCTTCGTTTATTGCTGCTTTATATATTTCAGTGACAGCCATCTTTGGCTGTGACCTCTTCAGGCAGTTTGAATTAGTATGGTATAGACAAGTACATATGTTGTTTAGGTGTATATATACGTATATATATATATATATATATATATATATATATATATATATATATATATATATATATATATATATATATATATATATATATATATATACGTATATATATATATATATATATATATATATATATATATATATATATATATATATATATATATATATATATATATATATATATATACATACAGCTATATGTATATATAAAGATAATATATATATATATATATATATATATACATACAGCTATATGTATATATAAAGATAATATATATATATATATATACTATAATACTATAAAGTATGTCCATAGATTCATCTGATAAAATATCTACACCATTTCCTCTCCACATCAGCATAATCAACCACACAAAAAAACAATTAAACCAGGCTATAAGATTATAAGGCACCTATGAAGAAATAATAGATAAATAAATGACAGCCATCTATTCGCGATCAACAGCTATAGAATATTTACCCAGCATTTCAATAGCACGTGGAAATCGATTAAATATACGGTCAACCATACACAATTAGGTATAAAATTAAAGTTAGAAGAAAAAATGCATATAAACATACCAGGATTACGTTTCTACGCCTTGGGGTTTCATTCGCTTTTAGAAATATCCGATCAAGGATAAATTCTCGAGCTTCGAAATCATCAGGAAACAAACTCAGATGGCTGTCATTTATTTATCTATTATTTCTTCATAGGTGCCTTTTAATATTATAGCCTGGTTTAATTGGTTTTTTGTGTGGTTGATTATGCTGATTGGGAGAGGAAATGGTGTATATATCTTATCAAATGATTCTATGGACATACTTTATAGTATATTGCTCTGATTATGTAATTAATTAATTCATCATTGAGCCACATCGTGAATGGTTGCCAAAAACACATATTGCCAAAAACGTAGTTTCGTGGCATATTATGCAAAAACACTACATCATAGAGATATAGAGTTTTTGTGAGGTCTGTCGACTTATCAAGTGGATACCTCATTAAGGGTTTCAAAACACGTCTGTGATGCGTGAGATAGAATCTCGAAAAGGCGGAGGTGGAGTCAATCACGTGATACAGCGGTCAAGAAACAGAGCTAAGCCCCTTATAACCCTGAAAAATATACCACGTAGGCGGAGGGGGTATTTATATCAAAGTCAAAGAAGAGGTGGTTTGAGGAGGCGAAAAGTACGAGTAATGGTAGCTATCCAGCAGTCACTACCCTTCAAAGGGAGTTATAAACAATATATAGAGAAACACACAGATACATGCGGACACATACATACACATGAATATATCCACATATATGCCTGAGTTAGTGGCACCAACGTCAGCCGATGTTGCTCTATATGTATGTGTATATATGTATATGTATATATATATATATATATATATATATATGTATATGTATATATATATATATTGTTATACTTTGGGAGGGTCATGTTGCCAATAAGAAACACACGCACCATTTGCTTTCACTTCAATTTATTATAATAAATTTATAAATTTAGGAATTTATAAATTTATAAATTTCTGGTTGGTTCCACAACCAGATAGTTGTTTATATATTGTCAAAGTTCTTTCGTCACACGTTCTGTGACCTCATCAGTGACTGGGGATTCTTTTCTTTGTTTTTGTGCCTCTCCTTTGTTCTGTCCTACGGCATGTATATATATTTATATGTATATATGTATATATATATATATATATATATATATTGAGCCCTCTGCCGCTCATATCGATTTTCGTTTTTCGTGAACTCGTGCGCCGATTTTTCGATACTCGATCTTTCTAATATATATATATATATATATATATATATATATATATGTATATATATATATATATATATATGTATATATGTATATATATATATATATATATATATATATATATATATATATATGTATATATATATATATATATGTATATATATATATAAGTATATATATATGTATATATATATATATATATATATATATATATATATATATATATATATATGTATATATACATGTATATATATATATATATATATATATATATATATATATATATGTATATATACATGTATATATATATATATATATATATATATATATATATATATATATATATGTATATATATATATATATATGTATATATATATATATATATATATATATATATATATATATATATGTATATATATATATATATATATATATATATATGTATATATATATATATATATATATATGTATATATATATATATATGTATATATATATATATATATATATGTATATATATATATATATATATGTATATATATATATATATATATATATATATATATATATATATATATATATATATATGTATATATATATATATATATAGATATAGATATATATATATAGATATATAGATATATATATAGATATATAGATATATATATAGATATATACACGGGTGTGTATGATTGTGTATAGAAGATTATATTAATAAGAGGAATTCCAACTTTGTCTGATTTACTCGTTTTATTTACAATCCGTTAAAATATATAATGGTATTATAATGAAATAGTATGATAGAATATTAAATTCTAAGTGTTAATTGAACATGTACTTTTATGCTTTCGCAATCTTCAGGTTCATAATATGTGGTGACAGTCGAGTTTGCAATTTTCAACTGTAATGAGATGGGTAAATTTCCTACCTTTTATACATTTTTTACAGAGAAAAATGGCTCCAGAATGCTAAGCCCTGTAAACTGTATTTCGACCAATCAGTGTGTAGTTTCACTGAATTACTAAAGCTGATTGGTTTAAGCGTCACGGCTGGTTGAGCATGCTAACGACCAATGATCATATCCAAAGCATCAATTGTTTCGCTATGTTTAGAAATGATGAAAATAGCATTTTCTATTAATCATCGCCATCAACATCACTTTTATTATTATTATTGTTGTTGTTGTTGTTGTTGTTGTTAGTGGTCGTGGTCATAGTGGTAGTAGAAGTAATACCCCTAAACGTTATTATTGTTCATTTAGCTTGGGTTTGAATTTATTAATAAAATTCTTATATATATACAGATGCATACCTATGCCAGCAAATATATAGGTTTTGTCTTAGTAATGTTGTGGTTCAATGCATGGGGATGCAGAACAATAATATGAGAGACGTAAAATAAGAAAATTATAAAAATTGACTTAGTAAGTAAGTTAATTTTTATAATTTTCTTATTTTACGTCTCTCATATTATTGTTCTGCATCCCCATGCATTGAACCACAAAGTTACTAAGACAAAACCTATATATTTGCTGGCATAGGTATGCATCTGTATATATATGTTAGTAGATATACTAATTCTTTATAATTATCTCCAAATTATTTTGTCGAGCCAAAATTGGCCAAAACTGCTACTATAGTTCATAGTAACGATCCGGCTGCTGTCTTCTTAACAAACCACTCTTCACTGATTGACCTCGATGTCACGTGATTGATTCTTTTGAATTTGCCACCGACGCAGTAGGCAGTGATTTTTCAATGGCTTGGAACTTAGTCCACGCTTTGCTTTTTTTCCATCCACTGAATTATTTTTGTATAAGTTCCCTGTGTCCACGTATTGCCTGGAAACTTAGCTGAGAATAGACTCCGTCGCAACCGACGCGAAGGGCTGCTTTCGGTTATTTGTCGGAGATTTCTTCATAGAAGCCTTTATTCTTATAGCTTGGTCTAATCGATTTTTTATATGGTTAATTATGCTAATTGGAAGAGGAAATG